>CM033118.1:0-707094 GCA_019321725.1 Paulownia fortunei | reverse complement strand
AGTTGATCAACATAATTCAGCAATATTATACTGTCTAATGCAGAGAAAATAAGAATTTGACTGGAACAGCCAGATATGCAAGCATGAATACGCATCTTGGCATTGGTATGCATGTGGCCTATGCCATATTATTTACCCTTTTGACCTTTGAGATAGAGTATATCTGATTAAGTGTTGCTTTCGTGTTTGATTCTGCTCTACTGCATTGACCAATGTGTAGAACAAAGTCGCAGGGATGATCTAGAATCACTTGGATATGTTCTCATGTACTTCTTAAGAGGAAGGTGTGTGCATGTATCTGCCTTGTTAATTTACTCCACTTTTAGTTCTTGTGATATGTCTACTCATCTCTCCAAAATATGCAGCCTTCCCTGGCAGGGACTGAAAGCTGGAAACAAGAAACAGAAGTATGAGAAAATTAGCGAGAAAAAAGTTTCAACTTCAATAGAGGTAATTGAAATTTAACCTGCTTCTGGATTGCAGTATATTCCCTGTTGCGCAAAACTGACTCTGAAGTTCCATCTTTTTACAGGCTTTATGTCGCGGCTATCCCACTGAATTTGCTTCTTTCTTCCATTATTGTCGTTCACTTAGATTCGATGATAAACCAGATTATGCTTATTTGAAGAGAATTTTCCGTGACCTTTTTATTCGCGAAGGTTTTGACATCTACCTTACCCTTCCAATATATTTAGCTTTTTATAGTCGAGTGTCATCCCATCACCCTTATTTTATGCTTGCTTCTCCCTTTTCTCTGCCCCTGCAGGTTTTCAATTTGACTACGTATTTGATTGGACTATTTTGAAATATCAGCAGTCACAGCTTGCCAATCCTCCATCTCGTGCCCTTGTAAGTAACTTCAATATTTAGGCTTACCTGCTCTAGCCCCCAAGATGCAACCTGATTTATTTTCGGACAGGGTACTGCTGCTGGAACAAGTTCAGGAATGCCACATGCTAATATTGACAGACAATCAGGTGATTCTTCAGCATTTATTCTGTTTATTATATACAAACTAGCTACTTTTTATGGAACCAAATCATTTTTTGATGGAGCTTTTACTCTTCTGCTGTAGCATTTGTGGTAAGCTTGCTATCATCTATATGCTCAGAGTTAAATGGATTTCTACAACTGTTATGCAGGTGGTGAGGAAGGTAAGGCCCCTGGTTGGTCTGCAACTGCAACTCGTGGCAGAAACTTTTTGAACTCTGGAAACTTGTCTAGACAGAAAGGTCCAGCTGCAAATGATGCTGCCACGTCTAAAGAGGTAAGACTACAAAACCCCCCCAAACCCCAAAAAGAGAGAAAAAAATGAACGAAGTTCCCTTCCTCAAAATCTCCTCATAGTCTTCATGCACCCATGGAGGGACATGGTTGATGTTAGCCATAAATATATATTAAATGGGGGTCTACAATATTTAAATACCATGGCATGTGGGAGAAGACATTTCTTATTACCATGAACTTATTTTTAAGGATGTGCAATCAACGAGAGATTAAAAGAAAATGGAGAAATAAGAAAGCAATTATTCAGAGTCACAGAGAGAAGGTTCGTGGTGAGGAGGTTGGCCAGGAGATGGTGAACAGAAGCACTTTTCTGTTTCTTACATGCTCCCACTTACTTTTGGGAATGTCGTGATATACTTTATCTTTTTGATTATTTGATTGCTGCTTTTCCTCTTCATATTTTCATGTTATTTGGTCAAATGGTTTCTGCAGCTATCCAGTTCTAACATTTTCCGGCAAATTGGATCATCAAGGCGGCCTGCTGTCTCTAGTAGTCGAGATCCAGAGATTCCTGGGAATGATAATGACCCTTCACGTGCCCATACCACAGATGCACTCCACAGAAATTCCAGTGTTGCACAAAGAAGTTCGCCAGTGGTATCATCGGATCATAAGCGATCGTCTTCTACTAGAAACCCCTTGAACATAAAAAATTTTGAATCCACCCTCAAGGGTATAGAGAGTCTGAAGTTTGGCAATGACGAGAGGATGCATTATTAGCCGGACTGCTAGATGCTGTTTCTCACTTATTCCCTGTGTAAATATATGCTATACCTATTAGCACTCAGGGGGATCTGTTATATCCAGCAAGGAAAGCTGCTCAAGGAAAACTGGAATCAGTACACGGTGCAGATTTTGCGAAAAGCACATAATAAAGAAGAGATCACTAAACTTGAGAGCACGAATAAAGAAGAGATCACTAAACTTGAGACCACGAAAGTGAGATTCATTGTGTTGTATCAGCAGTTTAAGAGACTTCAGTGTAGTACCGCTTCAGATAATGCTTTTATATCTCCGCCGTACCTCTCTTAATGTTGTATTACCCATTCTTTTGATTTGCCAATTATAAGTGCTTACAACTTAATGTCATATTTGATGCTTATGCCCATTGGGGCTAAAAGGTAGCTGTAGTTTTTTGGGGAAAGTTTTCACCCGCATTTTTAGCACAATATTCAAATATTTATTCCCCCTTGTGATTTTCAGAAAGCAAAAGGATGTTAATATCTGATAACTTTAACTTTGGAAAAATGTTCCCAGGGTGGCTGGTTGCTCCAGTGTTTTAAATATATAGACAAATGGCTGAGACCAGTCGGATGTATGGAAGATGAAATCATGTATAAGCAGTAATGTTTGAGGTAAGAGATGGTGCACTAATCATGTGAAACTTTAAAGTTCATTGTCTTGTTTTAGGCCTGTCAATAAGTTGAAACCTCAACTTGTTCCAAATACAACTCAAAATGATTTAATTTTGAGACTTTGCTGCAGTCAATTGAGGCTTTCTTCCAACTTGATTTTATGTCCCTAGCCATATTTGCATGGTAATTATTTTTACTATTTTTCTAAAATCGAGTTCAAATTGAACTTGGCTTAATATGATTATACCCCAACTTATATTTGATTGTGAATCAACTCACACCGCCTTAGAAAGGAGCAAGTTTTGGACTTCCACCTCAGTTTAAACCCGACTCGATGCCATAACCTTTACACATTTGATCCAACTGTTTTCTCATTAAAATTTCTCGTCCCTCTCTTCTTTTACTCCGCTCTTTTTCCTTATAGTAGGTATGCTATTTTGTTGGTACGCACAACAAACTTTATCTTGATTGAATAGTACACAATGCTGTAATTGCACTGGTTGTTGCAAGGACCAACGTCAGTCAAAGGATTCAAGAAATTGTCTCTAGGGTAGGTTGCACTTGTTCTCATGCATTAAAACTGGAATTGTCCAATGCTCACCCTCCTTTGGACATGAAATTCTGGTAAGAACAATATGGATTTAGACCCTCAAGATTAAACTTTGTAATGGACTCGTTCATCGTGTACTTAGATAATTGACACATCATTCAGGCCTCTTCATTACAATATGTATCTCGTATTGGATGATACTAGTCGATTCAAAATTATCGAATTTTATTCTTATGGTAATTTCTCTTAAATAAAATGTTAAAACGATCCAGAATCTCATCATAAATCTAAAATATGTACATTTAATAAACATGTAAAAAATACTAGCAAGCAAGAGTAAAGAAATGGTCCCATGTGCACTGCCTTTAATTTTTGTGGAAAATGTGTTCCTTTCAGGCAGATTTACAGTGCTGAGTACACATGCATTGTCTGCACAAACTTTTAAGAACAGATTGATTTCCATTGTTCATCTGCTATGTGACAGTGCTGAAAATAATGATCAAGATTTTTCATGTGGGGAAAAAATATCAATTGACAAATGCCAAGTCCCAAGGTATATATGTAAAGCCCACAGCACTGAGCAGACTTAGTTATGATTAATATGTCCTTTCTTCACCAGGAATCAGAGGAGATAAAGAAAGGGTAAAAGCATTTTTGAAAGCACCCAAATAGCAATAGTTTCCTAACAAACACAATGAACTTGTCTTTGTAAGGCAATTTCCTTTCACCATTTCTAGTCTAGAAAATAAGCCTTGTTATTGTTTATCAGCAGGAAAAAATATAATACTAGTAATAACTAAAATACAGAATTTGGTTTCTCAGAGGCTAGTCCATTGTTCAAATAGCATAGGAAATAGAACAGGCTATGGCATAGTTAGGTACTTCCTTGTTTCATCATTTTTTTCATATATTACAACTTTATTTCTACAGATTTCACAGTACTCAAGAATTCTTGATCATCAAGAACTTCAGAACCCTTGATAAAAAGATGGTAATATTAAACTACCTCATTTCATGACAGTTGACAAATCATCAGTATTTCATAGTACAAGTTTTTCTAAGATTTCCAATTATCTAGAATCTTATTCATCATTCTAGACATCCTCAACCTTGGAGGTTGGAGCAAAGCTGTGTATAAACACACAAAAGACCTTGAAAGAAAAAAAAAGAAAAAGAAATAGGCATGACAATAATACTCCATAGCCAAGAAGTAATCATAAAGATAAAAAAATAAATCACCACAATCCATGAACAATATCCTTCATCCACCTGAAGCTCTTTCTCAAAGAACTCTTCATTTTACCCTCCACTGCATATGCCTTGTAGCCAGTAACTCTCTTTTTCCTCTGCAGTTCAGGATCAATGTTAAAACTCCAATTCTTTGAAGAAGAAGAGGCACTAATCCTGCTCTTATTTCCCTTCTTGATTTTCACCTCAAAGTTGTGGCTGTTGTAATCCAGCTTTTGAGGGGGATTATAATCTGACGTGCTGTAACTCCTCAGATCATGCATGTTGCTTGGCTGCACCCCTGGACCTTCCCTGCTTGACTTGGATCTTGAAAATTTCTCCATGTCTAGGAACAATAACTGGAAAAAGGCAAAAAAAAAAACCCACGCACACACACAGAGAGAAGAAAAGGGTTTCTTGGGATTTGCTTTAAATTGTGATTTTTGTGGAGATTTTTGTTGAGTTCAATCAGGAGGCGTAGCTTTCAGCTTTCTCTTGCAGGACTCCTTTTCCTTTTTCTTTTTTTGCTTTAATGGAGCGCCGTGTATGGCTTTTTATTGATCCGATGTTGTATTTGACTGCCGTGTCTTTTTTATTTATTTGAGTATTTTCTTTAAGTAGTACCCCAACAACCCTAAACAAAAATAAAATAAAAATAATACTGGTTGATTAATGAATTTAATCATTTTTCTTAAGAGTCAAAATATATAATTTTATCTGATTTTCAAATTAATTAATAAAATTTAAATAATATTTATATTTAAAAGTTTAGTAACATAAAAAAATTATTAAAAATCTAATGTGTTAATTAATCACACATTTAAAGAATCTGGCTTTGTATTTTAAGTAAATAAAGAAAAACTTTCAAATTATCTTTTTTTTCCTTTGCATGCTGTTGCATGAGGCTGTGTGTGCTGTGTGTGCCACGTGTCAAAGTTTGACCATTGAAATTTCAAGCACAAATTCAAGAAACTTGAAGTATTTAAAAGCTCCCATGTGATGAATATAATGTGTCATTGTCATTTCTTTTTAAAAAAAAAATCAGAAAAGATCACTACTAAGTCCCATGTTGCATTTCTCAATTTCAATTGATAGGAAATAAAAAAATAAAATAAAATATTTACAGTTTAACACCCTAAAAATAAAATAATATATTGACCTTCAATTTAGAACAAAGAGACAAAAGGGGTAGAAATTGAAGCTCAATAAATTTAGGTTTTTACATTTAAAGTTGGTAGGTATTTTTTTTTTAACTTTTTGGGATACCGGCTGATTTCATATTCTCCTCCCATAAATATATATAATTTGTAAGTATAAAATATTTATCAATAAATTATTTTATCTCAACGTACTTTTTTTTTTAATATTGATTAATTTTTAAATTTTTAACTCCTCTGCCATATATATAAGATGTTTATTAATAAATTATCTTATATCGAAAAAAGTTGGTAGGTATTTGCAGTGGAAACTTTTGATTGTATAAGGTTTTGTTGTAATACAATATTATTATAGATTGATCCCAAAAAAATTTAATAAAACTAACAATTATGACAAACCAGCTATGAGCTCTGTTAGCGGTAGCTAATAAGTTAAGAAAAGGAGGGCGGCAGTGTGGATGAATTAATTTTACTATTCAACATTGTCAGTCTGGATCATTGACTAAATCTAACTTGCAGAAACAATTGACTTCATTTAATATCCTTCTCTTTTTTGCTGTTATATGAGAAATTTAATTTTATATATATATATATATATATTAAAATCGGTTCACGAACCTAAGACCTATCTCTATAGCAAGTAATTTGACTCGGTTCGTCATGCTCTGGACCACTATTTTAATAGAATCGATTGGTTTGGTCGGGAATCAGTGACCAATTTGATTCAATTAATTTTGATTAATTGAATTTAGGGTCAAATTGGTAAAGAATCGATTAATTTTTATTTTTTTAAGTTTAAATTTAATATTTGATATGTGTATGTATTTATTTAAATTTTAAATTTTGTTAAATATAATTTTTAATTAGTTAATTTTTTTTTTACCTTTTAAATTTAGTACATAACAATTAATATAATATATTATTATTTTACATAATAGAATAAATATATATAATTAATTTTTCTTAAATCGGATAGAGTGATGGTTGAACCGCTGATCGATGGTAAATTCAATTTAATTATTAATTCAATTATGAAAATACTACTTTAGACATGCTGAGAGCCTAACTCTCGATCTCATAAATACATATAAAGTTTTGTAGAAAGTCGTATTCAATATAAAATTATATATAATGATGTGGTAGGGATCCAAATTTTCAAACGTCAGCTTCTCGCGATCTTTCAACTCTTAGATGGGTTCCTCCCTACGATACACACAAGTTGTTAGGAGCCACTCTGACGCTCAAATTAGAACTGGAAAAAAAATAATCGTATGGAAACAAAAAGTTTAGAGTTCTAGTAACGTGAATGAGTATTTATAATGTCTCATAATGGGTTTAAACATATCAGGCCCATAGGATAGTTCAAATTAAATTATATTCTTGGTAATTGAGCCTTTTTGTGCTGGGCTTGATTCTTTGTAATTGGGCCTTCTGGACTTGAATCATGTACAATCGTGTTAAATTTGGAAGAAGATCTTCTTTCATATGTTGTGAGATCCAGCCTCAACATGAAATTTTCCATGCCTTGTTTTCTTGCACCATTTAAGAGTTCTTCTCTTTACCACCCTCAACCTTGACTTTTAAGCATGTGTATCATCAACTACAGAGGAGAATAAATAAATGCAACTCCCAATCTGGGCTGAGCTCAGTACAAGTTGGAGAATGTCCGGCCCATTATCTTGGATTTTGGATACATTTGAAGCAGGTAGGTTGCTAGGTTGGGACAAAGTGTAATGGGCTTACCAGCCCATCTAAGATCTTTAAATTAACATAAGTCCATAGCATTCTCTTGCTCCTAATTCTAATTAAAACTAATGTTTTTTAAAAATCAGATTGACGATTGAATCAAGAATTAATTGAGTTATTGAATTTGTGGGTTCAATTGATTGTTGGATTTGAAAAAATTGGTTAACCCAAACTATTATAATAGAATTACGATAAAATTATCAAGAGAATAGAAGAATAAAGATTAAAGAGAACTAAATAATTTAATTATAAATCAAGCAAGAAAAATTAAAGAAATTAAATAATTCAATCTATTTTATTTTTCTTTTAACTTTTATTTTTCTTTCTCTTTTCCGTTTCTTCAATTTTATATTTTCTCTCTCTTTCCCATCTTTGTCTGTTTTCACACTTTTACTTTTACACTTTCCTTAATTTTTATTTCCTTCCCTTTTCTTCTTTTCTTTCCCTTCTCTTTCTTCCTCCCACTTCCTTGTTTTTTTTTCTATTTTCTCTTTCTTACTTCTTCCCTTTCCATGTTTTTTCTTTCTACTGGCCTAACTCCAACGTCACCATCTTCACACACACACACACACACATCATCGTTGTAATGGTTGAAAACCGATTGAACCTGATAGTCCAATTCACATTTAAAAACATTAGTTAAATTTAATATTTGTTTAAAACATCTTATAATCTAGTATTTGGTTAAATTTGTGAATTTATAAGATGGTTCAGTTCTTGTGAAAAAAACATAAAAAAACCTAAGATGTCAATAGATCTCGACTTGTCATTAAGATACACTTATCACAACTAATCAAAACTTATTCTTAAAATAAAATACAATGACTTGAAGTTTTCTATTTTAACATATAAAACATCCTCAATCTGAGTGCGACTGCAACATCATTCTGCATGCCAATACATATATGTCCCCATTCAATGAAGGTCACAAAAACAACCTCCACATACAAAATGCAATCTTTAATGTTCCAAACTTGGGAAATTTCATGAACCCAAATACTCAAATAAATGGCATTTTATGAAGCAATAAACATATAAGATCACCCCGTAAAGAATAGCATCAATGAAGCACTAACCCCAGGCACACCCCAACTCACAGGACCAAGTCTAAGTCTGTAAACATGATGTAGATTTTAAAGTCTGATATGGGTATTCCTCATAAAACAAATGCACTTCAAGCAATAACAGAAAAAAAAAAAGATTAAAAGTTAAAAAACTTCATTAGATTTAAGCAAAATTTGGGGCAAAAAATATTGAATACGTTACAGAAACTCTACCTACAGACAAAATTGCAGTGGTGTAGTGCACACCAGAATGAAATGGATGCCCTGAGTGCTAGCAGGCTCCATTTTCATCAGGTGGTATAGATAACCTTTGCAAAATAAATTGACAATAAGCAAAAAGAAGAAAGGAAAAACACATTAACTAGTAACAAGAAGGAAAAAAAAAAAACAAAGACGGCCCCCTTTACTGAAATAAAACCCAAAAAACCACCTCAAAGAAGATCAGCAACGTTCGATGGAAGCTCTTCAACGACCACATTGTAAAACTTTTGAATGTCATGAAGCATTTTCTCGTCATCCTTTGTCAAGAAGTTTATTGAAACTCCTTTTCTTCCAAACCGTCCACTTCTTCCAATACGATGCAGATAATTTTCTGGCTGTGTTGGAAGATCATAGTTTATGACAAGAGATACTTGCTGGACATCAATACCACGAGCCAAGAGATCAGTGGTGATAAGAACACGTGATGAGCCAGAGCGGAATTCACGCATGATAATGTCTCGGGTATTCTGGTCCATATCTCCATGGGTGGCTGAGACGGTGTGGTCCCGA
Source organism: Paulownia fortunei (assembly GCA_019321725.1). Classification (NCBI taxonomy): domain Eukaryota; kingdom Viridiplantae; phylum Streptophyta; class Magnoliopsida; order Lamiales; family Paulowniaceae; genus Paulownia; species Paulownia fortunei. Next base: position 697,937 of record CM033118.1, on the reverse strand, counting down.
CTTCGCATTTTGTCAGTAAGCCAGTCAACCTTCCGTCTGGTGTTCACAAAGATGACGCTCTGAGTGATGGCTAGGGTCTCATAAAGATCACATAGAGTCTCCAATTTCCACTCCTCCTTTTCAACATTGACATAGAATTGCTTAATACCCTCGAGTGTTAGCTCGTCCCGCTTCACCAAAATCCTCACAGGCTTATTCATGAACTTCCTGGTGATTTCTAGGGCTTCAGGTGGCATTGTAGCAGAGAACACCCCAACTTGAACTTTAGCTGGCAGCAACTGGAAGATATCATATATCTGGCAGTACAAATGTCCCATTATTAGTTAAAGACTCCGTAAATTAAAAACACTAAATCCATGAATAGTGAAGTGGGAGATCATCTCGCAAAAACAATAAGAGTTGTGTTCAGCATGTACACACAATCAAGCACGCAACCACATATTCTCCAATATTCAGTATAAACATGCTCATGCTGCAGAATCTATCACGAAAAACAACCAGAGAAAGAGATGTACCTGATCCTTAAAACCTCGTGACAGCATTTCATCAGCCTCATCCAATACAAACATTTTAATGTAATCAGCACGAAGTGATTGTCTTCGTAACATGTCAAACACACGGCCTGGGGTGCCAACAACAACATGAACCCCAGCTGAAAGAATTCGCTGATCCTCGCGAACACTGGTTCCACCCACACAAGCATGAACCTTAACACCAAGGTAATCACCAAGAGCTCGCATAACCTTCTCAATCTGTTGCGCAAGTTCTCTAGTAGGTGCCAAAACCAAGGCCTGGCATTGTGTTAAACCATAATCAAGCTGCTGCAAGATGCCAGAACAGAAGGTAGCAGTTTTCCCGGTTCCAGATTGAGCCTGCTGAATAACATCAAGGCCCTTGCAGAATGGAACAATTCCCCTTTGCTGGATGGCAGAGGGCTTCTCAAAACCTTCATGAGAAAGAAAACATCGAAACTTATTAAGGTGCATTGCTACTTCACATGAAATAAAAAGAGGACCAGGTAACAAACGTGGCTAATATGAAAACATTCATCTGAATTGAACTTCTCCACATAACAACTCTACTACCAGCCATAGCAAATTGATTAAACCATTGTTTGAAATAAATTACTGGCCCTAAAGCAAATATTCTAAAAAAATACCCAAGGTTATTGCAAACATACCATAAGCATAAATCCCTCTAAGGAGGTTCTCTTGAAGACCCATAGCATCAAAACTATCATAAACCTCATCATAAGATGTGAAGAATTCTTGTCCATCAGCTTGAAGCCTGCACCAGAATATTGAATGAGCTAAATCATCTAACCTATAATCCACCATTGTTAATATTTCAATGAAAAGTTGCAGGAAAAACATTACTCAGAGGAAACTTACAACTCATTCATCTTTGCATCATATTGACGAGCATCGAATTGTGATCCTTCTGGTGCCAAAGCTGCCATAACTGCAGTTTGATTGGCATATCAGTAAATCTATATTGGACGAACTGGAAAGTTAATGAAGAAACAGTACTGACAACTGAAAACTTAAAACAATTGACTGCTAGTATATTAATTAGAGGGAACATCGAAAAATATCAAACTACGGAATAGAAGAAGAAAACAAAACAGAAAGTTTTTCAGCCAATGGGAGCCACAAGTTCCTCCATTTTGAGAAAAATGTACCAGAAGAGCCAAACTTGCAAGCCATTCAACATGGATTACAAGCATTAAACTTCCGTTTTCATGTTTGGGGAATATATTCCTAGAGGAAAGGGCTATCATACAACAAGGAATAACTCCTCCACAAATGGTAGCCCTTTTACTGTCTCCCCAAAATTCATCCGAAAAGTAATATATTCATTCATAAGTGTTAAACACCAAATAGCTGCAATAGAAGCATGAATGCTCGCCAGGGGAAAAAATCAATTCTAGAGAGAAAAAAGATAAAGGCTTCATGCTGGAAAAATATACAAAAAAAAAAAAAAAAAAAAAAATCGATCTTTTACCCAATATACCAGTCACAGGATCTCCCAAATAAAATACTCCACGCCAGTAAATATCAATCTTTTAACCAAAAACAAAGAATAAAATTACCAAATAATGTACGCATCTGAAACCCTTTTACGATATCTTATTCCATGCCCAATCTCACCTGATGTTAATCAGCCAGCTAGAGCTTGAACAATGTACATAACAATCACATTAAGATAAATGTACTTTGGCTCACAAATCAAAACCAATAAATCTGGCGCATCCAAATTCAAGGACAATGAAAAGATTATACGAAAGCTACAAAAAAATCTAAGCCCATACAAAACATCTATAATAACAAAAGGGAAACATACTAATTCCAAGATCCCAGAAACAAAACCAAAATCCCTCCACCTAAAAAAGAAAACAGATTTATCTTCACAAAGCCGTCGCCTTTTACAAAAAAGAAAAAAAAGAAAACTCATTGACAGAACAAAAAGATGCCTATATTCGCACAAATCCACGTAACAAAAAGTCATTGAAAACATAAAAAAATAAATAAAAACAAAACAGATCGAACCTTTGAATCAGAACGAAGAAAACCCCGAGAATGCTTGTCGTAGGATTGGTCAAATTGCTGTATTACTCCTCGGATCTGCGCCGTGGAGTGGAAAGAAGAACGTTGTGAACACAATCGGCAATGAGGGCTTCCCCTATATATACTGGGCTTGCCCTTGTCCTTGTCCTATTGAATTTCTTTTTCCCTTTTCTTTTTTCTGTTTGTATTTTCCTAAACCACCCTTATTTGGGAAATTGGGTTTAGGGTAAAATACAAAAATATAGGAAAAATAAAGGCCCTTTTTTTTATTTCGTTTTTGTATTACCTAATAAATCTTTAAAATTGATGGTTATTACATTTGTTTGATTTGAAATAGGAGATATGTTTCTGTATTCAAATAGGATTAGATGTACATATGTATGATGCATTCTTCTTGAATTTTAGATGTTTCACTTCAAATAAAAGTCATTTTACATAGAAAACTAACCCACACAACTAAGTTTTATTTTATTTTTATTTGTTTTATTGTTTTGAACAAATGTAGACATAGTAACAAATTCGAGATTTAAAAATAATTATTTATTTTTAAAAAAATCATACTTGAGGTATTATTTGAGATAATTTTGAAAAAATATGACATCTCATATATACTACAAAATTCATTATTAAAATTCGTGATTGATTCAAGAATATATCGATACATAATAATTAATTATTTTATTAAAATAATATATTTATGTGAAAAATGTCAATAATAATTATGTTATTTGGCAAACTTATTTATATTTATTGAAATAATAGCTTGGTTAATTATTCGACTAGCAATAAGAAAATGAAATTTATAATTTAGAGTCAGAAATAAGGTGAAAATATAGAAAATTTCCTCGAATTCAAAAATGAATCATCATATTAATGAAAAATTTAGAAAAATTTTCACATTACTATTTATGAAATATATATAAAAAATTCCATTGCCTAATAAAAATATCATGTTTTCTTCAAATTATTTTCAGAATTTTGAAAAATCTTGTTACAACGGTTGTAAAAAAAAACGATTTATACATCCAATTATGGTATATAAAAAATTTTGGTTGGAAAAATTGTGAAAAAATATGCTATATTTTTTAGTGTGCTCTTGTAAATATTGCAAGTGTATACAGCTCCCAAATCCCAATGCACTAAGATCCAAAACATATATTAGTGTTCAAAATCATGGCCAACTTTAGTCAATGGGCTTTGGACAAACTCACTCATAGATTTAGCCCAAATCATTTTTAGGTCAGATTAAGAATGAATCACACTACAAAAATGTGGAGGCCCATTCCTTATGGGCCTATAATGTTATGGGCCGTAAGGTTTATTTCTTTTTCAAGGTACTGAACCAGCCCTAAGCTTCTTTTACTTTTGTTCTTTAATTTGTATGGAAAAATGAGAACACAGAGAGAAATGTAACTTCCACAAGTTTAAATAAAATAAATATTATTAAATTAACTTATACATAATTAAAGATAAAGGACTTTTAAAAATGTATATTTTAACTGAAGTGACAAATTTTCTAAAAATGGGCTTAAAAGATATGAACTTTTTAATAATTAAATTTATATATTAAGAAATAAACTAACTAATAGAATTTATTAAAATATCAATTTTTAGATAGAGCCGTGACTTGTGCCATTATATTATATCATGCATTCTATTAAATTTATTCAAATAAATTTCATTAAAAAAATACGTGTAACATGCAAAATTATCAACTTATCATGTAGTTGAGTGATTACTTACATCAAAATCTTAAATAATATTTTTATTTATAAATATCAAATAAAATTAAATAATAATATATTTTACTTAACTCGATTTGTTTATAATCTACATTACAGCATTGCACTCGTTTAGTTAAATAAGACCAAGTTCACTAAGAATTTTTCCAATAGCTAATATGTAACATTATTAAGAACTTTTGAGTCAATATTTCTAATAAAAATATTTCCCACTTGAAACTATTAGAATTTTACTTAAGGATCAACACTTACTATTGTTGTTATTAAAGCAATGTTCCAAATTCCAATTGTCGCACCATGAAATGTCGAAAATACCCATGGATGTAGGGTTAACGGACAAAAGAGCTACCTTTTATGCCCAGATCAAATATTCCACTTCTTTAGCTCAAATTCCACGATTTCTTCACCTCATTTCTCGTCGTCCCCAATGCCCATCGACCCTTTTTCTCTTTCTAAATAATCACTATACCTCTATATTCTCTTGTAATCTCCGCATATAAATTGAAATCTCTCATCACCCTAGATCTTCTGTGCTCTCACAAAAATCCCGAATCGAAGTTAAGGTGGCAACTCTCTCAATTCTTATGTTTCGATTCTTTATAAGCCTGCCGTGCTGTGAATTTTGCTGATTCAGATCTTACAATCAGTTTTATTTGTTTTTTGAAATTCATGTACGTTCGCAGTGAATAGTGGTGAATTCTGGATCTTTTATGTGAATTGTGATCTGGGATTGCTTGGAAAATGTGAAATTTAGCTGAAAAGTGTTTTCTTGCATGACTTATTGAATAAAGATTCTATGAGTCGGATATCTTAAATATGTGAATCCAACACCTTCTTATTATTTTCTTACTTTTGATCTGAGTTCACCTGGAATGCTGATTTCATGTTGGAAAGTTTACTATGTTTATGAGCTGCTGTACGAAGATTCTTTTTAAATTGTTACATTTTATAATTCTTGTGAATGAGGTGCATATGCGTGAGAGTGGGTATGATTGTGTGTGCCTCAAGAAGTTGATAGCAATTTGGACTCTAGCTAATAGTAGTGGAGAAATGTGTTTGTGGCTTTGTGGTGTGGGTGTGTAAATCCAGGAACCTTTGTGGCTAAAATATGTCAATAATATCGAGAACTTAACTGGTCTCATGCAACTGCTAGTCTTGGGCTTATGGCTGATGTAGGTATCTAAATTTTCTTCATATGAAAGTGTTTTGTCAGTCGTTTCTACTTTTGTTAGATTTATAATTTGTGCTGGTCTTAATGAATGCCAGACCAAGACTTTTGAGAATGGCCGATAACAATGCACCAACTGAAAACCAAATTACCTCTGGCGATAATAGTGTACCCTCAGAAAACGAGAATGAAACATCCATTGATGCCTTGGCAAGGAAGGTCCAAGAGTCTCTCTCACTTGCAAAGAGGCATAAGTTTTGGGAAACCCAACCTGTTGGCCAGTTCAAGGATCTCGGAGATACGAGCCTGCCTGAAGGCCCAATTGAACAGCCAACACCAGTGTCTGAAGTCAAACAAGAGCCGTATAACCTTCCAATTCCTTATGAGTGGATTACATGTGATATAGAATCTGAAGAGGTTTGCACTGAGGTATATAATTTGTTGACCAATAATTATGTTGAGGATGATGAGAACATGTTCAGATTCAATTACTCAAAAGAGTTTCTTTGCTGGGCACTTCGTCCTCCTGGTTATTACAGGAGCTGGCACATTGGAGTGAGGGTGAAGAGTTCAAAAAAGTTGGTTGCATTCATTACTGGTGTTCCTGCAAAAATCCGGGTTCGTGATGCTGTTGTAGTGATGGCAGAGGTAAACTTTCTGTGTGTTCACAAGAAGCTTCGATCAAAAAGACTTGCACCGGTCATGATTAAAGAGGTTACCCGGAGGGTTCATTTGGAGAATATCTGGCAAGCAGCTTATACTGCTGGCGTTGTCCTTCCTACGCCTGTGACAACTTGTCAGTATTGGCACAGATCTTTGAATCCAAAGAAGCTTATCGATGTTGGGTTTTCCAGGCTTGGTGCAAGGATGACGATGAGCCGGACAATAAAGTTGTACAAGTTGCCAGATCAGACAGCAACTCCCGGGTTCAGAAAGATGGAACCTCATGATGTTCCAGCAGTTACTCGTTTGCTTAGGAATTATTTGAAGCAATTTGTTGTTGCACCAGACTTTGACGAGGACGATGTAGAACACTGGCTGCTTCCAAAGGAAGATGTCGTGGATAGTTATTTGGTTGAAAGTCCTGAAACTCATGAAATCACTGACTTCTGCAGTTTTTACAGCCTTCCCTCTTCTATACTTGGCAGCCAAAACCATTCTGTTTTAAAGGCCGCTTATTCTTATTATAATGTGTCCACAAAGACTCCATTACTTCAACTGATGAATGATGCTCTCATTGTTGCCAAGAAGAAGGAATTTGACGTTTTCAATGCTTTGGATGTTATGCAAAATGAGACTTTCTTGAAGGAACTGAAATTTGGACCAGGAGATGGGAAACTTCACTACTATCTATACAACTATCGACTAAAGCATGTTTTGAGACCATCAGAGCTTGGGCTCGTGCTCTTATAGATTGAGACCAGGTTTCGATATGAGTCCTGGGCATTTTTGTTAACTTAAGTAAACTCTTATCATTTCATAGCTGAAACAACTGCCCCTTTATAATCCCTGCACGCATTGTTAGTATTTCGACTTGATGTGAAACCAAAAAATAGATGAATTTATTGAACATTTGTACTGAGTTTCATGGGCAGTTTATTTGTGTTAAGCTTCTTGTGTTGAAACTGGGATGAATAATTATTGTTAGATAAATATTCTGTGTTCTGTTTTTATCTACTTTCATAGTTTCTGCCCGGTTTTTGAAAGATTCAGCGGTGGCTTGCTGTCCAGGCAGTAATCACTCTATTTCCAAATGCTTTCTCATCTTTGACTGTGTTGCTTAGAATTGTTCTACCAGTTTCTGTTGGCAGGTTCTGGTATTGGTAATTTTCTGGTAGAAAAAGAGAGATTGCCTTTGAATTTTGTTTTGCCAAGACGCTTTAAAGTTTAACCTCGCATGACTACTACATGGTATGATCAGATCTTTGCTCTTTCCAATGCCCGAGAAAAGAATAACCATCATAATTAAGTCTAACTTTTTTGGTTACTTTGCGAATCTATAGTTTGCAAATCACTGACTCTAATGGAGTGATATTCCTTTGTAGTTGGTATTACTTCACCATAATTGTGCCTATTCTTTAAAACACAACGAAAGGAAAACTTGTAAGCAGCAGCAGGTGACAAATCCAGAAAGAAGTGCAACTCAAGAGAAGGAAGATTGAACTCAAATATTTTAACGTTCGAGTTAAGAATTCCCATCTAACAACCAACATTACACAGTAGAACCCTAGGAGAGATTTAAGCAGAGATGGACAGGATGTACAAGTTTCAACTACATTCAAATCCAATGAAATATCAAGCATTCCTCAACTACTCATCACCTAAGCAACTTAATAGATTCTCGTACAGACGCTCGAGCCAGTTGCTTTCTAGCTAACCAAAATTAGTCTCCCTTTGGTGCGGGAAAACCGGAGTATCTCTTTTCTCAATTGACTTATGATGGATAATTAGTATTTCTATCAAACACAATAACTAAACCATGAGGATGACTTCAACTCGAGAACCTGAAATGAAAACACATGAATAGAGTAAGCAATATTTGGTCATCCTATATAAAGCAAGGAATTACAATGCTTACTTTTAGAACTTGTGTTGTCTCCTTTGTCTTCCCCTGATATACGAGAAATAAATGAGCTAATCTTCCATAGATCAAGACCGAGATGGTAGGTTGGTTTACAATACAAACAGAAAAAAGAAAAGAGAGGGGCCAGACTTACATTGTTCAAAAATCTCTTTTAAACACATAAGCACTGCATCTGCATCTTCAGCCATTTGTGAGACCCTTTCAGACTCTTTAACTGCCTCAGCTGCCACAAAAGATTTATTTTCCGCCTCGGCAATCTTGTGGGCAGCTGTTTTAGTTGCATCTTCCACTGTTTCAGCCGAGATGGTCAACCTAGACTCTTGTAATGGCCTTGACCTAACATCTTTTTGTTTCGGCGTAGGTGTTTTAGTGCCCAATGCAGCATGTTTAATCTTGTAGCGTTTTTGAACCTGTCCAATGTTGCACGAGCACCACACATTATAAGATCTAAAAATACTATCCTCAATTCCTCCAAGGGGGGTGGAGAGGTGGACAACTGTGACTTGTTGACCATTTCCCTCCATCTAGACCTCTTATTCCATTTGTTACTTGTGAGTTACGTTAATCTGTTAATTTTTCTAATCCTATTCTAGTGTCACGTACCAACTCAGGGCCATGCAAGAATGAAGCAGGTGTAAGGGACTATTTATTTAACTTGCTATTACATACAGAAGGAAAAAAAAAATCTCTCTCTGCATACAACTAGCAGGCGAACTTCAGGTACGAATTAAGTGGTGATTGTATAGTCTTGTGCCACGAGAAGATTACTTTACAGTCTTAACATGTTACCCAAATGTGGATTGATTTAAACTATGATAGATACAGTTCAGAACAGAAACATAAAAGGCATTTAATGACATGGCAAATAGCAGAGCACGGCATTTTCGGTCGGAGTACAGTAAACTTGAAAGAGAATTAAACCATGACTGGAAACGCTTCAAAGTTCAAACCCACATACCTAACATGATCATGCTTGAAAACTTTACTGAAGGTTTAACATTATCAGATACAGCGGGGAAATTCATATACCTTCTCAAGCGTGCCTTGTAAAACAAGTTTCCTCAGCTTTGAACTCAATAACCTTCTAAAGCTTTGTGGCACCTCATACTTTTTCTGTCAAACATAAGTCTTTTGATGGTCAAACATTGATATAGTCTTGTAAATGGAGAATTAAGCACTATCAGCCAGATAATTGTTGCCTTAATTCAAAAGCCAGGAGAGCAAGGCCAGATAACAAAACAACCTGGCACTTCAGCCAGGAGCTGATCCTTTCCTCAAAAACCACAAAGGTATTAAAATCATATGCATGTGTAAAAAGGCCCAGCTGGAATACAACTAACTCCAAGCCCAACATTATGAACACTATTTATTCTTTTAAATTTACTAATGTTCTTTTCAAAGTTCAGTTCAAGTAAACTGCATCCAATCTTCTAAAGTATTTCATTGTCTCTAAAATGATACGTCATTTTTCTTTAGATAAATGTAAATCACATTAAAATAGAGTGTACTGTACGTAGAGGCTAGACATAAAAGTTTTAAGAGAACAGGTAAACTTGGTATAAAATCCACATCCAAATTATAGATATACACAAAAGCAGGGTGGAGCTAGGAGCTCCCAAACACTTAAAAGAGTTCTTTTTAGTTTAATGCATAAGTTGACTTTAAATTCCTTCCTAAAATTCTTAATTTGCCAGGACTCACATTCAAATGAACAAATCATTAAACTCAAACTGTACTAACAAGCAAGCCCAATGATTTGCAAAGCTACCAATTTACACAAATGTTTTCATGCAGCTCCTTATTATTAAGCAAAGATAGTATAATTGAGGGAGAACAGAATATCCATCTGACCTCAATAAACCCCATGATTGCACCAAAATCAGATCCATTGCGGTCCTTGATGGATGAAAGTGCTTCAAGTATCATTGCATTGTATCTGAAATACGAACAGAAGTGTTACATCTAATTGCACGAGAAAATTATATGTATATGCAACTCTAATCAACAAAAACAAAGATAGCAGAGCAGTGGGTTAGCAACTGTGTGAACCCTCCAATAATTGTACATCATATGTAAAAGTAACCAATAAAAAAAATGACATTAACACTAAAAAGTTAAGCAGATAGACAGACAAAAACTGAAGTTTTGACAAAAGCAAATTATTTTTCCAGTCGGCTTAAGAGTGTCATTAAGAAGGAAAATAATTAAAAAAATATAAGTTGGACCACAACCAGAGCTTACAGTATAATATACACGGTGGTCTCATTACCAATGGTCATAATCTAAGAGTACTATTTAATTCACAGTAAAATGCTAAATGAGGAAATCACTGAAACATAGAGAGGCAAAACATACTTCGGGCCATTTTTAGCATCCTGTGGGCTTTGTGGAGGCTTGTCATTAACATTGTCTTTAGAAACGAAAACAGAAGAAGAATTTTGAGTTTTGGGTGGCACAGCACCGGGTGCAGTTGCTTTTCCTTTGGGAGTCATAGCATTAGCTCCACAGCCTTGTCCATGGTTAGCACCCATGTTCCGCCATTTGTCCTGATTAGAAGAACGAGAAAGAGACCAATGAATACGTCAAGCAACAAATAAAAAGAACATTACACTTGCAAAAAGGGCCCACTAATCTCTAGGTGGTCTATTTACTAATTAATTCAAGCATGCCCAACATGGTAAACAGCTCTGGTCAAAGTTATTCTATTACACAACCTAGAATTTGCATTTTGTTCACAAGCACACTGTCATTATGATGGAGATCTCCTTAAGTAGTATACTGACACATAAATAGCTCAAATGACTGATAAGAATATCTTTTTAGTTGTACTTATCATTCAATTACCAGCACCCATATCTTCAGTATTTGTGCCCTTTGAACATTCAGATTCTAGTATGGATACATGCAAAGAAGATGACTTCACCATGGCAAATTGCTAACTAAAATATCCATGGGAAAGCGTGACTATATCCATATGAACTGGACAGGATTTGTGACATCGTGCTACTTTGAATAACAATTTGCAGGGAATTCCCTAAATAGATCATTCACTTATTTATGTTTCACAGACCACATGCCTCTATCTATTGTCAAGTTATTTCTCATCATTCTCAAAAAACCACTTCCAATAAGCTACAAAAAAAATATGTGTTGATACCTATAACAAAATCAAAGTTTTAAAAAATCAAGCATATCAACAAGCACTTACAAAAAATACAACAAAGACATTTCAAAATTAACACAAATCACATAATAAGGCTATAAATTGTATAAACAACACACTTTGGTCACATGCATTGAGGAAAAAAAACACAAATATGGTTACTTTCATGCTCCAAATTAGTATTTTATAAAAACAAAACAGGAGAGAGAGAGGCGATGAACTTAAAAAATTTACAACAATTGCAGAGACAAAGATACAATTAATTTACACCTACAAAAAGATAAAAATAAAATTCACGGCGTAGAACATACGAAACCTTGAGGTCAACATTGGAACGGTTGGCGAGTATGCGCGCGAATTCGGAATCTATGAGAATATTCTTCCACTTCCCGGCACCGTGCTTCGCCACCCCCGCCTTCAGCGCTTCCTCCTCCTCCGCCGTCCACTTCAGCTTATGATTCCCCATTTTACCCCTCCTTATTCCAAAAATTCACGGATACGACCGAATGAATTTGCTGTAACTGCATTGGTGTGAAGAGAGTGTCAGAATTTCTGGGGCTCACGCCCGGTGGACCTCAATGCTGGGCCCTTTTATACGACGGAGAAAAGACACGTGGGATGTGATATACTTCCAATCTGTCATTTTTGTTGTACTTTCTTGACTTTATTTTTATCTTTATATGTCCTTTTATTTTTTTATTACTAAAGTTTTGTAGGCAAGGCTTTTAGGGATAGAAACGGAATGGTCTGGAAGGTTTGCCAAAACTGTAAATCATCCAAAAATTCGAGGCTCGTTTCGCATTGAATTTATTATGATCGAATTAAATCCGTTACATCCGTTATATTCATTTTATAAATTTAAAAATATTTTAAAATATATATATTTTTTAAAATAATATTATTAATTTTTTTAAAATATATATTTTATAAAATATAATATTAAATAATATATATAATAAATAATTAAATATGACGGATTTGAGGAGAGACAAATTTAAAATAAAAATTTAAAATTCATCGCGAACATATTTATTTAAATTTATTTGAAACTCCAATTGTTTCTCATTTATATAAATAATCTTGAGTGTTTTATGTATGTAATAATTAACAGATGTTTGTTTTAGTCCCATTATTTTAATAATTGATCAGTGATTAATCTTATTTTATTGTTGAGTGTTTCAATTGATTCAATCACTGATTCAATTTATCTAATAAAAATTAATTATATTTTTATTATATTATATAAAATAATAATATAATAAATTATTTATTATATACTATATTTTAAAGATAAAAAAGATAAATAATTAATTTAAAAACACATCTAATAAATTCAAATTTTAAATTATTATATACATATAATTAAATATTAAGTTTAAATTTTTTTAAAAAAATAATTTTGATTTATTTTTTATAATTCTTGGTTGATTTGATTGAAAATTCGGTTAATTAAAGCCAATCAAACTAAGCTGACCATCAATTTTCTATTGAACCAATCGATCCGTTTCAATCGAAAATCTAATTAATTAAAGCCAATCAAAACGAATTAATTACCAATTTTTAAATAATCCAACTGATCTGATTCGATTTTAAAAATAATGTTTCAATGCCCGATAACATATAAATTTAGGTACATATTTGTTTTGTATGGGTTTAAATTTTATGTAATTAATAAAATAATGGTTTTTCGTTATAATTTTTTTTTTATGTTCTTTTATAGTTAAAGTTGGGTGATAGTTGTTTTGCTGAGCTTTTCCCAACCCAACATATATAATTATACATAGTATTTTGAGTTTTACAATTAATTTCTTATATAGTATGATTCTAATTAGATCAATTTGATAATAAAAATGCATGAATTGTGCCCCAAGTTATTTTATTTTATTTTTATATTTAGGTATTCGAGATTTACGTTTAATTAAATTTTGGAGTGAATGTCCATTATCAATAACACTCACCGAGTAACACCGGTCGCGTGGTCTCCACAAACTACATATACTTGGGTCGAAAATTTAGTATGTGACTCCTACCTGAAATAATTGATATCTCAAAATTATTTATTGCACCACTTATCGTGAACCCGTATCCATCAATGAAGTTGACATAATTATTTAAATAGCAAGAAGATTAAAAAAATAAATTACAAAATTTTATTGACTCTTCCAAATGTTAGAATAACACACCGCTCATCATCATTTTGCCCAAATTTAGTAACTATTTTAGGAAATGATTCAAGACTTGCATAACTAGTAAAATGCTGATTACAAATCCAAATTTCATTAATTAGGCCCACTAGACCAGTTTTGCTATTTAAAAAACTAAAATAAAGAGACAAAAATTATTAATACAAAAACATTATAACTTTGAAAACTATATGCTACATGCTATTTAAGAGATTTATAATTTAAATCTTAAGTACATTTTGTATGTATTTGTATATATAATATGTATGACATTTTGCTATTTTTTCGTTCATATTTTAATTAACGTTATATATGTAATAAATATATTTTAGCATATAAACACATATATACCGATACTCCCTCTTATATAAATAATATAATACTAATACTTATAATTTTTATTACTTTTTTCAGAATCGATTGATTAAAATTGAATTAGGTCGATCAGTTAAATTGATAATCGATGTCAAGTCAGGTTCGATTGGTTTAATAATCGAATTTTCAATTAAATTAGTCAAAATCAATTAAATCGTTAAAAAACTATTCAATTTTTTTTATAAAACTTAAATTTGGTATTTAATTGTATATATATGGTTATTTAAATTTTGAAATTTGTTAAATGTATTTTTTATTGATTATTTATTTATTTTTTAAATTTAGTATATAATAATTAATTTATTATATTATTATTTTATTTAGTATAATAAAAAATATAATTAATTTTTATTAAATATAAATAATTAAATTGATCCGATTAATTAAAATGACCATCAATAAAATTAATTTAAATCAATAATTTAATTATAAAAATATTAATTTGTATAGATAACGCTCGTGGACCAAAACCTGGCCCCATGGAGCCAATTTCGGACCCATTGCGAGTTAGACCGACCAATTTGCTAATCTAAATTAGGAAAGCAAAGTGATGGAAATACTTTTAAAATAAAAAATTATTTATAATTTTTTTTAAAAAATTATTATAAATATTGTTAAGTATTTAATATGAATATATTTGAACGCTCATTCAGTAAAAGTGTAATAAAAAAAATTAAAAATTACAATTTTATACTTCTTCAAAATATTTTTTTTAAAAATAATTTATTTTAAAAATTTATTAAAAAATAATTAAGAAACACACGACTTTTTTACAAATAAACTTTCGTATCTAAAAGTATATTTTCAATAACCTCTTTTTTAGCTTATAATTTTGCCGACTTCCTTTTACACGCACAACACAGATAATTTTTTTTTTTTTTAAGTTGAAACTTGGTATTTGATTATATATATGTGTGGTTATTTGAATTTTGAAATTTATTAAATATATTTTTTTGTTGGTTATTTATTTTTTTTCTTTTTTATAAATTTAGTATATAATAATTAATTTATTATATTATTATTTTATTTAATATAATAAAAAATATAATTATTTTTTATTAAATATAAATAATTAAATTAATTTAATTAATTAAATTAACTATTAATAAAACTAATTTCAATTAATAATTTAATTATAAAAATATTAGTTTGTATAGATAACACTCGAAATAAAGTACCTTTATGGACCAAAATCTGGCCCTACGGAGCCAATTTCAGACCCACTGCGAGTTAGACCGACCATTTACTAATCTAAATTAGGAAAGAAAAAATGGTGAAAGTATTTTGAAATGAAAATTTATTTATAAAATATTTTTTTTAAAAAATAATTATAAATATTATTAAATATTTAATAAAAATATATTTTAACGATCATTTAATAAAAATATAAGAAAAAAATTAAAAAATTATAATTTTATATTTTTTTAAAATAAATTTTTCAAAAAATAAATTATTTAAAAATAATTAAAAAATAAATTAATTTTTTACAAATCAACTTTCTAATTTAAAAACCATTTCCAACGACCTCTTTTTCAGCTTGTATTTTTGCTGACTTTCCTTTACACGCACAACACACAGCTACATCCCTTCACTTTCTCCATTGTTCAGAAGCCACCCCCCAAATTCCCCATAATCAACCAATCTAACCATTTGATCTTAATCTGCTGAAGAACAGGGGCCTTTCGTCATGACTTACGCTTCAAGAATTTTGCAGCACTCTAGAAAGGTACTCCGCACGATGCTTGATTCATTAATTTCTGTCTTTGTAATGGATGCATGTGATTTTTTTCTGATTCAGTTCCATACTCTGGGTCTTCCATTTTGTGTGAGGAATCATTTTAATTTGATTTGGGAATTTGTATGTGTTTTACAAGATGTTAGTGAGCTCAATCTGTAATGATTCGGAATCTGTGTTTGGGATCTTGGCGTTGATTTGCTTTGAGCTTTATTTATGTTCAGAAATTTAAGCAGCATAACGCGTCGTAAATTTTTTGTCTATAGGCAAGTAGCTTAAATTTTCTATTTTTCTTCGGTATTAATTTCGGGAAGTGACTTTTTATAGATTGACTGTAGTGAAGATTAGGGTCCAATTCCATTGAGCTTTTATAAGATAATTGATTAGCCCCCAATGTTTTGATATGTATGCTCTTTTTTTGAAGAGTATCTTGTGCTGGTAGGAATGGAACTTAGTTCTGCAAAGTGTTGGAATTTATAGTGTAAGCTTAATATGCTATTAGCACGTTGAACTTATAGGTCTTATTTAAACTCATAATAAAAGGATTGTTGAAGTTATTTGTGCGTTTTGCTCGTTAGTGACAGTGTCTTGCTTGGCTTCCTGACATATTCTTAAGGTGGACATTAATGTTGTCTGTAGATTTGTGGTAGGGTGATGCTTTATCTGACATTGGATAGCACCTTTTTTTCATTATATTAATATGGTTATTGGCATTTTGCACCCTCTAAATATGAATGATTGGCATGATGCACCCTTAATTTCATTTTAGCATTTTACACTATTGAAACAAGAATTGTCTTGAACATTGCACCCTATTTCACATTTCCAATTAAAACTTCCACCGGAAACTCATTTTGTGTAATTTTGTCTCTTCATCTCCTTCTCTCAAGTGCTTAACAGTAAATTTTCCCCCATTTCTTCTCCCGCTTCTGCCATTTTCCTTATCTTTCCCTCATTTTCTGCTCTTTTCTTTTCCTCACGGTCAGCTCTCTTCTCTTCCTTACAATCTCTCTTGCAAAATTTTTCATCTTCATCACCGCTCCACTGTATCCTTGTGCTACAATCCTCTTATTGATGGCAAGAAGAAACTCATCCTCCAACAGCATGAAACTTACTGGCATTATGAAGAAAAAAAATTCTGATGGTGCATTGCGGTTGCGAGAATGTCATTGCGGGAATGTTGTACCACGACAATCACAATCCAAATTATAAAAGTGGGCCATCTTGCCAACGTTGTTTGTGCCAATGGTGCCCTGAAATAAGTAGAGTGGGGGTGGAGTGGCATTCCACGCTGTGGGTTAGGAGGTGGGGGGCGGCGGTGAATGACGTGAAGGAGATCGGCAGCATCCGCATGGTTCTCATGGAGGAGGAAAGTGGTGGCCAGAATTAAAGTGGTGGATGGCGGAGCGTTAACAATTCCGGGCACATGGGGAAAATGCGGTGGAGGTGATGCCCAGGGAGAAGAGGAAGTCCACAACGGGTTGTGAAAATTAAGGGTGGATGAGAATGGAGGCAGTAAAAGAAGTCTATTCCAAGGAAGTCTAGGTAGAGGAGCATTTCTTGGAGCTGATAGTTTTCAGCTCCAAGGAGGTTGAGGGATTGCATTTCGGGTGATTTGAGGAAGAGGGGTTTTGGGATGGAAGTAGATGAAGAGACGAAATCAACCCTGCAAATTTTCAGTCAAAATGAGTTTTGGGTCAAAATTTCCACTGGAATGTGAAGCAGCGTGCAATGTGCCAAGCAATTCTTGTTTCAATGGTGCAAAATGGAAAAAATGAAATTTAATGGTGCATTCTGCCAATCATGTATATTTAGAGGGTGCAAAATGCCAGTTATCCTATTAATTTTGGTTCCAGTGGGATAGATTTATCAATATTCGAACTCTTTGGCCAATCATTTCTTTTCTAGTAAATTGAGAACGGAGTTTATTAAGTAATTTAGGCTAGCAATGATTTATTTCCATGCCCAAAAAAACATCTGCACACTAAGAATTTTCCTTACTAAACAAAAGAAAAAGTTGCATCTTGGTGATTCCTAATGAAGAATTTTATCTTGTTTTTAGTGACATAACCGTTCTTTTTGCTCACTCTACAGCTCAGACATAGGCATAATGTTATGCAAAAAGATCATGCAATTTTCATACGCTGGTTTACCAATTATGCCAGGCCTTCGGTTGATAAAATAGATGGTAAGTGGCCAAGCAATCTTTTTGTCTTCTTTTTTAGCCAAGTGTTTCTCTCCTTATTGTTGGCTGTGAGGATATGAAGGTGAGGTGGTGGTTCCTGGCTACCAGCCATGAAGCTTATGTTTCAAGTGAAGCTGCCTAAAGGGTGTTAGGCTTCACCTTGGATAGTCCTCTGGTGTAAATGAAAAAATGTAGTTGCTTAGTCCTCCTGGTTACTTTGTACTACTTTGGCTTATGGCATTAACTTTTGGGCCTAATCCATTCATGCTTCGTTTAAGTACTTCCAGGAGTTAATTGTGTGTAGAAACTCCGCACATGTGTGTGTGTGTGTGTTTTTTTTTTTTTTTTTTTTGTGTGTGTGTGTGGGGGGGGGGGGGGGGGGGGGAGGGGGTCTGTGTGTTTGTATGTCTATGCATGCATATATGTATGTATATATGCTTTTGGAGTTGCATATTAAATGATTTGTCTGTTGCGGTACAGATATTTCAAGGTCCAGCCAACTTGGTCTTGGACCTGGAGACAAGCATGGCATTTCAAAGTTCTCCAGTGGAGGCTGTTTTAGTCCCAGTCACAGATCAGTGAATCCCAAAACGGTGATTATATACATTGAATTTGCTCCTCCATTATTTTCCGGCATCCTTTGAGGATTTATGCTTAAAATGTTGAAAAATGTAATGAAGATATCAACTGTGGGGATGGACAAGGGAAATGCTTTTTGGACTGCAAGAAACGTGCATCCTCCAGCACTAGGAATGGTGTACAAAAGGTTGTCATAATTTTGTATTAGTTTTTTACCATCTGTCTTTTGTATAAGAAATGTATTGATTTCTTTATGGCCCTGTTTAAAAATGCCTGTTTCCAGTCAACAGCAAAACTCAATCAGAAGTTTTTCTACAGATTCAGGTTAGTCTAGTATTAGAATCCTGCCTGTAAATCATTATTTAAGTCCAAAGCTTCATAATTTGGAGTGATGTTTTAAATTTTTTGCTGTGGGAAGGTTTGAAGAGGGTCTGATCACTGGTTCAGCATATTTATAATTTGCATATTTCATAGTTAAATACATCAATTACTTATACAAAGATAAAGGTTAGTACTAACCGTAAAACTTAGAAAATTATCAACTCATTTTGACCATTGTTTCCAGGATTCGATGGTTTTTATTTGAGTCCTGCTGTCCTCTATAGCGTTTGTTTGAGGCATATCTATCTACCACTAATGTTTTACCATCTTTCAGGTCTTCCACCACACCAAAAGATTGGGATGCCTTCTCTATCACCTACAATGACTGAGGCATGAGTCTTTCTGAAGTTCTAATAATCTGCTTGCTATGTATCAGCTACTTCATACTACATGTTTCTTGTTTTTGTGTAATGTAGGGAAATATTGCAAGGTGGTTGAAGAAAGAGGGCGAAAAAGTTTCTCCTGGAGAAGTACTTTGTGAAGTGGAAACTGTGGGTACTTTTGATTGTCTCTGTAGCCTTCTCTTAGTGGAATATATTCTCCATATTGGAATCAAATCTGATATATTGTACTTTTACATCCACTTGATGTTTTAAGGACAAAGCAACAGTTGAAATGGAATGCATGGAGGAAGGATATCTAGCTAAAATTTTGCGTGGGGATGGATCAAGTGGGATTAAAGTTGGTGAGGTATTTATGTGATAGTGTCTGGACTTCTTATTCACACTATTACTTGTTTTTTTTGTAGTGCTTTAAGGCACCGGTATCAAATTATACACTTGATTGAGATTCTTATTTCTTCCAGTTCCTTCAGCTTTGTATATCCGCCAAGACTCTATCCTTTCATTGTCTAGCCCGGCCCTTATTTCATTTGATACTTGTGCCGTGTTACTTGATATCCTTAACTTGGGTCATTTAATTTGGGCTGGTGATGCATACTAATCATCAGTTTTGGGCTTTAAGAGAACTGATTTTCAAATTATGGAAATGTCACCTAATTACTTTTGATGACTGATGACAGTATCATATGATTGCCTCTAGATAATTGCCATAACTGTTGAAGAAGAGGAGGACGTTGCGAAATTTAAGGACTACTCTCTTTCAACAGCAGATGCTGCACCTTCACCCGAAGCGCTCTCTGCTCCAACTCCACCAAAACAAGAGGTTTCAGAAGTGCCTGCTAGTTCACCAGAGCCAAAAGTTTCCAAGCCCAGCCAACATTCTTCAGCAGGAGATCGTATTTTTGCTAGTCCTCTTGCCAGGAAACTTGCAGAAGATCATAATGTAACTCAAATGATCTAATTATAAGAGTTATTCGACTATTTTGCCTGGATAAATAGGATTTTGTTTTACTTCTGAAGTGGCGTGCTCCATGCATTTTCATAAATACAGGTATCTCTTTCAAACATGAAAGGAACTGGTCCTGATGGACGTATTGTGAAGGCTGATATAGAAGATTATCTTGGTACTTCTCTTCTGCCCCTTGTTTGCATATAGTTGATGCACTGATGGCCTGTTTTTTGGTGCCATCTGAAAGATTTCTTTGTCCTGTCAAGTTTATTGCTACAGTTTATTGTATTTGTCATCCATTTAATTTTCTAAACAATTTAGTTAACCTATTTTACCTTCTCTGTTCTGCAGCTTCACGTGGTAAGGAAGTTTCAACACCTCCCAAGGTTGACACAACAACCTCTACTGCTCTAGATTACACAGATATCCCACACACACAAATTAGAAAGGTAATATTTTTAGCATTGATATCACATCGCCATCTGGCAAGAGTATTTTTTAGCTTCACCATTCTCATCCTGCTGGCACAACTGTCAGTTTATGAAGTTTAGATCTAAGGTTACCAGTATTCTTAGCTTGTGTGTAATTCTAAGTTATACAGAACCTTGATACGCCTAACTTTAAACAAGGAAGTTGAGCATATATTTTCAATGCACATGCTGCTCTATCAAGTATAATAAATCATTAGAGGGGCAGTGGTGCTGCTGTGAATTTAATGCATATATTCAAGACAAAAATACCATGAATAAGTTATTTTAGCATATTCCGAGTTCTTTGTTACTGCTAATATATGTTACCATGTATGGCAGGTGACAGCATCACGGTTGTTGCAATCAAAACAAACCATACCGCACTATTACCTAACTGTAGATACATGTGTCGACAAGCTTATGGAGTGAGTGTTGAGTCTTCCGCAAATGAAAACTTAACCCCACAAAATCTCTCTTAATTTCTACACTTTTCTGCAGATTGCGTAGCAAGCTGAATTCATTGCAAGAAGCTTCAGGTGGGAAAAGGATATCTGTCAATGATCTTGTGATTAAGGTATGATGAGACCTTTGGCATAGACGTACCTGTTCTTTTCTTTTGTGTATTCCTCCTTGTCAGTGAAAAGTTGTACATGTGTGTGCGTGCATGCTCTCTCTCTCTCTCTGTTCTTTTTTACTTCCCTTTTGGGAGAAACCCTCCTTCTTGAAAGATATAAGATCTGTTTAAGAACTTGTTAGCTTGTTTTCAGTTTCTAGACGTAATGAATTACCCCTTCCCTTCAACTTATTATGTACATGTGTATGTTTGTGTGTGTATACATATATATATATGTGCATAGTATGTAAAGAAACAAAATGCTGAGGGGGTTGGATGAGGGTTAAATTTCTTTCATACGTTTTAGTTATGCTGTGTTCTAATAAATTGAGCCCCCACAATCACCTGATTGAACAACTATTTTACTGCAGGCTGCTGCCTTGGCTCTTAGAAAAGTTCCTCAGTGTAATAGTTCATGGACTAATGATTATATTCGCCAGTAAGTATGCTTAACAATGCAAGTAGTGGTTTAACCAGAAGAGGCTACTAAACTGCAACATCTTCTGTGTCCAATACAGGTATCATAATGTGAATATTAATGTTGCTGTGCAAACAGATAATGGGTTGTATGTCCCTGTAATTAAGGTGAGCCATTACTTCGCCAAATGCTAGTCATGTTGTCTAACTTTCACCTTGAGAGTAATAATCTAATAACTGTGTTTATAACAACTCTTTATGCTAAAATTTGCAGGATGCTGACAAGAAAGGTTTATCAAAAATTGCAGATGAAGTTAGGCATTTAGCTCAGAAAGCAAAAGAAAACAGCTTGAAACCAGAAGATTACGAGGTGGGAAAGAAAAATAAAAGTAATAAGCTTTCTAGAAGACTTAGTTGCTCATTATATGGATTCTTAAACATTGTCTTTGCAGGGGGGTACGTTCACTGTATCAAACTTGGGAGGGCCTTTTGGCATCAAGCAATTCTGTGCCATCATCAATCCACCCCAATCAGGCATTCTAGCAGTGGGCTCTGGTAAGATGAGCTCTTTGTCTCTTGTTATTTTTATATTTGTGATATATGGAGTGTTATTACCTTCGCTACTTAAACCTGTATGAGCAGCTGAAAAGAGGGTCGTACCTGGTGCCGGCCCTGGCCAGTATGAGTTTGCTTCATTCATGTCTGTGACATTAAGTTGTGACCATCGTGTTATTGATGGTAAGTTACCCTATTTGACATACGATGATGGGACACAATATTAGACCACCACCAGTTCACCATAAACCATTCAAGGGATTGAATCATTATGCTGATGCTATTTTAATGCTGTGTTTAGGTGCCATTGGTGCAGAGTGGCTGAAGGCCTTTAAAGGTTACATCGAGAATCCAGAGTCCATGTTGCTTTAACTGGTTCTTACGTTTCTAAGTTTCTCCAAATTCTGCTGTTTAATCACCAAGTCACATGAAGATCGGACATGATCAGTAGATGCTTTGGTTTGTTTATGCCTGTTTTGTATCAATATCATGTTTTTTCACCGTGGAAAGGAGTCCACAAGACTAACACATTTTTTCGAATAATGGGGCCCTGAGGCAATACACTCTCAACTAAATTTTGCTCATGTAGAGTGTAAAAGACCCCCTTCTGAGCATGAGATAATTTACATGCCAAGGATTTCCTCTGCCTGCGAGAGTACACCACTGAGAAATTTGTCATTTCAAATAAAAATCAGACCGCTGTATATGGGAGTTGTATTTGTACACCACCATTTTTGAACCAAAAATTGGAAGTGACAACATCAATAACAAATTGTTTCTTCTCACGATACCTTCCATTTTCTCAGTTGAATCTCAACGGTGTCATCATGGCTGCCACTTCCCTGATGTACCATACTGTTGTATTAAACTATTAATTCTACAAATTGCAGCAATTGACTTATTATCTTTCTCTTTGTACTCCATGAACGTTGTCATAAACTGGGTCACATGAAAAAAAAAGTAGTGGGTAAGATACTTACAAGAACCTATGTACAATGATTTTCTTGGTTTTGTTTATAAAATTTCAAAGGGGCAAAATAGTTTTGCCTCTAATTTTACATCCAAAATGTGTATTAGGATGTTGAGAAAATGTAAAATTCCTACACCATTGACATGGAAGAACTAGTAGTTGAAATTTTGAAAGAAATAATCATGATTTTGGGTATAAAATTTTAAAGGGAAAAATTAGTTGTATATGTATATCACTACCAAGAAAATTTGTGGAAGTGCAAGACGGGAATATATATCAGTACTGAAGAAACTTGTGCTAGTTAAAGGCACAAAATATTGCCCAGATGTCTAAATAAGAATGTGATGATCAGGTTTGAAAGGAAAAGCAGGGCTATGGAAACTCCATACTGCAGCACGTTACATATATACCAGTTTTCCAAGCAATAATGAATGCCTTTCACTCAATACCAGAACAAGAAGTCTATATAGCAAATATCATTAAGGCTTGCTTAGTTTTTCCATTTCTCCTATGAGCATCATTTCACTTAAAGAAGAGAAAAGCTCACTGCTTCACAAATACATAAATCAACCGGACAGCTGATAACCAGGGAAGAACGTGAGAATGATAGACAAGCAATTCTACTCATCAACCCTACTCAAGACCACATGAGAATATTCTAATTGCATAACAAAATATTCTCATGTGGCTACAATTTGGACATATTCTAATTGCATAACAAAATATTCTC
Organism: Paulownia fortunei; assembly: GCA_019321725.1. NCBI lineage: Eukaryota > Viridiplantae > Streptophyta > Magnoliopsida > Lamiales > Paulowniaceae > Paulownia > Paulownia fortunei. Next base: position 674,230 of record CM033118.1, on the reverse strand, counting down.
ATGTGGCTACAATTTGGACATTGCTGCTTTGACAATCTGATCTTGAGTAGGGTTGATGAATAGAATTATCCCTCGTCTGTCTTCCCAAAGCCAAGTTCATGCGGCCGTAACATTGAACATCTCCACCTACTGAGTTACTGACTATCAATAATTCTAAGCACAATTGCGCATGAATCCATCAAACTGAACTCAACTATTGTGTATCACAACTTATCCTCAAACGATAATCAACATGAAACTAACACTGTAAGTGAGATAAACATGCTAGCGAACACAAAAACAGAGAGTTGGGCACAGGTAATTGAGTTTGCTCAAAGGTAAACTAGCAGACAAGACAACTAAAACTTTTGAAGGTCAACAAGCAGCTTTAGATAACGATATTTACAAAAGACCGAAAAATCCACCACCAAAAACACAAGGAAAACCAAACACCACCACTCATCATGTAGAATAAAAGAGACCATCTCCCAGACATATCTCCAAACCATGCATAAGAACAGTAGAAAGAAGAATTATTAGAAATGTAATTCTTGAAACAAAAATCAAGAATGCCCTTATCAAGGTTTTCCTGGAATTTATTCAGGAATCCATGTCTTCTACAAAACTACATGACAATTACATTCCACCATATAACCATGTAGGAGTACTGATATTATATACTAACAAACAGCAAAGCAAGAACTTTTTACGCCTACACACTACAAACTCAAATATCAGTTATCAGTGCCATAAAAGCTAAACAATCATCAAAATTGCACCTCCAATAGACATAAGATTGTTAATTCACTGATCAATGGATCAGCAAACAACCAAAGAAAACCATAGTCAAAATCCACCCCACAAAAAAAGTTACTCATATCGGCACATATCGCTTCAAAACTTGTTTCCCAGTGACTGCAAGCCCCACAATCACCCCGCCTATCGCCCCCGCCACGGCGGCGGATCTCGGCCCCGCCGCCGCCTTGTAAAGCGCTCCAGTACCCAACCCCGCCGCTACGCTGTTGATGACGTCATCCGTATCCCTAACAGCAACCATACCGCTCTCTAGGCCCGCGTACAACAACCCAATGACGCCACACCGGTTGCCGATCTGTCTGCCCGTGTGACCCGACCCGTTGAGGATCCGATTGATTTTCAGCTTCAGGGTGTCGGTGGACTCAATAGACTTGACGCCGGTGGCGAAACCCTTGGCGGCGCCGGCCGTCGAACCGGCGAGATAGCCAATCCCTGTATAATAGGTCAAGTTCTCGCCCCAGGATCGGCGCTGCGCGAGGGATTCCTCCTGGAAGAGGAACTCCGGAGAGGTCGGCAGATTGTATAATGTTTGTGTGGGAAGGTGTAAGTCTTGGTAGGGATTGTAGAGTCGGCGGTTTGAGTTGTTTTCATCGGTGCTGCTGCTTTGATCCGGAGCTCGAGGTTGGTATGCCATGGCTGATTTTCGGGTTCGGGTTTAACGGTGACCCGAAGAAGAAGAAGAAGGAGAGAGAGAGGTGGAGGCGTTGTTAGGTTTATGCAGCCGGGGGACTTTTGAATGTAGCAACAGAATATAAATCGGGCCTATTGTCAGGGTTTAGACGGTTTAATGGGACCGGTCCGATTTGTAAGTCGATATAAATAAATCGGTCGATTCACATATATTTTTTAATTTTTTATTAAATTTTAAAAATTATATTTAAATTTAATTTAATTATTAATTAAATTAAATTTAAATAAATTTTAATTAATTCAAATATAGTATTCGAGTATATTTATTTATTTTTATATTTTTTATTAATATAATTGAATTTGAATTGAGTTTTAAAATTTTAAAATGAAAAATATTTTAAATTTAATTTATTATATTTAATAAATTAAAATTTGATAATTAATTTTAAATTGAATATCAAGTAATTTAAATTATTTTTTATTTGGTGGATGGGCTGTTCTGCACGCTTTTACGGTTAATGACATCATAATCTGATGTGGCATTTTAAGATCTTTTCTTTTACAACTTTCTTTGGGGGTATTGCAAGTTACTCCTCAACTTGTGATTATATTGCCAATTAATCCTTTGTAATAAAGATTAAAAAATAAAAATTAAGTTATTTGAGATTCAATTCAAAATTAATAGTTAAAAGCTTGTTTTAATATAATTTATTGAGTATAATAAATTAAATTTAATATTTATTTCTTTTATTGATAAAATTTGAAGAATGATGACTTAAATACTTAAAAAGTGATAAAATATGTATAAAAATATTTACCTATTCGAACTAAACTTATGTTTGACTCGATTAAATTTATTCAAATTTAACGAATAATAATCAAATCAAGTTCAAATATATTTTCAAATTTAATAAAAAAATTAATTTTATATGACTCGTTTACTCATACTCATATATTTTTTTGAAAATAAAAATAATTAGACTCTCTTGTTATTAAAACCTTGTGAATCACCATCCTCTGTAGTTATTGGACTATAAGGTAACATCCATCCTGTTTGTTTTCGATGATAACCCATACAATCTCTCAGTCAGGCCAATGTTTTGCTTGGCATCAATGGATGGATGAAGGTCTGGACAAGAATTTTCTTTGTGAACGGCCCAAAAAGGACTTCTTAGAAATGTTCTATTGGCCCCGGAAAACCTCAAATCAGTATCTGCTGTTCAAATTTACATGGGATATGTCCAATGTTGCAGTTTCAGAACAAGAAAACAGCCCACCTGCAGGTTTATGTAAGAATTTAAGTTCACAGAAGTTTTTCCACAGTGAGATGATGATCTTGCAAGAACAAATAAATAGTAGAATGAATAAGATATTAACAGCCTAGATTGTGTTTCATTGTTTTCTCAATGGATCAACAGCTGTTTCCTTCCCTACTCTGCTCTCTCTCTCTCTCTCTCTCTCTTTCTTAACAGTCAAATATATGTAACTGCAAAGAAAAATGAATAGTTTCTGTCCCTCTGTATGCTATCATCTGTGCTCATCAACCTGTTAAATACTTGACAAGAAAATGATTTGGAACTGTCTTATCTATATGTTAAATACATTTTGGTATTCTGTTTTCCTATGTTGCTGTTAGAGGAGAGCAGAGATTGGGAATCATAAATCTATTAGCTGAAAAGAAAAGAACATCTAAAGTAGTCTCTGAGTGAGAAGCTTGCAAAACCACTCATCAACTTTCACTTTGATGTTAGTTCATGTGCTTATGTCCTTTGAAGAACTATCCGCAGTTGTGGTAATCGTGCTGCTGCCACTGCCAGACGCGTTTTTGCTTTGATTTTCCGTTCGCGTTTCAGAACTGTTCCTGGTTTCCTGTTTGAACAAGAAAATACAACTTTGTTAGTGCATTGGAATATTGAGAGATAGAGATACAGTTGATTGTTATACTAATACAAACTTTTTACTAACCTGACTTGAAGATGAGCTTTCTTGAAAACTTTGATCTTGTGAGTACATATAATAAAATCTTGCTTGAGGTTTAGTTTGTGATCCTATGTCTCTTAGCCGTTCCAGTTCAGGTAATATCACTGAATCAAGATCCGGTCGGTCCCTCCTCCTCAATTCACAGCACTTTAAGGCCAATTTTGCAAAGGACAAAGCCTCCTCAAATGGCCAGTCTTGCACTGTTTGATCAAGTATCTCTGCGAATTGCCCCGTCTCTATTGCTCTCTCAACCTGATGTGTCAAACCCATTGGAGGCTTCGCGGTGATGATTTGCAATAAGATCATGCCTAATGAATATATGTCTGATTTTGTTCCCAACATTCCAGTTTGTTGGTACTCAGGATCGATGTAACAAAATGTGCCTGCTGCTGCTGTCATGCGATACTGAGAAACTTCATCAGCAACAGACGGCGGAACCAGCCTGGATAGGCCGACATCACCGATCTTGCTCACATAGTTTTTGTCTAAGAGAATGTTGGCAGGTTTGAGGTCACGGTGCACGAGTGGCTCTGGTCTTGTCTGATGAAGAAAATTCAGGGCCGTCGCGATTTCTGCCGCTATTCTGAAGCGGGTGCTCCATGGTAAGGGTGGAGTGCCATTTATGCAAAAAAGTCTGTCTTCTAAGCAGCCATTTTCCATGTACTCATATACGAGGCAACCGTACTCAGGACAGGCTCCCAAAAGGATAACCATATTGGGATGTCTCATCCGGCTCAACACCTCAATCTGTGGAATATTCAAAGTAGAGAAAATAGAAGATTAGGTTGATTTTTGGACATGTATACTTGTGAGATTTGTCTTCTTTCACATGGAAGCATAGAAAAAGTCTTAACTTTTGCCTCAACTAAAAGTTCAACTTTCCTAATTCTTTTAGCAAACTAAAATTATACATTTTCAGAATATTTTTATCCAACTTATCACACTTGCATAAATTCAAGTCTGAAAAATGATGGTACTATGTGGACATTAATCCAAGAAAACAGGTGCTTCATGCTTGAGCACACCAGCAACCCATATAACATCACAAATAGATAGGATATGAAGAATTACCTCTCGGTGGAACTGTTTATGGCCTTCTGATATGTCCGACCTTAGAACCTTAATGGCGACAGCCGTGTGATCTAAAGTAGCTTTATAAACAGGTCCATATCCCCCTTCGCCAATCTTTTCTGAACTGGAGAAGTAATTTGTTGCAGCTTCAATTTCATCAATCGAGTACCTTCTATAACGAACCACACTGCGTGCTAATGCATCCATTGCCTTATGCTTCTCTTCGGACTCGTGCTTGAACTTCCTCTCTGCACGCTTTCTCTTCTCTGACTCCAGTTCTGCTAAGCGTTGTGCCTTTTGTGCTATTTCAACTGCAGCTTTACACTTCAGCTTCTCCCTCTCCACGATGGCCAATGCAGCCTCTTCGGCATGCTTAGCTTCTGCTAGCTTACTTGCCTCCTCTGATTTCCATTGAACAATGTCTCTTACCTGGAACACCATACAAGTTGATTCATAACGTCAGATTGCTTCATCAAGATTCAAGAGTCTGATTATTGTCGATAGAGTATGTTGTTGCATAGTGTAAAATGTGACTTTATTTACCTTTTCTCTAGCAGTTGCAGTTTCTTGACAAGCTGCATTGTACTTTTCTGTGATCTGCTTCAGCTCTAGTTTCATTCTCTTCAGTTCGTCCTCTAATTCCTGGACCATAAATTGTTTGTGCACATGAAAAAAATCATCAAAGACAAGTGCAAAAGACCTTATTTTTGTCCTACAAATCATGAAACAATTTCAACTTACAGCAGCTTGTGAGGAGGTAGAGCTCCTAGATGAATCCGAAATCCGGGGCTGGTCTAGAAGTTCATAGGAGAGATCAGAGTGGAAACTCTGCACTTCAGAATTATCACTCGAACCCGATGAAAAATGAGGCAAACTCTCCATGGTTCGACCCCGGAGATTCATATAATTGACAGAATGTTGGAGGGCAGACATCTTGCCCCCTGGAAGCCTCTTTGGTGGGGTCATGTGCCCAAATTCACTATCACCAGCCCGTGAACTCTCGGGTGAGTTATAATTGCTGTCAAATGGGGTAGACTCAGAGCTAGCATTTGCTGATTCCACAGGAGTAGGATTGTTACTTCCATGGCGCTTTTCCCATGGGAACACGTGCATATATTCATTGCTGCTCACCGAGTTTGGAGGTGAAGGTGTGTTGCTGCCAAAAGGCCTTTCTGTTGGAATTATTTGCTGATACTCTCTGCTATTGTTTCCTGAATTTAGAGGTGAAGCAGTCTTGCTGCCATCCAGTGATTGTCTCTGCTGGCTGCCTCCCTCCGAGGATGATACCTCAGAGACAGCACTTCTCCAACTCCCCTGACTGTAATCAGACAATGAAAATCAAGAAATCAAAGTCATTTGGGCTCATGGGAGTTAGCTTATCAACACATAAAACAATGTGGCAACTGCATTTACATGTATCGTGTATAAGAGTACAAAAACCTTAATAAGTATACAGGGCAACCACAAATTCCAAACCAGGACTTAGGCTAGGGAGATGCTACCGAGTAAGAAAGAGTAGTAGGGTCGATAAATTTGTTAACTTACCGACGAAATTTTGGAGAAACTGTAGGGATATCAGGTGAGAATACATTGTTAGGCGTGGAACTGGTTGCAGTGGTGGGAGTGAGAGGTTCACTAGCAGATTTAATTTTGAGTGCTTTTCCCTTAGAGATAGCATATACTGAACAAGAATCAGGGGCAGATTTCCCTACAGAAGTTGCAACGTCTGCATTTCTGAATGCCCTGAAACGACGATAAGGTGAAAAAAATCAATCAAGGTGGTCCTAGACCTTGTCAAGCTCCATATTAGGACTGTTCTGCACAAATTCTATGCCATACTTATATTGATAGAGTTCGTGCCATTTAAGTTTTGGATTTTCTCGAATCGATGCTACTTTTGAAGAACAATGGAATCAAAGTGGACGATTTTTAACGAAGTTGAGATAAAGATAAACAGAATGATATACTATATATGATGTAGAATACATATATATATATACCTTGCTATGGCACTTCGGCTTGAAGAACCAAGGACAATGATCTTGATGGAGTTGGCACTGATATACTCAGACAGCGCGTTTGCAATGTCAATGTCATGGAGGATCACCTCCTTTGCGCGAATCTGAACTCATTACATCATTAAAATTATATTAATCAAGAACCTTTTTTAGCTCTAAAAAAAACTGAGTATTCAGAAGATGGCTTCAATAGATAGCCTACTCACAATATCTTTTGAGTAAAAATTCTACTCATGATTTGGTTTCATGCCCTCAGTGATGAAAGTTCTAAAGTCTTACTTGATTAATATATATGTATATGGTTGTTTTAATTTAGTGTCCGATCTCGTATTTCAAATGAATGTTAATTGTATAAAATATTTTCTTAAATATGCAATCGGCAATCAGCATAAAATAGAATATGATCGTGAAATATCAAATCAGAATTAAAAAAATTGTGTTAGAATACCCCTTTCCGAGCGCAAAAGCCACGGTAAGGTAGGAATAACTGTTGCAACTCAGCATGAGTTGGTGGCCGGGCCTCAACATCCTCTGCAACAAAACCAAATAATGCTAAAACTAAAGAAAATATGACAAGAGTATGACATAAAAGTTTCCCCACATAAAACTATCACCACTAACTGTAGCATGAAATCAACACATTGATCGTATATCAAAACAAAGCAAGAATACCTACGGGGATGCAAATTATGTTGGGTGCTGACATGGACGAGGATGATTCCCTTATCCTTCAACCTTAAATTCTCGATGGCCCATCTGACGGCATGTTGGCTGTTCTTGTCTCTGTCAATCGCCACTGCCGCTGAACAAGTTATGCCTTCTTCAGGTGAATTTGCCCCGTGGTTCGCCATGTTAATGTTTTACGTGGCAGGGGAGGGGCCACGCTTGGCAGCGGCGCCACCACCCGAAAGGCGGTTGCTGCTTCGCGCTACGGTGGCAGCTCAGCCATGCATGCAAGGACGTAAGCTGCAGCGGCGGAGGAACTTAGTGCCGAAAATTGTGAAGTTGTTCAAGACTTTTGACCATTTTTTTTTCTTGGTCTACGTTTTTGGCCCCTCTTTTTGGGGGGTGTTCAAATCTAGAGGTGTGGCATGCCCCTCTCCATTTTGGCCTTTGCTACTAAGAGGGGGGTCTATCACTCATTCATTTTTGGTTAATATATTTTATTTCTCTCTGTTTTAATTTCAATCTCAAACAACTTTGAGAAAATCTATATTATAGTTAAAAAATTATATTCAATATATAATTATTTATTTATTAATTTATTATTGGATGTCCATGCAACAACAATGTTTTGGTCTCTGTACACCAATATTTATGATTTTTCAAATAGCATGATATCTTGATCTCGTATAAAAATTTATATTTAATTTTTGAAAAACACTTTCCTTCCTAAGAAAGAAAAGAGTTTCTATATTTGGGATATAATTCTTTTATTTGACTCCAATATGCCTGTTAATGCATAATGTTTCTTGGGTTGTTTTATCATTAGAATGAGTGGAAGGGATGAGAGTGTCGTCAAGTATAGGTTTTTACTTGTGTTAGTACAATAGCTAGAGTGTTGTACATATGAAGTGACTATTATTGTGTAATTTTCTTGTACAAGAGACCAAATCAAATTCATCTTTAGTGTTATTTTCCCCATTTTTTTATATTTTAATAAAAAAAAATAGATTTATATAGAGGTTTATAAAACATATCTATAAGTTAGCTTCATACTATGAGTTGTTTCATACAATAAATAAATTCGAGCACTCAAAAAATTTGTTGAATAGGCAAATTGATATCTTTTACCACCAATATAATTAATTGTTCCTTAAAAAAGAAATAATTTGTTTAAATTTACATCCATCCCAAAGTATCATTTCTAATATATTATTGGGAGATACTAGGATACATTGAATACATACTATATATGTATTATAAATCTTTTATGAGTTTGACATTAAATCTATACATTTTTTATCTTCATAAATTTTCAATCTAATAAATTAATTTATAAATAATGAGTGATCATAATCAATTTATTTTTTAATTAATTTATTTTAGTGGTAAAAATTTCAATCCCCAAAATTTAGAGAAGTAAAATTTTCAACAAAGTTTCTTTCAATTGTCACACTCTTTCATATTCATACTATTAATTATTTGGAAAATGTCGACATATTTCTTTTCGAAATTTTACATCAATTAAAGTGTACAAAAGAATAATAATTATATAGACTCTATTAAGTCAACTCCTAGTGCTTGGTGGGGCAAATGAAATAATAATAATAATAATAATAAAGAAAGCATGCCACATATACCATCATGTAATTATTATTTTAACTTTCTCTCTCTCTATCCATAGCTTGTGGATAATAGGACTCCAAACATGACGTAACATAAGTGATGTCCTTATGTGATGCAAAAAGTTGTGGGTAAATTACATTGTACTCCTCTATTTTCTCATAAAAAGATTGATAAACCCATGCATTCTCAAAAATAACACCCCCCCCCCACCCAAAATAAAATAAAATAAATAAATAATGGCAATTTAAATTAAGCCTTAATGCTTGAATCAAACGAGCACATATTGCTTTGCCTTTTTTATGTTTTTTTCATCAATTTTCAGTATGTAAATCGTCATTCTATTATAAGAATGTAAGTGAATGGCTTTGGAATTATGACATGCTAAACATTATTTATAAGTGTCCAATTTTTGTTTATTCTAAGATTTTCTTGAAGTTCATTTTAATATGTTGCTAGGTAACTAAATGTATAATGGCATATTGATGAGTTAATTATTGAGTAAAACTTTATGATGTATATTTTATTATTAATTATTTGATGTTCACTACTCATAAAAGTATCTAATATAACCAAAAAGATGTTAGGAACCAAGGGTAATTTACTCTAAAGGCTTTATGTAGTAAAGAGAACTAATATGAAGACAAATAAGTTTTTAGGCATATAGAATTTTTTTTAAAAAAATTACTTCAAAGTAGAATAGTATTCGTCTAGTATGATAAATAATGCATATATAAAATGCTAAAGACTCAACCCTAAAATATACGTAATTCTCATTAAATTTTGAATGTGTGTGTGACGTAATAGTATGTTTTAATTGTCTGTATATCTGTACAACATTGTCTTGACCTTGAACAAGGGTTAGAATATTATCATGCACCCCAACTAAAAATAAATTTGCTTTCTATTAATGTTAAAAAGGATACTTTGAATTAAAATCTTAAATATAATATATGTGGGGTGGAATAGTTATTTTATTCGATGGTCAAAGTTTGAATAGAATTGGAGAAAGTGAACTATTAGCCTATTTTGAAAATATACGGGTTTATATGTGGTTTTTCAAGAATATAGGGAGGCCAATTTGCAATTTACCTTGCTAGTTATGGATGGTCCGAAAAAGTGGGGAAAGAATTGTAAGTGACAAGAAATCAAGATATGGATGGTGTGCCCAACCATGAAATCAATAGAGGGTGAACATGTCCACCGTCCATTAATTATACAATTCTTAGTCTTTGGCAAACTTGACAATTGGTTCACTTTTTATATATATTTTTTTATATATAAAATAAAACAATCGTCCTGCAATAAGTAATGTTGACTCGATTCATTTTGATATGAATTTATAAATTAATTTAGATTGAGTTCTAAAAATTAAATTCGAAAATTCATCTATCAATGAGCATACCTATATAGGGATAAAGTGATACCCATAGAAGATTATGAAAACTTGTGAAGCTAGGAACATCGGCTATATTGGAACAACAACTTCTTTTTGAATTGCGAGTTGTTTAATTAGATGGAGAAAGTAAAAAAATATTTTTTTTTGTTGAATTTTATTAAAAAGAAATTTGGATAGAGCGAAAAATTGTAATCACTAAAATGATATTCAAAATAAGTGATGAATCACGTGAATCCTCACAATTTAAAATTTTTATTTATGCGAAAAATATTTTGAGGTAGTGCTCTAAAGGTATTCACATTTATGGAGATAATTTCTTCCTCTCACTCCTCTTAGATTTATTCCATCGCAATTTTATCTATACCATTGGATACGCCTAATTATCTTTATTGTTGTTATATCTTTTCTATCCCATATGTTTTAAAGTAAGATTTTATTTTTTAAAAAAAATTATATTTCACTTAAAGTAATAATATAATGTTACCAACTATCACTAATTTTATAAATATATTTAAAACTTTAATTTTTAAATTTTATATAAAAATTTTGTGTGGAATCAAAATGTATCTATCACGTGTGGTGAAAGGAGTGTATTTCACATATGACCTATCCTTGTTTCTTTGCCATTCCTTGCCCATCATGTGACCCACTGGCAATGCATTCTTGGTAAATTCCTATTGGTGCAAGTAACATTCAAGCCCTACACCCGCAACAACATTTTTAAATAATTGACTTGCCCAAAGTTTTAATTGAAATATGAAGCAAGGCACCATAAAGTTTGTACTTAAAGCCAGAGGCCAATCCCATTGAGCCACCTAACAATTTCATCCACACCCCAAATTTTTTTATCCTCATCCCAACATCCATTTCCTTTCCTTTTCCAATCTTTTATCTTATCCCCTTTTTCTTATCCTTTTTCATCTTCTTTTCCTCTATTTTTTTACTTGTTTCTTGGTTTCAAGTTTCAATCAAGGGACTTATTCATTTGTTAGAATAAAAAATATTGACTTTAATTTAATTTGAATAAAAAGTTGATTATATACTTTACTCAAGTGATAATCAAAGCAAGCTCTATGTACCATCTCAACAAATTTACATTATCAAACTAAGTTTTTATTGCTTGGACCAAGTGGAGTTAATTGATTTTTTTAACTTCCTATTATTTTTAGTAATACTTCTCATAATTGTTGATTGATCATACAAATAACAACAAATATTGTATAAAATAATACACACTAGAGTTTGAGTTTTTGTGTCAGTCATTTTCAATATTTGACGCATATACTTTTATATTAAAATAAATTACGTGTTATTATATATTTATTCTTTAACACTTCCCTTCAAGCTAGATAATATATATTAAATGCTTCAAGATTATAATAAATGTATTTCAGTCTTGTACCACTTAATGTTTTAGTGAACAAATCGGAATAGTTGATAAATCCATTTTTACATATAATGTACAAACAACATTATGCAAGATTTTGTCTCATAAAATGGGAGTCAACATCATCATGTATTGAGCTTTTCATGAAAAAACTGTATTATCTACAATATAAGTCGCTACCTTATTATGACATGTTAGTTTTATAGAATGCGGATGCATAAGCCCAAGATCTTACAACATATTTTTTCTATCAAAATAGTTCACAAGTAGTGTAAGTCATAGCTATATAATTAGATTAAGCACTTGATCTGGACACTAAACTCTGCTTCTTGCCCTTTCAAGATAACAAGTTTTTTCCAACCCAAATACAATACCTGAAGTGGATCTTCTATCAGATAAAGAGCATGTATAATCTATATGTCATCATGAATTTCTTTTTTTACAATAACCTCATACGTGGTGAACCTTTCAGGTATCTCAAGATTTGCATAACTGCATCCTAGTGAATAATTCAAGGTGAAACTCACCACACTAACTGCAAATGAAATGTCAAGCTGAGTTACTGTCAAGTTACCTACCAATATTGATACTGTTCTGAGGATTTTGTGATTATTTTAAAAAATACAGAGGGTAAATTGCAATTAACCTGTAAGTTACATTATAAGATAACTGTACACACTTATCATGCCAAACATCTCTCTTTGAAGACTTGGGTAACCTTCCCGTGTCAAGCAACGACACGTGATCTTCTTCAAGTCTGTCTCATGAAAAGCCCATGACCCCTTTTTCTATATTGTAAGCACAATCCTAACTCGATTGTTTCTTTTATTTTCTTTTTTCAATTTCCCTTTTATTTTTTTGTACAGAAGCATTGATTGGAGTTCGATAATTGAATCTACACGTGTCCTATGAAGATGTACTACAATTAGTAAAAGCTTTTCCACAAACAAGCTCAGAAACCAAGGGAAAAAAATCTACGGAGGGGCATTTATTACTGAGCGTACTTTGGGCCCTTTTCAGTTCCTGACTTGTTTATGGTGTTTCAGTTCAATTCTTTGTAAGAACCCTTTCACTTCTTTTCTTTGATCCACTGTGAAAAATTGGGTCTTTGATGTAATAGTATTAATCCTTTTTGTTGTATGATTGTTGCGGTTGGGTGTTGTATCAAGAATTTGTTGCTGAAGAATGAATCTTGATCGGTTTGGTGAAAGTTGTTGGGGAAAGTGGGGATTTGTTTGATAATAAAGAAACCCATATTTTCAAGAGGCTGAGAAGGGTTGCCTTCGATCCATGAAATCCATGTTCCATGTGTCAAAAAGTTAGCATCTGTAAGGGTTTCCTTGTGAATCTTGAGGGGGTTTTGTTTTCCTTTTTTCCTAGGTTCTTTCCATGACTTTCCCTTCTTGCAGTTATGGATAAGGGTTTGCTTTGTCCTTTTCTCCGTTCTCCCGAGTATATAAGGGTTGGTGGTGGGGATGGGATTTGGTATTCTTGGGGTTAGCTCTTTTCTATAAGGGAAGAATTTGGAAACTCTAGATGCCAAGTCTTAAAAGTTTCTATTTGTGGAAGGATACATCCTATATCTAATATCCAGATCTGATTCCCCTAGATCCCTATTGCTTTTTCAGATGTTTTACCTGTAGTGGTGAGACTAGTTTATTGGATTTCTTGGAAAGCTGTAGTCTTCAATCTTGTGGCGCGTCCTGTTTCACCTTTTGTTTAGTTCTTCTGTCAACTGCTGTTTGGGGGGGTATAGTTTGTTAGTCATCATATTGGTACATTATCGATCCCTTCTCCAACTAATGCATGTTTTGAAGAATTTCCAAGGGCTATCCAAAGGTTGATGCTGGAAGGAGATGAATAACTGAAAAAAAGATTTGACTGTGCGAGTCTGAATAGATTTACATAAGCTTATTTTGTATTGCTTTAAGGAAGAGGAATGATGGAAGAGATGTCTCCTGCAGTCGGGGTTGCGCGTAGCTTAGGTAATCCTGTGTGTGAAAATCCTGGAATTTCAAACCACATGGAAATCACACGACTTAAACTAGTGACAGAAACAGCAACCTTGCTGTCAGATCCAGCACTGATGCTGGATGATAATTCCAGTTATAGTTGGGATGCAGGTGACAATTGTGTTAACCCTGAAATTAATGAGGCTGCTTCTTCAATGCTGGGAGGAAGTAAAACTTATCTTGACATGCTAAAGACGACACAGATAACTGAAAATGGACAGTTAGTTCGTGAAGTTCAGGAAAGTGAAGAAGATGAAATTCTCTCAGTCGGGGTAGGCCCTAGCTTAATAAGTAGTGTGGAGTTACTACCCCTAGATTCTGCTTCAGATATAAGTGTGCCTCTAGATGCTGCTTTGGATACCCGTGTGCCAATTGCTGTTGAAATTGAGGGCACTGAGAATGGTCAAATAGTTGCAAAGGTCATTAGCTTGGAGGAAAGAAGCATGCGACGGAGAGTATCTGATGATGTCCTAACCATATCAGCTAAACCAAATGAAGAATGTTCCAATGGACCTACAATAAAAGAATCTGTAGTTTCTGTTCCGTTATCCAGTGAGAAGGATCCCAGCAAAGGTGGTGTTAAGAGTGTTTTTGAATTGGACTGTGTGCCGCTTTGGGGTTCAGTGTCTATCTCTGGACATAGGCCAGAGATGGAAGATGCTGTTACAGCCGCACCTCATTTCATGAAAATTCCTGTTAAGATGTTTATTGGTGACCGTGGAATTGATGGGATAAGTCAGACTTTAAGTCAACTGACTTCTCATTTTTTCGGGGTTTATGATGGTCATGGTGGATCTCAGGTATGTGTGGTCTATCTATGTTGACAATTTATTTCTCATCAGGGACTTATTTGAATTTTAAATTATGGTTGATTGTTAATTAAGTCAAAACATTATGAATTTCTGCTTTCCTAAATTGATTGATTGTAGGAAAAACTTTTGCTTTGGCTGACTGAGGTGTTAAACTTCAGAATGTAGCTTAGTCCATGAACCCTGTTGTAACTTCCTCTACATGTTCATTTATTTCTGTCAGTTAGGAGTCCGATAAATTGTAGACCACAATTATTATTTTTTGCACCAGTTAACTCATTATTTTTAAAACTCCATTTTGTAGGTTGCAAAATACTGTCGTGATCGTATTCATCTGGCTTTGGTGGAGGAGTTAAACAATTGTAAAGATGATATGGTGGATGGGAGCACCAGAGACACTAGGCAGGGGCAGTGGGAGAAGGTCCTCACCAGTTGCTTTTTAAAAGTTGATGATGAAGTTGGGGGAAAGGTGAACAGGGGCATACCTCAAGGAGATGCAGAAGCAAGCGCAGGCACTGTTGAACCTGTTGCCCCAGAAACCGTTGGAACTACAGCTGTGGTTGCAGTGGTCTGTTCATCCCATATTATAGTTGCCAACTGTGGAGATTCAAGGGCTGTCCTTTATCGTGGTAAAGAAGCAATCGCCTTATCGATTGATCACAAAGTAAGCTGATCTTTATTACGTTTTATTACTTTTGCTCCATTGGTCATTTTCAAAGTTATTTTTAGCTAAATATTCTCATTTGTTTTCTTTCTACTTATTTGTCAGCCAAACCAAGAGGATGAATATGCTAGGATTGAGGCATCTGGAGGCAAGGTCATACAGTGGAATGGACACCGTGTTTTTGGTGTTCTTGCAATGTCGAGGTCTATTGGTAGGTCTAATCTATTCCATATGTGTAGCATTACATCATACCATTTACTATGTTCTTGCAGGGGTATAGAAAAATTATGCGTTTATGTTCTCAGTGTGGAGTTGTTTGTCATGTTTTTAATTATGGAACTACTTTCGCTTGCTTTATCCATGCCATTAATTGCGGCAAAATGGTTATCTCAGCAAATTTGGGTATCAGAGGGAGATGCTCAATGCAATTTTTAGTTGTAAACCTGGTTGCACAGCATTCTTCTTTTTCAGTTTTTTGAAAGGTGGGATGTGAGAGGTGGGTAGAGAATCTTGGAGTCAAAGATGATATTATGTGATGTTAATTCATTTTTCCTTCACTTCTCAATTGGCTGCATTGAAAGAGAAGCAACCTGATCTGGTATTGGGGGTAACTAGAAAAGTTTAGACGATTGTAGGTGATTGACTACAGTGTACTTTTCTAGAAATGCTCTCTATTTTGCTTATCTTAAGTGTAATTCCATCTCAGTTCTTTATGATTGTGGACATTCAGTGACTGGCCTACCCTGTTATATCTCAAACATTATTGATGGCATAACGCAACTCAATCTTTCCTTGCTCCCTCTTGCTTCTCAGGTGACAGATACTTGAAGCCATGGATTATACCAGAACCACAGGTAATGTTTGTGCCTCGAGCTAGAGAAGATGAGTGCCTTGTTCTGGCCAGTGATGGGTTGTGGGATGTCATGACAAACGAGGAAGCATGTGAAGTGGCTCGAAAACGAATTCTAATTTGGCACAAAAAGAATGGAACTAACCCATTAGCAGATAGAGGCCAAGGTGTCGACCCTGCTGCTCAAGCAGCCGCAGAGTACCTCTGCAACCTAGCCCTTCAGGAAGGGAGCAAGGATAATATTTCAGTAATTGTGGTGGATTTGAAAGCTCGAAGGAAGTTCAAGAGCAAGTCTTGATGTCCTGTTGAGAATCACTGGTTTTGATATAGTTTTTTATACAGCATATGCATCTCATTATTACATAACCAGTCCATCCATTTTTCTCATGGGCTTGAAGGGTGTGTATGAGAATAGTTTGTCAGTATGTAATATAGAAACAAATGAGAAATGACCTGTATACGAATTTTGGCTATGCACCATGGCAATGGCAATTCAATGCTACGTAAATTGGAAATATGTTGCATTGATGGTAGAATAGGATGAATTGTACTTAGATTATGAATTGTGGTAAGAGTACATGATGCCCTTATTTTTGACAACTCTCAAGTTAAATGAGAAGCATGAAATTTCCTCGTTTGCTGAAATCAGTTGTTGGATCAACGACAGAGGTGATGGGTTAGAACAGAACTCCATGCAATGCACAAAAGTCATCTTGAACAAAGCAGATTTAGGTGATAAATTGGTAAATAATGTGATTTTGAAATCAACAATATAAGTAGATCAAAATAGACCTTGAGAGAATTACATTTTTCCAACATTGCAACAAAATTTATAATTTGACCAAATATCCAAGGTAATTTGGATCTTATAATGAAAAACTCTCTTACTTTACAAATACTAACTTTAAAGTTCATCGTAATCCATGGGTTGAAGTGTTTATTCTAGACTTCTTGTATTTCTTGTCTACTAATAGAGCACATATTGTGTAAAATATAATCCAAAAGCCTCAACTATGAAGATAAAGTCTGCAGAAGTATTTTATTCTCCCTAGAAAAATTGGAGAACTATTTTATTTTACTTTCCAAAGATGATGCCTTATATCTTGGAGAAATTAAAATTTGAAACATAAATATCAAAAAATTTAAGAACATCTTAGATAATTATGAATTTAAACAATTAGGGGGAAATTTTCTATGATCTTAATAATTAGGGAAAGATGCAATAAATAGGAAACTGTCTTCTCATGGATTTGAGAAGGTTCTAAATTAAATGGCACATTTCCATATTGGATTAAAAATTCAAAATTCAATGATGCAATAAAAGAGGTACCATAAATGGAATTAAAAAACTTAAAAGTCAAAATAATTCAGAAGTAAAATCAAAATTGTGTACTCATGATCAAAAACCACTCTACTACTATATACTGTAGTATAAGGTATACCTTGCAGCACTGGGGAAAGAAATTTCTCAGACAGTTACTCCACGAGCAATAGTGTTACACAATTAAAGGAACAGTAGGACAACTAAAATGTGAACAAACATCTACCTTCGCCTCTTCCTTTTAATTGTTTGAAATTCTAGTGGGACAGGAAGAGTTGCTAGTAACACTTGATTGTCACGCACAAACTTGCAACCTAAGTATTCGTAATGAGGTCTTAGCGTTAAAGGGTTCATTCGAAGATCCTTGGCTATATCTGATGGGTCAGATCGGAAATCATCGGCAAACAGGGAGAGCACCAGGACATAGCTTATAAGCAGTTTTTGTTTTTCATCTGGAATTCTGTTATCTTTCGTAATACCAAACATAGAGGAGAACTTCTGTGATAAGATACTGGGCAGTTTGTGACGCTTTGCAGATGATACACCATCCATAGAATGTCTATCCTTGAATCTGATGAGATGAGCGATATACGACAAAATGCCAGCCATCCTCCTTTTCTTTGACTCATCCTAGAAATTGGAAAACCAGAAAAACAACAAAGCAAAAAAAGCTCAGACCACTGTAATTCAATCCACAGTGACTGCTGTAAATGTTATAGGCTAGATGGTACAAATAAGAATTAGCATTCATTCTCAATTAACCATATAGAAGTTGCACATCACATGGTGAGACCATCATGTGTCTAAACACATGGTACCTCACTAATTTCAGCAGATAAAAATGAATAAAGCCCTCATATTATTAATATCACAAATCTAATTCTGATAATTTGGATAATCCATTAAGTATTTTTCAGGAAAAAATTCATAAGAAGATTTTTAGACTAACATATTGGCTGAAGATACTACAAAAGTAATTAGTTTCATATGTTAGCGATCATGTGAACAAATGCATCTAAGTACATAACTTATATTTTCAATTTAAGGATTTTCTCATGGCAATCAACTCATTCAAATTTAAAAGGTATAGTTGGAATAATTTGCAATTAACCAGAAATTTGAGATTTTGAAGTGATACAACTTACTTCAATAATAATACAGTAGTAGAGCAAGAGATGCAAGAATACGAGTAGAAGGAAACTATTTCAACTTGCAAACACAACCAAACACTAAACTTTTGAAGCTTAAAACATTTAATGAATCCTCACCTTGACAGTTTCCAATTTATGAACTCTATTGCAAACAAAACTTGGGTAAACATCAGGGTTCACTTCCGATCCAACTTGTGCAAGCTCAAAAACATCTAGAAGGAAATCCCACTCCCCTTTCAGAATGATCTTGTCAAGTGGATATGCCATATCTGCTGCAGTGGCTTCCATATCATATGGAGGGATATTGCGAGCATTAGCAGAAGCAATAGCTTCAAGAGCCTCAGTGTTTATCTTGATTCCTTTCAATTTCTGGTCCATATCTTCCTGCATTCTTGGATCTTCTGTCTGGCGTAGGGTGTCACGTTTCACATCCTGAGATTCAAAGGAGTATAATAGATTACCATAAATAGAAAACTTTATCAAATTTAAGACTGTATCCCTTTTTATTTTTACTTTTCTCTTTAAACTAGGGATTTAGTATCTTTGGGGGAAAGGATATTTCAGAATATATTTCTTTTACTTTATATAGCATGTGCTGAAAGCATTTCATCATTGAACTTTCAAAGCAGAACCTTTAAGAAACCATAACACAGAAATAAATACAAATTGATAACTTTATGGAAGAGCAACAAAGCCACATGATTGTCGAACTTTCATGAAAAAATGAAGGGGCCATACCCGTCTTATATCCTTCTTCGTTGAATACATGAGAGTCAAATTTCTGAATTTATCAGCCTTTTCCTCCATGGTAAATTTTTCCTTATCTTCATCCAGGAGTTCATTTTCAGGCTGCCCCAATGCTCCAACTTTTGGTTCCAACCTGAATATCTGCAGTCATGCAGTGCAAGAACAAGGTTGACTGCTTTGATTTGAGTAAAAGTCGTCCTCAGTTGCCAAAAGAATAAGAGATGGATGAAAAGTTGCAAAGATAATAATAAGCCACAAATTAAAATCCACAAAGTCGCTTCTGTTAGCTAGTGATGAGCATATGGCCAAATCCATATCTAAAAAGTGAGAGCAACTACATGAAGGAAAGAGCCCTGATGACTACGTGTGAGAGCACTTGTGTCGTGCGTGATTGTGCGTGGAAATCTCTAAAACCCAAACCATTGCCATATAACCATATAATTAAACGCCACAAATAACTATATAACAAGCACAACTTAACCCCACCCCATCCCCCTACTCCATACCTCAAAAGAAAAAAAATCACGCCAAATTCAATAAGAAATCAAAATCCATAAACTCCAATAACAAAAACAACAAAAATCATGAAAAGTTCCAATCTTTCATCTAACACCCCATAGAAAAACAAACACCAGCTCCCAACTCCCCGCTCAGGAACCAAACCAAAGACCAACAAAAAAGAAAACTTACCCTGTTAGCAGCGATCGGAACCATTTTCAAAACTCGGGTCTCCTTATCCAACACCCCAAGAGCATAATTACACAGCTGGGGCGTCGTCGCCTCGCCGGAATAATTTGTCCCCACAAAATTCACGTGGGACCCATTCACCCCCACGACCACCTGCATTCTAGGGTTTTTGGGGTTTCGAGAATTCACACTCTTGTAAACCTTGACGCTGGAATTAGGTTCGGGTTTCGAATCTGGTTCGTCGGAATTCTTCAGCGGGTCATATCCGGATGGAAAGTATCCGATTATTGGGGAGGCTTTTTGATCTGGGCTTTCGCCAATTGCCTTGATTTTCACGTCCATGGTTTCCAATTCCTCCCCCTTTTTAACATCAGGGCTTCCTTCTTCTTCTACTGTTGTTATTCTCTTCTTTCCTTTTGATTTGGCCATGGTTTTTCTGCGGAGGTGTGTAGAGGAAGTGGGTTTTGGGTGCTTTGCCTTAAACCCTACTTGAGAAAATAGAAAAGGTTATTTTCTATTGACCCCCTTGATTTTATGAAAATATGAGACAACTCCCATGCAATCTTTGAAACATTAACTAGGGTATTTACGGTAATAATTGGTAGGATTTAAAAACATTATTTTTGATAAAATAATATTATTTTATGATAATACTTGATTCGCAATTTATAGAATAAAATTTATTTGAGCTTAGTAAATAAGCATTCAAACCAAAGTTAGATATTATTTTTGCTAAAATATACGTATAATATTACGCTATTCAAATTTGATCTTAACTCGGGTCTAATTCAATTAAAATTTATTAAATTAAACTCATTTAATAATTAAATATAATTTTAAATTTAAAAAAAAAGCTTAAATTGAATTTAAATAATATTTCATTTCCATCGATTTAATTTATTTGAACCTTAATGCTTGGTTTATCCACTAGTCTTACGTGACTTGAAGTTTGGACTAATTAAGAGTTCTTTGAATCTGATTTTGGGTCAAAATTTTAAGCTTGCTAACGAAATGGGTTGGACTTTGGCAGAAAAATGATGTCATTTATAGGTCAGGCTATAATAATTAAATATATATTTTTATTATATTAATTTTATTATTCGGACTTTAAAAACCTGTCTCTTCTAAAACACCTTCTAATATATGAGGTACCTTCACTAGAATATATAATATCATATACCTAAATTAATGTGTTGCTTTGTGAAAGAATATCTTTTTTACCCTTTTTATTTACTTTTTTTATTTGTTGGTCTTACTTGGAAATTATCATAGAGGTTTTATTTTAACATTTCCACGACGATATTCATGGAATATCTGTATGCATGTTTAATAAAAATATTATAAACAAGTGAGGAAATATGTCTTTTTGAAATAATTTTTTGGAAAATTCTTTACATTGATTAAATATTACAAAATTTCACTATTAAATTTGTTATATAATTGTGATTATGTACCTTATATAAATGAAATAAATATTTATGCTCCCTATAAATTTTATAGTGTGTCGCCTTTGTTCTTGTAATTGCAACATCGATTTTAAATGGAGTCCCATAAAATCAAGATTGACACCTAATTTCCTCAAACTATCAATTATAGCACTTAATCTTTTTACAATATATATTTTTTTAAAAAAAATAAACGAAAATATCAATATCAAATGCCAAAAAGGCATATTATTACAATGAAGAAAATATTCTAAAAGTAAGATATTTCACGTGTAGTAAATATATATTAGGTTACAAGACATCATTAAATCACAACTTAACATGAAAATATCAATGAGTTAAATTACTAAAGAAGATATATATATATATATATAATTTTATGTAACTATTAATTTTGTTATATTTCCATAAAATCTATGTATTTTATTAGAAGATAAGTAGTGAGTAGTTATTATTATTAAATAAAGCTAATGTACATGCTAAAATTGTTCGACATTTATGCTTATTTTTGTAATTTTTATGTACAAAATATCAGAAATTATCCAACTTAATTTAAAATTTAAAAGCGTGTGGGCAATTCAGAATAGCACAAGATTCGTGCTGGCAAATTATATCGAGAGTTGAGACAAAGTTAAGAATCTAAAAGCCATGGAAAGTAGCCCAGCGGTCAGAGTCGGAGTAAAGTTAGACTTCACCGGTTCACCCTGCCAAAAGTTTTCTCTTCAATTTGACGGTAATCGAAAGCAACCTCTAGTTTCTTGAATTTGATTATAAAAAAAGAAAAGAAAACTGGAAGCTTTTCTTTTACAGGAGAAATTGCCTTGTCAAGGTAAGAAGTTTCAGTCTGTGTTTATTGTTCTGTATTTTCATGATTTGTAATAATTTTGAGTCCCTTTTTCGGCTTTCTTTTGATTATGATCGAGGTGGGTTTGGGCAAAAATATTATAAAAAATTAGTTGCAAAGCATTGATTTTAAGCTGACAAATGTGTGGTTTTCCTTCTCTGAACTCGATTGTTGGGTTAAATTGTATGCATGCACTTATTGTACAAGTAAACTTTATGGTTTGCTGGCTGCTGATGATGATTGGGAAATTCATGGGATGCTGAGAATGATAATAGCTTTAAATTTTTAATAATGAAGTTAGTGATAAGTTTTTATCTGTTCAATCTTTAGTCGTTCATTCTAGGCTCTGAGTTTAATTCATGATGTTATAGAGGTGTATACTTATGTTGAACAAGAATTTTTTGTTTGTTTTGCTTATAGTTTTAATTTTATGTTTATATATAAACCCCCTGTATTAGGTGATTTCTGGACCATTTTGATCGAATTGGATTTTTTGTTGATCACGAAGGGACATTTTGTAGGAGTTTATAAGTTCTTTGATGTGTGGTTGGTTATCATACTCGTCAACCTCTATATTGGTGCTATTATGGTGAACCAAAACAGGACCATCAATTTCATATATGGAAACTGATTAGCATTTTGGAATTAGATTTGGTGTGTGATCATTCATCTCTGGAGCTTCTTGTTTGCTTTGAGAAGTTGAATTGGTTCAAGACAAACTTGATTGTGTTTCGAAATTATGTGAGGATCTGGTTTTAGGTATCTTTGCTTCTTGCAACTTGAAACTCAGCTGATCAGTATAGGTCTTTTTGCAGTGAAGCTTATCTTGTCCTAATTGGGTAGATACAAGTACGATAGGCAAGTATGAAACAAGAGTTTCTCTCACATTATTGGTAAGGGAGGATGGCCTATCTTCACGCACTACAATGAGACTTTCCTGAAACTTTGACTGGTAATGTGCCATTGACATGATATACCCTTATATTCTTTATACAACAATTTGTATAGTTTGTAAATTTTAACTAATCTTAGCTGCTTAAGTTAGTTTGTGCAACATGTTACAGGAACTGTAGAGGAGGAAGTTGAGGATATCTGTGTGCCAATTCATATTATTTGAAAGCATGGATCAGAGTATGTTGCTATGTGTTAATAATGGTAATCATTCAAGTTCTGTTAGGACTCATTTTATTTTATAATTTACAATTGGATTATTTGGACATAAGTGCTCATAGAGCCGTCTTTCCTATAATCTATTTTCCTAAAATGGTTGGCTTGCCAATTGCTGTTGCACAAGCTTATGTTCCTGATGATTGACTAAATGCATTTTGATGCATACAGGACTCTCAAGTGATGATGCACATCATGAGAACAGAGATTATTTCCTTGTTAGAGATGTGGAAGACAGCCAACTAGGAATTTTTGACAAACCTCTTCCTTGCTTTGGTTGTGGATTAGGATGGTTCTCGTGAGTTTTTTTTTTTAAATCTCTTCTATACATCTTGTTTCTGTTATCTTCTTCCTTTTACTATCATATGTTCTGTTGCAGTTTTCTAGTCGGGTTTGTGTTCCCTTTGATGTGGTATTATAGCACCATTTTGTACTTTGGAAATTATTACCACAAAGATCCAAGGGAACGAGCAGGTCTTGCTGCTAACGCCATAGCTGTGAGTAGTCTGCCCAATATCTCTTGATATTTTCTTATTTTCTGTTGTCATTACATGGAAAGAATGGACAATGCTCTATATCTTTCTGGTAAAGCAATAAAGTATATTGCTTTGTTTGGTTTATGGCATGTGAAGATGAGATTTTTTGTGCACCCTGAACGTTCCATCTTTCATTTACTCCAATGGAAAAGTTCAATTCTTTCATCACTTCTCCCACTGTGTAACTAATATTTTCATGTTGAGCGTGTGTATGAGCTATATGTGCTTGCGAATATTTAACAGGAAAATATTTAATTTGTCTTGTTCAATTGATTGGATTTTTGACCAATTTTTTTTATTTTAACTTTAATTTAATTCAATTAAATTTTCCTTACAGTGTTATTTAATCCTTAATATGCTGACAGCATCAATGGCCATGTCCTCTGATATTAAGTGTCGTATTACTCTAAGTTATGCAATCTAAAATCTTAAAGAGCGCCTTGTTGTATTTATTGCAGACAAATGATATGCCCCCCAGTATTTGATATGAGATGATGAATATTTCTGGGAATTGCTCTAACATAATTCTTCAAAATATTATTTCCCCCGTGCAACCTCTTCTAATTTTTGGTTTAGTTGACTTCAGACACAACGAATATTGCAGGCTTTGATATTCACAGTAGCAGTTTTGATTACAGTTGCTGTTATTGTCTTCTGAAGCACGTTGCTGGAGTTCTGCCCTTTATCTCTTTGCATCTCAGTGAAGATTTGCATAGTAAAGTAGATTGTATGGAACAAGTGGAAGAGTAATGGTATCAGATAAGGTTGGTCAATCTGAAGAATAGAGTTACTGAAAAACCTCTTTTGTGTGCATGATGTGAAGTGCGTAACATAGATCTCCAATCTTTGTTCAATTCCCATTTCTGTGAGGTTTCTTTATCGGTAAGATGCAAATACTGTATGTAGTCATGAGTTAGGAGACTGAGCAAGAATAGACCCTTATGAATGTAAGGTGCAATGCTGGATTATATATAAGTTTCTTCTGTAAATGGAAATTCCAAGTTATGCAATGTATTACGCCTTGAAAGTAGCATTTTCTGCTGTAGTTTTCAGCAAATAGGGATACGCCTTGTATTATGGATGTTCTTTAAATGAAATGAATGTTCTTGAATGCTGTTCGTCACTTTAGATTATAGTATAAAGACTTAATACTAAGAAAGATTACCTTGTTCTGAGAAAAATTACTATGCCTCTCTTTTCTCTATTTCCTCTCCCACTAGGGAGAATTCTGTGCTGACCCATTATGTAAAAATAAGAGGGCATTATTTATATTTCCTGAAAATTATCATTCATAGATTATATTTGCGGGTAGAACTTCCCCCTTTCCCAGCACTATTCTCTCCATTCCTGGATGGGATAACCTTTACATATCACTTTACCATACATTCCTACTGCCTATGTAACATTATTTTTAAACAGAATATAAATCACCCCATACAGCAGCATAAGAGTAATCAAATACAAATAATAGAGTGCTTTAAGCTTCAAATCACTATATCTGCCACAGAGTTTAGGTTCTTGATTTTCCTTTCTAGCAATGAGCAGGATGAGGCAGCTTGTACTTACCATACATTTCTATAGCAGATATTCGGGTCACTTCCATGGAAAGGCTTCTCCCTGGAGCAATATTGGTCAAGTGGGTTGGAGTGGGGAAATGTTTGGTAGATTCCATGAAAATGAAAAAGCTTCTCCCTGTAGCAATATTGGTCAAGTGGGTTGGAGTGGGAGAATGTTAAGGCGCTTTCTTGCGCATATGACACTTGAATACTTATACTGCCAATAATCACCAGCAACAATATTGCCATAATAGCCACCTTCTGAAACGGAAGCACCTGCATTTTTTCTTTCTTCGCTTCAGGCTGGAGTTCTGTTATATGGTTCCAGTGGTTGGAAGAAGATTATGGTAAAATATGTAGTGCGGATGAATTCTTGGCTGCCCTGTTTCAACGGATGGGTGATATGATTATGAAAGCTGATGATTTCGATTTCAATAGATCTTTGTTGAGTTGTTGCAGTTGGCCTGTGACTAGACTAAAATCTTGTATTGATCACATATTTTTTTATATCACATTCCATGGACTTTCAAGTCTACCGTGGTGGGGTTGGGAGATTGAGATTGCAGCAATCAAGAATCACAGAGACAAGAAAAACTTAGGTGGGATCTAAATACTATTTAAGAATTACATCAATTCATTTAGTTCAGGAGCCCAAGTCATAAAATATATCTTCTTAGTGATGGGAGCAGGTCATCATTGCTCTTACCATTCTACAAACCTTGTAACTAAATGTTTTTTGTCGATTTCAGTCATATACGGACAGCAAGAAAGAGGAAATTTAATGTTTGATGGAACATAACAGTTGTTTGGCATAGCTTTAGTAAAAGTATAACTCATCAACAAGAATTTATCTAGAGATCAATCAAACTTTGGTAAATAGTGCAACATGTAATATCCAAGCAATTACAAAGGGTGAGAACAGCATATTCCATCCAAATACAAAAAGTTGCAGTACTTGGGAATTAAAGCACATCAGAAGCTTGATACATATGACTATATATATATATATATATATATATAATTATTAAGGGTCTTGAGATCATCTCTAGCAATGAGCCGGATGAGGGAGCTTGCACTTATCAGGAAGTTGCATGGCGAGATTTGGGTCGATTCCAAGGGAAGGCAACAGCTTGGAGTTCTTGTAGGAGCAAAGGCAGCGAATATCAGCATGTGAGAGGGCTGAGCAGCACCTTGCAGACGGCGGAGGTGGCCGAGGCGGCGTCACCGATGGCTTGCAGGCCATCAGATCCTCCCCTGACATGTTGCAAATGGTTTGAGCATAGGACACATGAATATTAATGTTGCCAATGATAATTGACAGCAATACTGCCAAAACTGCTACTTTCTGATACAGGACAACCTGCATTTCTTTTTCTTGTCTTTTTAACTTCTCAATGGAGTCTTAGTAGTATATGTTTTCATTACTTATGGGAGTTATTGTGGTTGTTATATATGAGATTATTGGCCGCCCTGTTAGACTTTGTGAACTGATTTTGAAAGCTGATAGATTTTAACTTCTGGTTGATATTTCTTGAGTTGTTGTAACTTGCCTGTCACAAGAATCAATTCTTGTATGATCACATGATGTGGTCGCCTGTTTTGATTACATTTAGGTTGACTTCAAGTCTTCCATGTTGATCTCGAGCTTAAATCACATATATATATATATATATATAAATATCGGTTTATGTCAATAATAAAAATTAAATAAAATAGTTTCTTCTATAATAAACTTAACTTTTCAATATTGGAACCATGCAAAATGATATCATCACTTGCAAAATTCTCTGTTTTTTACCTCAAAAAAAAAAAAAAAGATATTTTTTTGTTTTTGTTTTTGTTTTTCTCTAATATGTTAAACTTTTAGACGTGGCCATCGTTATTATCTGATCATCAGTCGGGCAAAATCCACTTTGTTTGGCCTCATGTAACTCTAAAATGGTACTAAATATTAATGCTAGAAAAAGAATAATAATAAAACCTAATATCCTGTAGTTAAAAGTTTTGGCGACATAAATTATAACCTCGCAGCAAGAAAAAAATAAAAAGATAAGATTCTTATTTAGTGATATCATTTTAATTGATAGTATTTTAGTAAGATTGAATTATTAGATAAGTTGTTGTTTGCGTCACAAATAAATATTAGGGGTATTGAAAATTTATCTGATAAATATTTTTTAATTTTCAAGTCAGATACGGAATAGAGAAAATTTAAAAATTTGAGAGTAAATAAATATTTAATAAATTATATAATTTTTAATAATAAAAATTAAATATATTTATAATAATGAAACATGAGTTTTTGTGAACTTAAATCTTATGAGTCTAATAATTGATTACCAACTTAATTCATATATTAAAATTCATTTATCTCATTACTTTATAAATTTTTTGAATTTAATCTGAGTATATTTAAGATGGACCCACAATCTGAATAAATCTATTAAACATAGCATATGCGGCTAAAAAGTCTATGCCCATCAGACTGCTTGCAAAATTGACAACAGTTTTCAGTAATTTAATTTGGAGCCTGTCCAGCATTTTTCATAGTGCCCAAAAAAAAAAAGAAAGAAAAAAAACAACGAATAACTCATCAATATCAATGTCCCTTGAGATAATAATTGTTGTTAAATATTTATAAGATTAAAAAAGTAAATAGAGAAAAGCAATAATAATTTATTCTCCTTGTAATTTAATTATACTCATTGGGAACAACCTCTCCAGTGACCAAGGATGAATTCATGATTACCCTCGAGTCATTCTTCAGTCCACTATTGTTATTCAATCGCAGAAAATTAGTAATTACCTCCGTCCATTTTTCTTTAATCCAATGATGTTAAATAAAGTGAATGCATTGTATTTTATTCATTCAAGAATTTTACTTACTTTGAGAGATGATAATGCGGAAATTTCCTTTTGAATTCGATGAATTATTGGAGTCCCTGTTTGATACATGACATGATTATAAGTTTCAACTTCGAAAATAGTACTGTAGAATGAGAATGATTATCTATACTGTGGATTTTTAGGTTTAAGTCCCTATTTTATGAGTACATTAGCTTGACTTCAAGTCTTCAATGGTGATGGAGATTGCAATTATCAAGGGCCATGGAAAACAAACAAGTCTTGTAGCACATGGACAGCACAGAGTGGGATGAATACAAATGTAAGAGTCATGTCACTTCAATCACAATCTTGAGGTAAATTCCATGTATCTTCTTGGAGGGTGTCAGTCATTGTACAGGAAAAGATACAGCAAATTGGTCTTGTTTCTTGTCTTCCTTTGACAACTTAGAATTAAGTCTTGTCAATAATTCTTAGTAGAAATTTCAAGGTTCTTGGCGTAAGGAAAAAGAAAATAAATTTGGATAGTTACTCTAATAATTTTAATTTTTTTATTAAAGTGTACTGTTGCTTAGCCTCATTCCCACTTTAAAATGGTAGTATTAATATATGTAATTGAGGGAATTTTTTTTTTTTTTTGAAAAGGTTGTGTCAATTTTAATCATAGCTAAGCAGCAAGAAATATGATGTGTGAAGTTTTGTGTTTTGATGGCTTTACTCATCTTCTCGCTGCCATTGTGATGAGCCTTTGTTTGGTTATGCTAGGTTTGGATCTTGGAATATTTGTTACAAGAAAATATTGGGGAAAATGGTTTTCCCTTTTTTATATATATACATATAATTATGAGTGATATTTATAAACATACACATTTATGTCAGGAACAAAAAAAGTTCATAAAAATAGGGCTTATTTTGTTAAAAGGGAGATTATTCTTGCTAAAATCCAAGGGATTGTGCAAAGGGAAAATGAAAAAACTAAAGAATCCAAGAAAAGAACACATGCTCTCCCTTTGGCAATTCACAAAAAGTATTTACAAGAATTTAGACTCCATGCATCAAATTCTACTCATTACAAGAGAATAACTTTTGTTGTATTGTACATCTAACTGTGCTATTGTGCACCCCTCAATACAACAAAACAAACATGCTTCTGCTTGGAGTCTTCTTAATTCTTGTACCAGATCACAATTTACATACACACCTGCATACGAGAAGGTGAGACAGAAGAGATCTTTTGCCCCTCCAAACTAGGCCATTAGAATTCAAATGCAAGCCTCCTCCATAATTGCAGCAGGACTTAGAGAAGAATAATCTTCTGGGATTCTTATATGTGCCAAGAATCTACATCTATACTTGTTATGTAAGCACATACTAAATCCAGTTGACAGATAAGGTCGCGAGGGTTCTTGTGAAGAAAGAGATATAACAGAGGAACAGAAATTGTAAGTTTAGTTCGCAAAGCCCTCCTCTCATATTCCACTGTAAACATCCCACAAGCATGTACTAGGTTGGATGCCTTCTATCTATACTAGGAAGTATGTAATGTCATCCTCTAGTCGGGACATAGAGCAAAAGATAGGTTGAAAAGCTGTATCTGAAGCAACTTGTTAACACCCCGATAAGCAAAAGTTGAGCAGTAAGGATTTTGTCATAGAAATTCCCTTTAGACAAACTCAAGTGGACTTTTCTTATGTTAGCCTTTATAAGCACTTTCAGCAGAAACCAGTTCGCCTCCCCAACCCTGCAATCTCCATCCATCCCCCAATAAGAAAGGAGAGAAAATAGCAAGTGGATTTGAAGAAAATGCACCTCAATGGAGGGGGGAAGAATGGTTATTTGAAAATTAATTGTTATAAGTAATAGCTTCCATAAATTCCTGAATAGCCTTAATAGTAAACAGAAAGAAAGCCAGACGCGACATGCATGAATCAACAAAATAATTGCATTCATGAGAAACCTTGACAAAAAGGGAAAAATACAGAAATTCTATTCTCGCTTTATGAGGTATGCAGCATTGGTAGTTGAAGAAAGTAATTGCATGATTTGTGATATTGCCGAAGTATACATAAAGCGAATGATCAATTCAAAAAGGTAGTATTTAAACAAAATTCCATCAAATTCATTTGATGGTACAGCTTCTCAAAGTAAAAATCCAACCTTGCATACAGTTTTCTCAAATTTAGGAACACTCAACATAGCTTCTAACCCACATGACTGATTAGCAAACAACAAGAATGGAAAATGGTAAATTGCGACTCCTAAAGCTAACTGGCTCAATTCAAGAGTAACAGGAACACAGGAGCAAATACTTAGTAAGCTCTCAATGCATTTTGGAATTCTTGCTGAGCAGATACTTCTTCAGATCGACCCGAAATCTGCCTGAACTTGCACGGGTGGATTTGCAAACCAGCACGCCATGTCTTTAATCTCCTTGGAGATGGTAATCAATCTTGGGTTGTGCGGACTTCAACCCATGAGCAGTAATCACCACGACAGTCCTGTCGGTCGGGTCGGCCCTATAATCCCACTATTTCTCAACCTAATCAATGCAGTCAAAACATCCCAGTTGAATCTGCCTCCATCAACTCTTCCTCCGTTTCCTCCTCAACAATTCCATTCGAATTCTTGAGTGCATACACCGCCCTGTCGATAGAAACCGGATCACCAATCTGAATTGCTGAGGCGAACGTCCTACCAGCCTTGACAGCCTTAAATGCCTTCCACCAACTTTTACAATGCAAGTAAACTGGTGGGGGAGGGGTGGGGGGGAGAGGAAGGAGGATCTGAAGATGAGAGAAGCCGCCGTTTAGAGAGAGGGAGGTGGTGGCGGGAATCCTGACTGTCGAGTGTGGGTTGGTTTGATGGAATGGAGCCAAGAGTGAGTTCAAAAGTTGCATCAGACTTGATTTGTTGGGTCCCACATAAATGGATTCCACTTCATTCACTCTAATGATGTTCCCAGATTTTGATGTTTCCTATAAATTTACATTTTTCCTATAAACTTTCAGAACTTGGTACCAGATAATAAATAAATTTTTTGTATTTTGCTCATCCAATAATGCTCAATTTGACATGAATTTACATTTCAATGAACAATACATATTTTTATGTATACTTAAATTTTGACTCAAAAATTCAATCCAAATCTTTTGTAACATCTTTATAATGCAAGATACATTACAACCTTATTGTTACAATCACAATTTTTTTTTTAATTTTCTCTCTCCATGTCCCCCGCATCACAATCATTGTGATGGGGGCAATGATTGTGATGGAAATAGTTCTGGTACATTAAACAAAAGATTCGAATTGACAAAAGTTGCCCTCCTAGAAAAATAGGTGGTGATAACTGATGACTAAAGCATGTCAGGACCAAAGACATCTGGTCTTCTTCCTCATCTAATTTGTGGAATCTCATACCCAATTTGTAGAATCTCTCACACTTGGAATTGAAACATAGAGACACAGAACCTGATCACATGCCATATTCATAAGCCACTAAAGAAATGCAGCTAAAGTAAAGAGGTTTATCACATGATCATGAGAAACTGAATCCTATTAAAGATAAGCATGGGAGTCCAACTAAATCAGGGGACTGCTTCCGACACTAACAACAAATAATACTGTACCAAGAGCGAAATCCCCCAATCAGAAGTATGCATTCATAGGTTAACACTAAATGTAACACTTGAACAAGAAAGGATCTAATTGACCAAGACAGTGAGTGGAGTTTTTGGAGTAGAAAGCTAAAAGATTTGCATTCTACACTATGGGCGAGCTCTCTTGTTGCTGCATGAAGGACACTTGTACTGCTTGATATGCTCAGCTCTAGCAGGAGTAATCTTGACACACTTGCCATGAAACCACTTCTCACATATATCGCAGCATATCCAGAATTCATCTGATGCATAGTTATCCCCACAGGCACCGCATAACGTGTCTCCATGCTCCTCATCTTCTTCTTCATCCAAGCCCTCTTCATCATCTTTTGGCTGTGGCTTTGGAATCTTTCCCTGAGTTTCAGATGTTCGCTGTCACCAAAAAGAGCAAATTGATTATACCATCAAGAAGAAGTTGAAGATTGAGAATACTGTTTTGCGGTACAAATAACCCAGACAACTACTCCCAGATGAACAGCCTAAAAATATTGCTATCACACCAGCACATCAGATCATAAGGAACAATAAAGATCAATATTTACAGGGAAACAATCAAGACCTATCAAATATTGATCACTACTAAGGAAAAAGTAATCTGACGACAGATAAAGAGGACACATGGCAGCACAAATTGAATAGCCAACTGAGAACCCTTTCCGTACCGGTTTAAAGTTTGACTTGGACTTGCTGCTACTATGATTTGAGACTGAAGATTTCTCTTTCTGTTGTTTTTTGGCTGCCCCTGTCACAACTTCAAATACAGTGGGGAGATCATTGATCATGTTGAATAGCCGCTTCCTGCACCAAGGGCAAAGGTCATTATATAAGCATAACCTTTGACAAGCTACATGGCAAAAATGTCAGAACATCAGAACAAAAGGGCACGAATCATATGCAACTGCATAGTTGCTGTCTATGAACATGATATTCAAACCAACCAAAGTTGCATACCCCAACCAAAAACAAAGTCAAGCAAACGCAAGGGAGAACCAATTTCTTCCAGTGACCAAAGGTTTGTATATACTAACTTGATATATCCATGTAAAGGCCCTATTACCAAGCAAATGCAAACTATATATGAATACGAACTTGAAGAAAAGATTGGCATCAACATTACTGCTTTTTGTGTGAAAATATTCAGTAACAGGTGTACAGTGCCACTTCGAAAGGTAAAATGAGAAATAGTACAACAGAAATAGAATTAAAGCTACCTGTCAGCTTTATCGAATCTAAATCTAGCACCAAAATAGAATGCAACAGCAAGCAGCCAGGTATCACTGTGGACGGCCACTAGAGATAGCCAGTCTTTTTCTTGCATCCCATCTCTAGCAAAGTTGATGCCCAGAGCAGGCTCAGGGAGTTCAGGAGGTACCTCTTCAGCCGGCAAATTGACCTCCCATTGCTCACTAGGAAACCCATACAAGCACAAATTCTCTTTCTCTGTAATGAAAAGCATGAATAAATCAATACTAGCTGCATTAGACACACATGGGGGAAGAAACACACACACAAAATATATATATATATATATATGTATATAATATCTTAAAACCATTAGGAAGTTCGAAAAGCCACAGATTAATTGTCTGAGAACTAAACAATCTGGAGGAGGGAACATGCTTCGAACATGATAAAAAGAAACATATTAAAGCTGGGATAATCTAACATTTAGCAAGGCTGTAAACAGTAACAACGTAAGGGTTTACAGGTAACTATTAAATGTTCGTCAATGAAAATTAAATTAAATTTAGAGTAGCTTAACATATGGCAATATGCCCCACAGGTGCATACACAGTGGTCTGTCAAATTCAAGATTTTTTGTTTAAAAAAAAACATTTTATTTAATTCTCTCAAGGACAAAGATCTGTATGGAAGTGCAAAATCTCCAACAATCTTTGCTCAAACAATCAGAGGCTTACAGAAGAGGTTTTTGTATTTCACACACAAATTGAAGTAAATTCTGGGAAAAACAAGCATGTGACACAAATGAAGCAACTAGTTGAAGCGATGCAATACACTACAAATTATGACAGGTCATAGCAAGCGTCAAGCAACTGGGTAGGATAAAAACCAATTAAATTACGCTAAGAAGAAAATTAAAATCAACGATGCATGAATAAGAAATTCTTGAAAGTTATCCCATCCAATGCAACAACAGAGAACTGAGATCGATGGAGCAAGTGCTAGAACAAGCAAATTAAATATATAAACGAGTACAATACAAGTGTTAGGCAGAGAAATAGGCTGCCTCTAATTCAATACTTAAGATTTATGTGAATAATGAGTATCTTCCAGAAGTAGTGGCATATAATTAAAATAGATAACATGCATTAATTATCTGTAGGAAACAATTCTAAAGAAGATCTTTATCCAATACCTAGATCTAATTGCAATCAGCAGCACTAAAATTTAAGTGGCATCACCATTGAGAGTTGAAAATGCAATGTTGAGCACCTATTTTCATCCTTACCATAAGAAATTTTTAGAAGAATGAGGAATCCAAAACTTAGACCTGTGTTGACATTCATTACGACACAAAAACTTCCAAATGCTAAGAACAACTTTTGACCCCAATAGAAGATACGACATAAGTCATTGAATACTAGCATTGTAGAATACAGACCAAAGCAATTCCAAAGATTCCAATAAGACAGTGAACACAATAGCACCCGAATGCCACGTATCTACCCATCTTTACAAAGATACTAAAGAATGGCATTCCACGTAGCAGTCCTCGACTACCCACCTAAAATGCCATATTTTCATCTCCCATGACATTTTATTAAACCACCACAGATGACATGCAACCAACAAAAGCAAAGATAAAAATGACTTGTTCAAATGAATTAACAGAATTCAGATATAAACATCACAAAAACAAGAGAACGTACAATTGTCCATTTCATTGGCCTGAACACTTCTGAATTACATTTCTATAGCCTTCAATGTGTATTTGGGATATCATTTAGCTAAGATAACTTGGAATGTCAAAATTAAAAATTATATCAGACTCATATTATACTGACACTCAACAAGAGGACTTCGTAAGACAAGTTTTTGAGAGTTGTGAACATAAGATGCCAAATAAGCACTCATTGCAGACCATGACATCAATTCCAAAGATATGAACCAAATAATACAATGACACTTAAATGTTCCATTTTGCAGTGAGACTCATAACTGAGGTCCCATGAATGATAGTTCCCAATACCCGAACTAATGCTCTCTCATTTTCCACGCACATTATAGTCAATAAGCTCAAAACCCCATTTGCGCACACACACACATAAAAATATAGTCCTCATAAAGGAACTATTAATTCAAGAATTCACTCAATAAACAGTAAAGCCACACAGATAATGCAATGAATACAAAGCCGATATCCAGAAAATTACATGCATTTATTTAAAACTCACAAATCAAAATCTCAACTAAACCCAATCAACCTTATGTATATCATAAAACACATTTTCGCTCAACAGGATTTATGAAAAATAGAGCCATTTTTCCATTAATTATAGGAAGGCAAACATATTACCAGAATTCACACACAACGAAAATTGAAAAGAGCTAACAAA
Organism: Paulownia fortunei; assembly: GCA_019321725.1. Lineage (NCBI taxonomy): Eukaryota > Viridiplantae > Streptophyta > Magnoliopsida > Lamiales > Paulowniaceae > Paulownia > Paulownia fortunei. The sequence continues at coordinate 638,794 of CM033118.1, read as the reverse complement.
TTCAAAAACAAAAAGGGAGTAGCATTAAAAATTAAAAAAAAAAAAAAAAAAACTACCAGGATCACACTGCTGGTAAAATTCTTCAACATCTGCAAAACAAAAACCCACATATTAAGAAATAAACGAATACACAAAAACGCAGAAAGAAAAAAAACGAAACAAAACAAAACGCAGAAAAACAAGCAACCAAAATTATCACACAGCGATAAAAGCGGGAAAAAGAACAAGAAAAAAAGAAGAAGAAGAAGAAGAAAACCTGTAGTAAGGGCTTTGATAAGTCCAGCTCTTCGACCTTTAAAATCCCTAAAAACTTCTTCAACAGTTCGAGGATTGTACCCCGCCTCCATTTCTCTGTTTTTTTGTTTTCTTGAGCTCAACTTTACTAAAACCAAAGAAATTCGATAAAATGTTTGTGGAGGTTTAAGCGTAGGGGATAAAGAAACGGAGAACTAAAATTTAGAGTGAGAGAGAGATGGAAGGGATGATGGGGCGGATTTGAATCTAACGAAGATGGACGGGTTTAACTATATTTGAGAGTTGGGTGATGTGTCCGACAACAACCCCAATTTCAATATTTTGTGTTTTTCCTTTTCTTTTGTATATTTCAAGAATTTATAATTGGAACTTGGCTTTTAATGAGTATACTATTAATTATTTACATTTTAATCGATATAACCCCTTTTTTATTGAAATTTTCACTATTTCTATATCTCTTAACATTAATTTAGTTTTATATTTTCAATCACCACGTCCTAACTTATTGTCGAATAATGGTATTTTTTGATAATTTTTATATCATAGTATTTGTATTATATTATATTCGTATCGTGTGTTGATCATTATTCTAGGAATTTGCCCATATGGAGCTTCATCACGGATTATGATAAAATATTCTTATGTTTCTTTCTTTCTTAAAAATCAATTTTCAAAACGACAAATAAGGGTGGGACGGGTTGGGTATTTTTAAGTATGGATAGTTTGGATATATCGGGTAGTATATTTTACCGTACACACCAATTCTATATATTCTGTATTCAGTTTTCAAGTACCCGACTCAGTACCCGAATGATGAGATTTCGTGTTTTAAAGGTAGGGTTTTCTTTTTCATTTTCTTTTTGCACCCACATTCACATTGTCTATTTCTTCTTTTCTTCTTTCATCCCATCTATTGCTGCTTTTTGTTTGATTTTTCTTCTGTTGCTTCTTTTCTTCTTCTTTCTGCATCTTCTTCTTCTATGATTTTTCTTCTTCTTGTTTAGCTGTTCTTCTTCTCTATCTGTTGACACTGCTTGCTGCTTCTTATTCTTTCTTCCCACTTCTCCTTTTTCTTCTAATCTTTTTCACCCTCCACCTGCTCTTCTTCTTCTTCTAACTTCTTCTTTTTAAACCTTGAAAGAATTTGAGGGATTAAGAATTGGAGGCAGACTTTGAAAGGAATTTAGGAATTTAGGGGCTGTGGGAGACGGGTCCCTAATTCTTTTTCATCCTATTCTTTTTTTTTTCTTTAATTTTAGTCGGATACCCAATCGAGTACTCTGGTAGAAAAACTCGATTTCTTATTATTGGTTATCGGTATACCTGATACCCAATTTTTTGGAGAAGATTGGATCCAATCGAATTAATTCGGGACTGAAAATCCAAACCCAAATGCCCACCTAACAGCAAGAAGATAGTCTAAGACACAAATATTGATATTAAAACAAAAGAATGTCCCCACTTGAGGATTTGACCTTACCAAACTAAACTTTCATGGCACCCTCATCATTTGAGATGGTGAACAATTTAAATAACATTACCGTAAAAATGCAGTCATGCAACATTAGTAAATAGGAAGCCATGTCCTCAAAAAAGAGTAAATGAATAAAAAAAAAAAACAGTTCCTTTCCATAACTCAGATCAAAAGTAAATATTAAAATAGACTATGCAAAAACTGCTTTATATAAGACCATGTTACATGTCTTCTGTTTTTGTATTAATGCATTTCATATGTTATGCCCCATCATTTATTCATTCACAGTTTTTTTCATTTTTCTCTTTATTGGTATCATTTTAGCTTTCCGGAACTTGCTCGTACCATAAGGCAATAAATAGTTAGCAAATATGCCATGATTAAAAACCACTGATTTCACAATGACTTTTGCCTTAAATAACCATGCACAGCAGAATAGATGATCCAACACCATGGGAACACAAAATACTTCAGCTGATACAACGCAACCCGAATTATCTGTTCATCCATCAAAAGTACAGACTGATCGGTTTCTGGAGAAAACAAAAGAGATGAAAAACAACAAACACCAAGTGAGAATCCAATGTAGGCTTCTCTGAAAAAACCACACAAGAACACGTTAACACGCACAAGAAAATCCAGTGGGATACATTTCCCCAAGAACTCAGACAACGCACACTCACACTAGCAAACACACAGCAAAACCAAATGAGAGCTGGGGGAGGAGGGGGAGGTGAAGAGAAGGGAGTGTTTTATTTACAAACCAAAATACACTTAATCATAATAATAATTCCACATTGTAATCTAAAAATAACAAAGAACAAAAAAGAAAAACAGAAAAATGTAGTATTCCATGTTAGAACATCAAGATACTCCAGAATATGGATATACTGACTTATAAATTTATGTTACCATATCCTAAAAGAACAAATCTTCTATAGGCACAGAAGGTCTCCAGAGCTGTGCAATATTTCATCAGCTGCTGGGCTTCTCCCAAAAATCATTTCCAAGCAGTCTGTCGTCAGAAAGTTTTACTTTCCACGACCAAAGACAGAACCGCTAAATGTGGTTTGCCAGCTTTGGTCAAAACTCCCTTCCCTTGTACGGCATTTCCTGCACAAATATATTGAAGGAACAAAAGTTAATAACCTGTTGGCCCATTGACAAAGCAAATCCAGAAAGGGATTGAAAGGGATGAATCAGTAACACACTTTCAGAATACTATAATCTATAAAAGCTTTCATGGGATGCAGACATGGTTGAATTTTTTGTTAAAATACTCGTAAGCTCCTTAAGCTATCAAAATAGTGCAAGGATGTTTCCCATTTTTTTCACCTAGATGTAATTCTGTCTGTAATTGGACCTAAGTCATAAGCAGCAAGCAGGATTAAGTGCGCAACAAAATTGAGAATTTGTTGATAGCAAGAGCTTATCAGAGAGGGGTATTAAGGAATAATATGAGAAGATGTTACTTTATATCAAACGGCATTCAAAACTTTTTCAACCTTATTTTGTTTTTTTCACCTAGATGTACTTCTGTCATCTATATGTACTTGGACCTAAGTCATATAAGCGAAGCGCAAGCAGGATTAAGTGAGCAACAAAATTGAGAATTTCTTGATAGCGCGAGCTTCTCGGAGAGGGGTACTGAGGAATAATATGACAAAATGCTACTTCATATCAAACGGCATTCAAAACTTTTTCTAACTTATTTTGTTTTTTTTACCCTTCTCCTATTTACTGGTTCGACTGCTTCTCTTATTTCTGTTACAGAGGCATACTAACAATAAACTCCACCTCTGCACCACTTTTCCCAATCTTCTCTCTGTTTTCCTCTTTCTTTTGCCCCCCTCTTCACTTTGTTTGTTCACCTACCTCTCAATACAGTCAATCCAAAGCCAGCATGCAGGCGCTGCACTCTACTGCATTCCACAAAAAGATCTTCTACAACCACCTTTATAGCACATGTGCAAGCAGTGAGTTTCGGGCATGAATTTTCAATTTCACAAACTCATATCGTATGTTTATCAAATGCTTGCCTACTAAGTACCACCACCAGCAACAACCCCTTGCTCTGCACACTAATTATAGTCCATTTCAGCAAGCCATCTCTCTCTCCTCCTTGGCTATACATTAAACATGAAATTATGTCCATGTTTAAGTGTACTTGTATTAACTTTGAATAGATAAGGGTAACCTAGTCATTTCATCATCAATTTATAGTTCTTATAAGACCTATGAAAATGAAATCCAATATTTTCAGAAGAAGTTTACTACAAGCTCCTCAGGCGGTCGAATTTTGGGTTTAGAAGCCCTTTCCAAGCATGACACCAAAACAACAGCTTATAAGTTGGTTTGACAAAAAAGAGGTCATGGAACACCAACTTCATCAAAAATAACATATTTAACTAGGTAATTTAGTCAAACGAAATGTAGTTGTACAAGAAGTAAATATGAAGGTTAATCAAAGACAATAATGTAGATGTAACAACACGAAGTTAATATGAAGCTTAATCAACCAAGAAACATTATCATGGGAAAAATGGTATTTGCCAAGAACATCTTGTATTTCACACAAGGTTTCTTCTGAAATATGTAAATGAATCCTGAAGCCTCCACAAACAATCATTTTCTGTTTTCTTGCAAAAATTAAATAATGCTAGAAGGCAGGACAAATGGTAAAATACAAATGGGCCAAAGCATATTATCAAGTTGCTTTTGCCATAATGATGCAAAAATGATACTCTTATAGTAGGAGCAACACCGCAGAGACCACAGAACAGTGGAAAAACAGAAAGAAGACATAATTATCTTACTGTGGGATACGATGGCATGTACAAGACTGGCCGAGGCTGTCCAATTACCATCTGCTGCCCATACTGCATTAAAATCCAGTTAAACTTCCATAGCACTACAAAATTAGGCAGAATATTATGGACAGAGCCACCAGGACTGCCAAATACCACAAACCTGAGGTCCATTTGGATGATAATATGGCTGTGGCATTGGTGCAGCCTGTGGATTGAATATAACAGGCTGCTGTGCAGCAAAAGAAGGCCCAATCTGCAAAATGCATTATTAGCCACCATAAAAATAAAGTATAACAACAGTAAATGCAAGGAAATGATAGTTTCAGCGACATTAATTATGATGAACAAGAAAGGGATGTGATGGATTCAGAATCGTTTCTTTAGTTTTTCAGTCAACAGCTGTAAAGGTCTGACACTCTACAACCTATCTAAGCAAAAACAGCAAAATGTTATAAAACCAATGCATTTTTCATCACTTCACTAGCTTGCTATTCTTCCTCTTTTTTTTCCCTCTATTTAGTGGATACCATAATAACTTCTTTCTAATAAAAGGGAACTTGCAATATTTTGAAGTGCTGATTTAATTTTAATGAATAAAAGTAGAACCTATAAATAATAGTACATATATTATATACCACTATTTGGTTTTTACAATTGATGTGAGCTCAATATGCAAAGGAATCATTATCCACATTGTATATACAGGGTACAACATTTGCACACATAAGAAGAATGAAAACCAATCAACAATAGGGAACTTCATACTCACCCCAATACCAACGGGCATTCCATGCATCTGTGTCATAGATGCCATATTAGCTGGATAGTAGAAAGGACTATCAGCAACTGGAGAAGAAGGCCTCAAAGGTGTCTGAGATGGCATGAAACTCTTCGCATTTGGGTTTAATTTAAATTCCTGCCAGACAATCAAGTGGAGCAAGAAGAGAATTAGCAAAATAAGCAATACGCACGGGGCAGAAATAAGAATGAAAAAGAAACTAATTGGTACGTTCAGCATTCCATGCACGTCAGTTTGATTGAGTTATGGGAGGAGATGGAACTAACTGCAAAAGCCACTAACAAAAGGAAATTTTCTCCTTCTAACATCCCACCTTAGCGTGTGGATTCAGTGTCGACTTCTCTGACGACAACGAACCAACAGATGAACTTGATGACAATCCTCGGCCAGCAGACGTGGAAGTAGCACCTCCACGATCGGAAGTAGATGATGCAGAACTACTGGGTCGGACAAGAGAACTTGCCGTCACTTGTCTTTTGGGAGGCACTGCACCCTCTGATAGCTCATTAGATGAGCTAACCTTTTCATGACCTTTGGATGATGCATGAGATGGATCAAATGCTGTGGCATTTGGAGACAATGCAATCTTATCAGAGCTTTCTTTCTTTAATCTTAGCAATGAATCTGAATCTGTCAACATAATAATATTAATGTTAAACTGAATGTGACCTAAGAGATGAATAACATGGCACGATGAAAAATAGATTCTATAGAACTTGCACCTGCCAAAGAAGAAGAATAAAACTGAGGGCAGAATAGGCCCACCATAATGAGCAAACCATAGATTCACAACACATTCTAATAAATTCTACAGAATTCTAAAGGACTCATCTATTCCAGTCCACTAAACACTGTGGGGCTCTAAGTAGATCAATCAGTTGCCTAAAAACAAGATTTCAACAGGTTCAGGAATTGGTTTTCTTTCATTTGTTGTACAAAACCCAATCAAAGCAAAGCCATCCCTAAATTTTACACTTGCATCACTACACAAGTTGAACGCCTAGGCAATAAAACAAGTATGAGCTCTAGAGAATGAAAATCTCATCATTAGCACACAAGATTAAAAGAGTCACATTTAGAAGAGCTCAAGGTTTAAATAACCTTATGTATCAATTGGGCATGGCAAGAATTTTTCTTCTTTTTTTTTTTTTTTCTCATTCAGAAACAAGGACAGAGCTTATAAAACATAAGTTATTTGTAAATTTCTAAAGATAAGGGAAAAACAACAGCAAAGTCAATCAATCCACTCTCAGCAAAAGCTCACCAAAGGACACAGACAAACTCAGCAGTCTCCCCCACCCACCTGCCCAACCTCCTCTCAAAGGAAAAACAAAAAACAGCACCCTTCTCTATCAGCCCCCTCACTTTCAAAAGAGAAGAGAAAACTGGGTGAAAATGTCACCTCCCAGAATAAACGGTCAACTACTGTCAGGAACAAACATAACCAGCATCAATAAGAAAATTCACTCACCCTCAGCTTTTGATGCTCGACTCTGATCAACTACCTGCACGGAAAAAGAAATAATGGTGAGAAAGTACTCACAACTTTTAACAGTGAAATAGGAACCAACGTCAGAGCAGTAAACAAACACTAACCGGTTGCTTTTCTTTATCCTCCTTAGTGCAACTACCTTCAGCATGTCCAATAAGTTGGTTATCATGAACCCTGAACAAAAATATTCCCACTTAGCCACACACTGGAATTTCTTGAATACAAGTGGTGGTGATTAAACAAAGAAAAATATCATCATCTCAGAATTCATGATGTTATTGACAGATAATACGAGTTTTGTGTTAGTATAAGTATTAAGTTCATCCTGACTGAACCAGACCCCATCTATTAGATATCAGAAGATTGAACAAAACCTGCTTGCATCAATCACAGAGGACTGTTTAGGAAGCTGTTCAGTTAACAGCTGTTGACCGTGATCCTCAGAACCTGAATGACACACATCCCTGCTCGTAGCAGTCAGAGAAGATTGCACTTCTACCTACAGCAAGAAAAGCAGATATCAATGGAAACATATAGGTTCAGTATCCAACAAAGGCCACTAGCAAAATTAATAACAATAATAGACACAATCAAGGGACAAAAGATGAGATATATCTAACATTAAATTTAAAATACAGAAGAGAGAACAAGAAAGGTATAGAAAACAGGATGAAAGCCCTGCAACCATACTGATAGGTTACCAAACAAAATACTTTATATGCAAGTTACAACTTCCTTTTTTGAGGTCACCAGTCCCTTTCAATGCCTACTTATGTACACAACTCATTAAACCACCATAAAGTTTACTCTCTGAGCAGAAAAAATCTCATCAAAGATCAAGAAGCAAGAAACTGTGAAGGGATACATTATCTCAACACAAGAGTCGCACAATAATTATGGTATTGCAGTTTGAAAATGCAGTGAAACCAAATGTCATACTAGCTCTGAGAGATCATAACTGATTCTCATTAAAATCCATCAATGTTTAGCTTGAATGTTAAGAGGAATTAAATGATCCCTCCCCCCTCTCCACAAAGCTCCAAAAAAATAAAAAAATAAATACAGAAAAACTGTTAAGACACTGGAGTGGATCGTTAAACTAGCAATTTAGCATAGTCCCACTGTTTCTGCTAACAGTGAAGTTGGCAGTTCCAACATATTAGAAGGAGAAGAATGCTGGGGTAAAAGACATAGGAAAATCAGGAAAGAAAATACTTCAGAGAATTTCAGCATGGTGAGCTAAAAATTCATTTTATCCATACCCCAATTAATTCAGGCAGTAGTTGCCGATTGTTGCTTCTTTTGCCTAATAAACTATGCAACTTTTCTTGCCCCCTCTTCAAACATTCTAAAGCATTGACTAAAAAAGAAGGAAAACAAGGTTTGGGAAGCAACATACAACCAAAGACCTAACGAGGGCAAATGACACTATACTTGCTAACCCTTGGTATAAAAATGAAGAAAAGCTATTTCCTGGAGGATAAGAAATACCATTGATGAAGATCTTGATGACTCTTGAGTTCCATCACTAGTTTTCCCAGTATTCGTGTCTATCAGAGGTTTGCTAATAACAGGACTGGAGACACCTCCAAACGTTTCATCATTTCGTGAATCCAATAATATGTTCTCAATCTCATCATATCCACTGTCATCAACTCCCCGGTAGACTGAGGAAAATCGCGTTTCTTCATCAATTTCAAGATTTCCGTCGAGTTGAATACCTCTCTCCTACGGAAACAATATGATTGGGATGAAGGAAACAGAAAACAGAAACTAAAAGGAAACAGAGAAATGAAAAATAGTTGGCTAAGTCTTAGTCTAACCTCTGCTAAATGAAGATCAAGGGTTTCCTCGCCCTCAATCTCTCTAGCTATCCGTGTAGCTTCTCTTTCCAATTCTCTCATCTGAGGGCCTTTCTCAAGCTTTGTTGTGTAAAGTTCCTCGTTGAAGGTGCTCTTCACTCCAAATAAAGTTGCATTCGCTTCAAACTGATCCCAGCCTCTGATAGGTGAATAGAAGTATTGCATCAGTCAAAACAGCATCACATAAGCAAGGATGTTGAGAACCACCTCATGGAACTTTGCCATAAAAAATATGATTCTTCAACAAATTGAACAGCACAACAATAACTTATCCATGGTTTAAAAAAGGTTATTGAGCCAACTAAAGCATGGTTTTCTCAAAAATTGCAATTGAAGGCAGTAAAATCAAATGCTATTTGAAAAGGCTCAGCAAAACAGAAATTTCGGGTGTTATTCTAACTGGTCATGTATGCTAAGAAACAATCATAACATTTATCCAGACTTCAGAGAAGAAATGTAATTCTCCAACCTATTCCAAGGGCCATCAAATATATTCTCCAATTCAGGACAATCAGGATCATTTTCATCAGGGACCCAACGCTCCAATTCTCTCCCCACCTCTACATGCCGAGACAGTGATATGCAGGAATCTGTCATAAGCTCTTGCTGCTTTTCAGGCTGGAGCTCATTTGTTAGCCCATCCTTTGTTACAGGCACTCCCTATTCCAGTTCAACAAAAAAGCTAGATTGCACAACTTCCAATAACAGAACAACCATTTAATCAGAATTCAGAAACTGCTGCTAGACAAGCCATCAACAAAAATGCTGCTACAAAGCTGTCTCATTCAACAGCATTTTCATATTGTTGATTTAACAACCCAAAACTGGCATCAATAATAAATGTTACAAAGTAATTCTACGATAGGAGACAAAATAAAACCTTTGCAATCACTTGTACAAGATCCTTAGCTGGTATGATGAAAGTCCTGGTAGGAGGAGGCTTGCTAGGAAAATCCGAAATATTTTTCTGTCCTCGAGAACCATCTTTAATTAAGTGAGCCATTTTCAGAACAATTCCTGCACCACAAGAAGGCATTTGTCAAAAAAAAAAACAAAATTGCATTCTAGTTCCATATGCAAGGTTCAAAATAAGTCTACATTAAGCAAAGGTACTCTTATCACTGTTGCAACCATATTTTGACATACCAAAATCCTCTGCATTTGTCGCGTGAAATATTCCAGAAAACACAGATCCATCCAGCACCTGGACTTCCACTTGATGTCCGATGAGGCATGTAGTTAAATATATTAGCCGATCACGTGAAAATGATTCAGGTCCCCATCCTTTACCTAAAATTATTTAAGTTAAAATAGAGAAAAATATTAGATTTATAGACAGTATTAGAGGGGCAAACCCTTACCAAAACCAGTCCTGCCAGAATTTGTTTTCCCAGTCTGAAACTTATTATCAAACCTAGTCGCAGTATCTCTTTCAACTTTACGACGGCCATATCCATTAGAAGATCTGGGCTGCACAACTTGCTGCATATTCATCTTCAAAAGATGAGCTCAAGTATATGCAGATAACTTAGGCCCTTGTTTAGACAATGACTGCAAGAGTAACAAACTGTATAAAGAAAAAGTCTTCAACAAGGCACAAGGAAAACTCAATTACAAAGAGAATAGAGTATAGTCAAGGCATGATGTCAGCCCAAAATTTCCTACAAGACAAACTTCTCATGGTAATACAAAAAATAACAAGATAATATCAGCAGTTACATCTGGCCATAAACTCAGATGCCAAGAGAGCAAGTACCATCTATTGTCTCTACCCCTTGTGTGCTTATTTCGTGTGCAAGTAGGCTTAAGAAATGGTATTTGGTATCTATACCCATCAGCCATGTTTCACAACCCATGGAGAAATTTTATGTGGCTATCAATTTATGGCAGGTTGCAAGCAACAGAAACCTGAGTTTGGCTAATGCCCAAACTCAATGAACTCTAACCCATGGAAAGAATGATGAAACTCAATGTTTTAACATACTTGGAAAAATGGGGATGACAGCATATCTATAAAATTGTTCAAAGGTTGTACCTACTACCCAAGATATCAATAAAGCAACAACCAATCTGAAACTCATGGCAACTATGTGAACACCATCCAAACAAGTTGAATGATCAGAAGTGGCCCCAAGCATTTCCTTGCAACCAAATTTTAGAAGAGACAGCAAGTTTCTATTGACCTGCTGTAAGTTACTATCTCAAGTTGTAAAGGTGCACATACGCTTCCATCACACGCATAGCAATGCCTTAACATTAATAGAACTGTTTTGGCGCATCAAAATTAGAAAAAACATAGAAGGCAGAGTAACTTGAAAGATTTTTTAATAGATGAAGAAATACCATTTTAATAAACAGATAGCCTCAAAATAAAGACGGAGAAAAGGAGTGAGCACGTGTTGGTAATAGATCGAAATTGTGCTCAGAAGTCACACAACCGCCAAACCCAATAACTTCTGCCTAAATGACATCTTTACACAGATAGCAATATCCATGTATTTTAAACCTCATATGCAATGAACACCATTGCTTATAGTGAACAAATGAAAGCCAAAACGAGCAATAGAAATAACTTTCAAACGCCCATTCTCCCACAATAACAAAAACAATAACCTAGCTACTAATAGATTATATAGGCATTCCTAAAGTCCGTGCCAGAATCACAAACATATCAAGTGCACCATCTTTGATAAAACTCTTAGCGAATACACTAGATCCCTCAGATAGCTGGAATTCAATTGCTTTTATACAAAAATTTCTATATGTTTCTGAAGATTTTACGGCACAGAAAACTCTCCAGAATGGGACCCATTCATACTCATTTACACAGATTGAATATTCAATCAAACTTTAGGAGAGCTTGAACTGTTCGATGAGACCAAAAAAGATCAGAAAACTCCACAAAAAAAGTACCCTAGCCAACATGCATCAAGTGATTAATGTCCAATAAGCACCCATCTGCCGCAATGAGAACAATAACTGTACTACTTCAACTCAGTAAAAAAGGTCCACAAGTAACAATTAACAACAACCAAATCCAAAAAAAAAAAAAAAAAAAAACAAACAAAACAAAACAAAACAAAAACACAAAACACAAAACAAACTATAAAAGAACAGTCTCTGAGGCACCCTGAAAGCCAACCACATAAATAAACAAAAAACAATCAACAAAATAGACAGACGACTCATGTATTTCACATGGCCCAGACACTGATGAATATATTACACGCAATTTCATTATGTTTACACTTAGTTATGGCATTCTTTAAAGGGTAAACAACAGTAAAGTATGGAATTAACTATCCTGAACTTTTAAAAAAAAAAAACCTAGAAAAATCCTCCTCGAAAACCCTATGATCTAACCATTGATCAATACATAAAACCTACAAACTACATGCAGGAATGAGTAAAGATGCTCACGGGGAAGATAGAGAGAGCGAGATAGGGGGCGATCTGAGAGAAGGGTTAGATCGGAGGGGAAACGATGTCGTCTATGCTTTGTGGTTTGGGGGTTGCCGCCACGCGAAAGCCGGACCCGAATCAGAAAAGAGAAGCTAATGAAATGATAATGGGCTGTATTACTGTGTGCGCTGTGCTTTATTTTTGACGTGATGACCCGAATGAGATTTTGGAGTTTGTAAAAGAAAAGGATTTGAAAATAGAGTCAGAAAAGACTTTTAGTTATATCAAAACTTTAGTGTTGGAAGTATTATGCGTCTCCAAATTAATCTCTAATTTATATAGTCTCAATGATTAATAGTTAAGAAAAAAATAAAAAAATAAAAAATATTAATAGTTAAGACTTAGCAAGTGGTATTAAATTTGTTATGATATGTTCGGTTTTGGACATAAAACACGGGTGGGTGAATGGAAATGTGAAAAATGTCAAACTTTTAAATTATATAAAAATATATAAAATATTTGGGGAATGATTTATTTTAAATTAAACACTTACCTGCATGATTAAATTATTGTAAAACGCATCCACATTTATTAAAAGGCCAAAAGGCATATTGATGAAGATTTGAGTTTTTCATTTTCTCAATGGTTTGTATTAGATTTTCATGAAAATCAAGTTCAGAAATAATTGATTTTTTCTATTTAATTTTTCTTAATTTTCACTAAATAACTAGGTAATTTGACCCCAAAAATGCACAACTTTATAACTTTTTTTTTTAAATTCAAATCCTAAAGTTTACAAATAAATTTTAAAATTAATTTATGATGTAGAACAAGAGTCGAATATATTTTAGGTACAAATAAATTTCCAAGTGAAACTTAATGCGATTTTAACATTTGATGCAAGATGAATTAGTAGAGAAAAGTTAACCTATCATTGTGAGAGGTCGTCATTCATTGCAAAATTCCATTATTTCGGCCACTGTCCATATGCTTTTTCTAAATTTTTCTATTTTTTGTGATTTTATTTTATTTTTATTATTTTCTATAGTTGTCTTTTGGACCCAATATTCTACCATATATCTGCCTCATATGTTACAATATTTTTGGGTCAAAATTTTGTAATTTTCTGTGTTAGCTCAATTATAAGCATGTTTGACCTAAGTTACAATCGTATCATTTAAATACATACTGAACCCTATCGTTTCCCATTACTCCTATTCAGAACTAAAGTCGCATTTTGTATATTTCAAGTTCTCTTGAATTTTTAAATTGAAACTCGAAGACGAGTTCTTCAAATTTCTTCCTTACTTTATCGCTTCCCCTCGAGTTTACCTCGTATTCTTTGCTACATGGTATTAATTGTAAGGTTGTAATAGACCTATCTCATTATTAACAGAACTCCATGTGTTATATAATCTATGGAGGTAACTGATTAATCTGATCACAAAGCCAGCCTCCACATCCTTAAAATGACACAACTTAAGGAATCAAATACATCACAGTTTCTTGATCCCGTGAAACAAACGGTTCGAAAGACCGTGAGAAATTACATGAATTTTCATAAAATTAACTTGCTATGTTCAAGGTGATTCGTCGTCTTCACCTAAAAATTCTAGATACAAAATCTGCTAAACACCAAGCAAGTAGCATCTTCCAGATGCTCTTTTTTCTGTCTACAATCGTTGTCTTTGCCATCTACACCAAGTATCGTATAAACATTGTCAAGAACTTCAATCAGGCCTGTGGAAGAGAAGAGCTCTGAAAGAGCAGCATAGCTGGAGACCGGGATCACATTAGCCACTTAGCTGACTGTCTTCCAAAGTTTTAACTCCCAAGTCTTAACTTATAGATGTAACTCAATTTTCTCGGACCACTTGAAGATGTCTGAATATACGTGATCACCTCCCAAGTCGTCTCCGGTTGCACCTGCAGCAACCCTCATAATATCCTCAATCAAAGCAAAGTTTCCCATTATATCAACATGAGCACCACTTTGGGTGCCACGGCCTTCAAGAAGGTTAGCTGGAGGAGCATGATCATATTCCCTTACGTAATTTTTGATTCCTGAAGGATTGAATCTAGTTTTTCCACGCCAACCTTTTGCACTCATGAAGCCTGCACTCAAAACAGGCACGGTTTCATCCCCATCTACTGTAAAAACACCGTCTTTTAAGCACATATATTCATCCTCTTCAGTTGCCAATGTATCAATTTGAAATGGAATGTAGCATTCTGCGGATGGAGTCTCCCTGTAGATGTAAGCTCTTTCGGTTGGCATCCCAACTCCATACATTGAGAAGATGTCCATGTCAGGAGCATTTGGCAACCTGCAAAACAGCATTGTTTCCAGAAGATATGAGTTTTCTGGTGAGCAGAACTAGTTGAGAAATTACAAATAGCTTGCGAACTGATGCCCACAGCCACAAAACTCAACTTATGGTCATATAAAAGGCAAGAAGCTAATTCCAAGAGATCGCGTGAAAAATGACGAGAGTGCAAAACTATGAATCAAACAAAATCCAAATCCAACTTGGTAAGAGATTATTCTGACTGGTGGCTGTGAATATCTTCTTGTTAATCATCATCCCAAAACAGGCAGCTTATCTGTCAGTTCTTAAAACAAGTGAAATTAAATATTTCGTCCACGTAATAGGAAGAACGTAAGTCTAAATTTAGGGAGAGGAGCATAGGGAGGACGGTGGGTGTGAGGGACTGTATGCAGTTAACAGATGGAACTCCAGAATCTGATATTGAAATAACTTCTCAAGTGCTCAACATTTCTGACCTATTTACTTTATCATTTTTGTCAGTGAAAGGTGGATTACTCAAAAGATAAGTACAGTGCAATATGACAATGGACAGCATACATGTTAGCATGCTACTTCGCCTACTTGGCCACCACTGTTCAGCATAGGCCGAACTAGGAGAACATGTAACCCAGGAACTCTCCACTTATTAGCTTCATCAACAGCTATTTTCTTAAAATAGGACACTAATAAAAGAAGTCCAGGTCATAGATAAAGTTATAATAGCCAATGAAGATAAAAATGTTCATTCTTACTTTGTCTCCAATGGATTTGACCAGTACTTGTAGTGCGCATACTTTGGGTCATCCAAATTATCAGCTATCCCATATGAAAAATGAGCACTGCCACGTGCCATCATTTTTGGGGCAACAAAGCTCAACAGATCGACTATATCTCCAGCAGTATAAGCTTTGTATTCAGTGACAGCTTTGACACCTTGAAAACCCATGTCATGATACTCTGTCCACACATCACGACAGGTGTTGTTTGCGACATTGTTACCCTTTATAGCATCCTGTATAGAGATAGCAGTTGATCATATTCTTGGCCACAACTTGAACGACACATTTGAGTGCATCAGGACTTTTTTAAAAATATCAGCTTAGAAAATATGCAAAGGCAGGCACAGAATTCGACAGAATCTGAGCATAGAATAATACTCAAGGAAAGACATGCTGGAACAACTTAGCTTCATGACAGAAACATTTCCATTACTCGATTATTGTCATTCTATGCATAAGAACAGCTTATCCATTTTGCTTTGGCTCTGAACATTGTTGAACCAATTATTTTTTTATGCACTTGGATGCGATTCGTGACCAGTTTACAGTCAAATTTCCCATTTCACCCATAGCAAAAATCATACTGACACCGTCACACATGTTGCTGGCAAATAGAAAACAAACCATTTCAATTTTTGGACTGTCATTGTTACCTTTTCAATTTGATCTATATTAAACTACGGTCAAAAACTGACAACATTTAGGTAATCAAGAAACATACACAATGGTTACTAATGTGGTGTGAAATGGTAGATAATGTCAATAAAAACCTGTCAACTGAATTAAAATTAGAACAAGGAAATGGATATTTTTTAATAGCAATGATCATTGAAAAGCCAGAAATGTTACCCGAAAATTAATTCTGTGAATCTCAGAAGAATCTGCCTCTGCTATCTCTTTTCCAAATGATATAATTCTTCCATATTGGACACGCTTTGGTTTTGATTCAGTATTTTCATCTTCAGTATGGACTGAATAGTCAGTATTATTGGTGCTTTGCTTTCTTCTGCTGGGAACATAGCCTTCCTCAGGTGACCAGTCAAGACCTCCCCAAATCGTGTCTCCACCTTTTGGTATCATTGACATTGTTGAATCCCATGTCCTGGTCATCCTCATTAATTGCTGTAGAGTTTGAATACGAAATAAATCCTTATCCAGAACGCCTGGTGCTATGGCCCTGGAATACAATATAAAATTGGCTACGGAGTAACCACACCAACTTACTATAGAGGGTGAACAGGTGATTGATTGTTTTAATTTCAATTTTTCAATGCTGCAAAAGAAATTTTAAATATTTATGTATGTTTGATGATTTAAATATTTAAGAATGTACCTGGCAACGGCAATATCCTTTGCTTCTGCAGAGAAAAGCCCAGAAACTGCTTTTGGAACACCTAAAAGTGGTCCACCAATGTTCATCACAGACTTTATATACTTAGCACACCAATCCGGTCCACCCCCTCCACCCATTGGAGCAGGTGCCTCCACCCATTTCATAAAGTGCAAAAAGTATAGAACACCCATTGAATGTGGAATGATTACAGCCTTGTTGCCACCATTTGTTGAAACCATCAGTTCTATGTTACTTTTTATTCTACTCAGTGTCTGGTCACGCACCTGAAAGTAAATTTACCGTCAAGGAAGAAAACAGTGATCCTATCAAACAGACTTCACATACCGTGACGAGAAATAGAGATGTTAAACACCTACCTCTGTGTTCTGAAATGAAAGTCTCCAATCATATGAAGCCATATACATTGTTTTCTCCTCATACCCAATCTGAGCAAGATTAGCAATTAGAACTGCCCAGACAAAGTATCCTGGAGCAAAGTAATCCGCAGCAACCAGACCAGTTACAGGTCTGACCCTTATTCCAGGAGGATCCAAACCAGTTTCATTGTCCAGTGACATATGCTCCACCCAACACAAAGGTCTGCAGAATCCAGCCAAAAATGCTTGATAAACCTTGAGCAGACAACAACATATCATAGAAGTGGAAGCAGAGCCGACTGATCAAATCCACTAAAGGATCAACAATATTTTCATATATTTATTATTTTGATAATTGCAAAATTCATTAAGAACTTAGTTGATAACCTGGCATCACCAGATGCAATAAAGACATGCTCCCTGGTTTTTTTATATGTAAAACTAATGAAAAATATACAAAACCGTCGAACACTTGAAAACTTATTGCCTGTATGTCTTTATGTGAAGGATACATCCGTAGCCAGACTTAGTGAATTATTCTAAAAGAATTCCTAATAGCATTAATGAAACAACTGATCATACATACAGTTTTTTGCATGGTTTGTATAAACAATCACAACACTACTAGATTTTTCATGATTGTTAATCAATATCGGCTATATGTTTCAGTAACCTGAATGCACATGTAATAAGGAAACTACAACTCAAAACACATCTAAATAAACATAATGTTTAAATAACTGAATCTCGAGATACCCTCAATCAAGACACTGCAAAGAGCACATGTCATTCTATCCAACACATCAGGCCCTCACAGTTACGAGAAAACACCCTTTGATCCGCAGTCCAAACGAGTAACATAGTTTGATAAGATGAGGTCATTGCTAGTGCATCAAAACATTATGCAGAAATATCTCAACAGGCAGCAAAGCATTCATTAACTGAGTCGAAGTTTTTTTGTGGATTTGAATGGGCATACAGGTACTTCTCAAGCAATTGATTTCTAAAACACTATAATCATGGGTAACATTTGAGATTCAAGTATACGATCAATCTAAAACAACGGTCACTAAGAACTCTAATGACAACACGAATTCCATATTTAAAAAGAAATATCTTACCTCCCAATGACTATAGTAATAGGAGTGTTATAGGTAATAGAACAGAAACCGCAGAAGTTCCTCTCAGAAAAAAATTGTCTTTGTCAAAGATTGCATAATAAGAGCATACAAGCATCTGGCCTATTTTAGCTGCTCCATTAACTAAAGGTTATTTCTACTGAAGATTACAACATGAAAAAGTTCCAAGCTGCTAGTATTTCCTTATATAGAACTGCTCTAATGTTAACAAGAAGCAAGTAATATATATATTTCCTTTTCAGGATTCTCAGAACTCCCAACCTCTCTACTTTATAACCAAACCAACACCAGTATGAACAAGCTCAAAAGTTCAGTACAATCAATTTTATTCAATCAACGATTTCAATCCACTCTAAACCATAAGCAGCATCAAAGCTTTACTCCAACACACAGCCAGAAGAATCTTTAAATCTCCATAATAAACAATTAACAAACACTAAAAAAGCACCAAAACATACATCTTTTTACCTCTTGTAAACCTCCCTACTTATCCCTTCCCACAGCTTTTTTCTATATAACCAATCTTCATCTTCCCTAATCAATCTACCACTTTAACCCACCTTTAAATCATTAATGGACCAACACAACAAAATTTTACTCCAACAAACACCAAACACAGAATCTGAAATCCCCTGCAGAAACCAATAACCCAAACCAATGAACAAATACTAAACGACCAAACACACATCTTTTTACCTCTTGTAGACTTCTCCAAAAGTCCCTCCCCACAATCTCTTTCTAAATAACCCATCCGCACATTGGTGCCCCTCCCACAGCTCCAATCCTCCGGTCACAATCCCGGGAACGAAAACCACGGGATGCTTGGCCCTCAACCCCTCCTTCTTCAAGTTCAAGCCAGGCGGGTCGGGCATAGGGCCCGTTATCGCCTCGGTCACGTACTGTGGAAAAGAAGAAGGCATCATATTGTATAAAAACAAGAGCGCCCACCACACAACACATATGCACCCAATGAACCAGCAGCAATTATCTACACAAGACCACTTGCTTTGCTTTTCGGATTTTCCAGTCTCCGGTTTTTTCTCATCCGGGTCGGTAATTCTTGTTGGTTCGTTTTCCGGAATCTTTCTCCTTCTCAGCAGCGACATCTTGAATTCTTAATACTAGCTCTAGGGCAGATTTTGGTGCGTCTGCGAAAGAAGAAAAATACCAGAATCAATCTTTTAATGAAACCAACAAAAGATAGTAGCTTGTTGCTGCTTGCATTTATCTATCTACGCTTTCCTTTAGATTTTTTTTTTTTTTGCTTGTACCTTTCTGGGATTACGGAGGCGGCGCTGCGGCGGAGCGAGTGGTGGCAAATGGCTTCTGAGAAGGCTGAGGATTGGGTGGTGAAGAGCTAGTGTGGGCCCGGAGGGAATGGAGTGTAAATGTGTAATGAATGCTGGGCGATCAGTGATGTGGCTTGAGTTTAGCGGTTGAATAATGCTGTCGGCAGTTATGTATTCCTTTTATATCCAACGAGCGGTAGACCCGGTTTGGACCGGTCATATATATATATATATATATATATTATAATACATATATATATGTAAATATACGTTTTGGATAATAAAATCAGACAGCATTAATCTAATTTTCTTTTTTCAAAAGAAAAAAATTGAAAGTCAACAAAAGGTTTTCAATAAGTGGGGGAAAAACAAAACAAAGGGATCTTAACTGAATCTCCAATTATTATAATTTTTGTTTAAAGCTTCCTTTTTAGCATTTTCTTAATTAATAAAGTTATGTCAAACGAAGTAATAATAATGTAGTTTGATGCATAATTTTTAAAATATTTTAGACCAATTCTTTTGTCTTTGTCTAAACATGGGTGTGGTTGGTGTATAATTATTGTATTAGTAATATTTACACTAAAGTATTGTGTGATTTAAGGACAAAGACAAACAACTCTCCACTCCACTTAATTCGGCTTGTCTCTCTTTTATCAAGGAAGGGGTGTCTTGCACGTCGCTCCAAGTAAATTTAATTAAAATGTTGATAAATGTTCTTATGCTAAATAAAATTAAGTTGATTAGGGCTCTTGGTCTGACCTTATGAATCGAGTTTATACGAATTCAAATTTAAATACATTGACTTTGATGATCATAAATTCAAATTTATTTACTAAATATATTTGACTTGATTCGTATTTTCTCTTGAACTTATTTTCAGCTAATTTACAGTATCAAAATTCTCTAAACCAAAAAAGAAAATAAAAAAAATTACATAATAAAATACATATGATGTACAAAATAAACGTTTATAAGTTCAAACTTATATTTTGTAGTTAAGCAATATTTTGAATTCAAAAGTAAGCCATAAAAGTTTACAATAATTCATATCAAATTTGAAGTTTTTTTATAAATAGCAATAACATGACATAAAACACATGAAGGTTATTTCCAAAAGCTCTTCCTCAAGAATATACACTGATACATGCACTTCACCATCTGAATTATCTTGTAACAAAAACCCACTATAAATCTAATTCTGATTATATTCCAAAATAATATAGCTATATGACAATAAATAACTATACGAGGGGTTCAAAATTAAGGATGAAATATTAAACATTAGGGCTTATTCGAGTTAAACTTAAAAATGCTCAAACTTAATTCATAAATTTATACGACTTAATTTGAACACTCAAACTTGACTTTACTAATATTTAATTAAGTTCAACTTAAATACGATAGGCATGACTCGGCTTACATTCATATTCAAATTCTATTTTACTTATATTTAATTAAATTTAATTCAAATATTAAATAGAACGAACAATCAAACTTTCGACCAGCCTAACCTAATTCATTACCTTAAGGTTGATAAATGATTTTGGGCTCAATCGATAGGTTTCTATCTTAACAAAAAAAAAATCGGACTATAATTTCTTATTGGGCTCAACAATGATGTGGAGCTTAGGTTGCCAAAAGAATCAAGCTACAAAATATATTGAAGGTCTTGTAGTTGTCTATCTCTCATCTTTTATCTTTCGGCTATTTTTTCAATGAGAATTCTATATAATAATAAATTTCCCTCTCTTAATTACCATTTTATTCTTATTTATTGATTAAGTGAAAATCAGATGAAAGTTTCAAATATTGCATGAAAATTCGCACCCCACCCCCAACCGCCGCCAGCCACTATTGACCCCCCAAACTTGAACCAGCCCACCCCACCCAAACAGCCACATCCCACCATCGCCACCTAGCCCTGAACCCTACCTTATCTCCATATATAAATGTAATAATTTATACACACACACACACAACACACACACACACAAGATACTTAATATGGACTGGTTGATTTTATCAAATAAGATTAAATGATAATTACAAATAGGAGCACGAAAAGGATTTTTGATCATTTTTTTAATTTTTTAGAGAGGGTTTTTTGCCATTTATGTGTTTCACATGGGTAAATTGTATTTAACCCTTAGCTTAATCCATTACTTTGATCTCTCTCTCTCTCTCTCTCTCTTCTCTCTCTCTCTCTCTCTCTCTCTCTCTCTCTGCTTGTTTTTGGCAAGTATCTTAATTTATTTTTTTTAAAAAATATAAATGATATTATTTAGTATTATATCAAAATGTCAAAAATATAAAAACAAATTAAGTACAACTATATAGTGGCTCTAAACCAAATTACACATTTAAAGAGAATAAATTAATTACTATCAAGATAAACAAATACCCATACACAGTACTTCACAAACTATCTTATTCCCTGTCAACACTCGAGTGATATAACTATTTTATCTTCTTTAACTTTTTATTTCAATCCAATTAATAATAAAAAATAATATTTATATCAGTATGAAATTATATATATATATTAATACCGACTAAAATTATAACAACACCACTACACACAATATATCAAATAATAATTTCATTTTAAATATTTTCTAAAGAGTAATTTAGTCATTAAAAATAATTATATTTCATTCATACTATTTATTTTTAATTATCAATAATTAAAATCAAGTAAGAAATGACGATTTCATTTCTTTTTCATTATTTATACATACAAATAATAAATATTATACTCGTATCATTCATTTCAATCATTATTTTATTCTTCTCTAATGCACACAAAGTATAGAAAAGTATAACTTCATAATTAGATTTAGGAGACTATAAAAATTGAGCAAATAATAATTATGGTCTCAACAATTATAATAAAATATTGTTGTTTAATGTATCCACTTCCAATTTCAACATTCACACTACAACCAACAACACCCTTTGAATAACAAACATATATTTAAATAAAATTTCACCTTTTTATTTATATATATATATATATGTTTCATTTCAAATATAACAAGCATTAAACACACACACAAAAAAAAAAAAAGAGAAAAAGAAAAGAAAAACCCCATTCTACTTGGCATTTACAATCCTTAAAAAACTTTTACCGAGAGACAATTAGGTGATAAGATATGATATGAATCCTAAAGTCACATTACCTTCATTACCCGAAATGGAGTGAATCCTACAAGTAATCACAAAAGTGTAAATATATATATATATATAGATACGTGGGACTATAGAGGCAACATAAGAGACGTTAGCGAATAGAATTTTCTACTATAATATCTAGTTATAATTTTTATTACGTCGTCATATCTAAATTAATAGAAGAGGTAAAAGAATAAAAGAATAAAAAAATAAGGTAATCTTAAAAGTATACATACACAGAACTGTGAAGATGACATACGAGATCGTTAGTGAATAAAATTTTATATTGTAATATTTTTTATTATATTATATCGATTGTCGTTATATATAAATTTAACATAAGAGACAGAATGATAAAAGGATAAAAGAATAAAGTGCCAATTAATTTAGACATTGATGGTAACATATACAATATAATAGAGAATGTACTACAATATTTCGATAGAAAATTCTATTCAATCAACTTGTCACGTGAAAATTAAGTGGCTGTTACGTTGCCTCCTCAATCATTAATTAATATCAAGAATTTTAGATTAATAATAATAAATTTATTAAATAATTTTAAATATAAAATAAATTTTAAAAAATTTAACACGTATATTGAATTATTTTCTTCATCACTTTTGAATAATTTGAAATCTTTGGCTCGTCGATGAAGTCTTGCTCAACGACAAAGTTGATTTTTCAAGACTCAGTTTTGAGTTTAAATTCCAATAAATAAATAAAATTTGTATGGTATTATAGCAATTGGTGGTGGACGATATTTGGAACTTATAAATAATTGATTGATAATTATTGAGTTGAATATAAACAAATCTGAATATAGACAAATTAAAATAGGACACCCTCAATCCCCTCGCAAGTCGCAACTTGGATTAATAAATGCATACAATTAATTGATGATATTTATATCTATGTTTGCCCAGAACAGTAAATGCACCATTATTTCTGCTCATGTTATATGGGTGATTGATGAATGGTAGCAGTTGAAAGTTCAGTTTGTCACCCTCATAATTTATTTAAATTGGAGTGTTTGAATTTTTTTGAATTTAATTATTTTCGTCACAAGTTAAAAACCCTTATCATTAATGATAGTGATTTGAACTTTTGTATATTTCTTCGCTCCATTTAGTGCATATTTTATATGTAATCACCATATGTGTGAATGTATGCTAAAATGTATAAAAATGAATAAAATCGAAATGTAAAATGCGCAATACAAATTGTGATTTCTTTTATGGATGTACTTAAAATGTATAATATTAATTAGGACAAAATTATGACTTTTATTTCTCGAGCATGTTTTGAATTTATTATGAGGGTGTTCGACTAAGTTTTTTTAAAAACATCTTATAAGTTTCTTTTTGATATTTTTTGAACTTATAAAATACTAAATTTAATTTTAAAAATAAACTCTTGAAGCATTTTTTTTTGTACAATATTATAAGTTTATAAGATTTTAATAGTGATGATTTTATAATTATATGATCAAATTAAAATAGATTGTTAAGATTTAAAAAATAAGTTAAAATTAATTTATTTTTATTTTTTAAAAAATTTTGCAAGATCCTATAATCTATTTTGGGAACTTATGACTTCATCATTTAAAAATTTTACCAATATTTTTTGATATCTTATAAAATATTATGTTGAAACGCTTAATACCAGGCTAAAAATTATAGTTATTAATAGATGCACAATTTTATCTTTATAAACTTTTGACAATGTAAAATAGTGTACTAAATGACAGCCGGACATGAAATATCTCTACCCCATAAGCCCCATAGGTTGGGTTGGTTAGTTTTTAGTCAATTATATTTTTTCGAATAAAAAATTATGCTCACAATATATGCCAACATAAAATATTTTAGCGAGTTTATAAATTGAGACAAATATTCGCTAATATTTTTTCTTAAATGAGCATAATTCGTGTGGCCATAAAATATTTATGGATTATACATTATGACAAACTTTATTTAATGACAACACTTTTGTTTGCTTTTAGGAAGTTGGAAGTCTTAGAGCAATGTATAGAGTGGCGCAATACATACCAATACACCCTAAAGGCCAACAAGCACACAATGCATCTATGTTGTCTATGAACATTTGCAAAGATTCGGACTCTCTTGTTACATTACGAGGTATAAATAAATCGAGCCAAACTATCGGTAAAACTTTGTTTGAAATTTTTAATTTAATTATTAAATAAAATATACTCTAAATGAGTTTTGATCTATAATATAAATAAATTCGAATAGTTTAATATTTTTATATAATTTTTTTTCTTATTTTAAGTTGAATTTGAATAGAAATCAAAAAATTAAGAACCAAAGCTCATCATTTAAATGATATTTTTAGGAAAGCGGTTAGTAGATCATTTCCTTATGTATCAACTAATAATAACAACAGATCAATAATTTATAAGTAATAACTATCAATTACCAATTATTATAAAATTAGATTAATGTCCACATATCTAATGGGTTCGAACCCAATACTTAACAGTCTTGTAGCCTCTGCGTAGCTGCTTGTGCTAGACTCCGATTAAACTTAATTTTATTAACTTAACTTTTGAGCTATGTTCGGACATTGAATTTCAATAAATAAAATATTTTTCTCATTTCAAATACGATATAATTTTTATTTCCTCCCTAAAATCAAAATCCGAGAGTATTAATTTCGAGCCAAATTTCAAGTGGCCACTCAATTTAGCCACGTGCTAAATCTATGGTTGAATAATTATCAACACATATATCTCAATAATGATTGCTCACACGAGAAAGAATAATATAATGTATCTACCTACATACCACATCTATAAATTAGAATTTAAGTTGTATTATCTTCTATGATATGTGGTTTACCTTCTTTATGTGAACCAAGAAAATATTATATTCAAAACTCGATTTACTAGTCTCAACTATCTCAACTTATTATTTTTGTAGCTCGTTTGATTTTGATTGGAATGAAAAGTGAATGTATAAGAGAAGTAAAAATATATATATATATATATATAATTATATATTTGATTTGAAAGAATAATTGAAGGGGAAGTATAATTATGGATGACAATGAATTTGGGTCAAATCCATACTTGTACTAAATTTGTTCTATTCGTGGTGAGTTTTAATAATGTAAAATGGATATAGATCGGATTTTAAGATTATCATCTTTACACCCGACTCAATTAGACAAAGATCCGACACATTTATTTTTTTATTATTTAAAAATTATTATATATATTTATACAATATTGTATTTAGAGAAATTTATTTTTTAGAGAGTCTTAATAGTATTATTTCTTAAAAAAATAATTTTTAATATTTTTAATTTATAAAAATGATTTCACGAGTTTACCTACCAAGTCTGTGTCTTGGAACGGGTCTGTTTTTAGGTTTTAAAAACTTTATCGGATTAAATTTTAATAATTTATTTATTAGTTATGTGGGACAAAAAGAAAAAAAAAGTTCAATTGGTAAAACCAAAAAACGTTAATCTTTCCTTATCACTTTACTTACTTTGTATAAATTAGAGAAAATATTTAAAATTTACTTACATTTGAATTATACCAAACAACTTAAAGAAAAATACTATTCTATCCATATATAAATTAAATTTCAATCTCCTTTTTGCCTTTCGCTTTCATTTTCCCCTCGTTGAACCAAACAACGCCTTAGGGTACAACCGTTGTATCAGACAGAAAATATATAAGCAACACATAAGGGGTGTACGGTATCAGACAAAAACTACGTGTAAGAACATATAAGGTGCAAACGTTGTGTTAGACAGAAAGACATTAAAAACTATTATTTTCACTGTTTTTATAAATTATCCGTACGATAAGTATCATTTCACGGGTACAATTCTTGGTAATTTGTGGGTCAGAACTAAACCAAAAACCCAATTTCAGACCTAAATGCTCCATAAAATGAATTGTGCGACAAGTAATCCTACTAACACACTCGGCTGCCATTTCCTCTGCATTGTAAACATGAGAGAGAGAGGGACTGCGTGTTCTGTGTGTGAGAGTGTGTGTGTGTGTGTGAGTGCTTGTCACTCACTCTTTCCACCTGTGAGCTGTGACTTGAAGAGAGGGGATAGAATGATCTCCTGCTGTTTGTGCTCTTGATATATGCTGTATCTTTCTCTTTCTAAATCGTCAGAAACTATGCTCAGTGGGACTATACTTCGCCATTAACGCCACCTCCATCACTCCCCTGCTCTTCATTCAAAGGCCCATCCATTATCATCTGTTTTCTTTTCATTCATTCCGCTTCTGTCGCCAACTTCTCGAAAATGCCCCACTTGATTTTCTCAAAAGATACTGCTTATTAGTTATTCCTTTGTTTTTCTTTTCATTTCCGTTATATCAATTGGTTGGCCCTTACATTTGGGTTTTATTCCTTTCGTTTAACAATAGAATGTTGACTTGCATAGCTTGCTCGAAGCAGCTAAACACTACCGGATCTCTCCGCGAGCCGCCGGAAGACGGCGGAAACGCCGCCACTCCATCCACTAAGCAAACCATCAAAGCCCTCACTGCCCAAGTAAATACTAATTTTCCTGTGTTTCCATCGTTTTCTTTTGCTTTTTGGGTTTCTAGCTTGGCGTATGTGTTTTACGAACATATTTATCTGTGTTTGAAAGTTTAATATTTTAGTGTCCTTTTATTTATTTATTTTTTCTGTGTGGTATGCATGTTTTAGATCAAGGACATGGCAGTAAAGGCATCGGGTGCATACAAGAAATGCAAGCCGTGTTCGGGCTCGTCAGGCCACGACCGGAGCCGAGCTTACGTGGACTTGGACGCCGGGTCGGTGTCGAAGAGGTTCTATGGCTCGTACAGAAGACCGGGCAGCTCAAACTCCACGCCACGGCTTTGGGGAAAGGAAATGGAAGCCAAGCTGAAGGCCCTTTCGAGTGGCTCGGGCACACCGGCTTCGGTTAGTGGTAGAACTGAGTCAGTTGTGTTCATGGAGGAAGATGAGCCGAAAGAATGGGTTGCACAGGTTGAGCCGGGTGTGTTAATCACGTTCGTTTCACTGCCACAGAGTGGAAATGATCTCAAAGGGATTCGATTCAGGTACAAATTCTTGACTCGGGTATTATTCATTTTGTCCTAAGTAGATATTTTTATGTATGGTGCAAAGTTAAAATCTATAGTAGTAGTTTTTATCTTCAATTGTTTTAGCTCTATTTCAAATTGGGAATGCTTATTTTATTTGGTAAATAATAGTAAAAGATAATGTTGTTAAATATCAGTTCATGATTTGGGGTGGTGTTTTTTTTTTCTGGTTGCAAATTTGGAAATCCAAATATGTACCATACAAACAGTGCTCTTGCAAAAATCAAAATCCCTTTGAATCTGAAATCTGAAAGCTGTTGTTTGTTTGTGAGTGGTGAAAAGCTTATGGGTTTCAGGATGTTGATTTTGATGGGTGGTTTGTCTTGATTCACTGGGGGGATTTGGGCTTTCTAATTGTACAGTAATGTGATTGAACTGAATGGGGCAGGTGAAGCTGCTCTGTATTGCACTAGGCCCCCAAATTATGGAGGTGGCCCCTCAAAAATGGTGGTGGGTCTTTGGAACAATTGGCTTCTTGACTACTCGCTTATAAAAGTCACTACAGCTTAGCCACTGTCCACATGAAACGACATCTGAGATAATTGAAGATATTTAGGAAGGGGAAGGGTTGTCTAGTTAGTTATAGGAACTGAACAATATAAATAAAAAAACAATTGCAGGGTTCAAAAAAGGAAAGAAAAACGAAATGCCATGAAGAACTGAAGTCTGATGGTCCTCTTTATTGCTTCTTCCTTGTTCGCTAAGTTACTAGTTACATTGTTGCACTTAGGCTGCTGTCCGATGCTGAGTCAATTACCGAATTGTGTCACATTTATGAAAGCGAAAATTGTAATAGAACAATGGAGTGATTGGCTTATTGAACACTATTGGGCAAACAAGTACTCTGCTGTAAACACGGGCATTCATATCTAACAATAGGTGTGTGTCTTAGGACCTCGAGTTCAGGGAGAAATATATGAAGACAGCGACCATCTTCTAAATGGGCCATAAAGAGGAACCAATTCCAAGAGGTTTATCTTTTTCACTTGTGGTATTTCTGTTCTGCTATGTTTTTTCCAGTCTGGACCAGCTATTGTACAGAGCATATTGTCTTTCTTTTGCTTGTACCCGAGATGTTGAGGCCAGATTGTAAAGATTTTATCATAGTCCTACACATCTCCGTTCCTTCATATTTTTCATTTTAAGTTTAATCTGCAAGTTTTGTTTGATCATTTTACTGTCCGTTGAGGATCGGAATGAATTTGCTGTAGAAATCCATATATGACTATAGGGCAAAATATGGATTGTTGTTATCTTTCCTCCCAATGCACTCACACATGTTATTCTATATGCTTATGAAATCTCCAGTGGGAAAAAGTGTACAACTACGTGGTACTTCAGGTCATTCACCAATATTGAAGTTCACTGCATCATATCAAAGTTAGTTTATGATTAGTTGATGATTTTAAGTTCTAGGCTTTTGGCTAAAGAAGATGAAGTAACATGTGGATGTTGATGCTACATTCCATCGATAATTTGCAAAAAGTCCATCTTTAGGATGATTTTCACTGTAAGCTTCCTAGTCTCAGACAAGTCTAACAAGGATAAAAGTTTTATGCCAATGTGCTACCTTTCTCTGCAACCAATAGATCAAAATATATTATTTCTTTGGTGTACGCTGAGCTTTCAGAATCATATAGGCACACTGACCGTCTAACTCATGAAGGCTAATGGAGTAGAAGAAATCTTACATAAAAAATATATCATACAAACTTCTAAAGCATTCCTCTTCTATCCCTGGCTCATTCATTTCTGAAGTTGGAAGTCTTTTACCATCTTCCATTGGCTTTCCTTCCCTCCATTGCCATAGTAGAAAATGCAGTGTGAAGCCTTAATAATAAGTTAATTTTTCTGGTAGATGACAATTGTTAGTCTTGTAACTTGAGGGTGTTATTTATCAGTAGGTCTCGTGCCTCTATTTCATACTGCTTCCTCCTGTTATGTGATGACATTAAAAAATTGTATGAAACTCTAATTCATAGTATTTTCTTGCACGCAATGATCTGCTTTCTTCTGTCTGTGAAAATAATTGTTTTAGATGTTCTAATTTCTCAGTTCTCATGGATGGTTTTTACAGCCGAGAGATCTTTAACAAGTGGCAAGCTCAACGGTGGTGGGTGGAGAACTATGACAAAGTAATAGAATTATACAATGTCCAGAAGTTCAATCTTCATGCGGTCCCACTGCCAACTCCACCACAATCGGAAGATGAAGTAAAGTTTTTCATAGTTCATACTTGCGTCATGAATGATGGCAATCATGCCTGCCATTTTTTGAAAATTTATCTTCTTTAGTTTAATTACTTGTATACTTGTAGTCATTGGATGCTGGTGCTTTCAGTAGTTTGTAACAACAGACCTGAACAAAGTCATTTTTCTTATGGGATGCACTGTGAAATATGTATCTCTGGGCATTTTGCAATGAATAATGTTTAATTAATTGATCCCTTTTCTCTTAGAACTCAAAACTTGGATCCACGGAAGACAGCCCTGTGACACCTCCATTGAGCAAGGAGCGTCTACCCCGCCACTTCCATCGGCCAACTGGGATCGGCTACTCATCATCAGACTTACTTGAACACCACCCAATGCAATCTCATCAGTACCATGACTCGGGTGGTCTCTGTTCAACACCAAAACTCTCCAGCATCAGTGCTGCAAAAACTGAGACATCGTCTATCGATGCTTCTGCAAGATCAAGTTCTTCAAGGGAGATTGATCACTCTGGAGAGCTTTCAGTAAGCAATGCTAGTGATTTAGAGACTGAGTGGGTTGAGCAAGATGAGCCTGGAGTCTACATTACTGTCAGAGCAATGCCAGGTGGTGTTCGAGAGCTTAGAAGAGTTCGGTTCAGGTGAGTGGTTATTTTCTGCATGCGTTTATAATAGTTCTTTCTACAAATATATGTCCATGTAACTGAATCCATTCCTATTTAATGTTGTGTTACTCTAAAATTGTCATGTATTCTTAATAGATAGAACCCTTTAGTGGCTTAAAGTTCATGAAACAGAACAATTGTTTAAACACCCCCAGAAAAAGACTCGACAGCAATATGTTCTTTGCTTCTTTATATCAACTTCAGAGTTGGCCATTAATATTTTGAGAATTACATGTGCTGGCATTGTCAATCTCGGAAACTAGTCTGTCCACTTTCATGTCATTTACTTGTTTCTACATTAAGTGCACTAAAACTTCACAGATGGCCTTTCCAGGCCCACTTGTTTAAATTATGCATCTAGTAGCCTTTCTGTGACTGACTATGTAATTTACATTCATCTTACTGTCCATTGGAGTAAAAACAGAAAAGGTAAACTCACACGAGAACGTGGACTCTGAATTCTGGTTGTCGTGACACTGAAAAAATTAAGACCTGAGCTTTTCCCACTGTAAATTTAAACCCTAGTATTCTGTCCAGATTTCCATATTTCAAGACACCGTTGCTTGTATCTGACTTGGAAATGATCAATGCAGCCGAGAAAGGTTCGGAGAAATGCAAGCAAGGTTGTGGTGGGAAGAGAACAGAGCGAGGATTCAACAACAGTACTTGTGACTTTGGCAAACTAAGTAGGGGAAACTCTTACCATTCTTGAATTCCTTCATAAAATAGCCTTCTATAATGATTTATGTTGCTGCATTTTCTCATTTCTTCTGTGTAAAAGTTTCATCTGCTAGTCAGTTAGGCTTGTCCACTTCTGTGGTAATTTCTTAAAATTGCCCTTTTCTCGAGAGGCAGCGTTCTACTGATGTTATAGAAATCATACCATGAAAAGGTGGACATTTATATGACTTGTATTACTAGTTTGCAGCAAATTAATGATACACCTATCCATTTTCTTTCTTCGATTTCATTGACAATTGGCAAGCTTGAGTGGCTCCTTTGGTAATGGAATGCAATGTGATTCCCAGAATTCTTGGAAACCTTGTCCTAAAAGTTGTACAGTCTGGTGTCTTACTTTAATGTGACTAGTATACAACTTCAATGTCGGAAGATCCGATGGCTCCTTGGGCATCTCCCCTTGCTCCGCCGCCATCTTGCATGGCGATGATAGTCCCACAGTGATAAGTATGGCAAACCTATTACATGTCTGACAACATGTGATAGCCAATCCTATTACGTCTTATCCAGCCCAGTACATCATACCAAACGGGATCTAAATTGATGATATACCCGATATGCATTTTTACTTTCTTGTTTAGAACATAAGGATTTTATTAAGTATTCTGATATTAATTAAATCCTGTTTTGAATTTGTTATCAAATAGAAAATGATTGGTTGGATTCTGGTCGAATTTAGATTCCACAAAATAATAATAAAAAATATAAAATTTCAATTTTGTTACCATTTGAACTATTAAAATGTTATGATACATTCGATATTAGATTTTAGATTAATAATTATGATTCTAATTTAGCACACACGAGATTGAGTAAGCAATCACTAATCATCAAATAATTATCACCCGTGTCAAGGGTATTTTCATTTATCGTGTATCATACTAAATTCAAACATAATTGATAGAAGTGAGGGTATTAATGTCAATTTGTTATAGAGTGTCAATTTGTTATAAAGTGTTAATTGTCAAACATTAACTTTATACTATTTATATTGAAGAAGTGCATAAAATAATTATATTGGTATTTATGAATCAAACGTGAATTACAAAATATTTTAAAATCGATAAAAATTAATGGAAATAATCATAAATATTTTTTCTTCACTCTGTCAACATTCTCTCTTTATCTCTCCATTTTATTTTCGTTCTTGATAATCAAATTCTCCGTGGCTTCTTGAAATATACTAAATATTTTCACTTATTATATATTACAATAAGTACATGAAAAACAACAAAAACCTTGTATTATCAAATAAGTTATTAAACATGAATATTTTAGTTTTTTTTCACAAACATGTAACCAGTATACCAAATCGCTAATATGTTTACGATAATTTTGGGTTTAAAAAAAAAATAAAATTGTTTTAGGTAAGATAATAATAATAGTGAATGTCTAAAAAAAATTAGAAAAAAATTAAGGGTGTAAATAAAAAAAATAAACAAATAATTTTAATATTTATAAAAAAATTAAAAAATTATGTACAAGCATGCCACTATTGCTAGTAATCAGTATCTCATCATCAAGTAAGAATACAATTTCCATTTTTTCATCATTATTTAAACTTTTCTCAATTATTACTTTAATTATACAAAAATCTCTCAATTTTCGCCATTAATAAAACCCAAATTCCTTTTCAAAACCCTCGCTCTCAAACCTCAACTTACCCTGTCTCAGCCGTTCTGTTCTTCTCCCAATGCAAAACCCCATACAATTTCAAACCCTAATTTACTCAGTCCCGTGTTTTCTTTTTTTCTCCAAATATACACGCATTCTTTCGACATAAATTAAGACAAGCTGTTGCTGTTGTAGATTACAGTTGTTTTTCTTTGATTGGTGTAATTGGAGATGGTATCGGGTTCGAGAATCGAAGGCGGGACGCAAGTTTTATCGGCGGGTGTACGGAAAACTATACTATCGATTAAAGAAATTGTGGGGAATCACTCTGATGCTGATATATATGTGGCGCTCAAGGAGACTAATATGGACCCTAATGAAACCGCTCAAAAATTGCTCAATCAAGGTCATTTTTTTTGGGAAAATTTCCTTTTTTTTTTTCTGTCTTTTAACTTTGATGTGTTTTGTATGCGCTTTTGTTTTAAGTGTGACGTTTGGGGTTTCTTGATATGTGGTAATAGGCAGTGCAGCACATGGCAGCAAAAAATGATAGATGATAGTGTGTGTTTGCTATTGCATTGCAGGGGTGTGAATGAGTGAGGGGTTGTTGATATCTGCATTTTTTTCTTTGAGGGCCTTTTGTGTACATTAAAAGTTAGTTCATGTGTCACTTTGTTGTATCTGAAACTTGTTGTGGAGGATATTGGTCACATCGGAAGCAATTGAGAATTCGAGATTCAATTTATTAGGAATATTCGGCAAATCATTGAGAATTCGAGATTCAATTTATTAGGAATATTCGGCAAATCATACCACCAGGACGATGACAAAAATAAATGATTATGACAGAATATAAAATTGTATATAAATTTTTATGTAGTTCGACAAATTCGCCTACGACTACGAGAGTTTTCGTTTTTCCACTAATAGAAAATTTACTGGTATAAGAAAAAAATACAACTTTGAGTTTTATACCCAAAATCAAGAAAAGAAAATTCTTGTACAACCGCTTTAATAGTTACTAAAGAATACTCTCCTAATTTTTTTGTATTGCCCCAAGAGGAAAAACCCAAAGTGTTTTCCTATACCTATTACATTTTGACTATAAAAAATTGCTCTCCCTATATGCCTACACTTGCTCTCTATTTTTCTTCCTATCTTGGGTTGTTTCGCACACTCCCTTTGTGTGTATATGCAGCTCTCCCTCAAGCCCTTTTTATAGGCAAGGGGAGGGAGCAATATATCATGCATTGAAAGGTGCCTTACCTTTCGGTGTCGAAAAGTCCCAAAATTTGCAGTGAGGGGACTGTCATTTTACAGCCCCCCTTTTTAACTTTTATTTTTTTAAATTTTTTCTTTGTGGGGTCTACTTGTTTGTGGTGCAACCCCAACAATCTCCACCTCCACCATAAGCCCAACTTTCTCTGCAAACCAAAACATCCAAATACCATTGGCCTTCAATTAACCTACTGCACATGCCGAATCAGTAAGGTACTAACTCTACTTGATTCAAGTCGGCCGATGCACACGTGCAACCTCCTCAACATCGCTAGTTGACTGTCGAGAGAGACGACCTCGATCCATCCTCTTGCCCAGCATGATTTCCCTCACACCCGTTTGCTTCTTGGAAGCCTTCTGGCGTGCTCTACTTCCCGTTATCCTTTGAGGTCACCAAACGATACAAATTTTCATACTTCTCTATCATTAGGACCCTTTTGTCACGTGTGATTTTCAGGACTCTACTTCCAATTGAATACTTATAGCCCCTGGAATCCAACAGACTCAAGGAAATTAGATTCTTTCGCATATTTGGGACATAAGCCATAACACCCAAAGTACGATTCACTCCATCAACGATCTTGATTTTCATTACACCAAATTCCATGATTCTACAAATAGAACCATCCCCCAAGGATAAATTACCTACCCTCTTTAATTGAAGTGAATCAAAATATTCTTTTTTGGAGTACACGTGCATTACGCATCCCAAATCTAAAAATCCATCCATTTTGAAAAGAAGTATCCATATGTGTGGAGACTGTGAGAATATCTCCATTGTATATCTCTGCTATTGTCACATTACTACTGCCACCTTCACCATCTCTTTCATTCTGTAAGGACAATTTCTTCTGAAGGAGCCCTCTTCTTAACATTCGAAGCAGACCTTGTCGTTCCTCATGGCCTTTGGACCTGACCTGCTGTTCACAAATCCACCACCATATTTTCTCTCATTCTAATTCATGTCCTGAGCAACCAAAGCAGATTCTTGTCCCATCTCTTGATTTGCCTTCTTTTGTTTTTCATGGGACAACAATGATGCTTTCACATACTCCAAGTCCAATGTATCTTTCCCGTATAACGTCGTCATTACTAGACCATCATATGAATTTGGGAGTGAAACAAAAAGTAAAAGAACTTAATCTTCCTCAATCTTCACATCAACTTTCCACAGTTGATCTACCAGTCCGTTAAACTAGTTCATGTGATCCATAAGACTCTTACCCTCCTGCATCTTCAACCTATAGAATTGCGGCTTTAGAAGCAACCTTGTGGACAAATTTTTTTCGAGATACAAGTTCTCCAATTTTGCCCATAGCTTTGGTGTTGAATCTTCAAAATCATCATCCACAACATTATTGATAATGTTGTCCGCAATATAAAGGCGAATCGTGCTGACAAAGCGCGATTCCAAATCTTCCCACCGTGCATCTTTCATACTTTATGGTTCTCTCCTTTTCCTTCCTTTCCCTTCAACGCTACTGCTAGGCCCTGTTGAATTAGGAGATCTTTCACCCTTTTTTGCCAAAGAGTAAAATTCCCTTTGCCGTCCATTTGTTTCACTTTGAATGAATTTGCCATTGACATGCCGTCCATCCTAATACATTAAATCTCAATATTTAGCCCCAACCAAATGGTTCTGATACCACTTGTTGTACTTGTCTTTTGTAGGACATGATTTTTGAGCGTCTTGTGTATTAGTAAATGGAACAATGGTTATAGAAGAGTGGTGAGGTAATGTTAGAAAGGAGTAGAGTTCGCTTATTTTCTGTATGGTCTTTGTGGTTAGGTTGTAGAAAGGAAAAGAAAGGGAATAGCAAAATAAATACCTCAGTAGTGGTGTCTTTTTTTTGGGTGGGGTGGTAAACGGCAGATAAAAAGGGGAATTTTATTTTTTGGTTTTACAGTCAGTACATTGCGTATTCTATTCAGATTTATCCATTGTCACGTTTTCTTATATTTTTTATTCAATATCGTATTATGTTATATTCAATCTTTTGTTTTCTCTGTTTACTTTTTCATTTCACCAAGTCTTTTATGTTGCATACATTTTCGTGCAGACCCATTTCATGAGGTGAAGAGAAAGAGAGATAGGAAAAAAGAGGTATATTATGTTGGTTGCTTGTTGTTTTTATTCTGTCAAAGTCGCTTGTAGACTGTTAAAGAAAATATACTGTGAAATCTGTTTATATTTATTGCATATTCTTGCTGTCAGGATTTTAGCTGCTCATCAGTTACTTTTATTGAAGTATAATGCTCCTTTGCGATGGCCTCACATCTATATCCTATGACCTTAAATATTAGAGTAGTTAGATAATAAGATGTGTGAAGTTTGATAGTTGAAATTAATAATTCTATTTTTGTATATTTATTACTTATCTAATATGTTCCGTTTTAAAATATTTGTATTTTGCCTCAGAATTCAGCGTATAAGAGTTTTGTTGCTGCAGAGCCCAGGAAGAACTCCGAGCTTGCACATATGCGAGTGAAGTATAATAATCATTCTGATCATAATGCTCGAAGAGGTGGATATAGTCGAAATGCTGTATCTGGTAATCTGATCTTATGTTAATGTTTCATTTTTGGTTTATGTCTGTGTGTTGTTGGGATATGTTATGCGTTGCAGATGAGAGTTTCACGTAGGCTATGTGGACCTGATTTTGGTGAGAGAAAGAAAAAGCATAAAAAAATGGGGCAAAGTTGAATAATTTGAATTGTGAAAATTATTTTTCTGAGTGTTTTTCTCTCTAAAACCCTAGGTCGAAACATTACCTTAGTGATTCTTAAAGGAAATCAAATCGATAGTTCCGCTGCCCACATACGACCTGCTTTGTCAACTGTATTATCTTCATATGCTTTTGTTGCTGATAGCTTGGCATGTGCGGTGCAAGATATCATGTGTGCGCAAAGTTGAAAGCATAGCTTACAGTTGGCTTACGTTTAAATGGCTATGGAAAATTCTAGAAAGGCTACTACTTATTTTCCCACCTCAGGAAGCATGCTTGAAATAAGCTCTGGGAGTGGGATTGCAGTAGAAGGTCTTGTCACTAACATAACCCCTTCACTTGTCGACAGGAAAATAACTTTGTTGACAATGAAACTTACCAAAGAGATTAATTTCTCATCAAAATTTAGCTTTCGTCAAATACATCAGGTTATTCCCTAGACCTATGTGAATTACTCTCTGGAGTTTTTCACCACATTTATGCAGAATTATAAAGTGGCCCTCTATGATATAGAAAAATATATAAGATGTCATGCTTGCATTTAAGCACATTAGGGAATTACGTAATTTTATTAGCAAGTTGAGTGGGTAAAAAATTGTGCAACTTCTAGGATATATGCACACATATAGCTGAGAAATAAGGAAATTCATGTTTGGGCTAGTATATGATATTGTATTGTGCTATGCTTGAACTTTATCATGCATAGGCAATGGCTTTGGTGTATCCATAAAGGGCACTGGTGGAAATTCCCAATCATCAGTTTTGCATGCCTGGTCTGTCTCTGTAGACCACAAATCACACCTAAGGTGAAAAAGATTTGTTAGTTTGGCAATATTTTTTAGCTACTAGTTACCCCTAATCTCATCTATAATAGTCTTTTATTGTACAAAGTGTCACTTGGTCAACAATTTAAAAGTCAACAATTTTAAAACATATGATTATGTTAAGTGAGGGCTTCTACTTATTGTCAGAGCCTCATGAAAAACTGAGGAGAAATTAACTGGTTGTAAGTTGGATGGGAAATTATTTCTTTGCGAGTAATCTATTTATACATGAAGGAGTTTGTGGCATACTTAATCTTCCGCTGTTTATGCAGTCAGTTGCGTAAATCATCTTCCTCTTATCTCTTATGTACATAATTGTAATATGTGTGTGGCCTGTGACCTGTCTACCTTCATTTTATTGACGGGGCCTAGTTTAACTAGGTGCAGGAGCCAGTAGAGAGTTCCGAGTTGTTCGAGACAATAGAGTTAATCAAAATATGAGTACAGATGCAAAGCCTGCACAAAGTCCAACTTCTACCAGTGAAGGGGGGATCTCTAATGGGATGGTGAGGAGGTACAAATAATTAACTTATATTTTACTATCTCTATGGTTGTGCTTGCCTCATCTTAATGATGGCTTACTAGAGTAATGGGCAAAAATATATTGGGCTATCAACAAGCTTTTCTCTATGGTTGTGCTTGCCTCATCTAAATGTTGGCTTACTAGATAATGGGCTAAATTATTTGGGCTTTCAACAAGCTTAATACTTTTGCGTTTAGGCAGACCAGTTAAGATTTATCATGTAAGTAAGTAGGATAATTTTTATTTAATTGCCGCTGAACCATCGCTCAAATTTTAGGGATTAATGACACTGATTTCAGTCTTTGTTTTGTTTGCTCTGTAACTGTATTAGCGGGTTTTCTAGGGACCTCAGGGGCACGCACACACACACAATAAAAAACCTGAAATATATATTCCAACTTCTCTAATGCTATGAAAGCAGAACTTTTGGAAGTTCTGGGTTAAGAATGTTAAGTATTTTAAACTTTGGCTTTTACAGCATTTCAGCTGGGACTTCTGGACATCAAAAGCCTCCAGTTGGCCGACATTCATCTCAGGCTGTAATTGGTAGTAATGACAGGAAGGAATTGCTTCGGGAAAAGCTCCTTCCAATGCCAAGTGCTGCTTCACGAGTGCAAATAAAGGCAACTGATTCCCAACCACATTCCACAAATTCTTCTAACAGTTCTATTGTGGGGGTTTATTCATCCTTTTCAGATCCTGTCCACGTACCATCCCTTCATTCTAGACCAGCTTCTAACGTTGGGGCCATCAGGCGGGAGGTTGGAGTTGTGGGATCACGCCGGCAGTCATCTGAAAATTATTCTAAGTCCTCATTATCTCAAAGCAGCTCCATTCCCAATACACAATCAGGGCGGGAAGGCCACTTACGGGAGTCGACAAGACAATTCAATGGTATATTGAAAAGAGACCAATCCAGTCAAACTATGGCACTTGAATCTGCTATACCTGGTCTGTCTGCAAACAGAGTTTTTTCAAGTAATCATTATGGTAGCAGACCTCATCAACTCATGGGTCATCAGAAAGGTATCAGTTTGGAATCTAGAATGTTTCCTGAATTGTTTTTTTGGAATTATTGCCAACTGTTCTTTTCCAAATATAATCTACATGGGGTTTTGAACTTGGAAGTTAACTTTCTCTGTTAAGATTGGTTAGATTCCATGATGGAAAACATTTTGCTTTAGACTACGATGATAAATTGGCTACATAGTGATATGCTTTTATCAAAGTTGTTTGGAATTCTTTTATTGAAACCTGTAAGGTGTCGTCAATATATTTATTCTGCTGGGAAATGGGAAATTCAAAATTCATTTCAATTTTATATGATAGCCAGTTTGGTGGTTACCAACAAAGCATCACATTTAGCGTATCACAGTTAAAATAATGTTGTCTTGAGATGGTTTAATGGACATGCGAACAGATGTGGATATGAATTGACTGAACATTCTTTCACACATACTTTTTGGAATGAGGGTAAACATACTGGATTCTGTTTTCCATTTATATCACGATTGTTGTACCACCTTGCTGAGCCGTATGTTTCTTGTATTGTATATATAATGCAGTCCAATCATCATTTTCAGATGTCTGCTTTTGTAATGAGTTGGAGGAGAACTTAATAAAGCTTTTCTGCTGTAGCTCCACAGCCTAATAAGGAGTGGAAACCAAAATCTAGCGTCAAACCAAGTGCAAACAGTCCTGGGGTAATTGGAACTCCTGCAAAAACTGTTTCTCCTCCTGCAGACAATCCAGAAGACTTGAAAAAGGAAGCAGCTCAGATGCAAGATAATATGTCACAATTGAACATCTCTGAGAATCAAAATGTGGTTATAGCTGCACATATCCGTGTTTCTGAGACAGACAGATGTCGGCTGACTTTTGGCAGCCTGGGAACTGAATTAAACTCTTCTTTGAATTCAGTTTGCACAACAGATGAGGGTGCAGAAGAATTATCCACTGAACCTTCTGGAAGGTTGGTTTCATTTATAACCAACAGTACCATATGCTAATCTTTAGAATTTGATGTTACAATGGCTCTTTTTTGGAATTTTGATGGTACACAATTGCGCTTTATGATTTATTTATAATATTTACTTTGCCTGCTCTATCCCGTCTTAGTAGCGTGTTTTCTTAAAAAAAGTTGGAGTTAGTTCCTAGGGGCCATTATTAATGCATGTAATCATTTTGAGTAGTAACTTTCAGTAGATTCTTCTTAGTTAATACAAATTATATATACTTTGGAGGAGTTAATTTCACATAAAAATTACTTCACATCCTCTGAAAATATAAGCCCTTGAGACTTCCTGAAAACTATGATTAGTAATGCTAGTTCCTCAACTAGGGGCAGCCTATACATGGCTTCTCATTAGGGATGAAGGTGAACTTAAAGC
Source organism: Paulownia fortunei (assembly GCA_019321725.1). NCBI lineage: Eukaryota > Viridiplantae > Streptophyta > Magnoliopsida > Lamiales > Paulowniaceae > Paulownia > Paulownia fortunei. Next base: position 598,205 of record CM033118.1, on the reverse strand, counting down.
TTAATATGGTTCAATGGTTTGTCATGTTAAAATCGACTTAGATTTGATGTGTTTAATAGTTGTTCAATGAGTTCTCTTGTTTTTTTTGGGTTGGCAATTAATAATGGCGTGATCTATTAGCATCCTGGTAGAAATTACTCAGCAATGTCAATTGGCAGTGTCTCAGCCTCAGCCCCAGAATCTTCAGGAGAAGAGCCTGCTGGTAGCAAACAATTAGAGATGATGAATGAGACTGTCCGAAGTTCAGGATCCAATTCTCCTGCTTTGCGTGCTGTTTCTGATGAACAGGCTGAGAATAAAGAGTCTTCAAGTCCCCAGAATCTGGACAATTATGCTGATGTAGGGTTGGTTCGTGATAACAGCCCATCTTACACTCCGGAATCGCTACAGCAGCAAGATACTTCTGAATGGCCAAGCTTCTCGGTGAGTCCAGCGTTTATTCCGGATTGACTGAACTGGTTATCAAAAAGCATAATAATTGTTATTCTTATTCGTGTTCTGATTTGCTTGCTATTCTTTAGTACTCTAGGAAGTAAGGCACCTTTGTCTGAGGTCAGCTAATTCCCTTAATTATAACACAAATAACTTTGTTTCACGTTGTTACTGCAAGCAGGGTTATGATCCACAGATGGGATATGATATGTCATACTTTCAACCCATGGTTGATGAAAATATTCGAGGGCCAGGTCTACCATCATCTCAAGAGGTTAGAATCAAAGTCTTCATGCTCTTTTTTTCTCTCCCAGTCTCTCTCACTCAAGGGTGTGCTGTCTCTCAGATGTAGAAACTTGTGCACACACTCCTCCACAGGCATGTTCTTGCTCAGAGATTTGTTCACGTGCATCCACATACCAGACATACATATATTACACGTCTTCACACACGCAAAACCATCTCCCAGATTTATGCATGTTGACTTCACGCCCCTTGATCAACTGCCTGTAAACTAAACATGCTCCATGTTGAAATCTAAACTAGCATGCTCCATGCTGAAATGTAAACTAAACATATGCTCCATGGACCATAGGAGACTTCTTGGTTGCAAGTGTCATTATGTCCCGGCTGGTTGCTAGAGGAGAGAGGTGGATTGTACACAGAAATCAAGGGGAATGTTAGTGTTCCCAGTGTCACCCTAGATGGGAGATGAAATAGGGAGAAACATAGGATACAACACGGTGGCTGTCCCTCTCATGAATTTGATAATATGCTATCTGAATAGAAATTTTTGTTGTTCGAGCGAAGTGTTAGATAAACTGAGTATCTTTTGGTTTTACCATGTATTTATTTCGAGCTTTACGAATTTTTTTTTAATTGCTTTTGTTCACAGATCCCAAGTTCACATACAACGAATGCCATTCCTGCTTCCACGATTGCAATGGTACAACAGCAGCAGCAGCAACAGCTGGCCCAGATGTATCCGCAAGTTCATGTTTCCCATTTTGCTAATCTTATGCCATATCGTCAGTTCCTCTCTCCTGTCTATGTTCCACCGATGCCTATGCCTGGTTACTCTAATAGTCCTGCCTATCCTCATCCATCCAATGGCAGCAGTTATTTGCTAATGCCTGGAAATAGCTCCCATCTAACTCCAAGCAACCTCAAGTATGGCATCCAGCAATTCAAGCCTGTCCCCACTGGTAGTCCAACTGGCTTTGGAAATTTCACAAGTCCAACTGGTTATGCCCTCAATACTCCTGGGGTTGTCGGAAGCACAGCGGGGCATGAAGATTCATCTCGTCTCAAGTATAAAGATAGTCTTTATGTGCCTAATGCTCAGGTGAATACATCACCCTCTTTAACCCTTTTATTACTCATGATGTGCTAAATAATCTGTGCATTTCCAACTCTTAAAAGTGAAAACTGCTCATGCTCTTGAAGATGATAAAAAGAATCCCACGGTTTTCCTCCTGATGACTATTTTGCCTCCTCTCTATCTAAATTGCCGAAGGCACTATGGCTTTGAAGAGGAATGCCAACCATTTCTAAACTTTTGTTTCCTATGTTCTGTTTTACAGGCTGAGACATCTGAAATTTGGATGAACCCAAGGGATCTTCCTAGTTTGCCGCCTGCATCATATTACAACATGCCTGGCCAGACACCTCATGCTGCTTATTTGCCATCTCACAGTGGTCATACTCCTTTTAATGCAGCAGCTGCACAATCTTCTCATATGCAGTTCCCAGGCATGTATCATCCTACCCCACAGCCTGCTGCAATTGCAAATCCCCATCAGTTAGGCCCTGCCATTGGTGGCAATGTTGGAGTTGGTGTGGCTGCACCAGCTCCTGGAGCACAAGTGGGTGCTTATCAGCAACCTCAATTGGGTCATTTGAATTGGACTGGGAACTTCTAAAGAAGAGTTCATTGGAACCTCTGTCCTCAGGGACAGATATGAGCTAATATGTATTTTAAATTTTGTCGTTATTAAATGTGAAGAATGCTGTCTTTCTAATCAATGCATTAAGTTTTGTTGCCATCTTGTCTAGTATATTGATCTCAAGGGCAGTTTCCCTGACAAGGAACTTCACACCTCTTAGTAGTTGGGGATTGCTGGTTCCCCCCATACAACACCCCTATACAAAAACCGAAGTTATTTCAAGTCTAGAAATAGTAGATCAAAGTTTTCTAAATTCAGCTGGTCGACAGTTACTTGTGTAGGGCTCTGTTCCATAGGATCGCTAATCTTTTGACTTTTTTCATACGCCCTACCCCAAAATTGCACATAGCAATTCACTGTGCACATAGGACTTCTGATTACAGCAAACTTATTCAAATGTTATGTCTCAGGAGTGAGAAAATTGGTACTTTTCTAAAATTCCAAGAGGTTTGGTCACTGAATAATGTTCAGTCTTTGCTCACCACTTAAGAAACATTGCAAAGGAAAAGCCAAGGCTAAAAAGCCAATGGATAAGTTGAGAATAAGAAAGGAGGACAAAGCTTTTCTAGCTTTAGAAAAAGAAACCTGCAAACGGTTGGGCCTGGGATCACTCCCACCTGGTTTGGTTCGTTGTTGAATGTGGACTATTCAATTGTACCTTTCATCGATCATCTCTTTACTTTGTTGCTTCTATAGTGTAAATGGTAGAATGGTCTTGCTATTTAGTCTTCCTTTCGTCAGAGGAGAAAAGCTAAAGAGGGTGTGAGGGTGTCTTTTGATTGTAGTAGTATTAATTTGGATCGATCATTCTCTACTTTGTACACTTTAAGATGCATGTAGTTTGGGGTGGGGGTGGGGGTGGGGGTGGGGGTGGGGGTGGGTGGTTCTGAATATATTCTTGGGATTGCCAAAACACCCCTCTTTTTTTGATTTTACATGATTCCCATGCCCTTTGCATCCCCATGTCTCTTTAACTCGAACTAAAGCTCAATGATGGTCCCTTTGGCATCTTAGCGGTTTAATTGCTATTGTTCTTTGTTACCAAAGTGAGAAAAATGTGTTAGCCTATAGCAACAAAAAGTTAGTTTTAAATTGCACGAATTTTTGCAGACATAAATTGATCAACATATCAACATACAAACACAAAAACAATAAGATACGATAAATTTTTTTAAATTATTAATTATAAATTAATATCGCAAAAAATGAATCCATATGTGACTGAGTACGTGTTTTCAGTTAGTCATGACAAGTACTTGCTTATTATCCCTTCTTCTATGATTATTCACCACTTGCAAACATTTTCTTGCATTTGAGTGTGTGGGACAAACTACTAATATGGGTGAAACAAAGTATTAGTTAAGCAAAATTGCCATAGTACTAGTTTAGCCTGATTTGCAATCAACATGCCCATTATAGTTTTTATGGTGGAGTATGTGGAGGGCATAGTCTAATCCACCAAGTATATTATGTGACCTTGTTGGGTGGAAGATGGTAGTGGGATCATATACATACTAGAAGATCAAACCACTTTCTTTCTTTATCATGATTTGATTTTCCTAAGTTAAATAAGCATTTAGTCACACACAATTTAAATCTCACCGTTTTGAATTTTTTAATTTGATTCAAACTTCGATTTACGTATAAAATATGAGGATACGACCACACTACAAGAATATGATGTACCAGACACTAGTGGGACAATAAATAAATTTAGAAGAAAGATAATATTTTTTTATTTATTTTTAACAAAACCCACCTTCTTTTTTTTATATCTTAGATGAAATAATTGAAGTATTCCAATTATGATTAATTTGTACACTCTTGTGCACGTGCATGTACACTAGTACACACTTATAAATTAATAATGGGGAATATTGTTTGGAATTTTGAATTTTCAGCTAGACCATCAAGACTCATAGTTGGCTAATAAATAGCCAGTCTGCATGGTCCCGGTTTTAAAAAATACATTTGTGGGTGAAAGTCCAGGAAAGGCCATCTATTACACTTTTTTTTTTTTGTTTGCCACATTTATATCATATTTTGATAAGTATATATCTAATCTAAATCTACAAAAAAATTAAATTAAAATAATTATCGATACATGCATATTTGTGAAGTATAAAATGTGACATAAATTTCACACCACAATTAGTACACCTTATCTTTTATCTTCATATTATTACTTTTTTCCTCTTCCAATCATAGTCACCTTTTTATACATGTATTATATATTAGTATGTTAAAATAAAGTATTACATAGTTATGTTATAGAATATTTCAAGTGGACTCCAATTGAACAAACTGTATTCAACTATATATATATATATATATATCTCACTCTATATATATCTCTTTCTCAAGCGTGCTTTCTTGCTTTCATTACACACTGCCCACCCACCTCCACAACCTACCCTCTCTGCTGTGATCAGAACAACAGCCCCCCACCCCCAACCCCCACATCAAATGAGTACTCTTGTCTCAAGTGCTTCCATCCCACAACTTTGCTGTCAGTCATGCCGAGAAAACATGCCAATGCCCAACACCAAAACACACTCTTCCTGCTGAAATGTACAGACCACTCTCTCTTCACATTATCATCTTTGCCTCCAATAAACTCTTCATCTCTCTCTCTTTTGCAGCTTTTTTGACACTCTCAAACCAGACAGTAAAGATTTCTTAGTATCATTCCTTGTCTTCCGAAAACCACCTTTTTTTTCTTTCTTTCTGACTTCCTTCTTTTTTTGCTTTGTTGGCTGTATACTATAAAAGAAAACAATGGTGGATAGGTATAGTTACAGAAGAGAGAGTGAAATCTCACACTATTCGCAGAGTTCTTCACACTTAATTAGCTCCTCAAACCACCCCTCCTTCTCTTCTACGTTGCTTGATGCGATTTACAACTCAATTGATCAGGGAGAAGAGGAGATAGTCAATCACAGAGAACCCATGAAGAAGAAGCGGGATGATGCTAAAGTGCGCACTGTGTTTACGAGTGAGGAAGATATGGCGAATTACCAGCGCGCTTGCATGATCGAGAAATGGATGGAGAAGAAGGTGACTGAAAAAGACGTCGTTCGGAGAAAATCCGTGGCCGTCGATGTACAGGTGAAGAACTCGCGGAAATATCGGCAGGATTCGAGCTCCAGCTCTTCGGATTCCAGCTGCGGCGGCGGTTTCTTCTCCTCCTCGGAAGCTGAATCCTTTCCGGTCCAGAGGGCGAAGCCGGTTCGAACTGTAGGATCGGGGTTTGAAAAGGAGAAGTTCGGCGAAAACCATTGGGATTCCGAAAATAATCGACGTGACAGACGAGGTTTTGGCGATCAATTAGAGCAGAAGTCGAAGCATGAAGGCGGGTTCTTGAAGACGAAATCGCAGGCACTGAAAATCTACGGCGATTTGAAGAAAGTAAAGCAGCCGATTTCTCCCGGCAGGAAGCTGGCTGGTTTTTTGAACTCCCTTTTCACCGCCGGAAACTTGAAGAAACCCAAAATCCCCGCTAGTTGCGGCGACGACTCCCCATCGCTAAAATCGACCAACGCGTCGACGTGTTCATCGGCTTCCTCGTTCTCGAGATCGTGCCTCAGCAAGACGCCGTCATCGCGGGGGAAACCCTCTGGCGGCGCGAAAAGATCGGTGAGGTTCTTTCCGGTGAGCGTGATCGTAGACGAGGATTGCCAGCCATGTGGGCACAAATCTTTACACCAGGAAAATAACAACAACAACAACAACAACAACATTGGTAGCATCAAAACCGCCATTAATGAAGAGCTTAGGGTGCATATAATGGAGAAAAATCGTCTGGTGGAGGAGGCTGCCAGAGATTTTCTCATGAATTATCAGAAGAGCTGTGAATTTGAAACTCCCTTGGATCATTCGAGAAAAACCCACGTTGAAAATCAAGGGTTTGATCAAGATTTCGAGGAGGAAGAAGACGATGATTTTGATGCAGCAAGTTATGCAAGTTCAGATTTGTTTGAGTTGGATAATCTTTCAGCCATTGGAATGGAGAGGTATAGAGAAGAATTGCCAGTGTATGAAACTACTCATCTTGATACCAATAGAGCCATTGCAAATGGCTTAATTTCGTAATTCCTAAAAAAAAAATAAAATAGTGAGAATTTGTAATTTTATTAGTAAGTTACTGGTTTGGGATTTTACATAAGAAGAAATAAAATTTGTCTCTTAAGTATTTTCAATTTTTTTGCCGATCATATTTTTTTTTATTGGCGATGATTTTATAGTAAAAGTTAAATGCACCAAATGTCAAAACGAACACAAATAAATATGTGAATTTTTCGCTTACTTGAACTGAATCACTGACGGTGTCTCTCGCATACTTAAAAATAAGTGCAATTAATCTTGCATAAAACATAATAGCATGATAATATTTATTTTAAATAATTGAAATTCTACCTCCTTAAATTTTTTTATTTTTTGTTTTAATATTATAGTATCTCTTTTTTGAAAATAAAATAAATTTAAACTATCCTCACCTTTTCTAATCTAAAATTACATTCTTGTATCAAGTTTATGATTCTAGTAAGTATAAATTTGAGGTAAAAAATGATGAAATGTAGGGGAAAAGTAAAGGTGAAGATTCTGAAAGATGATGATGATGATGAGGTGAAAGCAAAGCAAAGGCAAAATCTTCCTCTCAACTCAATCAATCAACTGGTTTTTTTTTTTTTGGCTTTTTCTTAAATTGTGGGGTCTTTTTTTTTTTTTTCTTTTTAAAAAAAAGATGGAGGTACATTTTTTTCACCTAAATATCTGCTATAGGAAAAAGATTAATATTTTTTACTTTTTTGCATATATTTTTTATTAAAATTAAAAATAATAATAAATTTAGAAGTGGTATATAACATCATTCTTTTAATAATAAAGTGGTATGCTTCATATTATTTCCATGATTGAATTAGTATAATGTCATGAATAATTTAAATAGAACTTTTTATTTAAAAAATACTTCATCTCATATTCCAATATCACTTATAATAAATATACAAAATAATGTGTTTTATTGAAACAGAAAATCAAACATTATTTCAAATAAAGAATCCAATAGATTTTTACCTTTTTAATGGTGGTAAGGGAGGTCAATTAAGGAATATTAATTATGGTGATAAAGAAGCAAAATAAATAAATAAATAAATAAAATAATGGATGTTGGTCCCCAAAAGCTTAGGACATGAAATCTATGTAAGATGTTTGTTTGTTGGGCAAATTTTGTCAGAAGAAAGGAATGATAATGTTCAAAGGTCAAAATAGAAACAGATAGCAATATTTGTCAGCTTTTCAAAGTTTGCTAACAAAATTGTCTACCCTATCAGATAAATCATCCAATATTGATTGAAGTAGTCACTTTTTTATTCAGTATAAAAAAATTAAATTTTTATTTTTATTTTTTTGGTAAGTGAAACTTATAGCAATTCTCTTTTAAGTCCAATAATAGAAGTTTATAATAATAAGTGATACTAAATAAGTATTAAGTTTTCATGATTGTTAATGAACTCATTAATTGTACTCTATATGTCTAATTATACATTTTAGTGATTATGCATTGAATGCTAAGAATCATTCTTATTTCTCCAAATCATGACAAGAGAGCATGTAATTTTGTGATTTGGATTATAATTCTTGCATTTATGCACCTCATTGTCTTTGTGTTCTTATCCATAATCCTCTTGCTTATCTAACAATTGACTTTCTTTTGCCAAATCATATCAATTTTTCCATCAATTACGCATACTCAGATTCAAAAATTATGTCTTACCCCAAGTAATTTGTCATATTTCACTCATAAAAGTTAATTAGAATGAATTGTTAACAAGGGCTTGAAAATTAGGACCACATGAGAATCATAACAGGTTTGAAATGCTCATTTAAGTTAGAACAACTAACATATTATTATTACTAAACAGATTCTAAGTGTCATAAAAGGTTGTTGTGGTCTTGAATTAAAGGAAAAGGAAAAGGCTATATCCTATGTTTTTAAAGTGTCATAGGCTTAATTAGAATGGTTTCAAAGAGAGAGGACCAAAGTTGGATAGTTGTAGGTGTACTCTAAGTAGATGTTTAGGTTATAAAAACAACCTAAGTACACCTATTATTAATTTAACAAAAGTTGGTAATACTTTGTTATATCTAATTATATGTCATTCTTCTAATATAAATCTTAGGTTGCAATAACTTTAGGCATGCAATAAATCTTAGAAGTGGGCCAATTGTGTGCTAAACTCATTTGCACGTTTCACATTATGCTTACATCTTGTTACTTTATCCTCTACTTTAATAACGTGTGCAACGACATTTCATCTTATATTTATATATACCAAAACACACATATATGTGGTTTTGTATAAAATAAATAATAAGATATACATTTAATTTATATCTCCAACATCTCTTAAACCCATTAATTTTATATTTATATTATGATTAGAACTTTTTTTTTTTTAATATCAGAGTGTTACACTAATAATGTATTCCGTTTTCCTTGAAAATCCATTTGGATTAATGAATGTGAAGTTAAATTTAAATACATAGTAATAAATTTATTGAACTTGTTTGGATAATCTCATAATACAATATTTTTTTTAAATTTATGAATTTTTATTTTAAGTTATTTTTTGAGTTATTATTTTGGATTTCAAATCTATTGAGTTATTTGAAATCATTTGCTAAAATCATACCCTCAAATTCAATTTTTTCTCCAAATGCAACACTGAAGTTGCAATAAATGACCATTAGGTATGTTTTAGGAGCTACCTACGTTGGATATTATAATCCCATATATATATATATATATTCTTTTCTTCGGAAAAAAATAATATATATATATTCATAAGTGAAACAAAGATGTTTATAATGAAAGTGATCATAAGCTTTCTTTTGTGTATGTCTTGACTAATCTTTCATCTAATCATGAGGATGATCTTCCCTATAATTTAAAATTGGATGCACTTAATGGGAATTGCAAATTTTGCGCCTTGACTTATCAAAATAGCGCAAATAATAAAAATTAATGTAGATTTCGTGGGAAGATTATTCATTCTGCTGAATCATCTATTGAAATTGTTCTGCAATATATGAAATCCTACCGGAGATGGAGGTAGGGGCTGGCGACGCGACCACCACCTCAAGTCTATATAAACATAATCTATGTATAAATTTATTTATATAAACATAATCTATGTATAAATTTATTAAATTTTAAAATTTTAATCCCTCATAAATATAATAATTTTACCCTTGATATTGTTGGAAATAACTGATTACCTATTATTTTTTAAAAAAAAATTAATCTCACTCCCAAAATTAAAATTTTTGACTCCGTCTTGAACCCTATAATGTGTAACTGTCCCACACTTGGATCACTTATTTCACAGCGGCTACTATCAATATGAGTTGTTATAATCAATATTTTCATAATCAGAGCAATGATCAAATTGATTTTGTTGTCGATCACCGGTTCAACTATCGTTCTAATTGGTTTATTAAAAATTAACTATATATTTTTATTATATTATGTAAAATAATTATGTATTAATTATTATGTATTAAATTTTAAAAATAAAAAAAAAACATCAACAAGCTCAAAAATAATTTTGACCGAATTTCCATTAACAAAAAACCAACCTGACCGAACTTGTCGCTGCTTGTCAGTTGAAGCAGCTGGACCGATTCGATTTTTTAAACAATGGTTACTTCACTGCTTACCATTTTTAAGGCAATATATCAGTCCCTGGCTGGATTCTTACATACCAAGCATGAAGATGTCATTGCCAATTTTTTTCATATGCTGAGAACAAAACAATCCCATTCTGTGGCTACATTCCTAAGGTCCAACTATCCAATTTTCACCAAGAAAAAAAAAATATATATATTTTCCTTTTAAATTTGTTATTATTGTTTTTTGGGTGGTGCAATAAAGGTTTTTATTAACTCTCCTCCTCAATTGTCCTTGTATGAGGGTGCAAGAAGGGGTCAATCTCCAGACAATATTCCATTGATACATAGTTTTCTGTCTTTCACAACTTTGAGAGGAAACAAGCACAGCCACCAATCTATTTCCCATTTACAATCTTTTCTTGGTGATTTGCTTAATCTTCTCTTCTGTCCTTTTTCTACTCCAAATAATGCATGATAAGAGATCTTGTTGGGGGACAATTTCATGTAGATATATTGCTGCCTTTTCTTCTAGGCCACTAGGCACTAGCCCACAATGGACTAATTAAATTTAATGCTTTGTACATCTGTATTTATCTCTCCTATCTTCTTTTTTTTTAAAACCTTTTAGAATAAGATTCAATATTTTAAAATAAATTTATTTTTATAAATTTATCATGTTAATTATTAAAGTAATGATATGACATTACTAACTTTGAACTACTAATTTAAGGATAATAATGTAAAAATACACAAAAATTATACTTTTCAATTTTCATCTAAATATCCATAGTCGGGTCAGCTTAGCATCATAATTTCAATTCTTTTTTTTTTTTTTCAAAAAATAATTGGTGGGAAAATAAAGAAATTAACTTCACTAATTGGCATGGGCCCAATTAGGTTGTGTCCCACCCATGATGTGGCACTCTCAACTGAAACACTATTTGAGGCCCATATTTTTTTGGGTACACATGATGGGCTGGCCTGTATTGTCCAAGGTCTGTCGTGCGTGTACACGTTCGTGCGTCAATCTAAGGCCCAATGGGCCCTACCCTTCATTAACTAAACCTACCCCCCCAAATTGTCTGGCAAACCCCATCAATCAATCTCTATGGAACTCACACCTGCACCACTCACACGTGTGTTGACCCACCATTTGTACTATAGTCTTCCATTAGACTGTCCTTGTAATTTCTATGATTTTAAATTTTTATATGTTTCTATCCCGACTTATATTATACTCCAGATTCATGATACGTGTCCACATGTTGAATATTTGAACATATTTTATTTTAAGAACATGTATAATAAATCAAGAGCATGCAGAACAATATAATATAAAATAAAATAAAATAAGATTTGAACTCAATTTGTACTATAGTCTTCCATTAAATTGTCCTTATAATTTTTACGATTTTAAAATTTTATTTTATTTTTTGTTGCACTTTATATTTCACTCTTTATATTCATGTGTCCAGATGTCCAGATAAACATATACCGCTGAATATTTAGACAAATTTATCTCATGAACATTTATCATAAATCCACATAGTGCAAAAATAATATAAAATAATAAAAAAGGATAAATTATAAAAATCATCCTAAGTTTTGGATTATTTAAAAAGAACACATCTAAGTTTATAAATGACGAATACCCCCTTAATATTTGTTTTTATTTTACAAATTAAACTTATTAAAAAATATATTTATAAAATAAAGACAAATCTCGTGATATTTGTAATACCTTAAGGAGTATATACAATTTCAAAATATGACTGAATTTTTTTATAATTAGACTATAATTTAGCCTAAGAAAAATGAACTAAAGGATTTGAACTCAATTTCTACACATCTCAATTCATCCATTTTTAGAAGGTCTCGAGAAGCATAATCACATAAGTTTTAAGGGACATTACGTAACTCTTACATAGATGAAATTGTTTCAAAACTAGATGTCTTGAGACGTTCTCCAAATAAAAGTAATCCTATATAAACATATATTCATTAGTGAGTATAAAATTCATTTGATCAAGAAATATGAACAAGTTGCTTAAAGGTGTTAACTAGTTTATGTGGTTTAAATTTAGTTTCACATGTTAAATTAATATTTAAATGTATTTGGTTTGATTTGGGTTCTATATTTAGGACCATATGTAGTTTGTATATTATGTTGTTTACAATCATGTAAAGGACCTTGCTATTAAGTGGCTTTGGATAACCTCATCTTTATTGAACATGAATAATGGCAGATTTGGACTCGACTTATATGCTTGTTTAAGATCTATAAAGAAAACTCTTTTCCACATTAGAATTTTCCATCAGGCAAGATTTTGAAAAGAGAGAGAATAGGTGTGAGAGAGAGTTTTGTTGATACTACTTCATCATACATATACACATTCATACCCACATACATATGAATGTGTGTAAAAAGTGTAATGAGAGCATTCCTCTACACACACACATATATATATGTGTGTGTGTGTGTGTGTGTGTGTGTGTGTGTAGAGAGAGAGAGAGAGAGAGAGAGAGAGAGAGAGAGAGTAGGACCTAATTTGAAACTTCCCATTTCCATGAGGTAATATATATATATATATATATATATATAGAGAGAGAGAGAGAGAGAGAGAGAGAGAGTAGGACCTAATTTGAAACTTCCCATTTCCATGAGGTAAGATTTTGGAAAGAGAGAAGGTGGTCATGAGAAAGAAGAGGCAAGGCAGCTTTAGTAAGTAAAGAGGTAGAGAGAGAGAGAGGAGAGAGAGAGAGAGGAGAGAGAGAGAGAGAGAGAGAGGTTATGAGAATTTTATTTTGGTGATCCCAAGAAGATTTTCATGCAATTGTTTGTTCTAGCATGCATGACATAACTAGAGCACAACAGCTTTTTCTTTTTCTTGGAAAAATAGAAGATAGCTGTAGAAATGGGAACAGCAAATTTTCAGCTCAGCTCCGCAAGTTTTTGAGTATTTCATTGAAAAAGTCAAATATATCACGTTAAAATATTTACAAGTAATTATGTACAGATACATGAAAATACAAGAAACTAATACAAATTAGACTAATATCCACACCATTTTAAGATTTGAAATTTGGTAAAGAATCTAGTTAATTAATTACTTAAGTAGGGAATGAATTTTCAGCAATATAATTAATGTATTGAGCTAATTTCTTATGGTTTGCTAGAAATATATGCTCTTACGACAATATTTATCAATTGAGACATACCTAAGTAGAACATGATTTTCAGCAAAATAATTGGTGCATAAAGATTGAGGTAGTGTAGCATTTTACTAGGTCATGATGGTTAGATATTGGTGTGAAATTAAATATACATAATCCGAACAAGCTGGCTCAATTTTTTTTTCTTGAATATCATATTTTTTACAGCGACAAAATGAATTCAAATTATCCATTACCTATAAAAACAAATAATGTCTTATTCGACTTTTTCTAAGAAATAAAAAGATTCAAAAAAATATTAGAACGAATATATGTTACCTGAAATGAAAAGATCATTCACCATATAAAGCCTGGAATTATCCCTGCAGCAATCAAGAATCTTGATATTATTGCCAAGCTTGGAAATTGTTCTGCAACTAAAATGAGAAGAAACAAGAGTACAGTACAGTTACATGTAAGAACTGAAGTCACAGTGATTTAGAACTCTATATCGTAATAAATGCGGTCGCCTAGGTCTTTTCCACGAGGCAATATCACAAACATGTAAGCAAATCACAATAAAATCTGCATGTATCTGGTTGAATTTCTTTTACAATGGGGGGGAAAGGCCAATCGCTCCAACTCTCCAGCGCTTCCCTACCATCAATGTGTATAATTTGATGAATGGCTACTCCAAATTGCAACACGGGAGGAGAAATATCAATTCTAGAGTAGGCTTCCGCAGGGGCTGTCACGAAATCTTTGGCTATTCCCTCTTCAGTATAATTCTTCCAGCCAGAATATAATTGTCTACCATCGCCAAACAAGCAAAGAGTTTTCTAGAGGTTATGCACCATGCCACTCTATGTCTTCAAAGGAGCCTTCTTTTCTCTGTCAGAAATTCGAGCAGGACCAGTGGTGTGTGATTTAAACCGGCCTCTACCTCCATCTTCTCTCTCCTGCAAAATATAAACAGAAGAATATCCAAAAATCAAACAGAAGCCATTAGTCTTACATCATTTATAATATAGACTAAAATATAAGTTCAATCAGGCTCCAAACAAAGAGCTGCTCTAGGCTGGATTCAAAATCCTAATGAGTCACTCCAGCTCAACAGCTTCATAACAGTTTGGCCATTTGCAATCAGGAGTGTATAACCACAAAAAGGAAAATCTTATAGACATAGCAGGCAACAAATCCAATGCCAAAAGGATAGAACATAAATATTTGCCTAAACTCCTATGATTGAAGACTTCCAATTGGGGGATATTTCAATCTCGTAAAACAACAGAACTCCAGCATCAATCTACAATACACTATAGTGGCAAATCTCTGGTTTAAACCTCATAAAAAGGTTGACAGCAAACTTCAGAACTGAGTTTCAGAGCAATACCTGATCCCAGCTTTTGGCGTTAACAGACCTTAATAAAAATTTCTTATGTAAGACTTCCCTTAGATTCACAATTTTTTGAAGTGACTTGCACAAATATACATGCTTCTGTGTTTAAGCTTCTTTCAAGTTGTGCTGCTGACATTTATTTCTAGTGTGCAGAGCAATTTTTAGTCTCCATTTATTATCATATCAATTTTTGACAATAGAACATTTATTATCATATCAAAACAATGGTTGTAACATAGCAAGGAATCGAGGCCACAAACCAAAAAAAACATTCAGTTCCTACATGTAAACTCAATGAAAATGTCCATCAAGTGCAAAGAGAAGTCCTAAAAATGGAAAAGCCCTAAGTACCTTTTTCTTAACTATCTGTACTACATCCTCATCCTGAAGAGCATGACTAAGGCCACAATGCTGTGGGTAGTGCCTTGCACTTGTGCCCCACACCAAAACATACTTAACATCCTTTACCAGGCTCCGATGAATGTGGTTACAAAAATCTTCAACGTTGCAGCCACCTCTACCCTGAAATCAAAACCCAAAAAAGGGCATATATGTCTAATCATAATAGGGAAGCAAGCATACAAATCCCCCATCATAAAATCATAAAACTCAGAATCATATATCAAAATAAATCAATGGGAAAGGAGATAGGCAGAAACTTCTGTCCACAAAAGTGCGCACACGTATGGAAAGTGTATTAGATAACTAGGATACATACAGCAGAAAGAACCACTGGTTCTGCGAAGTCTGGTTGCTGGCCCTGAGGCTTTGTATAAATTCTGACAAGACCCATCTCTTCCCACATTCTTGCAAGCAGTCTGTCCAGATTCAGCTGTTGAAGTTACATAACCACACAACATTAAGTATGCAAAGGGAATACAAGAGCTGTTTGAGGCCATGTGTAAGTTCGTATCCATTTCCCACTCAACTTTTGCTTAATACTAGAAATGACAGTCAGTTGAGTATTTAGAAAATGAAAACATACCTTTAAGTTGCAGCTAATGACAATGGAAGTAGGCCGTCGTGCTAATCTATCCACATCATCTATACCAATAACATCTATCTTGTTGTAGACATATACACACTTCATGTACTTGCGGTTCCCCTCAATAACATCGATAAGATCATCCACCGTTGCATCTTCACGAAACAAAACCTTACAAAAATTAATGTGGACAAAAACTGTCAACAGGATTCTTGGCCCTAAGGTAATTGTTCAGTCTTCACCAGTCACCATTTAATATACCAGGGCACAAACACCCAAATAGAGTCAGCATTTATCAGACAACTGGAACTCAAAAATTACAAAGAGAATCTCCTACCAGGTTCATAACATTCTAGCACTAGCCAAGTCTGTCCCGCTAAGCCCAAAGGTGCTTCATATGCCCTTACATTTCACACAGTGAAAACATTATTTTATACATTTCAGTGAACTCGCTAACTGTTAATCTTTTGTCACGCCATCATTGGCTTTACATAACAGGCTTTGAAGTGTTGATAAATTAGTACATTGTTAAGGTCACATAATACTTGTAGCACTTAAGAGACTTGAAGTTTTGAGAAGATCAAAGCATGAGAGCTTTTCAGCGGTAAAATTCTGCAAATTCAGTAAATGAAGACAAGATGTGGCCGGCCACTTGACATTCATTCAATCTATCTACAAGCTTGAGGTTTTTCCAAATAGATAAAGAAGCAATTTTAGATGGGAAGAGGATATCGCACAGATGGACAGAAGAATGAGATCGGATTTCCAATTAACAAAGAAAAATATAGCCCGCCAAGTACTCATATCTTAATCTAAGAAGTGAATCATTTCTGCCAGAGAATAACAAACCAAGTTATTTACTGGATTGACTTATTGATCAAACAAAAAATTCCAATGTGTTTCCGCAGAGAGAGAGAGAGAGAGAGAGAGAGAGAGAGAGAGAGTACCTCTGCATTGTGAATCTTGTACTCATGTAGAATTTGATAGCAGAGCTTCTCATCTACATGAGTCAATGGTAGTGTGCTATTGAAAGAAATTCCCCCAGTTTTTTTCTTTTTGAAGTATATCTGTCATCAAGCAGAGCCACAAGTCAATAATGAGGTAAGAGTCCAGTTTCTGAGGGAACAAAAATAAACTCACACTTTAGAAAACGAATCAAGTCCTGTTTTGATTTTTCTCAGGTTTTAATTTCCACAACTAAAAACGCTCATCTTTACTAACACTGTAACACTTCTTTTTGGGACCTACTTGTCCACTTTATCCACTTTCCAATGCTTGGAAGACAGAGTAGCCTGTGCAAATGCTTGAAAATCTAACACTACCCAAGTCATTATCTTCTTACCAGGTACCAAAAAAAGTTAGATATTACATTTAAAATTGAAAACATGATGGAAAAGAAAAGCTGCATCAGACGCAATAGAGAAGCTGTGGCATCTATTTCACTCTGTGCCTAAGACTTCAGGAATTACTATGAAACCCCTAAACTTGTTTTGGAGGATAGCTATGCCCTACATTTCTCCACTTATTGGATAGTGAACTGTGTTTGGAAAATTCCTGTATTCTGAGAATCAAGGCAACAATTTCAGTTCAACAATCAAGATATTAAGATAATCTTTTTATCCAAAATTTCCCAAAAATCTTATCAGGCAAGGCGTGCAAGCCTTTACTCAAGTTTTAACAAGTGCCAGGAAAAAGTGACAAAAAATTAGATGCAACAGAAAATGCTTAAAATACATTACTTGAGGTGGTCTTTTGTTCAAACGCAAACCAACAGCTTCCAATTCCTTCGTTAAGATTTGTCGATGCCCTTCACTCTAAAATTTTCATGGTTAGTGTGCCAAGGAATATATTAGAATCAAAACCAGATAACTAAACGAAAACATAGCATAATAAGTAATAACCAAAGCGTAAACTGTCACAGAGCTAGAAATGCTAAGCAAAACCCTAGTCACGTAAATTTGGAAGATCAGGAGTGGACAAAATTAACCGGACTAATACCAATGCCAAAATTAACAAAATCTTTCTTATATTTCAAGCAAATATCAAACTCTTTCTTCTTCGATATCAATGCAACTTTAGGATAGACATTGTATATGAGTCCGAATGAAAAAGAATTTACATCAATATAACCAAACAAACGAAGATGGTGGCAATAACCTCTTCCTGAAATCATGAATTCTGCAGCTACTTAAAAAGGCATGAATAGTAGTCATAAGATATTGGCATTGAAATTGATAAGGCTATCATAACGCTATTCTCAAGTATATATTCAGAAGTGATTTGTGTATCTTATCAGTTATCAGCACATGCAATGTGTTTCACAATTGATCTTTTGGAAACAGCCTGCTGCAAACTATGAGAGCTGCAGGAAAACAAACTATGACTGATTTCCCCTTGTTAATCATGGCATGCAAACAGATGTCTGCACCGTGACAGAAGCATTCACATATAAAAGTATCATTCTGGTTAATGGGTGTGACTTGCACAATTCACAAATGTTCAAAAAGAACTCCTATAATTATCCAATAGAAACTGATATCAATACGACTTACTTTGGAGGCATCCAGAACCATCAACACAAGATCTGATGATTTGGCAACTGCAATAACCTTAAAAGTCAATAAGTTTATATCAGGATTTATATCCTCTTCACGTCAATTCACTTCCACCAGGCATCAAGTTTTAGTAGTATCATTTATTATGTTGAAATGCTTACCTGCCTACCACGCCCCTTTCCTTCAGATGCACCTTCTATAATTCCAGGAAGATCAAGCAGCTGTATTTTAGTATCATTGTAGTGAATGATACCCGGGATGCAGGTAAGTGTGGTGAACTCGTATGACGCAGCTTCTGAATGCGTTCCCGTCAACATAGTCAAAAGTGTTGATTTTCCAACACTGAAAAGAAAATAATTGCAAACGTATCTTCTAAAAATATTCTTACAACATAAAAAGAGGGATATACATGTAAGTAACCTTAATTAGAACAATCCCAGGAACTGACCAAGAATGACATGGTAGTCAAGGAATGACACCAAACAAGTACAAAATGAGAAAATAACCACCATCCACCCAAAGCCACTTAATTAATCATCAGTTCAAAATTTCGTCTGTTAGCAAATCATGTGAACAAAGATAAAATTCAATAGTTCTGCCAGAAGTTCTACTTTTCTTCTTCTCTTTTTTCCAACACATAAGTCCTAAAGTAATGACATGGCCAACCTGGGAAAACCTATCAGAGCAACACGTCCATGGCCAAATTTTGTAACTTCAAAGCCCTCCCCAGCTCCACTAGAACCCTGATCCATGATGGAAGAATTATCAGAATATAAGAGCACTTGCGAAAATTGAGTCATCACACTTTAGAACTAGTTTGGTATTAGAATTCATCGGAAGAATGATTTCCATGCAAGCAACAATGCACAGTAGCGATTGATCTGATTTATCAGACAAAACAAGAATAAATCTAAAAAGTTGCATACTTTTGGGGGCTCCAACAGTTGTGTCCTCAGCTTCGCTATCTTAGCTTTGAGCTGACCCAAATGATATTCTGTGCAGTTAAAGTAAACAAACATGTCAGCATCATGCATCTTACAGGATCAGCATGCTAAAGAAGGCCAAATCCTTCTAACCTAAAACCTGGATATAAGAGCCAATTCAAAATGCAATTTCAGCTATTAAACCAGTTTAGTAATCAATTCAAAACTTATAGGAGCCAAACCAAACCAATTCAGACTATTTAAAAAGAAAACACTCCAATCTCGCTTTCTAGTAGCATTGAACTTGGGGTATCAAAATCAAATCATGAAAATTCAATTCCAATTCCTATTCTCATGCCCGTAATTCCATTAATTTAAAATACCAACATATCTTCTCATCCTAAGCGTAGTCAAATCAGAAAAGTACAATAGCCTATCTTCCTTGGTAAAAACATAATAGTATATACTTACAAACACCAAAAAAAAAAACAGGGAAAAAAGAAAATAACCTGTGGCTTTATTTTTCTGCGTGCGAGCCATCTCGGCTTCGATTTCTTTAATCTTTTCTATGATCCCCATTTTTCCTTAAATATTTACCTGAAACAATTAGCAAACAACAGAAGCAAAATTCTCTCGATCAACTAATTATGCTTCCAAAAAACGATCACACAGATAGAACCACTTGCTAATTACGTGCAGGAAACGTCAAAATCTAAAATGATAAAGGAGTTCACGTAAACCCATGATGTTAGCAAAACACAAACAAGTTTTGCAATATTTAGCTCAAATTAGTTATTTGATGCAAGTTCAAGCAAATCACTTGAAACTATAAATATCCACAATATTTTGTATAAAAAATACACACGCACATATGTGTGTGTGTATATATATATATAGGGGTAGAAATTACTGAATGCAGATGTTACCGAGAGAGAGAGAGAGAGAGAGAGAGAGAGAGAGAGAGAGAGGCAGCAGATGATTTGCTATTTGTAGGGCTTTAGATTTCGAGTAAATAAACTAAAAGCGTGGTGTTGAAGGGTTTTAAGACTTAAAGGTGGGATGCTATTGAGGTGCACGCTTTCTGAAAATCGTGCTGAACAGAGTGAGTTGCCCTCGGAAGACAACAAGAGCCCATCTCGGATCTCATTACTCGGCCCAGCTTTGATTGGCCCATTGGAATAACAACATTGTCTTAACGAAAACGTGATTAGATATAATTTTGAGAGTAAATGACACTTTACCGTTCAAATTTTACTATTTTAACATTTTACTCGTCTAAAACATTTTATTTCTCTAAAAGTTACTTAAGTGGTTCATCTCAGTCGATCATAGATCTGCTTTTAAAACGTTTATATTAGGAGGATGCAAAATTTAGGCTTGAATCACATATTTATTCATATTTTAAACCCGTTAAAATGGTTGGTTTGTTTGTTTTTTCACAGCATACTTATTTTCTATTTTCACTCAATGGTAGTTTTTTTTCTTTTTTAATTTTCTTGATCAAAATGCAGAAAACACTTGCAGAAGACAATGAAGAGGAAATTACAAGGTAAATATGAATTATGATTACGTGCTTCAAACCAATTTTATCACCCTAACATTAAAAAATAAAATAAAAAAAATAGTATGATCCTCTTTATAAGTACCAATTTTACCTGATCTTGTATTCCATTAATTTCAGCATATCTAATCTGAAAATTTAATGTCAATGCAAAATAATCCACGAATGATAGTTAAGCATACGAAACAACTCAAAACATTCACTCGCGTAATGATACACGACAAGGTGACAACAAAAACCATCTTGATTCAAGTGAATTGCCCTTAAGTGCCAGCTTTTCATTTGCATTCAAAGCACAACCTCATGACATATCCTATTCCAAACTCAGTTTCACTCAATCTTGGCATGTACAATTACAATGGCCAAGAGGGAAACCAATTGCCTGCTCTAAACAATCACATAGCAAATAGGTATTTGACCCTATAGATGGCTTGTGTGGCCAGACTAGTGTAAGAGTTTCCAACGATCAACAGACGCAACATAAAATCAACATGAATGAAGGCTGACTGGTTGATTAAATCTACCAATTCTACAGTACACAAAACTCGTTGATTAAATCTAACAATTCTACAGTACACAAAACTCAACAACGTAATAGTTAGTTTTACATTGCAACAGAGTTTTAGCATTCTTATTCAAAAACTAGGTAAACATTATGTACATTTACAATGCTACAAAAACCCTGATCTTGTTTCATGTACAGTTTTATTAGAATCATGATGTCCAGCTAAATTGCTAGAGCTGAGGCTTGGTGGAACCTGTGTTTGGATATCAGCAAGTTCTCTCACCCGTGACAGAATTGGAGCAGGGATTGGAATTGAAGCTTGTTTCCGAGAACTATGCATCTGTTCATTCACCCAAGGAAGTCAGTCTACTTTGCAGAAACAATGATATTCATGAAACCATAACAATTTTCTAAATAACACGGAAACGAATTATAAGTTGAAGCTTGTTTGCAGAAACTTGGCATATGTATTTATCACCAAAGAAATCTAGTTAAATGGAAATTGATATACACAAAAGTTTAATAACAAAGTTAACAAAAATAAAATGCAGAAATATTTGGTACATCTTTTCAGGATTTATCTGCCCTGTTCACCATAGAAAGGTAACTTTATTGAGCCGAAAACACTACAAACAAATTACAACGAGATATTATCAGGATTAATGTAAAGAAATTCAGGACAGTGGCAGACTTGCAAAGCACATTGACGCCAGGCAAAATCAGCTTTCGTCCCCCAAAAGTTTCAACACAATGATCATTTCATCGATATCTATTATATTACCACAGTTTATTGAAATGATTTGAAATTAAAAGTTATCCATCAAACAGGTCCTCAACCACTAGGATAAAATTTAAAAAAAAAACCTCAGTAGAACAACAAAAAGCAGCCAAGGTTGCAAATTGGTATCATGTTCAATAGCATCATAATTGTATGACAATGGAAATCAGCTTTTTAAACCAACTAGAAGTGGGCAGGGTAGTGAGTGGAAATTTGCCCATGAAAAAAGAACATTAGCTCACCCCATTTCCAGTTGGCAATTCGGCAAGGCTAGCTCTCAGTAGATTCCTCCATTTGTCCTGTATAATAATTGCACCTTTTCAGTCTAAAGTGACAGCCAGAATGCCTATAGTTTAAAGTACTAAGTTCACTTTGGCTGGCTTAAGTAACCCTTTGAACACCTACCTTTAGGTCAACTGACGTTCGGTAAGAATATGACGCAAAGGCAAGACGTTTGATCTCAGACCATCTACCAGCACCATATTTAGCAACCCCTTCAACCAGTTTAACAACTTCACTTAGAGTCCAAGGTCGATGATGTTTCCTCCTCATTCCTCCATTTGCAGTGGGCACAGTAACTACTTCATCATCTGAACTAGTCTTATATGATTCCAAATTTTTCAGCTTTACTTCCTTTCCGGCTGAATCGTTTTCTTTTCTGTATACAGCTTGCATCTCTCTGGAGAAGCAACAGGCTAGGCACATGAAGAGATTCCACCAGGTTATTCAATCTTTTAGAAAATTCAAAATGAAGAAAGAAACTATATGCCATATGACTTGTAATGAAGAAGCCAAAACAGCCATTAATATGCAGTATTAAGTGAGGAAAAAAAATGTCCAACAGGAAGATATCCTTTTCACAGCGAAATTCTATGAGAACAATTTTCACCAAGCTATCCAACACATCACAATAGGTCGTCATTCTAGATTTTATAAGAAAATTACCACAACATTCAGCAGTAACCACAGCCAGTATCCATCAAACCAACTACACAGATTAATTTAAAAATCTCTTCTGTGTTAAAATCATCAGATAAGGCTCAACTGAGTTAAGTCAATCAACCTTCGTCAGACATCTAACATCAGGATTTGCTGAAACAAGCTAGAGTAAAACTGAAATTTTAAGTGTTGTAGAAATTAACTTACAGGCTCTTGAATCCATCTGGGAGACAAGCTGTTTTGGAGTGCTTTATTCCTGCTTTCATTGTCAAGTTGTTCGTTGGATGCAACATCATTCTTTTCCAGTCTGGTTGAGATGCCCATGCCACTTGTCTGAAATTTCTGAACATCACAGCTGAAAGCGCGTAAATTACACCATCTAACAAGCTTAACCAATGCTAGATCCCCATTTTTCATCAAAGGACTACTTTACATAAAGTAACATCTTACACAGCTTGATTTAATGTTTGTTTTATAAGGCCATCCTTGATCAATAAATTAATATTTTCAGCTAATCGAGACAGGAAATTGTTCCACATTGCATGGAATTTAATCATCACCCAGAGAGAAGGTAGAGGAAAAGATAAGAAGAAAAGACAAAACTATAAACAAAGGGATAAACTCATTCAAACTGGTTCACCAGACCAGGAATAAATGGAGGAGGGGGGGGTGGATTTGGGTGGGTGTTAACCAACTTGCCACAAGAATGACTAACTCACTCAGCTCGCCACTCACAATGCGACAGACCAACCAGTAAAGGGTGCACACACCGTCAATGAACTATTGAAATTGTTCAGATAGATGCAGTAAGATCACAGAAACAAAATCCAGATTATCAAGTTATGCTCACATCACGTACAAATGTATTATTTCACGTTACCATAAGGGTCATAAAATTTTCCCTTGGACGGCTCCGCCGAATCCGGGAAACATATGGAACCTGAATTCCAGAACCTCCAAGTGAATCTTTCCTGGTGAGACATCTCCCATCTAGTCCAAAATTCTGAACAGGTCTTGCACGAACTTCTGCAGATGGCTGGTCATTTGCAGGGTATTTACCCAGGGAGACAATTTTGGCACCAGAATCCCTGGATTCTCCTTCTGAAAGTTCTTCAATATATCGTTTTGTGGGCTTTCGAACTCTTTTTGCTGGCCTTTGTTCTGTGTCAGCATCTTTACTTCCACAATTGTCTTGAAAAGTAGAACTTTGTATTTTTATCCCATTAGCAATTGAGTGGATGTCATTTTGTTTATCATGACAAGTTGATGGACTTTCATGGATCTCCGTCGCGGATGTAACTACACAATCTACCAAAACAGAGCAATCTGCGCTTTTACAAGTTTCCTCTTTACCTTTCTTTACCACTGTATTGTCTATAATTACAAAAGTGGTGGTTGAGAAATCACAGGAATTAGTCAATCCCATGATAATCCTCCTCTTCAGCCACTGTTTGTCCTTCACAGAAGTTTCTCTTCCAAACGTTGCCTTGAAAGTCTCCTGAAGATCTTTAACTGACAGGTTGTCCAGGTGTATTTCCCCATTCAACAGTGAGAAATCAGGCTTCAAACCAGAACCAATAGCAGAACTTGAGGTTTTACTCTCGTCCAATCCACCTAAAAGCTTTGAGCATCCCTCTGGACTCCCAGATTGGCAAACACTGCCATCACTTGCGTTTGAAAACAATGAAGGAATTCTTTCCTGCATAGTAAAATTAAAATTAAATGCCATCATCAGTGAAAAGAGTCGAGCGGATCCTTTGAATTCAATAAGACAACAGATCTTTCATTATGCTTGAACGTAAAAAGGACTCAAGAGGATCATATATTGGTAAGAATAACTTACAATAATTTATATATATAAAAAAAAGACAACAATAATTCACGATAATTTAGAGAATGAATAGGATAGCACTGACTAGGATTAGACATATATAAGATAACACCAACCAGGACTAGACAAAAAATAATTATTTCCCTTTTGCAATCCAGCCTAATTTGAATGTGACAAAGTAAAATCCTTGACAAGCACTAGCCATAGAAATGGATGAGTTGGAATGAAAAAGAGAATTGTAAAGAATATCTTATGGAACACCAAATTGAATACCTCATGTTGAACATCTATTTCTTCAGAATCCATTGCAGGGTCAGGTGGCATATTTGGCTTTTCTGCACCAACTTCTAGGACCTCAAGTTGTGATTGGCCTGGCATATAAACAAGACTAAGTAACCCAGAAATTCCAAAAGTAGCAGA
The DNA here is from genome assembly GCA_019321725.1 of Paulownia fortunei. NCBI lineage: Eukaryota > Viridiplantae > Streptophyta > Magnoliopsida > Lamiales > Paulowniaceae > Paulownia > Paulownia fortunei. Next base: position 573,104 of record CM033118.1, on the reverse strand, counting down.
AGTGATACAATAGTAAGGTAGAGAAATGTGAAAACCCAGCTTTACCCACATCAAGTGGGAGAGGAAAGTATGGCTATTTGATAAGGTTGTAAGTAAAAGGGAGAGGAGAATATGACCGGTCTATAAGGGTTGCTATGCTCCAATTGCTAAAGACATTAGAGCAATTGGCTTAGTCCAGGTTCATGGCGCTCATGTAGGTATAGTGGGCCAGGGCATAGAGACTGGTGTAAGAGTAAGAAGGTAGCTGAGATCTTGATTAGAAAAAGTGTTATGTAGAGGGGACAAAGTGCTACACCTTGTGCAAGTGGTGGAAGCCACCTCTGGAACCGTGATAGCCTGTCTCTAATATCACGCATGCCCAGCACAGTCTAGTCTGCATTCCTGGCCCTAATGAAGACCCACTGAGGATGCCAAGGTTTTAAAGAGACTGATTGGGAGCCTCCAAGTTGTGAACCATTCCGACTGGTCCATTAATGATATAAATACTATTGTTGCTTTGGCTTTACTCACGTCAGTGGCATATTTATATGCAAGTCTTATCAAAAAGGGATTAAGTTATTTCGGGAAATATATTCATCCAACCCCAATCCTTTTACCCATTAACATCCTAGAAGATTTCGCAAAGCCCTTATCACTTAGTTACACTGGGAAAAAGAAGAAAGTGGAACTAGTGTATAAGTAGTTCCTAAAGAAATCATCAGCACTACAAGCTTGGGTATAGATCAGCTCACTTAGTTCAATCTCCTGTGGTCGTGTGGGTCCGAAGCACCTAACCTATCTCAGGCTCGAGTGCCACAATTTTTCTTTTATTTTGTTCTCGTCCTTTATTCAAGGCATGACAAAATGGAAAATAAAATCTAGCAAACTAAGAGTAAAAGTTGGGAGAAGGATGTTATGTTCTTTGACAACTTACAACTCAATTGACTCACAAAAAATTTTAAAAGAGAAACAGTGGTGAACTCACAATAAGGAAAATAAATAAAAGGGAAACAAAGAATGATCTTCAATGTCTTGGGACAGAAGTTTGTTCTAAGGGCATGCATGATGTATTGCAATGGCAATCATGACTATAGTGGCCACATGGAAAATAGGGAAACACAAATGAAGAACTCTTTGGTAGAACCTTCTGAGCCTTTGAACTGAACTTTATTCGAACCACATGGTCCACACCCATACGTTGTACTGCATTCCAGAGTTTGTCCAGTGTCTGGAGTTCTAACTTTACTTTTGTCATCTTCAAGCAAGTCTTCAACTGCCATAACTTCATCGTCTGTTGCAGGCACTAATCTCCCATTGCCATCAACCTAAGTTTTGGATGATACACCAGTTTAATTTACTCGAGAAATATATCACCGTAAATTCTGCCTCAGAAAGAATCACGATAAATTGGAGATAAAAATAGCATATTATTGTGGTAAAATTGATTGCGACTGATTCATCGTAGACTTCTAACCAATAAATGTCATCAATCATATTACCTATCAAGTCAAACATTTACCAAATTATGATATTTCACATTACATGATACTAGATTCCCAGAGGTGGACTGTAATAGTTGTTTTTATTACACTTTCATAGCCACAAATGATTGGAAGAATACTTCTAACCGACTTTCTCAACCATATATACACAAAATGTTAGTTGAAAGACTTTCTTCATTCCATGAGAATAAGCATAAAAAAGATGACCCAACAAGTCGAACTAAAACCCCTTCAATATGCAAGTAATCAACCAATTACATCTCAGCATTGCATCTCAAACTCAACCAAGTGCTCACTGATCTCTTAGAGAGTCATGGTGATAAAGCCTATAGTACATGGCCATGTTTAAGCATTCTTCAAAATCATAATTCATTCCTTCCTAATTATGTGGAGAAAATACCGAAAGTACATAATTTTATGAATACGTTTTCCCCGCAAGAAACAAGGTCAACAATAAGAAACAAGAAAAGTGGAAATGCATAATAAGTCCAGATCATAATACAAACATCATTTTCATTAGAACGACTCTTGCCATAAATAATAATCTTCCAAGAAAATTTATCCAATATCGACATATAGAGATGTACCCGAACAAGCTGGTAAACAACAGGATCAGCAGTCTTTTGCAAGGTGATATCTTCAACTCTAGCTTCCTCATTTCCCACAATATCAACTACTATGTCCATTGGAAATGCAGCATATGCCACTCATAGACACAGACTGCAAAAAACACACACAATATTTCCTCTAACACCGTCAATTTCTCATGCATCAATGCAAATTCACGCATGCATGATGTATCTCATATACTCTAATACTGTTTTAGTATACATAAAATTAAATCATTAGGCTTCTTCTACATTTAATAAAAATAAATTCCATCACATTTTCTTCTTCGTCAATAAGAGAACAGACCAATAGGCGTATAAAATAATAAATATCACTACAATGTAAAATTAATCAGCTAAAAAGGTGACAAATGCATGTAAAACATAATTATCTGCAATTAAGACGTAAATTAACTCACCAACAGAATTTCATGCGAAGTCCGATCAACTGAAAAGGAATATTCCGGTGAAAGGGGAAAAGCTGGGTTGAAATGAAAATCTGAAAGTGAAATTCTGATAAATTTATTGTTTGAAAGACGTTTTAAAAATTGTGTGAGGGAGTTTTTTGCGTTTGGGGATTTCGATTTTTGAGTTTCAAGTGTCTTTCTGGTTTTGCTTTACGAGCACGCTGGTTGTACTGTCAAAAGAGTCCGGAATCGAAAGGTACGAATCAACTTGATCTGAAAGCAGATGTGGAGTCCGGATATGTCTTGAGCAGTTGAATTGACAAAATTGGCCCTGCCCACATACCAGTTTCCCAATTAACTACCCCTTTGTACTTTTGGAATTGGTCATTAATTAGATTAATAGATTGATATCATTTTACACCAGATTTAGAGGCAATTGACTTATTTAATCACCACAAAATTTATAAAGATTTTTTGTCTTAAACAACATAAATATATGATATTGTAAAGATTTTCTAATGTTTATTTCATTAAAATAGTCATATTCAATGTCTAGAATGAAAATTATACCAGAATTTTTGTGGGGTTGGTTACTTTGATATTTGCAGGAAAAGCATAGTTTATTTGGAAAATACAAGAAAAGACGATTTTCATTTCATTCACATGGAGATGGCATTCACATGGAGATGGCATTACAACTTCAGCAGCTAAACAAACCTGTTACAAACATTTCAAACACAGTGACTTAGATATATTCTGTAATTTTTATTATAAAGAAGAATCAGATGGTTTCACAAATTACTAAGATGTCTGCAAATACATCATGAGCTTGATGGAGCCATCGGTATAAATGTGGGTAGACTGTAGAAGAGTAACCTCGAGCTACTTTAAAGATGGCAAGCAAACAAGAACAAAATATTTTAGGTAACAAAATAGCTTCACAACTCATATCTACATTAGTAATACAGTCGTACTTATGCTGCTGACAAATTTAGAGTGCTTCAACTTCTACATCGGCTGCTGCTAGTGGTGGAGCAATGTAATGCTCCTCTTCCTTTGGTGGATGGATGGTGACAAGATCAGGTAAGGGTGTCACTGGACCCTGCTTCCCCTTTGGATCCCACTCGAGCATTATCTTAACTTTGATGCCAAGAACACCCTGCACCAGTTTTTTTATAACCAAGTTAGATTGATTTTAACTTGTCTTAAGTAAAACCTCTTGAAAGTATACATATACAAGATCAGATGGGCTGAATTCGGTTAACAAGATAATCTATTAAAATCACAACTATAGCCAGCTTGAAAGAGTCTTGAACTATGTAAGCAAAAAGGACCAGTAAAAATAAAGAAAATGCCATAGAAACTTGCCTGTCTAAGAAGAACGTGCCTAACAGCAGAGTCAATGTATTCTTTGACAGGCTGGCCTGAGGATATCATGTATCCATCCTTGAACTTCATTGATTTGGCACGTTGAGCCCTAAGCTTTCCACTAACAATCACCTGCACGAGGCATCAATTCAGATTGGCAATCTAGGTTGATGGGTGATGTGGATCTTGAAGGAAATAGCTGCATTATTTTCATACCTCACAACCCTTTGCACCACTCTCCATAACAAATCGTAACACACCATAGCAGGCCCTGAGTAGAAAACACGATTGATGAAACAAGAATACAAAATTTATTAAGATAAAGTAATCTCTTTAAGTGGAAGAAGATTCAATAAGATCTCTAAGTTTGGGATTAGTTGTGGCACTTCTACACAAAATTTGGCCAGTTAAAGTATCTTTGGCCCATTACACTACCTAAGACAGAATGTAAACTTAGATATCTGGTCATAAAGAAAGTGCCAAGTATTCAACTAGTATAAGACAAAGTGCTAAGACCACAATAAGCATTTGGATGCAAGATCTGTTGGAGAATTTTCCAAACTCCATTAACATATAAGAAGTCCATGGAGCCTGACAAACTCCAAACATTCGCTATAAGCATTGGTGAGAAAGCCCTCTTCAACCAATGTAGTGGTTAAGAGATTATTAATATCAATGCCAGCCTCGGATGATGATTCTACATCACAGAAAGAGTATATCCAGATATCAAGATATACGCAGTGATATAACAAAGAAAAACGCCATCTATCATTAACATACTCGAATAAGACATCTTGGAGCTGTTCCCCGACTCCACTAATACAATAAACTTAAGGAGCCTGCCAAGCTCCAACATGTATTGCAAGTACAGTCAAACTAAATCCTCACAAGGTTTGTTGGCCTGTTAATGACAATATTCTCTAAGCACATGCACCTAATATCGATGTATGGTAGGATCAGTGATTTCATCAAATCATGCCAGAGAAGTACAGGTAATGATTAGACATGAAAGTATGTACCATGGCCAACCTTGACTTGACATAACAGTCATCAGACCTAACAAGCCAAGACAAGGTCACCAGTTGGCCCACCAAACCTGAGTAACTTAATGAGTCAACCCAAAACTCACTTTGAATTTCATAAGAAATGCAAAAAATAAATACATGGTTTTCTGGTGACAAAAGCCAAGAAGAGATAAACAAAAGAAAAGATCTTTAGTCATTTGTGTGGGAGCATATTCTAAACTCAAAAAACATGAAACAACTCCAGGGAGCCAGACTCGCTCCATTCATTCACTATAAGCATGGATGAGCAAACTCTTCAATCCATATATGAAAAGAATGAGTAAAAACAACACTTAGTCATAAGGTATGTCCAAATTCAGTTTAAGCATTCAGAATCAACTTCTATTTATTTCATAGACAGGATGATTGGAATTGTTAGCCAAACAGGGCAATAGTCAACACATCCATAATAACAGTCAAGGAAGTATATTAGAAGTCTATAGATAATCTATGTAGGAGTAGTTAGAAAACCCCATTACACTAAAGAAATTAAAGGGGCCAACCTAACTCCATTGAATCAATATAAGCATCGGTTGACATCTTTGACCCCAATCAACTTGGAGAAAGAGATGTGAGTACCCAATGCTAAGTTGAGCAAATGCTAACTCATCATGTTTGTGCTAGATTTCAAACTTTTCAAGATTTAGCAGCAAAAGTGTCATAGTAAAGTAGATATTCATATACATTAGGAAAGCAGTAAATCAAGAAAATCAAAGTCAAAATACAGAAGATCATTGTTACCAAACAAAAAAAAGCTGGAAATAAGATGCCAGGCACACCTGCGGACAGCAAGCCCTCCAAGAAGCTTGTAGCGCAAAGACTCAGCCTGTGCAATGGCACACAAACCCCTGTTGTTAACCCTCTCAGCATATAGCTCAACACTATTTTCTGGGAACTTGAACCTCTTTTGAACAACAGATGTCAATTCTCTAATTCTTCTCCCTTTCTCGCCTAATACAAATTCCAGAACAAAACCGAATTTCTTATAGCAGGTGCAAACCAAACCACTAAACATCAACCACCATTAAATTAGACAAGCATTAAGAAACATAAAATCTTCGCTGACATCATATTACGTTAACATGAAATCCCAGTACACTTCTAAGGTAATATACCAATTAGTGCTGAAGGAGATACCCTTCTACACATATATTTTGTCAAATATTCCTTCCAAGTTTGCTATTAATTTTCCCCTTCATGTCAAAAAATAGTGTTATGGCATGACGAACTGCAAGTTTTACGAATTCACGACATCCAATTATGCAGCTAGCTAGATAAAGATAGGCAGAAATGAAAAAATGCAGAGATGTTGATATTTAAACATACCGAGAACATTTTGAGTACGTGTAGCCCTAATAATGATCTCAGTGCGCATGGGGGTGACCCTCACCTCCACCCCAGAGTAGCCATCCTCCGCCAGCTCTCTCGTCAGCAACTCGTTCAGCTCTGCAAAAAAGACCCCATCCGCCACAAACTGCCAGCCCCAAGAATCCAAAGAAAGATACGATTACACTTCCACATATGGCCTCAAAAAAACATACAACCATACAAAATAAAAGATACCTTTCGTTTTTTGCTCATTTGAGTTGCCATTTTCTGATGTGTGTGGTGTGCTTTAAGTGCGTGTTTTTCCAAGCGGTGGCGGACCTTTGATGGTTTGGAATTGGCGGAGAAAATTTTTCGTGTTTTCGGACAAGGGCAGTGAAGATATATATGTGGTGACGGGGTTTGATTAGGGTTTTTCTATCTCATGCTAGAATTTCGTGCGCCTTGTGTCTAGGATGCGCCTGAGCGATACGATTTTCCTTTTCCTGTCTTTAGTTATTTATTATTATTATTTTTTTATTTTTTTTATTTTTTATTTTTTTTGGGGGGTGGGGGGGGGGCGCGTTGGGGGTGGCGGTTGGGGGTTGTTCTTTTCTCTTCTTTTATTTATTTTAATTTTCTTGGTGTTTGTTTTGTTTTAATTTTAATTTTAAAGTAAAATTTCAATACGTAGGTTTGGGTAGAAATGGGGCTATTTTATTTTTTACTTTTTTCTTCCTTTGAAATATACAAATATATTTAATTATTTGTAAATTAGCTTTTTGCATTCAAAGAATGTTTCACTTTTCCTGATTATTGATATAAATTTGTCACTATTAATTAGTAGATTTATTTTCTTTTTAATAAACAAACTCATATAAAAGGTAAAAGTATATTATAAAGTTAGTGATATTTACGCTCGGCATATTACTCTTTTTTTTTTTATCAATTGAATTAAGTTTAGAAAAGCTAGTGGCAATTAATATTTCAAGACTGATTTGTCCTTTCTCAATATGGAATGTGTTCCTAAGCAAATTGAATCAAATTAAAAAAGTTTATTCAAATTTTTATAAAATTTTAAAAACTGTGTTTAAAATTAATTTGATTATTAATTTAATTAAATTTGAACGAGTTTTAATCAATTCGAATACGAACGAAACTCGAATAAGTTTATATTTTTATACATATTATTTTACTAATCTAATTGAGTTCGAGTTGAGGTTTAAATCTGATGGAATAAATTGAATTCAAACGAATTTTTATGATTGATGTCGAATCGAGTATTGAATAACTTAATTTGTTTTTAACCTGAGGTGTTCCAAAAGTCTAAAACATAAGTTTTATTTTCATTATTTTCCTTTTCTTCCTTTTTAAAGATCTAATCCAATATTTGTATGTATTTCTTCTTTATTGGTATATAGGGTTAATTCCACTTTAAATGGTTGAAATTGAATTTAAAGAATTTTTTTATCTCATTATACTCTCAATTATTTTATTTTATCATATTATACTCCTTTTTTGTTCCATTTTACATTTTTATACTCTCATTATCTTATTTTGGCCTGTGTACTCTAAAAAAATTAATCAAATCACCATTACCTATTATTTATAGTAAAAATACTTTAAAATATTCTAAAATCAATAGATTTATATTTATATTATAATAATTTTTTTCAATTTGATTAATTAATACTTGATATTAAATTTATTTAAAATTTTATTATACTTAAATTTTAATAGTTAATTATTAATTTAACATAATTCTTAATATATAGTAAAATATTTTTTATTAGATAATACACTTTATTTATGAATTTTCTGTTCAATATAAATTCAAAAAATATATAAAATATTTTTAAATATTATCTGACTAAATACATAAAATATTAGTAATAATTTTTTTATTATTAATAGATTATCATAAGTTCATAAAATCTATGTTAAATTCAAAAATAATCGTTATAATCAAGTAATAGCAATAAAATTAATTAGCAAAATTATTATGATTTTTTAAAATAGAATATAGCATCTATTAAATTATGATAATTTGTTTATTTTTAATTTATTTAAAAATATGGAATTATACCTAGAAATAACTTTTTTAAATTTAACATTATTTTTAGAAAATTTTAATTCCACTAACAATGATATATTTATTACTAATATTTTATGTATTTAACAAAATACTTTTTAGAAATATGTTATATATTTTGAATATTTATGATAGGTGAAAACTTTATAAATAAAATGTATTAACTAATAAAAAATATAATACAATATACAAATTAAAGAGAAACTATATTTATAAAAAATAGCTATTAAATTTTAAAAATTTAAATTAATTTAATGTCAAGTGTCATTAATTAAGTCGATAAAATATTAAAATATACATACATGTTTATTAATTTTATAATATTTTAAAGTAAATTTACTATAAATAATTAGTAATGATAATTTGATTAATTTTTTTATAATACAAGAGGATAAAATGAAACAATAAAAGTACAAATATGTAAAGTAAAATAAAATAAGAATACAAAATGATAAAATGATACAGTTAAAAATATAGGGGAATAAAATTATACTAATAAAAGTATAAAAAAATAAAGTATGATTTACCTGGTATACATATGACATTTATAGTTAATATAAAATTAATGATAAAAAAGGGAGTCAAATTGCAATCCACATGTATTGGCGGATGGTTTCAAATTGGATTAAATAAAAAAAATTATAATATTATAAACAATGTTTTCATAATTAGATCGATGATCAAATTAATTTTATTAATAATTAGTGGTTCAAAGTCGGTCCAAACGATTTAATGAAAATTAATTATATTTTTTTATTTTATTATATAAAATGATAATATGATTGATTAATTATTGTGTAATACATTTTAAATGTAAAAATAAATAAATAATTACATAAAAAATATATAACAAAATACAAAATACAAATAATCACATAAATATAACAAAATATCAAATTTAAACATTTATAAAAATTAAAAACAAAAGGTAAAAAAAAATAATATGAAAACCGATCAAATCGATTTTGGGCGATTTTGGTCGATTTTAAAAAGTCAAATGATTTTTTGAGCCTAATCACATCGGATTGGACCGACCTCCAATTCTCAATTGGACTAATTGAATCGGTCAATTCGATCCGATTTTAAAAATATTCAATCGGGCAGTTCGATTCAATTTTAAAAATATTAATTTAGAAGAACGGAACGATTTTATCAAACATACACCCCATCTAATATGAATGGAACTTTTTAGTGGTAGTCCAACAAAATAAATTTATTGTGTTATTTCACATTTAGACAAACCAATATTATTATGGAACGTATCTCCCACAAAAGCAAACATTAGAGTTTGGTACTAATGATTTTAAAACTTGGAAAAAATGGTAGATAATTTTCATATGGATCTATTATTATTCTTTGTTTATACTATGTTTTTTCCTTGGTAATATACAGTTTTCTGTTTTTAGTTTGCCTAACACTACTGCAATGTTTTGACCTAAGGTGTTGTTTTGATTTTTTTGTTTTGCCAATTCATGCATCCTTGCTTATTTTGAAGATAATATCCTAAAATAATTTTATAGAACAATTATTCATTTACAAAACATGAATTTATTTAAATTCATAAAAAATAATAAAACCGTTAGATTTCTAATATTTGCCAAAATGAATTGTAAATATACTAGGTGGAAGTAATTTGCAAGAATAAATAAATGAAGTTGATAATAATCAAAGATGTTTTATTTTTTTCTTTGCAATGCACCTAATTGTTATAATCACTCAGAGTAAAAAAAATAAAAATTTGGGAACAACACTTATGAAGGGCAAAATTTGTCGTAAAAGAATTGATCATCGTGATTTATTGTAAAGTGTGAATAATAAAATTAATTGTTAAATAAAAAAAATAGAGCATAGATAATAATTTTTTGTATGCGAATATAACTAGCCATATTACATCTAATCAACAACACATTTTTTAGTTAAGTTCAAATATATTGAAATCAATTTGTCCATGAACTTCTTGAAAAAAAATTGTTAACTTATAGAACTAGTAACATTTTAAGGGTAATAATATTGGAGTTTTGCATTTTACTTCATGTGCTCCATTCCTATCTTTTATTTAACCAAATGACAATTTTGTACCTTTCACATAGTTATTGTTCCAAGCAAAAGTAGTAGAATTAGTAAGTTATATTTTAGAATAATTTGTCATTACACAAAACTAAACTAGTTTTTTTTTCTTCTTCAATTAGAGAAGTCTTTTAAGATAAATTTCCCTAGGAACTATTAAATTGACTTTGAAATGTAATTTTGTCTTCTAAAAATTATGATTTAAAAAGTGGAACATATAAAATAAAGAATATTATTGCCCGATGCTCTATTTGTTTAATATTGTTCACAATATTAAAGATAGACATGAAGTCTTATAAATATTATGTTAGGTGGTGTGCATCGGATGTGCATTTTAAAATATACTGACATATACTGACACACATATATGTGTGTAGATGTATGTAAAATATATGATAAAATATATACCCAATACACATTATTGGTATAAATATAAAATATGTATTAGGTATACACCATTTACATATGTAATGAAATGCACACTTGACACACATCATCGATATAAATAAAATATATAATAAAATATACATTCGATATACATAAACAAACAAGTATCGAAAAAAGAAATGCCTCATACCTTCTTCGTCTCACAAACTTTCCTTTTAACTTGTTAATGGTGAACCTTCACTTACATATAGAACACGAAAATAAATTAGTATTTAATACATTTAGATGTATTTGATTGTTCATAGAGTTATGGTAAAAGAGCAAAATAATTTGATTTAAAAATACGTAAATGTAGGACTCTTATATGAACATAAATAAAAATGTAGGACTTTTATATGAAATTAAATAAATTGTTTAGGATAAAAATATGTCAACTACTCTGTTTATATCACTTTTAAAATATGTTACAACTGTTAACATAATTTAATTTATAACCATGATGTAACATGATATAGTTAATGAAAAATTACAAATTATTTGATGTACATATTAATAATAGAAAGATATTTTCACTTGTGCATATTTTGAGCCGCCGAGTAATATTCTATATTTTAAAATAAAATATTTAATATATATATAATATTTATTCGTAAAATACTTGATAAATAACACTTTATTTAATAAAATATTTATAGTATTTAATTATAATCTAAAAATTATTTTAGAGATATTTATAAATTAATATAATATTATATAAATAAAAAATAAAAATCTAATAATTTATAAATATACTAATTATTCTTAAATAGTTATCTTTAAGTTATGTCATAATTAAAAATTAAATAACATAAAATATTTTAAAAATACTTTTTACAAAATTTAAAAATAAAAAATAAATACAATTCACATAAAAATAATATAAAAAATAAGTTGTATTTTTGCATTCGAATAATTATTTTATATTATTCGTACGTCTACAAATTCATATATAAACTATTTTTGTATTTTTATATTATAATTTTTAATAAAAATTCATAATATACTCATAAATATTAAATATTAAATTTTTTTCATTTTATATTTAACTAGTGGAATATTTTTTCATAATTTAGTACTACTTAATTAAAAGTTATTAATTATTCTTTTAATTCAATCAATACTTTTTATCGTGCCAAAAAGCTTTCTTCTAACAGAAGCGGGGCCCTCCAAAATCAACGATTGGAGGAGAGATAATGCACAGATAAGAGCTCTACGGGGGAAAAAGAACCCAAACAGCTCAATTCAGTCAATGGCGGGTTCAGCTTCAACTCTCTCCCTCTTCAACTCCTCTTTCCTGTACTGCAACCGGGCTTTCGAGAATATCAAACCATCTTCCACTTATGAAAAGCGCTGCTCATTCACTTGCTTCTCATCCAAGAAGAGACAGCTCAGTTTCATGGACCAAATTCTTGATTACATTGAAGGTCGCACTCTTTTATTTATCTTTTTCTCTTTCCACGCTTTTCGTTATACGAATTTCACGCTTTGTCTTTGATGGGCTTTGTTAGTTTTCTTGCGCGGGCATGTAGGTAGGTTTGTTCACCTAATTTTGTGTGGTAGAAACGTAATTTGTTGTGTGTGATTAAGGGTTCCGTTTTACCTTGAAATGGTTGTACACTTTATTTATCTTTTCTTCTTTCCATATATTTGGGAGTTTCTTATGTTCTTTTGAATGGGATTGTTCCTTATTGCGCTTGCATGTAGTAGTTCTGTTGAGTAAACCACATAAAGTACTTTGTTGTATGTCTGACTAAAGTTCTTTATTTAATCTTGGAATGAAACTGAGAATGTGTTTTAATTTTCTAGTATAGGGGGTCCAAAGTTGAGGAAATGGTATGGGGCACCTGATCTTCTGCCGAAAGATGGAAATGAACTGGGCGAAGATGAGGCTCCAGGTCTTATACGCAGCAAATGTGTCGTATATTTCTTGCTTTTGTTAATCATTTTGTAAATGACCAAAATGACCCCATTTATCGTTTACTGTTACTTATCCGGAAACAGAAGAAGAGGAAGTTAGAGATGCAGTATTAGTAACTGATGGAGATAATGAGATTGGTCAGGTGATGCTACATGTATTCAAAATTTCTTGTCTCTATTGCATTTATGTACTAAAGGTGCATGCGTTCATTCAAAAAAGTTTAATGGTTTTATGTGATTTGAAAGAACGTTAGGCTTAAGAACAAGACAATTGGTCTTGTGGTGCCAAATTTTTAAGTTTCATGGTCTGCCACTTCTACAGATGATTATACTCTCACTCATTGTCAAAAGAGTTCGAGTGAAAGCACTTGTGAAGGATAAGCGGGTTGCCATGGAAGCATTTGGCACTTATGTTGAGGTTGATGCATCTATTATCTTTAAAGATTGCAAATCAATCGATTGCTGGTTTGTTGTTTGTTTTACTTCTCTTTCTAAACTCTAATATACAAAACTTGTTTTGAAGTCTATGGCTGGAGATACAAAGGACAAGACATTTTTGAAGAAGGCTTTAAGAGGTGTTCGTGCAGTTCTATGCCCAGTTGTATGTGTGCAAGTCTCTACTCCATTCCCTTACCCATATTTGTCTCCTGATGCCAAATAATTCAATTATTGTAATTAACATATGGAGGGAAGTAACTATGTGTGGCATTTATTCTAACATGCCTGTCATTTTCACCAGTAGTTTCATAGTGGATCATTTTTATTCCTGCCAATTATTACCGAGGCAGCACAAGCTAAGTTGAAGAACCCCCTTAACCTTTTTCATTGTAGTTTGTTTTTATTTTTTCTCTGTACTTGTATCTATATGATACTATAATATTTGAGAACTCATTTCTACGAGTCCTTGATCAAAATATTTACTGTGCATAATTTTTAGGAAGGATTTTTATATAATATTGACAGCTGGAAAGGTATACAGCATGTGATCCTGTTATCTCAGGTATCTCCAATTTCCAATCTATATTTGGCACTGCAACCTCAATAGTACATGTTTGATATTGTAAGTGTGTGAAGTTTTCAGCTGTCTGCCTATAGGGATTCTACTGGTATTCAAGCAGTCATGAATAGCAATGCAAGAAAACTAGCAGAGCAAGATGAGAATGTGGCGAAGGCCTCTGGAGTCCCCTATAGCATCATCAGAACTGGGCTCCTGAAAAATACTCCTGGGGGCCAGCAAGGTTTCTGCTTTGAAGAGGTATTTCAAATTTCTGTATGTTTTCATTACTGAGCCTTTATGGAACACCTGCTAATCTTGATATGAGATAGTAAAGTTTCATAACTTGTCCTGAATAGAGGGGCCCAGGGACATGGAGTTAATTTGAAACAAGTGCAAACTTCTTTGAGACATTTTCAGAAAAATTCTTATAAAGGTGTAGGATCACGTTTTTTACTTCAAAATAACTAGGATCCATTGAATCAACTTTTCAACCTTTGATTTTTTCACTTCAAAGCATTCATGAGATAAAAAGTATTTTCAAGAGAAATGGTTGGATAAATAAAAGTAAAAATTAACTTTTTGGGAAAAAAGCCATAAATACAATAAGCAATATAGCAAAAGATAATTTCAAGAGGATAGGCTCATTGAATGTAAATGAAAATTTTCATTTTTTAATTTTAAGAAAAAAAATTATATTATCATATGCATAAAATGTGATGCATGGAAGCTTCTGGTGAGAAGTCTATGGTAGTATTATATATACCTGATTTGTTTTCTATGTATGGTTTCATTTTTCATTCATGAAAGGTTGGATTGAATCCTCTTTTGAGATCAAAAGAACCAACATAATAATGAACCATTCTTTTCTTGTTCTTCTAGTTAGGCGCATCTTGGATACTTGATAATTAACGGAACTATTTTGGCATCAAGTTGGATTGAATCCACTTTTGAGATCAAAAGAAACAACATAATAATGAACCATTATTTTCTTGTTCTTCTAGTTAGGAGCATCTTGGATACTTGAATAATTAACGGAACTATTTTGGCATCAAGTTTCCAATAACAATGAAATCAGAAAGCCGTTATTTTGATTGCAAAGTGCTTACTGAAGTATATAAAACTGACTAAATCATGAAGAAAAACTTTTGCAATTCAAATTTCCGTTGTAATCATTTCTGCAGAACATTTGGAAGGACCTATTTGCATTAACTGATATCAACTAACATAATGCTCCAAAGTCACTTTACAAGTTTTAAAAAGATACCTTCAAATGTTGTTCCAGTTCTGATTGAAGTTCACTCAGAAGACTGTGCCAAGTATATAAGCTCTGTTGACTGATTGATTATGGCAATTGGTGTTTCATGTCACGTTTTTCATTAATAAGAAAATTATGCTGTAAATATGGATGCTATCTTCTCAAGTTTCTTTGCATATTTAAACTGACTATTCAAGTTGATGAGAAAGTATCCATGACAGGGTAGTGCAGCGAAGGGAAGTCTTAGCAAGGAAGATGCCGCCTTTATTTGTGTAGAAGCCCTAGATAATGTTCCGCAGAAAGGATTGATATTTGAGGTTTGGAGATTAAAGTTACTGCACGCTGTTGGTGCTGTTATTTTGTCACTCCTATTTAGTTGTTATGGTCTTAAATCAAAGTTTCTTTGCTCATACAACAGGTGGTTAATGGTGTGGAGAAGGTTTCTGATTGGAAAAAGTGCTTTGCTACATTGATGGATAGGTCAGCAGAGTAGCTTGAACACAGACAAAATGAAGTAGGTACCTTTGTATGTCAAATTATTTAGAAATATATCTGATGTCAATGTCATTAAAGAGAATTAACCCTAACAAGGAGAAAGAGATAAGGAAAAGAAAAGAGAAGAAAGTGCATTACATATATATAAATATAATATATATTCACTTATCCCACAATGATAAGAATGCCATTCTTGGTTGTTTGACTATACATCAAAACATAAGTTCTGTCGTACTGAGCAAGAACAAGAAAGAGAACAGTACCTAACTAGGCCACAAAAATGTGATTATGACTTCTTGACAATTTTTCCACACAGAATCACACACACACACACACACAGAGTTCCTCAGACTTAAGCATGGTGCTGTTTACTCACAAATGGCCCTTTTATAACCTTATTTAATATGTTCATTATTCCTTATCTGTGGTGCAGGGGTCATCTCCTTATATTTAGTTTATACTACATGTTGGCCATTTTTTCTAAAACTCTATTGAACAGAGATGAACCTCACTTTTTCAGCTGAAAATATGCTTTTCATGCATTTATTGTGCATGGTACAAGAAGTTATATCCTATTGTGGGCATTGAAGATTGAAGAATGGAAGAGTTAATATTTTCTCAATCCTGCAGATGGTCTTGCTATCGCCTTCAAACTATTAATCATATACTACTATCATATAAGAAAAAAACAAGGAGCCTAAGGCTCTTTATTTGCTACCATGTTTTGACTTCAAGCTCGAATTATGTTCAATTCTTTGCGTATTTCTCTACTTTTACATCGAAAAAGATGAGACTTTCAAAGTGTGTCCCCATTAGGATGGAGGAGTGGGAAACACTGTTTCATTTGTTTTTGGATCATATAGAAAGAGACTTCTTCAATTCAGTGTTTTTACTTGTGGAAATCAGTTCCTTGTTTCCAATTAATTGTGCAAAAATATCAACAATTTGATTTCCTCCTTTATTTTTTCTTGTTTATCTCTGTGGTTTGATGTTTCAACTAACAAGTTGTATGAGTGAATGCAAAGATGGAAACTGAGGAAGAAAAATTTCCTGAAAAATCAAAGAAATGATTAAAGTTTCATACACTCATTACCTTAATACTCTTTAAATATGACATCTTTTCATTATAACCATTCAAATTAGCTTTTCTCCAAGATTCTTTTCTGAATGATCCTGTCTACAAAATAACAAATACAAGAACATCAATCATCAACTGGGACAAAACATCAGTCAAAAAACTAATTATCCTTTATATTGGAATCTAGTCTTTGTGGCTGGTAACATCACAAGTTGTTTTCAACCATTTTAGTTCCTAAAGCATTCTCTTCACCAAAATCCAATAAAGTTCGTATTTCGAAACTGTGGCAAGATATTTCTGTTTTCACTGTGATAATCCTCTTAGATTTACATCGCATGCTATTATAAGTCGCATAAATCTTCTCCAAAAGAAAAGTCTGCATAAATCTTCTCCAAAAAAGGACTAACTTGGCTCCCAATCTTAGCACCCATAATTATAATTACATGAAAACTTTCTTTAATGAACATTTTAATGAGACATTGCAGAGGAATCATGTAGGAGGGTCTTTTGCTAAACATGGGAAAATAATAAAGATATTGCTGCTGAAAGTTCCCATCAAAAAGCACCGCAGGACAACGATGCAAGACAATCAAGTTAGTGTTCTTTTGCTAGAAAACTGAATGGTGAGATCATTAAATGTAGGGTCCAAAATAGAAACAAAGGAAATAAAGAACAGTTACACCTTATTACGTTTCCATCTTTCTTTTCCAATTCAGTAAGTTTGAGTTTGATTAGAGCTGAAACATAATTTCAAACTCTGGACTTCCCTTTTTTTTACCCCCATAAAATTAGAATACACATAATAATGAATAAATTTTAAGAATCTAACGCAGTTAGTGACAATATTATTGAAGAATTAATTTCAGAAGTTCACTCAGCTATCAGGCAATCATACAAAATCTTTATAGCCTATAAGCAGTAGTTTTCATGAAGACATTGCAATTGCAGATTTCAGGACAGAGGAAATACCTTAATTCAATCAAGAAAGTTACATAAACTACAAAGGAAGGTGTATCTACTATTCCTTTATGCAAGAAAATACTCATTATGAAGGTTAAAGTTAAGAAATTGAGCCACAATATCCAAATTGTACCGGTGCACGGATTGAACAACCCTAAATATGATCAACTGCCGGATCTAGCCCTCTTTTGTCCACCTCTTCCATCAGATTTAGTAGTCCCAGCTGATTCCCCTTCAGAGGAAACCTCCATTGATTTGGCGGAGTCGGAGAGATCAGCATAGAGATCAACCACCCTTCTAATGTTGTTGTTAAGCTCTCTAATTAATCCCACATTTCGAGTCAAATTATCTGGGATCTTGGACTCATGATTCTGGTTAATCTCATTGATCAACACCCTGTTCTGGTCCAAAATGTTTTGGACCTGCACAAAGTTTTTCTGAAATGTCTGAAGAAACTTGCCCTCAATCTGTGCACCATTAACATTGCCGGAAAATATATCGTCTTCCATCACCTTTATTCTTTTACTCATGAAAGTAATTAAAACCTCTGCAATAGCTAAACAAAACATAAGCTAAAAGTCACTATTTTAAACCAGAAAATCTAGATCAAGAAAATTTCAAGCTAAAAGCCATTTCATAGAGCACTCATTTGAGTATTTCCCCAGGAGAACAAAAAAAAAAGCTCAAATTTGCCAAAAGACCAATTCAAGAAAATAAACATGATTCTTCCAAAATATCCAAAAGGCTTTCATTCTTGAAAAGAAGGGATCAGACAACAGTTCAACAAAAGGATCAAATTTTTATGACAACCAATTAAGGATAAAAGCTTGTTTCTTTTAAGACTGTTTCTAACGTAGCAATGATAAGACAAAAAATTAAACCCACATACACTCAGAGAGATCCCAAAGCCTCAAAATACAAAAGAAAAAAGGAAAAAATACATTAATACCTTAATTGCAAGAAAATCCATATGAAAATTATCACACACAAACAAAGAAATCTAACTAGGAACAAACAACAGAGCAAAAAAGCTCAAGAAATTAGAAACCCCCACATGCATTACAGAAAAAAAAATCAAACCCATAAAAAACAGGGTGAGAAAAGAAAAGAGCCAATTAAAATTTCTTCAACATTTTCCAAAGTTTACCTTGAAATTCAGGACCATTATTTCTTCTCTCTTTCGATCGTCCTTTTCAAGAATGTGTTAAAAATCTCCGGCGGGGCAATCAACACTAGTAAAACTGTACGGGATTGAGCAGAGCCCTGAAATCATGAACAGAGAGAGAGAGAGAGAGAGAGGATATTATCTAATCTGGGATTTGACAATACACACACAGAGTCACGCAGAGGAGGTGCAGGAGGATCTTCCGTGGTAGTTTTGTGGGATTTTTCTTCTCTCTCTTGTTTTCTCTCACTAGAATTTGTAGAGGTGGGGAGGGGGTTGACAGATGGATAGATACTTCTCTCTCCTCGTTTACTTCACCTGCGGGATTCGCCCTTCATTCATTGCTTGCCTTTTTCTAGGATGATGAAAAAGTGTATTCTCCTATGTTGTAAACTTGCCCTAGACAAGTAAAGGCTGCTTTTGGAAATATATCTGTGGGAAAAAAAAAAAAAAACAAAGTACTGCTCAATTACTATAGTTGACTGAAGAATTTCACATGCCATCATAAATAATTTAGTTATTTTTTAAAATTTAAAAATTCTATAAAATTTAATGTTAATATTTGATTGTAGAGATAAAAAAATGCTTTATAAATTATTGTATGGGATAAAGTAAATTTATTCTTTTATTAAGAATTACGGATATTTTGGTTCATTAAATTAAATTTTATTATGTTATGCGATGTTCTCCCATAAAGCGGTTTAGGAATAATTGATTAATACGAGATTATTAGCAGATTGAACATAATGTTGTAATTTTGTATATTATTTTGTATTGTATATTTCACCTATATTTTATGTATATAATTTTTTTTAAAATTTATGTTGTAATTTGCCTATTATGCTACATGACTTAAAGGTAAAAATTTATTTTGTGGCAAGTGATGCATGATATTTGTATTTTTAACTATTGGACCTCACAAATCTAAGCATATAACATTGCATCAATAGTTTAACACACTATCCACACCATATTTATATTTTGTTTGCGCATTAAAATTTATTTTGAATAGCTCGCTAAATTAAATAACAAGAAAAAAAACACATAAAAACTTAAAAAAAAAAAAAGAATTAGTCAAGCTTACATAATATATTCCCCTTTTTAAAAGTTTACTCCATTTTTTAAGTCAACTCAAGTTGACATAATTTTTAATTGCTATGATTTTACTTTTCTACATATCCCTAAATTAAATTCACATTTATATATATATATATATAAAAAAAAAAGACAAACAAATAAACGTGTAAATGCAAAACAAGCGATTTAGCTTAGAGTCGTGTTTGGTGGAAAGCGTGTAATTAGTAGAAAATTGGAGCGAACGACAGAAAAGCAATTAAAAAATTGTGCAGCTTTTTTCGTATGCGAACTATGGCTTCGGAAACTCGGAAAGGTCAGCTTCAGATACTGAATTCTTGAAATTTTTCTTGCTTGATAATCTTCACTGGTGAATTTTCAAGTTAAATAAACAGTAATCCATAATCGACAATCTCTGATTTGTTTAATTTGAATATCGATTTTTAATCTTGATGTTGATGCA
Organism: Paulownia fortunei; assembly: GCA_019321725.1. Lineage (NCBI taxonomy): Eukaryota > Viridiplantae > Streptophyta > Magnoliopsida > Lamiales > Paulowniaceae > Paulownia > Paulownia fortunei. The sequence goes on along the minus strand of CM033118.1, from coordinate 552,882 downwards.
GTGGTAGTTCATCTGAGAGCCACCGGTGACGCTCCGATTCTCAAGCAAGCCAAATTCAAGGTTTTTTTTTTTTTTTTATAATTTTAAAATTCAAATTGCATTGTTTGATGATTTCCTGCTGTAGTTATTTATTTAATTATCTTTTGAATCTTGTTTGATTTTGGATTTAGTTTTTGTTGTTGTTGAGGTACAGGAGAAAATGAGCTAGTTTAGAGCAGTTTTGAAGCTATAAATTTTCCCACTTTCTTCTTCCATAGAAACTTGGGATCATTTTTGGGAATGGACTAAACCCTATAGTTAATGCTTATGACCCTCATAATTGGAAAATATGATAATCGATTGGTCAAGAAACCTGTGCAAACTGCAAACACACGATGACAAGATTATTTTTAATCTGTAATCTATAGTTAGGTCAAAATAAACTGTGCCAAAAACCATGTTAGCAGAAGTTCCCATCTCATGTGGGGTATGTTTCTAGCACATGTGATGCGAAATCAATTTAGCTTACTCAATGATTTGGTTGTATGGATGATAGATATTTGGTGTTGCTAAAACTATTCCTATGACTGCAATGTTCCTTCTTTTGTCCATGAACCATGATTGTTTATCCATTTCTTGAAAAAAGATATTTGGTTGCACCAAATTTTAGTCAGGTATCTAGTTATTATGTCTTTTCTGAAATGCAGATTGCTGGGACTGACAAGTTTGTGAAAGTAATAGATTTTCTTCGTCGTCAGCTTCACAGGGAGACATTGGTAGGTTCTATTGCACTGTTCGATTTTGGCATTGATTATGCAACTACTTTTTCTTTTTCTATTTTCTCTAGTGTTACTAAATTTCCTTTTCTTCTCTCAGTTTGTGTATGTAAACAGTGCCTTCTCGCCAAATCCTGATGAGTTGGTACTAGACCTGTATAATGTAAGTTGTCGTTTTCATGATATCTTCTTGAATATGGGAGGATCAGGTATTTTTGTGTGGGCTGAGATTTTTGTTTTTAGCCATACAATTTACAATCAGTGTTCTTGCTCTTTCTGGTTTTCTAAAAGCATGTCAGAGGAAATCTTCTTGTGTCATAGTAAAAACAACTTACCATTTGCTGATGCAATTATTTCAACTTTTACTTTAGTGGAGTGATACTAGATACCATATATAAATGTTGACTGGTAGACGGTGGTGTTTATGCCCCCCAGATTCAGCTCTCCAAACACATAAAATAACGATTTATATGATGATTACGGACTGTGTTGGCAGTGATAACCTGATGTGATTATTTTTCAGTTCTCTTTTTTGGGCGTCTATCAAATTAGTTGATTGTCTTTTGTGGGTCACCGTATTGTTATTTGGATTTTAATGGTAATGAATGAAATAGTTTAAAAAATGCTGTGTCATTTTCTTTAGTTTTTTTGGTTCTCTTGAAATATGGCATAATAAAATTTTTCCTGGAGACGGAGTTGAGCTGCTGATTGTTGTGAGTATTTTGCCAATTAAATGTTGCACTACATTGCAGAACTTTGGCTTTGACGGCAAATTGGTGGTCAATTATGCGTGCTCCATGGCGTGGGGGTAATTACTACCAAGAATTGGTTCTTTACATTCATAAAAGTGAACAATAGGGTATATTTACGCAACCTTGATTTCTTTTTCATTCTTTTTGTTCACATAATACGAGTATGTATTTCAATAAACTCAATCTGATCTTTCCCTTTTGCTATAGCGAGTAGTTTGATCTAGACCTTGATGACTGATAGTAAATCTCCATCATCAGATAAATCTGTGAATGCATGTTTCGAATATATTTGAGCTGTTTTCACCCTATTTGGTGGTTTGGTAGAAGTTTCGATGAACATGTGAATCAGAAATGGAGGACTTGCAACGAGTCTTATATAGTAGATCTATTATTTTGTTATATATTTTTCTCACTTAGCTGCTAAAAGAATTATGTTCTTTGCCTGCTTCGAGTTACATTACAGAAGGGATATACAGTTCTATGCCGTCCATGTCTGAATTTGCACTCAGTATTAAATTTTATATTGGCAATGAGCTTCAGAATGTCCTAGCAGCATTAGTATTTCAGTATATCCTAAATTCCTAACTACATTTGTAACTTTTGTGGCACACATTCAGGTCCTAATTTAGCTTTTCAAGTGTTCTACATATTGATGGGGAACTTCCAGAATGCCTTGGCAGCATTAGCATGTTAACAAATCTAGTTTTTTTTTCCTGTTTTAAAACTCAGTCATTTTGATTGTCAATAATCGGGTCCGTAGTTTAGGTTGACAGGGGAGGTAAATGGACAGTTCGAAGATGCTGTTGGTGAAACTGATTGATCCTCAAGGGTGGCGTGCATGTACAGAATTCTTGATGGTTATTTTCATTCCACAAACAGATTCTTTGCTGATCAAAACTTGTAATGGTTATTGGAAAGTAGAAAGCATTTCTGGATGTAATTGCTATTTTCTTTCTCATGGAACTACAGCATGATGTATAATTTTTTCCCCGATTATCATAGTTTATAGTAATTGTGACCCAATATCTGATGCAAAAGCCTTGTAGTATGAAATGGCATAATTTCTTATACATTAATTGCATAATAATCACAAGTACAGGACCAAAAAAAAAAAAACAAAAAAGAAGGAAAACAAACTACTTTTCCATTATCAACAAGAGAGTGACTTAGATTAAGATAAACTGATTTTTGCAGATTCAAAACAATAACCATTTTAGGGGTCAAGAACTTAATTCATAACCTCCAAATCCATCTTGATCTCCTCCCTCACAGAAATCAAGATGCGGAGAGATTGGGAACACAGATTCAAGCAGTATTACCATATTCAAGAAATTTGGTAACCCACTCCAAAGTTGAAGGATCCTCATTGGAGAAATCAAAGAAGTCATCAATATCAAGCCTTGCTTTTGTGTTCTCCACACCACTGCTGGTACTTGGTATCTTCTCTTCTGCAGTTTGCTGATCAGTCTTGGAGCCCATTTCTTTCATTGAAATCCCTGCAACTAATACCCCTTTGTCCAATTTCTTCTTGCTCAAATGATAGTTCCAGTAGTTCTTGATCTCATTGTCTGTTCGACCCGGCAATCTTGCTGCAATCAATGACCATCTGGAGTAGGAACAGAACCAAAATTTTACGTTAAGGAACAAACAAAAGAGCTTTAGTAAAGAACGCCATACCAATTATCTAAACAAGGTAGAAAGAAATTATGCTCCCTTGGTATAAAACAAACACATCAATATATCAAGGTAAGAAAATCCCTACCATAAGCTATGCTGCTCTTATGATCCGTTGAAATTCAGCTCTTTGTCGTTTGAATTCTTAAACTAAAGTACCTGTTTCCGAGGAGTTTATGGAGCCTGATGATCAAGTCCTCTTCTTGGTCAGATATATTGCCTCTCTTGATGTTTGGCCTCAGATAATTCATCCATCTTAGCCTACAACTCTTGGCGCAACGGTTGAGCCCTGTTAAAAATAACACAACGAAACACTAGTAAAAACCTTCAAGAATTTCTGGATGATGATGATGATTGAACAACAACAACACAATTTGTTCAGTGTTGCTGCAGACCTGCTTTAGCAGCAATGGTTGTCCAGTGCTTAGCACCGTGGATGTCGATGGCTTCGGCTAGTTTCCGGTCCTCCTCAGCCGCCCATGCCCCTCTGTTGAGTTCCTTCTTGGCTGGCCGCTGCTTCTCTTTGATTGAGGTGTCAGCTGTTGTGCCAGACATGGAATTTTTCTTCTTGCAATACCAGCAAGTAGGCTCGCCGAAAGGGTCGGGGATTTGTGGTTCAGACGCCCGTTGTATTAATTGACTTGCAATTGTTGCGTTGCTTATATGTGTAAATAGGAAAACATGCTGTGTGTGAAATGAGTAAGTTGTTTTAGATTCGTGAAAATGCCACTTGAGACTCTCTTTTGATAATTCTTCTTGGAGCTAGTTGTGAATGGTTTGTATTCCAACTCTATCATATAGTTGAAAAAATTCAACTTAAAATTCTATGCAGCAGTGAATGATTTAGGTTTTCGATTATCCGTGGAGTTTAATTGATTTGACTCTTTACTTTACTTATCAGTTCATAAATTATGAACTCGCTTACGGTAATAATTTGTGAATTAGTCATTTTTATGACTAACATATTGTTAATGTTACTTTAATTCAAAAATTTCACGATAGAAAACTCTTATGATCATATTTAAGAAATATTCTCGTAAATCATGAAAATCAATATCATATTTGATTTATTTTTATTTTGAAATGTAAGTTAGATCCTTTATTTTAAATGGTGGCTGTATGAGACGAGGCTGAGTGTTAGATACTTTTATATAGGATTTGAAAAGATTTTTCTAATTACTATATATTTTTTTAGCATGTTAATTGAAGATTAAGTAGGGTGAGAACTATAAAGAATCGTAAAAATAAAAATAAAAAAAGAATAAGAGAAACTAAAAAGAATAGACACCCTGTCACTGTGTGGTGACCACAGCCACTCAAAAAGGCTGCTAGTGAAGAAAAAGGTTTTAATAATTTTATGGTGCGCTTGTACCTAAGCTTTCAGACAAAAATTGTAAAATAAACTTAGTAGGAAAACCATATTCAGATAAGATTCTTGTACTAACTTATAATCGTGGTTTTGGTAGACCATGCTTTTGTCACTTAGTGGTAATTGGTAGAAACAATATTAGTATTATTTTTCTTTTTTTTTTCTTACATACAATTTGATTGTATTTGAATAAAAAAATTTAAATTTAAAAAAATTAAATAATTTTAATATAAAATATATTTAAAATTCACCACAATAATAAAAATAACTTTAAAATGAGTAGTAGGATTTGAAATTTTTTATAACTCAAAGTTAACAAAACAATTCAAATGAATCGTTGTTATGAATTTAAATTTTTAGTTTTCAAATCTTTCAATCGAAACATAAATTAAAATTATTCAAAATTATGTTGATGTTTTCTTTCAACAATATCATTTTGTTGAGGCGTATTAACATTAAAACTTTTTGGTTGTATAAACCAAATATTGGAAATATTGTAAGTGATAATTAAAAGTGCAGGACACTTTATTAATAATTAGTGTTTAGAAAGCCAATCCAATAAAATTGGCAACCACAGTGGTCCTAGATTGAAAGATGCTCAACCACGCTACACTCCACTAATGGGCTTAATGGGCCTAGAAAGTAGAAGCTGAACACCACAATTTAAATGGTCCATTTCTTGCAATGTACGATTAATTAATGGGCCAAGCCTCTAGCCTCCAACTTAATTTTTGGCCCACCAATTCAACTGCATGGACTAGACGAGAAGTTCTCATCCACTGCAGTAATAGAATTTTAACATTATTTGATGGTTGACAAAGTTTAGAATAGTCTTGGTTGTTTTGGCCCTTTTCCTCAAACTACTTGATTTAAATGAATTTACTAAATTCTAATGGCTACCCAAATAAATTAAAATTAAATTTTAAGATCGTAATAATTGATGTGGTCTTACCTTTACCCTTTCAAATTCTTCAAGATTCGTGAAATACGTAATATTTGCTTTTCATAAAATGATAAAATGAATTTTTATCTACATCACGAACAAACAATTAAGGGTTCTCGAAGTTAGTTTTGGAATATCCGTGTGATACTCAAGTCAGTAATAGAAAGAGAGAAAGTGAATGTTCAACTATATAAAACGTATTTTCAAATGATGTGAATGAGAGTATTTATAGGTGGATGTTTGAAAGTGTCATTTAATATAGTATAGTGCATAGATTATTAGAACTTGGGATATCCTTATTGGACTTGTAAATTTAGCATCCAGACTTCTTAGATTCAACTCCACCTATATGTGGATATTTGTTTACTTTATTTAATTGTAATTCTTGGTAGATTATTGATGGTTGTTATATTCCAAATTTGGATTTGTCCCAGGGTAGGTTTAATAATATAAATGGTCTTGGGTTGGGTTTTTCTATTTATAAATTCGATCCGATCTAGACCCAAACCCGTTTATTTTATTTTATTTTTAAGAATTTTTTTATATATATTTATATAATATTTTTTTAGAAAATTATATTTTTCTAGAAAATCTTAATAATATTATTTTTAAGATATATAATTTTTAATATTTTTAAATTATAAAATAAGTTTAGTGGATTAACGGAACTATACATTAAGTTTAATCTGTGTTCTTAATACTTTAACGGATTAGACTCGGATTTAGGCAAATTCGGACCTATTGACATTTACCAATACATTGTTGATTGTTAACTAATTCTTGACTATTGATGTTTCTAATATAATAAAGTATAACTATTGGCATTGCCATTAAATATTAGTGTCACTAATAATTTTATCTCTAAAATCTCAATTTCTAGGCATTATACTCTGATGACCTGTTGTTCTCGGTTTCAATTTTTTTTTATTGCTGTCCAAATGATAGAGCATCTTGGATCCACGAGGAACTTGTTATATTTTTATTTTCTTTTTCCTGCCTTTTATATTCTTTAACATTATGGGGCTGTCTAATCCAAGATCCATGAGAAATTGTATTACTATGGCATTAGCCCATTGCTTAGCTTTATTGCAGGATAAAAATATAAACATATCTATATTAATCTATATACATATATTAACACGTGGGTCAGTCAAAAGGTTAGACTAACACAATTACTAAATCTTAGATGTGTATTATTTTTTGTGATGTGTATGCTGTATTTTTAAATCAAGTTATTGATATGTATACCAGTAAAAAATAAATTAAATTACTAGTTACTCGATTTGATATTGATTTTTAAAAGTTTGTTTAACCATGCTTTTTTAATTTAAATAATCAATTTTAAATATATTATTTTGTTCGTATAATTTGAAACTTGATTCAATTAGTAAACAAAAAAAAAATATGTATAAAAAAATCAAATTATTCGTATTCGATTCAAGTAAAACTCGTTCAAACTCGATTCGATTAACTATCAAAGTGAGTTTAAATATAATTTTTAAAACTCGATAAAAAATTAAATAAATCTGAATAAAAATGTATTCGACTCACTCTGTTTATATCATATTGCGTGAATATTACTATTGAGCAAGTGATTTACTTTTCTCATACTTAATTTTTGTATAAAAAGAAAGTTAGTTACGTGCAGTCACCACTTCAATATTGTGTTAATAATATCACCAAGATCAAGATTAAAAGATAAATTATAACTTGTTTATACATATTCTATAATCTATATCAAGCTCTTTACACGATAAATTTCATGCTAAACATGTAAGTAATATGATAATAACATGTATATAAATTAAATTATCAACAAATTACCTCAAATCCTGTGTCAAATGTTCTAATTAATATATCCAAACTAATACAATATATATATATATATATTCGAATAATTAGATAGAATTAAATATTTTTTTTGGCGTCATCCTATCCTTTATTAAAGTGTTGATAGGTTGGTAAGTTTATAATGTCATTACTGCCGACCAAATTATATATATATATATATATATATATACATATATGAGTTGGAAGATCGACGGTCGTGTCAGTGAGATGCTCATGCGTCTCGTTGTAATGAATTTTTTTCTTGTCAGATATTGGTATTATAAAACTCATTCTAGTTAATTTTAGATAAAAAAGGTTTGATACATTTATTCGTTCGATAATGTTAAGCATTTCTTAAATTTCTGGAAGAGACTTATTAACATAAATAACACAATTATTTATATGAAAAAGATATTAAAAAAATAAATGCTGGTAGCATTATTCCAACTTTGGAAGAATTTAGGCTATTAACTGAAGAAATAATAGGGAAAGAAAGAAAACTTCCAGGTTGGGACAGCTTTATTAATATTTTCCAACACAGCTTTATCAATATGCCCATCTCTCTCTCTCTCTCAATTATAAACAATTGTAAATAGCATTTTATACTAGCAACCATAATAGAGAGGATTCAAATTTAAATTTATCGCATTAGGGATTTTAAATTTATAAACGGATCGAAATGAATTTTAATAATTTTTATTTTAATACATATTATTTATGTACTATTTTTTTTAAAAATAAATAAATATTTTTTAATATTTATAAAATTATAAAATAAATATAATGGAAATGACCCTTAAAAATTTTGACTTTTGGAGGCACATCAATTACTATTCTCTGAATATTTGACACGGTTAGTCTCTAACTTTGACAAATTTATTTTATTACCATCTCTTATGAAATACTGTGCAGTAAATTTTGGTTACAATGTACAATGTCAACGTGGAACAAGCATGTGAAAATTGTAATTATCTAATCACAACTACTACTGTTATTACATGTAAAGATTGCTTGTGATGTGGCGCTGTAATTTTTTTTCACTTTTATTACAGTGTCATTGTGGAATAAGCATATGATACCATTAAGGTTGTCAGGCTTACAGATGGGATTTTGATATTAATTAATATTAAATTTATTTATTTATAAATTATTTCAATATATTCTTCTCACATCTCATGAAAAAGGATCCCACAAACACGACTCTAACACAATAAACTTACTAGCAAATATTTTGTATATATTGCTTTCTAAAAATAATTAATTCAAATTATTAAAAAAATTCATTATAATCATTTTAAATTTTATTTCCGTGATAAATATAGGATATTACATAGGTAGTTTGAATCTTTTATTTATATTCATAATCAAATATACACAGTAAATGCATCATTCTTATTTAAGTGTATATATAATATAATATTTTATATATTTAATATTTTGTGATTTGAAATATAATATTAAATTATAAATAAAATTAAAAAATTCAAACGACCACTTATGGGTGCTATTATCACGCGTAAAAGTTATAGTCATGTGATAAGGTACAACTTTTATCATTACTAACTATGAAAATTGGCGAATGACAATAGTCTTCCAAAATTATTACAACATTGGAAGGATAAATATCAACCCTCCTAATAATGTTGGATAAAAATAGAATTATCGCCTATTGCAAAAAATACAAATAGTCTAAAAAATGCATGGATAATTAATTTACAGCTGTTAAATATTTTTACTATTATTTACCAATAATTGGCAAAATTCCAATCAGCAAAAACTACAGCCCAAAAAGCCAAAATTAGATTAACCGTTAAATCGTGCCTTCTCTCTCTTTCCATTCTCGTGTTGGCTGTCCCCCATCTCTCTCTCTCTCTCTCTCTCTCTCTCTCTCTCTCTCTCCTCCTCTTCCATTGCTGAGAATTGGGGGATCACGAAGAAAATCAAAACTAGAAAAGAAAATTAGGGAAATGGAAAAAGAAATTCGTAGCCCGGAACCCATGATTTGTTTTACTTGAATATTTTTCGCCTACATTGTTGACTTAGGTTCAAGAATCCAATGTAATGCCCTAACCCTAACCTAATTGTCCTATTGAAGAATCGTTCTGCCTCGAATTTGAAGAATAATTCAACATTGGGACCAAATCTTTGGACCCTTTTTCTTTGATTCTTCAAAATCACAAGAAATCGTCGAGGCCCGTTTAAATTCCATTCCGAATTTTCAAACCCTGATTTCTTGAATACCCCCTCTTTTTCCCCTATTAAAGATTTGTTGTTTTGTTTTTGTTTTTGTTTTTTTTGGTTGATTTAGAGGAGGAGTTTTGAAGTGAATCCAGATGCAAGGAGGGCGTAAAGAAGCTGTCTTTGTATGAAAATACAATTTACTTGCTGGCGTGATTTGTATGGATTCGCCGTTGTTGACTTTGGTCATCGCTCTTTTCTTTGGTTTCTTTGCTCTCATTGTGGAGTCTCAAGAAAATGTGAGTCCCCCACTGCCGGAATTCTCGCCCCCTCCTCCTCCACCGCCACCCCCTCCACCCCCTCCCGTATCGCCACCTCCGCCACCGCCTTTTACTCCACCTCCGCCGCCTCCACTACTATCATCGCCACCTCCTCCTCTATCCCCTCCCTCCCCTCAACCTCCACCTCCACCTCCACCTCCAAGGAAACGCCTTCGACCACCACCGCCGAAGCATGGTGGTCATAACCAACACGATTCACATAAAAACTTGAGCCCTCCACCCAAGAAAGAGAAGCTCAACACAGGAAGAAGATCGGGTTGATGTTCATTGGAGTTGCCACGATCTTGCAAGTGTGTGTGGTGGCATTCTTGTTAATCACGAGAAGGCAACTTTTAAAGGCCGAAAATGTCTACTGAAAGAATAATAACACTTTCATTTGCAATTTTTTTTGTGTTTAAATATTTAATTCTTGGCGGAGCATACTAAACTGGCTGGATTGAGATTCTTTACTTGTGGCTTGAGACTGAGGTGAGGCGTCAATGGAACTAAGGAATGAAAGAACTTTGGTGTCTGATCTGGGTTACAGCTCTTGTAAATTGGTAAATCTTGCTTGGCATTCTTTTTGTTGATATTCATTTCTTTCATTGACTGGCATAGGTTAGTGGTTGAAACAGAAGACATCCTTTGTTCCCTTTGCGTTTTTTATGTTCCTCTTTCCTTTGGCATTGTATTGTATACAATGGCTTTTCTTTCTTAATATGACTAACATGTATGAGTCTATTGATATTTGATCAGAAAATTCTTACGTGTATGATTGACTTTTGGAAATTAATTGCATCTCTGCATGTCTGGGTAAGCTGTGATATGAACAAAGATTAGCTATCATCGGGAAAAACTAAAATATAATCTTAACTTGAGGCTTATCATAATGTGCCAAAGGATCAAGATTTTGAAGCTGATCAGTACATTAATAACAAAAGTATGACTATATGAGCCATTTGATTTCGATTTGATTACAATCTGTTGTTGGTGAGTAGCGCTGTGAATATGATGATTATAGACCTGAGAAGCCAATACAATACTTATTAAACTAATATTGTTAGTTAAAGAAACTGCATCAAGATACTTTGTGAATCGAGACAGATTCTGACCCTTGATCAGCAATGGGGATCGTGGTCCAGGGCTACTATACTGTAAAAAGAAGTGGCCCCTAGATCACTAGTCTTATAGCTCTGTGAATCTGCGTTCTCATTTTTCGTGCTCCTAAATTTACAAATCCGGGATGCTCTGGTACTAAATGCAAAACAACTGGTTTCTTGCAGGCAGATTAATTTACTTGTTGCATTCATGTTATGTGTATAATCAAGCAATTAGGTTTCTTAGAATTTTCAAATTGATTATAAGATTTTTAAACTCTCTAATGGTAGCTTTGAATTTCTGACGAAATCATTAGCAATTCACATTCATGTCCTGTTTTTGGAGGCTAAAGATTTTTTATTTTTTTATTTTGGTAAATTACTTTGAAATAATCCATATTCTTAATTTTAGCTCTATTTTACTAACATTAGCCCTAGCTTAATAGCTGTTTTTTGTATTTCTTTAGACATGCTAACTCATGGGAATGATTTTTTGATTTGTAGGTGATAGAAGAGGAATGACTTGTAGATAAAACATTTTCTGTGTCAAATTTTAAGGGACTGACTTGGATTTAATCACAACCGCTGACAAATTTATAGCTCAAATCTTTGAAGGAGACATGTACTTGGCAATATGAGTTTATTGATGTTAGAGTCAACTTAAAATCACGACGACTCTTGATTTATGTCTATAATTTTCTAAGATTAACTATATGCTTATTATTGGAGTAGTTTGTGTGATCTGAATTACATGAATTTCTTCAGTCTGCCATTACTTGAATAAAGCACCAATGGATAAGCAAATTCGGATAACATTTGTTGCTTCTGATGATGATGATGAAAAAGAGATTGAATGTATTGGTATTCTGAATGACTAAATATTTGTGTTCTACCTATCACTTCTGGCGTGATTTTTTTTGTTTACGTTTAGAAAACAGTTGTTATAAACAGTTGCTGCCCTTGATACTGGAGACTTGGTTTTTCCTGAATACCTAGTCACCTCTTGTTTGAACATGAATACTACCTTGTCTCCCTCTTTTCAGGGGATAATGAACTTGGATTTCAAAATCTTGTGTGTTTAGAGCTTCCTTGAACTTAAATCCTCCAATGGAATTTCGTGGTTCTGATTTTCTTGTTCTGGGAATTTCTTTTTCCTTTTCTCTACATTAGATACTCCTATTGTCTAGTCACGAATAATTGATGCTCTCTGTTCACATATTGTGGACCGTTGGTGTGAAACGTGGATGTTATAATTTTGCTCAGCTACAAGTTATATTTCTTGTGCTCTTATTACACGAAGTTATATGCTTTACTGCTTGAACTATGCCAAAAGATATTGCTTGAAACTGCAATTTTTACTATATAAATGGCTGCTACAGCAGCTTAATGTTCGAATTGCCTCCTTTTAGGGCTCGTAGCATATAATAGGATTTAATCTTCAGTCTTTTAACATAAAAGTGCGTGGAATGTAATACATACATAGGTGAGGTAGCCTGTGTCCTAATAGTAACAAATTCGGGATTATTAGCTTTTTAAAATTTGTAATTTGGGTATCATTCGGGATTAATTGAAAAAAAATTGATAAAATTTTGTGTACATTAATTCAAGAATATATTAATACAACATTTTTAATTATTTTATAAAAATAATGCCGTTTACGTATGAAGATTGTTACTAAAAATCATGTTATCAAGTAAATTTATATATATACGACAAATTTTGTTATATTATTATGTATGAAAGATATATACGAAATTTTAATATCCAATAAAAATATCTTATTTTTTATTTACAAAATTTTGGAGAATTTTGTTACTATAGTCCTGTTATATGTTGATTTTTTTATTATTTGACGAATTTGGTATATTTTAAGAACGTCATGATCCACATGAAATGCAAGTTTGAGACACCACAATTTCGTAACTACTCCAAGATTAGACTTTATAACGTATGTGGTGCTCCATCCATGTCCCATTTTTTGTTTTGGACATGTGAAATTATTTTTTCTCTCTCCTTTTTCATTGTCAAATTTTAGAAACATTTTTCCTTGTTCCACGGTTGTGTCATCCGTCGCAGAAGCATCTGAATTTTGAACATAATTCCAACAATATGAATAATATGTCCTATTAAATATTTTTGGATGCAGCCGGATGGACCCGCAAAATTTTAATATTAAGGGGCGTTTCAACCATATTAAGAATAATTTCAATATTTTTACGAGGACAGAAGTTTAAAATTTAATAAGTTCATATGTAAAATATAAATTTATATAGACTTGAGGGAGACTGTTGTTAGTCCTGTCAGCTCCCCTTCCGTCCCTGGAAGCACCTACATCTTGTGGCTACAAGGCTGACTTAGGTCTTTCAATTTTATTGAACTTGGTTTTTTGATGTTTCTAAAATTGGGCTACAAATGTCCATGATTTATAAGCAAATCACTTCTGGATAAAGCATATGAAATACTGATGTTAAAGAATATATTCGTAATTCTTTGAAACATGAAAACAGCTGAAAATTAATTGTGTTTTTGGGTTCAACTTCTGAACAAATTGTATTTTAAAAATAAATAGTTTAACTATCATTTTTAGCAACATTAGCATCTCACACCTATTATTCCAAAATGCTATTCTTTGGGGTTCAAAAATCCCAAAATTAACGTAACTTTGACGGCCAAACTCATCCAAAATTTCACATTTTGACATCTAAATAGTTTTTTTTAGCTTCTCAAACACTAACTTTTGTAAAAAAAAAGAAGTCGAATATGTAAACTTTTATTAATTTTATAGGCGAGTTTGATGAATTTTCGCAATCTAAACTTGTTTAGGTATCGGAAAAAGAGCAAATTTTAGCTGAGTTTTTAGAGTACAGCCCATTTTAGGTCCTATATCTAGAATGGGACCAAAAAACATTCTGCTGAAGGGATCATTAATCACTGGCATATACTCCCCCGCATAAACCTCAGCCAAAAGGCAATTCCTTCAGTCCACAAAATCTTTTTCAGTGGTTACAATTTGAAGTAATTGATGGACAGCAAATTGTCTCAGAGATACATTTTCCCCTTGTAGCTGTCACCCTGTCTTGTTCTGCTCTTCCTTTCTCCCTTGCCATGTGCTGTTGGACCACCTCTTTGCTCGCCAAATGTAGGGAAATTACCATCCATTGTGTAATTCTTACAAGGCTCCAAGACTCCGAGTCCTGTACCATCACAACCATCCGTATATGGTGAATCCCACGCGAATTCTACTACATAGTTGGTTGTGATTGTCCATTTCTTTCTGAACCTTAAACTTGTCTAGTAGGTACTATATTTTGTGGAGATAAATCTAAGAATCTTAATAAATTAAGGAAAAAGAGTTTTTCTGTCCGTTTCTGGTTAAGCTCAAAAGAAAGAGAATCGATTTTCCTGTGTCATTCTTCTTCACAAAAGAGCTTGTGGTTCTCCTTGCACGTCCGAGTTTTTCAAGTGGCACAGTGGTCATTAATGAAAAAGTGATCAGACATTCTATATAAACCAACCAAAGCTGCATTTAGATTTGAACAATCAAACCAATTCTTCAAGCAAAAATGCTCAAATTACTCTTTCTGTCATTCACTCTACTTATCTTCACTTGCAATGCTGGTGTTCAGGACTTCTGCGTGGCAGACTTAACGGCCCCTGAAGGGCCTGCAGGCTACTCTTGCAAGAGCCCTGCTAATGTAACGGTGAGTGATTTTGTGTTCACAGGTTTTCGCAAGGCTGGAAACACCACAAACCTCATCAAAGCAGCTGTTTCACCAGCATTTGATGCCCAATTTCCTGGTGTAAATGGCCTTGGCCTCTCTATTGCACGCCTGGATTTGGCCCCTGCTGGTGTAATTCCATTGCACACTCACCCTGGAGCCTCAGAAGTTCTGCTAGTAGTTCAGGGCTCTATTGTCACAGGGTTCATCTCTTCTGCTAACGACGTATACGTGAAGAAGCTTTTGAAGGGTGATGTTATGGTTTTCCCACAAGGGTTGCTGCATTTTCAGATCAATGGAGGTGGTAAAACTGCCATAGCTTTCGCAAGCTTTAGCAGCCCAAATCCAGGGCTTCAGATCATCGACTTTGCGCTGTTTGGAAACAAGTTGTCTTCTCTGTTGGTGGAGAAGGCCACATTTCTTGATGATGCACAAGTCAAGAAACTCAAGGCTGTGCTTGGGGGCAGTGGCTGAGCCTGTTAACCCAGCTATTGTGTCATTAGTTTCATATTCTGCTTCCATTGGTTGCATTTCAGTAGTTTGTTCTTTGTATCAAGTATTTCCTTTTGCTTTTATTCTGATTCTTGTTATGCTTTTCACTAGGAATAATTCTCTGATTGTTAAATATCACTATTCAAAATTCTACCAAATAATTGAGAAATAAATGTATGTGTGTCTGATTTTCAAATTTTATGAAGAAAACTTATCTGTAGTTCAAATCATTGTAATATAATTTAATTGGATCTCAATTCCTGTCAGGAAAAGAACTGTATAAATGTGTTGTCCAAATTGGGACAGGAAGATGTCAATAAAGCTTTGAAATGATTTGATAACGCAAAAACTGATAGATAAATGTAGAGTAAATCGAAAATAAGCTAAAAGTGCTGAACCACTGAACTTAATCTAAAAAGCTGAAGAGGGGTCCAAATCTAAGTTCTGAGGGAGGCAATTCCAGCACTAAAACAAACCATTGTTGCTGTCTTTCTTTAGCTTTGCATTTTACATAGTATCAAAAACCAAAAGAAATGACCAAAGTTTTACTGTCACAATTTAATAACTTGAGAAAACTCCCATCTATTTGACAAAATTAAGCAGATTACTGCTTATAAAATTCCCAGTAATATCACAGATTCACAGTAAAATCAGCATGTACGGATTTGTAATTGAAGATTAAATTATGTTGAGCTTGCAAGTCAATAACATCCAATGCAATTTTCAGACAATAACTTCTTTACTTTAAACGAAAGTCTTCGTAAAACCTTAATAACACATCGTAACAATTTTAAATGTTTTCATTGCTATACTAAAAATCATAATATTCGGATTAACTTATTATATCATCTCTCGTCAGTTTGACAAGTTCGATAATTTAAAATGCTTAAATAATATTCGTAATGCATTTGTTGAGATGTTTACTTATTACTTCAAAGATTTATTGGATAAATAATTAAATTATTTATTATGGTACTAAAAATAATAATACTCAAGTTCAATGCTCAATCACTCAATCTAGCATGAGGATTGTTAAAACTCAACAGGGTTTAGAATTTGAGAACTAAATTTTGGTATCAGATACATCCAAATTTCTCTGTGGTATTCCATATTCTTCTATTTGATGCTAAAAAATTTCATGGCATTTCTTCCATTTTACGGTCTTAAATAAGTAGATATTAAAATATCTAAAATATATAATATCTATATAGTATCATAAATGCACATATCTGAAACTAATGTTTCTGTGTGGTTTTGTGGTTATACTTGTAATAATAAATATTAATATTTATATAGCTTTTATATATAATATCTAAAATATATTTTATTATTCATACGTATATAAATATGTATTTTATAATATTGTTTTGATTCAGTTATTGTGAAATTACATATATATGAGTGGTGTTATGTCTTAACAGGGGCAATTCTATGAATCTACATTTATATGAATTTTATTAATGATTGTGTATAATGATGAGCCAAATTCTATTAAGGAAATTTGTGATATATTCTAGCTCAGATTTCTTAAATAAACCATTGTATTCCAACAATCAAATTCCCTACAATTTGAAGTGAAGAATTTGAATTTTATGTAGGATTTTGATAAATGACTTCAATATTAAGTGCATTTGAAATCCGCCATCATAATAAGTGAAATAAATCTCAAAATGGATGCTGAGGATTTGAAACTTATTGTAATTTATAAATATGTAAATAAATTTAATAATTTAACCTAGTATTTTAACAATTTTCATATACTTTTATAGATAAGTAGAGTAATAATGTAATATGAGCCCTTGAATTTGTTTATTACCTTGTAACAATTATATTCATAAATCCATGGTAATGTTTTTGGGGGCCTCATATAATTAAATGAAAAAAAAAAGTAAAATTATCATGTTTTTTTAATTTTTTGAAAATGTATATTACATAAACTTTAATTGTAGATAAAGCTTCTAACAATTGCCCAAGAGTTGTCAATAAAATTAAAATTTCCTTATGCAGTGTTGCAATTATTTTTCAAGAAAATTTAACTGTGATTGTTGAAATGAAAACACTTTAAAATAAAAATGTAAATAGTTCGGTCTCACTCTATCACACCCTTTTGAAAATTACACTAAAATTAGCACTTAAAGGGTACCGTGGCAATATAAATAAATAAAAAACAAAGAATTAATTTTACACTTTAAAATGTGGATTAATGTGATACGATCCCTCCCATTTTTTCAACTCAAATAAGGTTTTACTAATTAATTTCCAATATTCTAGCAAATATGCCAATCGCGATAGTTTCAAAATTAATTCTACACACGCAAAAGAAGTGAGAAAGTTAAAATTAAACAAAAATAGATGATATGAACAAACACATACATCAATGCCCTCACTAACATTGTACAATATCAAATTATTTAACATTTTAACTAATTTATTGGATGTTTACTTTGGCAATTTTAATATTATAAACTTTCAAATCAATATATATATATATATATTACTCATATTATTTAATATTATGCAAATACGTCTTATATTAATCAACTTGATTATATATTCAAGTTGACTACTCAATAGTGGTATCCAAAATTAAATAGAGGAAAAAAACAAAAAAACAATCATACTAAGTTACTACTTAATATCTCATTCTTCCAACAAATTTACATGGTATTTTAGTAAGAGATGAAAATCATTAAAATTAGTTTGAATATAAGATGTTTTATAAGGAAAGTTGAAAAATTACAGTGATTTACTTCATGTGAAAATTAAAATAAAATAATGACAGATATCACATGTCAAAAGTAAAATTAACTTTCGATAAATTTATTTTGGTAAATACATATAGTATGTTTGTAAGGATAATTAATAGGGTTTAAATGACTTGACATTTTATTTGCAATTTTTTTTAAATATAATTTTACTCAAAAATAATAATATTTATTTTGTTTTATGTCAAAGTAAGGGTTTTATTTCTAATGAATTTTTTCCTCCTGCAAACACAAATATATAATGAAGCAATAAATACATCGGTCTTAGAGCAATAAATTTTTATATAAAATAAGAAAAGTATTTAAGAACTTCCTATGTTATGTGAAATTGCTTGTGGACTGAAATTAGTCAATGCAATTGGATTTACCCCCATTTATGTACATACTAAACTATATGATTTTCTCAGGTGTTAAAATGCTGGCGACTTAGAATTGAGATTTATAAATAAAAAAAAATTAACCAGTAAAAATTAGTGAAAATTACTAAAAACTCCTTGAAACAAATTTTTACATCCATAAAAATCATGAAATTATTTTTCAGTTCAAAATACTTATTTCACTTTTTATTCCAAAAAAAAAAAAAAACCCAATCATTAACGTTTACCCTATTTCAAATGAATTTATCCTTGAACTTTCTACATTAAGATTTTTTTCATTTATTGATATTGAATTTAAAAATTATTTATCTTCATTTGTATTTATTTACTTGTGGTAGAAACTTTAACAAAACTTATGGACTTTGATAAAAGTTGTTCTTTTTGTTTAGTTCATTATTTACAAAAATTAAAACTATCTCTACTATAATTTGTATACCTACAAATTCAAGAAAATATTTTTTCAAATATTTAATTTGTTGAATCAAAATCACTATCGATACAAATAAATTTGACCAACCTAAACAAAAAACATTCCATTAAAAAATAAATTCATCAAATTTATTAATAGTAGGGTAATTTAACTACTGGATTTTTTTAAAATGAAAACTTAATGTAATGATTTTTTTGGATTGGAAAATATTTTGATCGGTTTCAATATAAATTTTGTTTCAAGGAGGTTTTAGTAATTTTTTTTAAAATCTAATATCCGTTAGAAAAGTAAAATAACTATAATAATATAACAAATAATTACTCCGTTAATAATACAACCCTCATTATACGACTTGTATAAATACACACCCCCGTCTTTTATTTTCACGCTCAACTAATTGGTACTGAACTCTATCGCTCTATCGCACCATCTTCTAAGCCGTCATTCTGTATGTATATTTTCGCTTTCTTGATTTTCTGTTAATCTTTACCGTTTTCTTCTTTTATCATCTTATTACAAACTAATATAGTACTACATTTCTTGTCTATAGAAACATCATGTGGGAATTAGGTAATCTTTGGGCAGATGGTAGGAGCACTTCAATGGCTTCATACCATACAATGATGCATGAAATTCATGTCTTACTAGTAGATCATGACTCAGAAGGTCTACTTAAGACAGCCAAACTACTTGAAATATGTCAATACAAAGGTAGACAAATTTAATTTTTACTTGACTTTGAATTAGACCACAAATAATTTATCCAAGCTTTTTCTTTATTTGATGTTTTTCCTTGCTAAATTTTGTTAAATTTGGGAAAGCACAAATCAAGAATGAGTTAGATTTTTATTCCCTTTTGCACACCACATTTTTTTGGTGATTTTTAGTTATAAAACTTCTCAATGATTATTAAGATTTCTATTATTTGGTTGAAGATTGTTTAGACAAAAAATGTTCCCTCTTTATTTTTCCTTTTGTGTTTTTCATTTGTTCTTCATGAACTTCATTAATGATTTGTTCTTTATCACCTTACCATGATTTTTGAATCATTTGAATACATTTGTTGCACTGTACATGAATTGTATACTCGTGTGATTGTTCGAGTTTTTAT
This sequence comes from Paulownia fortunei, assembly GCA_019321725.1. Taxonomy (NCBI): domain Eukaryota; kingdom Viridiplantae; phylum Streptophyta; class Magnoliopsida; order Lamiales; family Paulowniaceae; genus Paulownia; species Paulownia fortunei. Next base: position 533,070 of record CM033118.1, on the reverse strand, counting down.
TTTTTTCTAATAAATAGTTGATGTTTGTTTGTAGAAATTACTGAAAGACGACAAAAATAAATAATATTTCATTTAGAGGATTTATTTTAAGATACTTTGTTGGTCACGATTTCAAATCATGCGTTGAGAATGAATTGGAACCAGCCTTAATTTTTCTTTAAAAACAAAAAATACACATATATCATATATGTGTATGTATTATTACACTTATTGATTTTCTAAATATGCACTTTATCAAAACACAAGATTAGATGAACAAAATAAATTGGCCTCAACTTTGCAATCATTTCATCACTGCATTATTTCAATAAATTAAATATTCATGTTGTGCTTTTGCATATATATGCATATGCATATACATATTATTGCTTCATTTAGAAAATGAAAGTTTGTCTATTGACAATATTACCCTTTTCTGCTTTCTTTCCTGTTCGTTTTTCTTTAGCAATATATATATATATATATATATAACTTGTTTTCTCACTAGATTTGATTTTTGTTTTTTCAATTGATGAATAGAATTTTCCTAAAACTTTCTTGGCATCTATCAAACATCGAAACTTTCTAGTTTATGTAATTCTCTTAAAAATTTTGCAAGAATAAAAGACAACAAGGAAATCTCAAACTTTTTTGGAAATAATATTTTGAGAAAAACTCTAAACCGTTTTATTTTCCCTTTATTTTTGTATAATCATTTTCCAAATATCTCATTCAAATTTTTGCTTTCTTTCATGTGACATTCGCTTAAGGTATCGAATCGTAATTACTAGTAACTTTGTACATAATTTAATTGCATATGCATGAGATTTCTGTTAACTATTTATATAGTTAAGATTTATGAAAAATGTCTCTTACATTAGCATCTATATACACACATTCATGTAGATAGATAAAACAAAAGAATTTTCCAAGTTTATTTTCCATCAACCAGAAAATAGAGATTAGGGAGGTGATTTTTTTTCTCTAAATAATAGATAAAGAGGTATTTTTAATTTTTTAGGGGGATAAAATTTTTAAATGCAATAATTTTATAAAATAATTTAATATTAATTTAAAAAATTTATGAAGTTGAGGGGAACGGCTCCCCGTCTCCGTGTATGTATAACACTGCCAATTATTACATGAACCTTATTTTTATTATTCATGTGTATTTCTTAGTATCCTGATCAGTAACTTAGTTGTCTGAAAATTGTGGTGTTTCTTTTTGTATCAGTAACTTTTGTTGAACTTGCTTCTGCTGCTATATCAATGCTCATAAGCGGAAAGGCGAAATTCGATGTTGTGATGGCAAACATTAACTCACCTGACCTCCATGGATTTAAACTTCTACAACATGCAGTCAACATGGGCTTACCAGTAGTTTGTAAGCTTGTAACTTTAAGTTTCTTGAAATCTTTTCTTTCTTTTTATATCTCAAAATTTTATTTTATTGCACAAATTTTTAGTTTCATCCCTTAATTTTTCTTGTGCCTCACATTTTTATTTTAGTGATGTCGGTTGATGATAATATATACATGGCCATGAGGGCTCTGGAAAATGGGGCATTCCTTTATATCAAGAAACCAACAACAACGGAGTTGCTGAGGTGCCTATGGCAACATGTGCTAAGGGAGAAGACAAGAATGATAAGAGAAAGGGACATGTTAGTGGCAGCCAACAACCGTGGCGCAAGGGGTATTGAGTTTAGGGAAGCGATTCATCATAGGGAAGAAAACCCTAATAACATCGGACCCATGATCATGATGAAGAACAAGGGCAAATCCAAGAAAAAGTATAGAGGAAGACAGGGTGTGAATGAGGATGAAGAATGTGACACAGAGAATCATCCTATGATGATTGACAATAATGTTAAGAGAAAGATGTGCACGGAGTGGACTCAAGAACTGCACGCAAAATTTATGGCTGCTGTTGAACAACTTGGCGAAGGGAGTACGTAATCCATTAATGTTCTTACGCTTGTTTATTAATTCATTTTATTTCATTTCGTTTATAATGTTAAATTCAATACATTTTTATTCTCAAAAATAGTATGTAGTAACATTTATGGTCGTATGATTTTCTTGTGCATGCGTGCTCGTGCATTGATTGTGCTTATATAGCAAAAAAAATTGGTCTTTTTAGGGTTGCTTTATGCATGTTTATTGATCGTGTGCGTATCTAAAAAGATATAATATGATGTTAGAAACTTGACTAAGTTACTTTGAAATAGGATGTTTCCCCAAAGAGATCCTGGAGTTAATGAATGTGCCTGGTCTAACAAGAATGCAAGTGGCAAGCCATCTCCAGGTATATATGTTCAAATTATTGATTTTGACAAATACATAGATCATAGTACAAATATTATTGTATGCTACTACATTAATATTCTTGCGATTGAGTTTTGTTCATTTATCTCTTTGTCATAGAAATGTCGTAACGACAATTGGCGATCTCCTCAAGATCGAAAGTCCCATCAACCTACTCAACCTACATTTTCAGACACCAATGGGTCACAGCACAAGCTAAGAAGATTCGGGTCAAAGCCCCGATTGAGCAAGGCCCATTCAGGTCAGGTCCATGAGTCTCAGGGAACTGGACACGGCTCCGAAACATATTCGGAAACTGAAATGCCAAACAATGGTGGGCATGGGAACATAGGAATTGCACCAGCCATGACCAATACTTCTCATCATCAACATTATGGATCAGTGGTGCCCGGCCCGAGTAATCCCACACCCGGACCAAACTCTTCTTCACACCCTAGGCACTCATCTGATGACTTCTTTAATTTTCCAGATGTGGATTGCCTGATGCAGAATTTATCGGGTTTGCCGCAAGGATCCGGGATGAATAACCCTAACTCGGCCCCAGGGGCATATCATTTTGACCCAGCTTACCATGAGCAGGTATAGCTACTAAACTTATTTTCGGACGACAAATGAATAATTACATACTCAATAATAAATTAATCACATAATAAGTATGATTAACGACTCTACGATCGACCCTGTCATTAAAGTTAATGTTTAGATCTATATAATTCTCAAAAACCTTAAAAACACAAATTAGGGTACATGTTTTACATATGTTGTTTGATCAATCAGTTTTTGGATCATAAATTTTACAGAAATCTGCTGGGCCAAGCATGGATACCAAGAGTCATTGGAGTTCAGAGACATCAAACTTTGAGAGTGATCACTCAGCTGAAACCAGAGGCCATGAGTAGTTCTTTCAGAGTTCATCCACAAAACTTGAATAAAGTGTGCAGTTGACCCTGCCTGCATACCACAACATGAATCAGTCATGAATGATGGAGCTAGTTTCTACCCTCCCCCACCCCCCACTCCCCAGCAAACCCCAACCCCTGATCTTTTACTTTTTCGTAGTGATAACTACATTTAACTACAACTTTACTGCTTTTACTGTTGCTGAAATTTTTATGGCAATTTTATTTTTAATAGAGTAGTTTTGAGGACAGTCTTGTTTTTGCTTAAATAGGGAGCATGTTGGGATATATACATGTCATACATGAATTACATTTCTAGTCTATCAAGACTGGGGATGCCAAAGGTATTATTTCTTGCAGGTTTACTGGGGAAACATTTCCCTAGTTCAGTAATATAACCCTCCTTTGCTCATTATTTCCTATAGTTTTTTTGGGTCATACTTTACTTCAAGTTTCTGTTACACTTGCATTCCAATAATTATGTGAAATTTAAATCTTCTTGGAAATTAATGTAAGAGTAATGTTAAATATCACTAACAAAATAACATTTTTATTACTTCCTTTTATTTTGGAGAGATACTATGTGGTATCTTATGTACCTGAAATAGGTCACATACCTCACGAACAAAAAATTGAATGATTGAAAACTTCTTTCTCGGAGCGATGATTAATTAAATACGCTTTCAAAAATATAAGCACAATAAGTCTTCTATCATATATATCATTTTCCTTTCTAACATATCATTTGACCCGAAAGAAGGAAGGTTTGGACCGAGCGAGAACGGTTAAATGTAACCTGCAAAGCCCATTGGCCCATTTTACAAAGATAATGGGCCGGGGTCCATATAGGTTCAAGTTGAAATTTTAAAGCCTATTAGGCCATCTGTCTTGGCAGAATTGAGTCGGAGTCGATGATTGAAAACCCAACCAAACATCCCTTTTAGATCCTAAATTACCAATTTCTTCTCACTCTCTGCAGTCGATCCTCTTCAACTAATCAACTCAAAATTCCCAAGGGGTTTTTCTGCATTCGAAGATCTCTCCTCCACGTCAATCCTCAATTCCCTGTCGCCATTCTTACAATCTTTTACAAACCGAGGTATGTCTCAATATATATCTATGTATGTGGGTGATGTTTGATTGTGATAATAAACTTTTCTTTTTTCTTTTTTTAAATCTGAAATGGGCTTTGTCTTTCTTTTTTTTTTCTTTTTTTGTTTTTCTATGATTGAGCTAATGATCATACCGGACCGGTAATGGGGTTGGATTTTATTTGGTCGCTATAATTATTGGAAACTTCTTTTGGCAGGGGTTGCTTAGATTATGTGATATATATGAATTCCTGGTGAAGTTTATTTAGGGTTTCTATTTTCTTGCAATAGTTAGCATTAGTGATTCATTAGACAATATTTGGATGGTAATTGAATTTTGGGGGCACCCCATCTAATGTTTGGATCTTTAGCTTGAATTTATGTAAAAGTTGCATTCAAAACCTGAACTTTGTCATAAAGCCAAAAAGACGGCCGCGGGGGGGGGGGGGGCGGGGCGGGGCGGCGCATATGGGGCTTGTCTGGGGAGTTGAAGTGAAAGTGAAATTGGAAATTATTCACCTGTTTTTTTCATTTTTCTTTTTGATGTTATGTATTTCATTTTTGGGCCATATTTGCTTTGATAAGAATTCTCTCTTGAAGATTGGTTTAATTTCCCCACTTGATACTAAGGTATGAATTGATATTGTTTTTTTTTTTGCAGTGGGGAATGTGAGTGTGAGAGATGGCGGAGGGGGGAGAAGAGGATATGCCAAGGGATGCAAAGATTGTAAAGGAATTGTTGAAGTCAATGAGTGTTGAGGATTATGAACCTCGAGTTGTGCACCAGTTTTTAGAGCTTTGGTATCGGTATGTTGTCGATGTGCTGACAGATGCACACGTCTACTCAGAACATGCTGGGAAGTCTACAATTGATTCTGATGATGTAAAGCTTGCAATTCAGTCTAAAGTCAATTTTAGTTTCTCGCAGCCTCCACCTAGAGAGGTAATTTAGTTATATGTTCCTTGACTTGTTAATTCTATTTTTTGGAGTATCTTTGAAATAATTCTAATCATGGCTTATGGTGCTGCTTTATATATTGCTAATCTGCTTCCTGTACGAATGATTATATGTTTAGTTCAAATGTGCAGTATCAAGACTTGGATGTAAATCATCCATTGGATTAGGTCATGCTGGAAATTGACTAGAATTGAGTTTCTTCGATATGATTATATAATGTAAACTGAAATATGTTTTACACTCTTCTCTATGATTATATTAACCCATTAATGTTTCTGATTTTCTTCTCCCCTTTGTCTTGGGAATAAAGGGTATAATATTTTGATAAAAAGTTGCGAATTAGGTTCATATTTGGAGAAAATTCTTCATCATTTTCATGAATATGTAATTTTATTATGCATGCCACCATTTTCACACCAAACCCCTTGACAGGTGCTACTGGAGTTGGCTAGGAGCAGAAATAAGGTCCCGCTGCCGAAATCAATAGCAGGGCCTGGAATCCCTCTGCCTCCAGACCAGGATACCTTGATCAACCCAAATTATCAACTTGCTATTCCAAAGAGGCAAAATAGCCAACTGCCTGAAGAAACAGAAGAGGATGAAGAAGCTGCTGATCCCAATCCCAATCCTAATCCTTCTCAAGATCGCAGAGATTTGCCCCAAGGGACTCCTCAGCGAGTTTCTTTTCCCCTTGGAGCTAAACATCCAAGATAACTGTTCTGTAATCATGTCTAAGCAATTATTTTTGTACTAAGAAGTATTTGCCGATACCCCTTCTAGTTAAAAGACATTTTTTTGCTTGGTATGATGCACCTGGTCATAGTCAATGTCACACTCATGTGATGATGTCTTATGGCTACAAGCTCCCTCTGCGTGCACGCAGAATGCGCACTTGCAGCATTTGTTCAATGGCATACGTGTACGATGGCTTTACAACTTGTATTTCCCCCTCTTGGTGCAAGAAGAATTTGCCAATGTATTATTTCATGTAGCAATTGTCCTTCCTGTGAATTCTTTGAGTTGCTGTGTATTTCAAAAGAAAACCAAGTTTTTGGCACTGTGTCCATATCAGAAGTGGCGACGCCATCATCTGTCCCCACCTCAAACCCATCTAACAAAGCCCACTAAACAGAGTTATATTTAGTGACCATCACTTTTTCAATTTCAACTTGTGCAATTTTCCAATCGAATATAAAATTTTTATGATTCGACAGAGACAGTTCTCTGTGATCAAAGTAGGCTTTATCAAGTGTGAAGGTACTTTCAGATCAGTCAATTAAATTTTTTGAACATGCGTGGCAACATCATCCAGAGCTCTTCAAGAAAAATGAAACATTTTAAGTAATGGCTATAAGTTCTTTAGATTTTTCCCTTGCGGCAATCTCTGTTGGCCCATCTGAAAACGTCAGCTCCAAATTCGTATACAAATAATCTTTTCCTGCATCAAGAAATCGTGAACTAACAGCATGCAATTCGGGTATCATCTTAGTTTCAATTGGATGGGCATTTCCCTTCATAACAGAACCATGAATCTATTCTTTATAAACATCTGTCTTATGTACAAGAGTAACCAGCTTTTTCTGATTAAATGGTATATACTACAAAAGAATGAATTCAACTGAGGTCAACTTCTATAGCTACAAACTGCGCTTGATATGGTAAGACCCCTGTCATACATCCGCTGGATTTCTTCCCGGTACTCAGTCAATGACTTATCTGATATGGCTGGAGTCAACTCCACCACATCCCCCATTTTTAGCTTGCATGCTGGATCAGTGACAGGCTCATGGTTTAGCCGTGGCCTTAGCTCCTCCTTCACAGGAAACCCATATGAAGTCCATCTAGAACTGCCTCGACCAGCTGTTTCCAACAGATCCATCACAGATGAGTTTGCTGGGAACTCCTGCACAGACATCTGCAAGCCATAATACCGTGTCAAACATTACTCAGCATTACAAGTCTTACGAACAATAGAGCTTAAGATAAAAATCAAGACCATAAATTCACTGGAACCATACAAGTACTCTGTTTTACCAAATATCCCATGTTTAGCATTTCAAAACTATCAATTATTGCATGTAAAAACTCCACATCAAGAGAAAGAAAACATCCCCCACTTTGAAAACCCCAATGAGGTATCATCTACTTCCAATTCTTGAGATATAAACAGATATAAGATAAAGAAAGTATCACGAACAAACCTTATCATTCTCAATCATGATAACAAAGACAGGCCCATCAGAGCCACATTGAGGTTTGCAAGAAAATGTGCAATCTTTAGAATGGGTAGGGAACGTGCAAGGTGGCTTCATGGAGTCAAAATAACCAACGGATGACCTGTCTTTGCTCATTGCCTCACACTGCCAAGTAATGACCCAGCGCACCCATTCAACCATCTGGAGGACAAAGGAAGAGTGTTTACAATCGCCTTCTTTGTATCTCCAGTGAGCAGCAAATCCATACTCAGCTTGTAGATGCATCTTTTTTGTTCGGATCTGAACTTCGAGGGGAACCATACCCTCACCTATGACTACCGTATGTAGAGATTGGTACCTGCAAATTGTAAAATAAATATTAAGCATATCAGTTAGCAAACCCATTAAATGGAATCTTCACCATTCAAATAAAGCATACCCATTACACTTCGGATCAACTATGTAGTCCTTGAACCTCCCAGGTACTTCATGCCATAGCTGCTGGACAACTCTTAGAGCTTTATAGCAATCTTCTTCAGTTTCAACAATCAATCTTAATCCATGAATATCATGAATTTCATCCATGTTTAGCTTCTTCCTGCAAAAGGTATAATGACAAGAGCTCATGAAATATAAATACACCACAAAGTAAATATTGAACCACGATGGAGTAGACTAAAAAACAAAACGTAACTGTGAGATCACTGTGTTGCAACACATGTAAATCAACAAATTACACAACAATTATCTATATCAAATAAATAGAAAACTTAACCATTAGAATACCAAAGGTCAACATTTGCGTCATTTACACAGTTCTCACTCACACAACTACTCACTCCCCAAAGTCTCTTGAACCCCACATGGGCTTAAGCAGATTACAAAACCACAAAAAAAAGAAAAAGAGAAAAAAAATGGAAACTCAAAACCATGAATGAGCAAATGCAAGCTTGTTGCTCTGCACATGGAATGCATCCGCATCTTTGTGTGTATCTACATATGCTTTATTATGAGAGAGAGGTAAAAGAGAAATCATACGTACTTCAACATCTTGGAATAGATGCTGAACAAGCTTTTATGCCTGCCTGACAGACAGTGGTAAGAAATTGCTCCAGCCTTGAGAGCTTGCTCGAGCTTCTCTACAGAAGATGTAACTACAGCCTCATCAAAGGACTTAACAAGCTTGGATGACAATTCTTGGTGCTGGTCTGGATTGAGATGTTTGAAACAGAGATTCTCAAGCTGCTCTTTCCAAGTGTAGATCCCTAATCTATTGGCCAGTGGCACAAATATTTCCGAAGTTTCCTTTGCAAACCTTTGTTGTTTGATCAAAGGTAACGCATCCAAAGTAATCATATTATGCAATCGATCAGCTAACTTTATTAGAACAGCCCTAGCATCTGCCATTGCGAGGAACATGGTATGCAACCGATCTGCCTCAACAGTTTTACTGGCAGTGTTGTTCTCCCGTGCAAGCTTGCTCAATTGGCTCAGCTTAGACACCTGGCAGATCACCACAGTTTAATACAAGTCTTCAGGCCATTAAAATATTCACAAATCAATCCAACATCAAAAGTTGCATGCATGCTTAGAGTAAACTCCCAACCCACATCTAGATCACTATCCAATTATAAAAAATAATTAATGAATATCTGTTTTTCAAGTCAGCACCCCTTTCATCAACCATAACACATCATCAACAAAACAAACTGAAGAAAACAGTAACATATTAGCAGGGTGGGGTTGAACATCTTTCACTTACATAAATAAACAGATTATGGAAAATAGCTAATGCAGATATACATATCACAGATAATTAACTTCGACTGACAAGTTGAACTGATGTCATTACATCTGAAGCCTATATCTTAACTTAAACTGAAAGCAGACATATCTGATATCACATGCCAAAACCCAATCTAAGAAAGAAGAGTAAAAGTTAAATTTCCCTTACCCCTTCAACTAAATCTGCGACTCCAGCTCCAAATGACTTTGAAATATGGTCATAAGTAACAAAAGAATCGTCAACCGTGTCATGCAAAAGCCCTGCAGCAACAACTGTAGAATTAGCACCAATGTTTGCCAACAGAATCGCCGTTTCCACGCAATGCTGCAAATAAGGCTGCCCACTTGCTCGTTTCTACACACATCAAAAGTATCACAATGCTCAATCTTAAATCACCACAATACTTTCGTACAATACCAAGAAATTTTCAAAAATAATGTGAAATACCTGGCCTCTATGAGCCTTCTCTGCTTCATAAAAAGCCTTGACAACAAAATCATCCCTGAAAATCAAATGCCTCGACTGCGCATCGGAAAGCAAGTCTTTTGCATAAGGAGGCAAGTCCAACTCCAGGAAATTGTCCTCCATGTTAAAAGTAAGTTCATCCGAGGACAAAACATTTGACGACGAAGATAAATTGAAGGCCTTAACATCCAAGGCCAAAGGTGACGAATCAAAATCCACACACGAACCCAACGCATGCCTGACGAATCCATTAAACATACCCCCACATCCAGACCTAATTGAATTGAAATCCGCGCTAATTCTCAAGGGCGGGCTTCGAGAACCCAAACCAATTAAACTATTCGGGCCTTGAAGCACAGAAACGGGACTCTGGTGACCCTGATCTCGTTTTAAAGACGAGCTTAACGAAGAGTATCGAAAAGAAGACCCCAATTCCTCGGTTCTATCATGCCATAACGATCCCAATTCCTCGGCCCCAGTTGAATAACTCGCCGACTTAATCGGAGGCGAGGAAAACAAGCACGATAGGCCCCCTATTAAAGTTCTTTGCGACGGCGATGCCGATGCCGAAGACGTTGACCGTCCGTTGACGTCTAAATCGTACGCCGCGTGGGAATTAATCTGATGCGAAGCTGAGCACACACTGCTTGGGCTCGCGTAAAGCGCTAACGTCGGAACCGTCATAATCAAACCAAAATTCAGCCCCTAAAACTTGTAACCTGAATAGTCACAGCAATTTCAAGCCCTAATTTCTGCTCTACGTTTAATTATTACTATCTAAATTCATACACGCCTAATCTGAAATTAGAAACAGAATTGAAGTACATATTTCTGAAAAATTATGGCGCCCATATATACACAAATAGGGGAAAAAATAAAAAATCAAGATAGTGAGATCTTGAGCAGAAATTATAGGAAGTCTAGAGAGAGAGAAGTTTGAGAGTTTCTTCTTTATTTGTCTTCTTCTTCTTCTTCTTCTTCTTCTTCTTCTTCGCCGATTTTTCCCCTGGCTTCTGAGAAATGGTTACTCTTTAAAGCCAGGGAATGGAGGTGAAAATACCAGAATGCCCTCGGATGGTACCTGAAATAACGGAATTGTGAATTTGTGTTTGCTGCTGCTTTGCAGCAAACAAGGAAGCGTTTGTTTCTCTGTTTTTTTTATAAGGAAAATTTAGTTTATTACTACTTGTATTAAAAATATTTCTTATTTATTAAGAGGATAATATTTTGCCATGATTATTAAAAGAAAACTAACCTAAGTAAGATTTGTGGATAAGTTAATGTGATTAGACTAATCCAATTGGTCTTTAGATAAGAATGGAATAAATATTTGGAGTGACGTTAGAAATGACGGTAACTTTTTGCTCCTTAATTATCACTATTGTAAGGAGTCAGTCTATAATTGAATTTAAAATGAAATATTACTTGCAGTGTTTTGAAATTAAAGTTGTCGCACAATTTGTTAATTTTACATTTAAAAATCTTAGGTTTTAGTATTTCAATTTGTCAAAAAAAAAAATTGGTTGTTGGCATGTTTGAATATGTGTATTATCGATTTTAATTGGTTATATTCTATTTAGTCACGAGTTATTTTAATTAGTCGATAACTTTAAATTATACTAATTAATTTTATATAATTAATGGTTATGATCAAAATATTTTCATTATGTATTTTGTAATTACATATAGTGTTTTCAAATTATAAAATTTTAGCAATTGCTATTTCCATATATAAATTGATTATTAGCAAATTTACATCGCATTTTTTTTTTTTAATAGAATGAATAATAATATTTTTCTATACAATAAATGCTATTTTAAAGTAGTAGAGGCGGGGCTAATAAGACTTCTCACAAGGCATTAATTGATTAGAATAATACTGCACTTCCATAGTTGCATTAGAATAGTTTTTACTTAATCCACCCTACTATTTTTGCCAACCATTAGAAGCTTCTTGTAATTATTGCTTACATTTTAATTAAACATAATGAAATAAATTATTTTGCTTAATAGGCTTTTAAGTTTACTTTTTATGCATCCGATAAGATCGATTGAGTGAGGGACCACCCAGACTTTTTTATAATGTTATATTATTATTTTATAGTTTCCTCAATATTTTCTAAATTTTTGACTCGAATGACTTGATTGCTTGGTTAAGTTGACAAAGGTATATGCTAATTTTATTTTATTTCTTAAACATTCTTATGGTTTCTAGATTCACAATTTTTATTTATTTTTTAATAATTTAAATTTCGAATCTTGTGCTCGACACTCATTATAAAATATATATAGTATATTTAAAAGAATCAACAAATACACAACGCTACTATTCTAAATAAATTCGAACTCACAATATTTACGTTATTTTTCCTTGTGTCATACCACTTCATCGTACACGCGGGCATTTTCACAAGTCATTTGGTAGTATAGAGACTAGAAATTGCATTTAACCCTAATATTGAATTTAATTAATATATATACATATATACAAATACAAATATTGAACTTAATAAACTGCCTTGTATGAATAAATAAATACAAATATTTATCTGAGTTTGATTAGTATTCTAGGACTGTAGATTTTATAGTGATAAATACTTTTAAAATCATGCCAAAAAAAAAATTGGTATGTTGGTCGGAATTTTAATATATTTTTTCTATAAAAAAAAACATAAGTTATAAACTTGATGTCGAGATGGCAACATAGGTGGTTTTAGGGGCTAGTTTATTAAAATTTAAAACATATCCCGTCAATATTTAAAAGACCCTGGGCCTAAACTCGGCAAATGAAACATGATTTATTTTAAAATTTTAAAATATATTAAAAGTATAATCTTTAAAAATAGTATCATATAACAAATTAAAAAATAAATAAGTAAAATGAGTCTAAGATGGGACGGGATGATTTTAAAAATAAAAATTCAATACTTATTTAAATCGAATATAATTTTTAAACCCCGTCCATAGGGGATTTGGAGTGCTCAAAAGCTTGATGCGCCATACAATGTTCCCAACTTTATAGTGATGTAAACTTCCTTGTTTTGAATAATAGTAACAAAGCACTTAACTATTACTTTTGCTAATTAAACATGTCGATCTTTTATAAGTTACTCTATAATTTATGCGTCTGTTTCAAGTAATCAAAAACCTTTTTATGATTATTGACTTGCAAGTTGGAGAATGGACCCATGGCTTGATATTTTTTGTTTGAGTGCACAATGCCCATAAATATCGCCCTCAAGATAACAAATCCATTGAATCTATGTTAAGTTTTTGATTTTTAATAAAGTGGATTCTACAATTTCACGGCCACATGAAAATCATACAATGAGAAAAAGGAGAAAAAGATTTTTTTTAAAAAATAAATTTTAAATATTTTATCTGTCAAATTTAATCTTTTGATATTTTATCCTTAGTAAATAAATTTTTAATATGTCTCCTTAACTTATATATAAAGATTTCTACAAAATAAGGTTCTAATAGCAATATTGTGTTATAGAATAATTTATGTATTTTTGAGTTCAAATCTTTTATATGAGAAAGCTAAACATGAGCTATCATCTCAAAAGGGGATTTACTTATGCAATAAATTTTCATGATTTTTGATAAATGTGAGGTTTTTGTCTCAACTTGCTTTTTGAAATATTAGTAATTTTCTTATTTTTGAATATTATATAATAAATTTTTATGATTTGTGAATGAACGTGAGGTTTTTGTCTCAATGTGAGGTTTTTGTCTCTATTTTTGAATATCTCCTACGCCCTAAGGTAGGAAACGAATTAGGGTTGTGTTGAGTAGTTTCTGAAAAAATCGGATAACTTATAGATTATCTTCCAGAGTATTTGAAATTGGGTGGTGAGGAGTCATTCGTAAAACGGTATAAGAGCAGTGATTTTATGACTGATGGCGTTGCAAACCATCTCACCCCGGTGCTATTCTGGTCAAAAAGAGGTAAAAATTTATGAAGATTTTAATTTTAGTTCGAAAGCATGTTGGGTCTTATGTGATCGTAATGAACTATTTTTTTCTTATAAACAAATTGATAAAATTGTAGTTAAATGACCAATTTTGTCATATTTAAAGTGTTAAATGATTTAATTTACTATTCTAAAAAATTAGAAAAAAATAATTTTGCCAATCCATACTGATTAGGAGACTAATTTTGTATTTTACCCGAGAAAATGAATCTCCACCTCCTTCAGGACCTTCCCGGAGAATTTCTCAAATTCCGAAAAAATAATAAATGACTGTTTTAAATTTATCAGTTACTTTATATTTTATTACTATTTCTGAATATATATGTAATGAAAGTGCAGGATGTTGGAATTTGTTTCGTTTGGGGACAAAGGCAATTGAGTAAGCACGTGGCCTGCGACGGATGCCATGTGGTCAGCAACGACGGCTTACACTTGTTCCTTCGGCTTTCCACTGAATTCCTTGCTTAATTTGCTACTTCTCTCGATGCCAAAAATTTAGTGCATCATTCAACATGCAAAACAAATACTTTTGATATCAATTTTGTCCAAATGCATTGTGCCGTAATTATGATACATACTATTTCACAACGATGGATATTGAGGAATTTTTATGATTATGTTTAAGGAATTTATGATTAAAAGTTTTCATAATTAAAAGTTGCGAATATATTAAATAATTTTTTTATTTTAATTATCTAGATTATTTTCTTTCTTTCGAATTTAACTTGAGCGTTAGATTGATGGATAAATTTTCGACGCCTGTAATACTATGTTTTGACGCAAATAATACCCCACTTAATAATTCAAGTTCGTATGAATATTACCAATTGGAGTTGTATCACATTAATTTTATTTTTTTTATATCAACAAAATAAAATATTACATGATCAATTTTAATTTTTTTTCTTTTGAAACTACGCAGCATCAAAATTTAAAATTCCACTAATTCATTTGATCAATTCATATATAAAGTATTATAACAATTGTTTTTGTTTAGGAAGGTATGTTGGTGTTTGGACAATCGTACAAATTTCAATTTTTTTTTTTTATCATATTTGAGTAGTATCATTATACTAATAATTATAATATTTTGAGGTAATGATAAATTATTGATTTTATAGTCTCATTTATCAATACGACCCTCCTAACTTATAGCTTACTTATAAAGCATAAAAATATTAGTTAGATTTGATTTATAATACAAATAAGTTTAAAAATTATCTTTTTTTACGATCAATTCAGTTTTGCGTCTTTATTTAATATGAATGACAAAAAGACCACAGTGCCCCTATTGCTAAAATACGGTACATCATGTCCACATCAGTTAAAAATATCTTTAGTCTATTAAGGATTTCAGCATTTAAAAGGAATGAATGAATAAGGTTGAGATTCGGTAGACGTGTGCATGGGGGATTACAGAAACACGTGAATACGTGTGGAAAACCTGGTGGGTTGCGTATGGACACGACTTTTGAAAACGTGCAAGCTGCAATTCATGCACGAGCGTGCAACACAGCCGGCATTTCTTTGCCTGCTTTTTGGGTCCCTACTCTCAATCAGCAATATGAACTAGAAAATAGCTTCCAGCTTTCATCTTGTAAATTTAAAATTAAAAAAAATAGTGTTAATTTGAAACCAAAACAAGCTTTCAGAATTAGTCAAGTTTGTGACTTCATTTTGTACATGGCGAAACTAGCATTTTATTACTGGGGAAAGATTAGGAATGCTAACTGGGTTGGTAGTATAACAAAATTAATTTTCAATATAAAATGAATCAAATATTTATATAATTAATATGGATTATATATATTTATACGCAATGGATTGTTAATTTACGTATTTCGAATCAAACTCGTCTATCAGTCTTTTTTTTATTAAACCACGAATATATATTTCTCGTCGGTGGTGAATAATTACTAAGTTATTCACTCAATTACACAGCTCAAATTTTTGGACTTTACGGTGATGCTTCAAGAAAGATCTAGAAACAGTTTTGAGATAATTAAATTCATTCACACACTCTATTGGATGAAATTAGATATTTTATTCCTATTTAAGGTAGAATCTCAGTTAAACTAGAAAATTCAATCTTATTCAAATTGTGTTAATTAGGTCAAAGGTTCTAAACCCAATTCAATTTCCAACAATCAGGATTTGATTCGTCTTTTTAAACTTACAAACGTGTTTGTGGCGCATTTTGAGTTTTATTTTTTAAATTTGCTCCGTCCCGTCCCGTCCCGTCTCGTCCCATTTGATTATTTATTTATTTTTATTTTAATTATTTTCTATTTTTATGTGATATTATTTAAGTTTTAATTTGCATGTATTTATGTGATGTTACTTTATAAAAAATATAGTTTTTATAATATTTTAATAGTGTTATTTTAAATAAAATATTTTTTTGTATTTTTAAAATTATAAAGCGGGTTTAAAGAGATTTAACTCGGATTAAACGGGATCTTGAATTTTAATAAACTCACCCCAAACCTGTCTTATTGCCATCCTATGAAAGATTAATAAGTTAAATATTATAACAAAATTATTAAATTTTTTATAGTAATGGACCAAAGTATGTCACACAAAACAACTTTTTTTAAAAAATAAAATAAAATAAAAAATAAAAGCATATGAACAATCTTAAAATTCCATAAAGCCTACCAAAATCTGAAAAAATTGAACTCCAATCAGTTGTGCCATCACACTATCACCACTTTGAACCAACAAAAGAACATGAGAAGGCCAAAAGTACACTTATTGTGGTATATTGGCTAATGGGTTCGGTTCTTTAATAGAATCTTATTAGCATTTCTTTGAAAGCTACAAGGCAAAATGCTCCGACATCTCAAGTTTTTAGCATCAACAATGTTCTTTTAAAGAGATGCAATCCCAAGTTTTTAGCATCAACAATGTTCTTTTAAAGAGATGCAATCCGGTAGTTATCACATGTTTCTTCTTTTCAAATTTTTATTTTTTATTTTTTTCAATGACAAAAAAAATTATAATGATCATGATATTCCGTATGATTTTCAGATGAAAATATAATAGGAAGATATTCCGTGTTTAGTATCATAAGGAAGTTAAGATGACAAGGGCTTTCAAAATCGAATTCAAAGATAGATCGTTTGTGAACAAGATTAATTGTTTGTTTAGATTAAATTCGAGAACTACAATTAAAAGAGATTACTGAAATGTAACCACATTTGACTGAAATCTACTATTTAGCAACATTTTAAAAACAACCCCCCCAAACATTAACTAGTTATGCTTGTGGAATATATCTTTAATGATGTTTGATACTCTAATAAAAATTTTAGTTCACAAATCATTCGTTAAATTTTCTTTTAATATAGTTTAGATTCTCTGTTTTAAATGATATTTCATTTTCAATTTCAATAATATCAATACATGACAAATGTACATTAATGACATCGTTATGTATATTTAACGTTTATTGATAATATTCAAATAAAAGATGAAATAAAATTTAGAACATAGATCCAATTTGCAAAGACGACAAATGTGCAATTGGTTTATAATTTAAGCTTCATAATTGTGAATTTGGGCCTAAAACATAGACTCCTATGGTCAATGTTATGTAGTTTGGTGGGCTTAGACAAGCTGCGCTTTGTCTTAAGGTAAGAAATGGCCTATAATAGATTTAAGGCCCAGCTCTCTCTATTATAGTGAAGTGGAAAATCCAGAAATTGATGCCCCTTGATGTACCCTAAACTGGTTATGTTTTTGTTTAGCAACAACAAATATTTATTATAGTTACAAATTTGTCTTTTTATTTTTCTTTTTTTCTCCATCCTTGAAATGTGACAACTAAATTGTGTTTGAATTATAAAAACTTTACAATATGCGAATTGATGTATTGCACGAGCCACATGAGTCTCATTGCCGATTCTTTTTCTTCCTATAATGAACTATATAATTTGTATAGTAGCATGTAAACTATTCAAGAAATAAGATAATGAAAAATCGAAACATGCCTAATAAAAATAAAACAATGATAATCAACTTAGGTTGAAATCGAGTTTTACTAGCTAGGTTTATACACTTATCAAATTAATTTTTAGTTTAACAAATTTAACTTGATTCAACTCAATATATTAAAAATAATAAAATATATATTTTTACGAAATTACTTAATCTTTGCTCATATTTAGCTCAACTAAAACTTATTATAATTTGATTAATGATAAAGGACATAAAGTCTGTAATTTTTCTAAGCTTTCAAATTGAAAAAAAAAATTAATTTGAAAATTGTTACCTTATGCATTACATATGCAGGCCAAACTATTTTTAAACTATAGGACATGTTGAATAACATAATTTGAAAATATTTATAGAGTCCAAAAATAAAAAAATAAAAGAACAAAGAATATATAAGTCTATTTATGGAAATATGAAATTGATTAAGCTATTCTGTTTTTGGGTTGTGGGGTGGTATATAACATGGGCGGTTATGATTATGAAAACCCCATTGCCACACCTAAAATTTACCTAAACCTGAAGAATCTGAAAACAAAAGCTTTACGATTTTATTCTGAATCCCTCCTCGCACTCGTCCTAAAAATCCCTTTAACCCGGAGGTAAACCTTCAGAGTTTTTAATTTATCAAATTTCGTCAATAGTATCAAATTTCCGTAAAGAAGTAGCAAAATTGATAATTCTTTTTAAGTAGAGTTCGAACTCGGTAAAGTGGGCAATCGAGGGGTTGTTTTGAGTTTTTTTTTTTTCTTTTTTTTTTTTTAAAATAAGGTTTAGGGTTTTGGGAGTGTTATGGATGACCTCGAAAAGGCGATTTTAATAAGCTTTGATGAATATGGAGCGGTTGATTCAGTGCTAAAATCACAGGCTGTTGCTTTTGTCCAGCAAATTAAAGAGACCCCATCAATCTGTAGCATATGCATCGAAAAGTTGTGTTTTTGTAAGCTAGTTCAGGTTCAGTTTTGGTGTTTGCAGTGTCTACATGAGGTGCTTCTTGTTAAATACTCGTCAATGATGCCGGAGGAGAAGTCTTTCATTAGGCAATCCATGTTTTCGATGGTTTGTTATGAGGTTGTCAAGGCAAATAATAATAATTGGGTAAGGTTATTGGAGGGCCCGGCATTTATAAAGAATAAGCTTGCTCAGGTTGTCGTGACTTTGATTTACTTTGAGTACCCGTTGATTTGGCCATCTTTGTTTGTTGATTTCTTGCCAAATTTAAGTAAAGGTGCTGTGGTCATTGATATGTTTTCTCGGGTTTTGAATGTGCTGGATGATGAATTAATTAGCTTGGACTATTCACGTAGCGTGGACGAGCTTGCTGTTGCTGGGAGAATTAAGGATGCTATGAGGGTGCAGTGTATGCCACAGATTGTTGGGGCCTGGTATGAAATTGTTTCAATGTATAGGAATTCGGACCCTGAGTTGTGTTCTAGTGTTTTAGATTCTATGAGGAGGTACATTTTGGATTGACATTGGATTGATTGCTAACGATGCTTTCACTCAATTGTTGTTTGAATTAATGCTAGTTGATGGCTTACCGGATCAGCTACGTGCTGCTGCTGCTGGTGTTGTTCTTGCAGTGGTTTCAAAAAGGATGGATCCAAAACCAAAGCTTGCTCTTTTGCAAAGCCTTCAGATAAGAAGGGTTTTTAGGCTGGTTGTCGGGGATGGTGACCCGGAGCTAGTGTCCAGCGTGGCTTTTTTGCTCACTGGGTATGCCACTGAAGTTTTGGAATGTTCCAAGTGTTTGAGCTCAGAGGATGGCAAGAAGGTTTCATTAGAACTCCTGAATGAGGTTCTGCCCCCAGTTTTTTATGCCATGCAGAACTGTGAAGTTGATTTGGCCTTCAGCATCGTGCAGTTTCTCTCAGTTTATGTTGGCACGATGAAGAGCCTCTCTGCATTGACAGAGACACAGATGCTTCACGTGGGCCAGATATTGGAAGTGATCCGTGCACAGATTCAGTTTGATCCCGCGTACCGCAGTAATCTGGACATGTTAGACAAGATTGGGAGGGAAGAAGAAGACAGAATGGTGGAGTTTAGGAAGGATTTATTTGTATTGCTCCGCAATATAGGTCGTGTTGCACCTGATGTGACTCAGATATTTATCAGAAACTCATTGGCTAGTGCTGTTTCCTCTTCAGAGGATCGAAATGCAGAAGAAGTTGAAGCTGCTCTTTCCTTATTTAATGAGCTTGGAGAATCATTAAGTGATGACACAATGAGATGTGGTAATGGTCTGCTGCAAGAATTGGTCCCAATGCTGTTGTCAACAAGATTTTCTTGTCACTCCAACAGACTCGTTGCACTAGTGTACTTGGATACAATAACCAGATATATGAAGTTTGTATTGGAGAATACTCAATATATTCCATTGGTATTGCGTGCCTTTCTTGATGAGAGAGGTATACGCCATCCAAATGCCAATGTCAGTCAAAGGGCAAGTTATCATTTCATGAGGGTTGTGAAATTGCTCAAAGCAAAGCTTGTGCCTTACATTGAGACAATCTTGCAGGTGTCAAATCACACCTTACTTTTTCCCACAGTTCTTAGACATATGGAGCAGATGCTTAAAAAAGAGATATCAGTACTATTTTTGCTAATTCTGTTTTATACCCTCTTTATGCTATCGATTTCAGAGTCTACAGGATACAGTTGCCCAATTTACAATGACGAGCAGTGTCTCTAAGGAGCTTTCGGGATCCGAAGATGGAAGTCACATTTTTGAGGTAAATTTTGGGTTTTATGTATTTCAGTAATAGTTCAATTAGATAGTTGATGCTTCTGTCTGAGGTTGTGTGTCGGCTTCTGCAGGCAATTGGATTGTTAATTGGGATGGAAGATGTACCCCTTGAGAAGCAATCTGATTATCTTTCTGCACTGCTCGCTCCACTTTGTCAGCAGGTCAAGTCTTATGGCCTATAATGATATTTGTGTCGTTTAACTATCCTTCATCTCCTCCTTTTTGCTTGTGTGTGAGTTATTCTGATATTATTTGGCTTTTCTTAAACAATGTTAAATTAAATTGAAAATTTATATGCTTGTCCAGGTTGAGGCGGCCCTCTTAAATGCAAAAGCTCTGAATCAAGATGAATCTCTTGCACAGATTGGAAATATCCAGCAAATAATTATGGCCATTAATGCTCTTAGCAAGGTCTTTATTGATGTTTCAAGATTCTTATGATTGTTGTATTCTAGTTGGTTTAGTTTCCTGTTTTTCTTTTCATGATTATAACTTTATATGCTCTCATTTTCTCTATTTGGGTTGATACAAGAAATTATTTGCAACAAAATGAAGAAAGGATGTTAAGTTTTTGCTATTAGTTAGATTTATTTACAAATATATTGCGTTTAGCCTAATAGTTTCTTTTGGTACTTTTTGCTTTAAGTAACAGACAAAATTGTAGTTTCATCATTTTTTCATAAATGTTTACCATGAACATATGGCTTTTGTGTGATCCAGGGCTTCAGCCAGAAGCTTGTAACTGCTAGTCGCCCTGCAATTGGTCTCATGTTCAAACAGGTTAAGTTTAAGTCTTGACTCTGTGAAATTCTGAAGTGTTTATTCTTCTTTTGATAAACATATATATGTCAATCAGCATCTGTTAATCTATCTAGTTATTTAGTGCAGTGAACTTTTGTCAGATTAACAATATGAGTTTATACTTCTATTTATGTTTTAATTATCACCAACTAGCTTGCTCCATTGCTCTCTCCCACACCCTCCACCCCTCTCTCTCTCTCTCTCTCTCTCTCTCTCACACACACACACACACATGCAGCCTCTGAATATTTCCCGCCTCTTCTGTACAAAACAGATCATTGCATTCTAGTTCATAAGAAATAGATATGATGCCGAAGGTTGGTGGAGCTATATTTATTTATATCTGGATAATAGTTGCAATGTTTGTATTCTTGTCTCCTATTATGTTCTAATGGGTTGATTCCTTGATATAGACTTTAGATATTCTCCTGCAAATACTTGTTGTCTTCCCGAAGGTAGAACCCCTGCGGTGTAAGGTAAGAATTGGGGATCTTTCATATGATTGCCAAATTACAAACTCCTTCTCTACTGAAACTTCCTTTTGCTAGGTCACATCTTTCATTCACCGTATGGTGGACACCTTAGGAGCTTCTGTTTTTCCATTTCTTCCAAAGGCACTGGAGCAGTTGCTAACAGAAAGTGAGGTATAAAGATTTACTTTCAATCTGTTTTTTTCTTCTGACTTTAGTTCTCCCGAATTTAAATTTTATACTTCTTGTGTTTGTAGGGGTGGGTAAATTGGCATCACAATTTAGCTGATTGAGAGTTTGTCTAAAACCTGTTCTGAATGGACGGGCTTGAAATAATTCTATTAAATTTTATCTTCACCTTGTGTTGTGTTTATTTATTTTTCGGTGATCATTCTGCATTTGCTAGTTGTGTAAGGTTTGGGTTTGAATAACTAGCTAGATAGATATGGGATATGTGTGTTTGTACTGTGTTTTATTATCATCTAATGGTTGAGGCATTCTATTCTCCTCTTGCTTTACATGAAAACTATACCAATCAACTAGGGTATGCAGATATGCAAATATGCCACAATATTGCTTCTGTTATGGGAGGTTGTTTATCTTATATTTTTAACAAGTGCCTTTTGAATGTGTGAGTGGACTTGGAGGGTTAAGGAATGAAGCTTATGTTTTTAATATATTCCTTTAGTAGTGATGCTGACATTCTATCATAAAGGAAAGTCATGTTTTATATTAGCTATTCGGCTCTCTTGGGTAGTGTACATGGTAAAGTGAGGCCATTGATTTTACTAATGCTGTCCTGCAGCCCAAGGAACTGGTGGGGTTTCTGGTACTGCTTAATCAGCTCATCTGCAAATTCAGTGTTGGGATCCATGACATATTGGAAGAAGTATATCCTATTATCGCTAGTAGGACGTTCGATATTCTCCCAAAGAATGATATTCCGTTGGGAACTGGCAGCTGTACTGAGGTACACAACTTGTTGCTAGCGTTACTTTAGTTGCTTAAGTGATGGAGTACTTGTTGTTACATAGAGTTGCAGCGAGAACTAAGATATCCTAATGAAACTAGTGAGCGAATAGTATAAAATTGAACAATTAGATTTAATATAGTGGTGCTTGAGAGATTGAACTTGTCAATCATTCATGTTTTGAACATGTATTTTAGATAAGTATTTAATTCTTATGTACATCTTTCTGGTCAGATGATAATCAGTATACTTAGTTGTAAATCTCTTGGTTTTTTGTTTAGGAAATCCGTGAATTACAAGAACTTCAGAGAACATTC
The DNA here is from genome assembly GCA_019321725.1 of Paulownia fortunei. Lineage (NCBI taxonomy): Eukaryota > Viridiplantae > Streptophyta > Magnoliopsida > Lamiales > Paulowniaceae > Paulownia > Paulownia fortunei. The sequence continues at coordinate 510,093 of CM033118.1, read as the reverse complement.
TTTACATTTCTACATGTGATTGCCACCCATGATCTGTCATCGGTTTTCCTATCCCCCAAAAGTAGTGGATGCTTGGAATTGATGATGCAGTTGCTATCATACACTTGTTGTAATCATAAGGATATCCTTACCAGAAAGGTGAGTGTTACCCAAATTTTTGCGTGACATGGATATGCTTAAAAATTTTCAAGCTCTGAGATCTGTTAATTATGAGGTAATATAGGGCTGAAATCTTGCCTTTCTCCATCATTCAGGCTTGTGTTCAGATATTTATTCGGCTAATCAAAGATTGGTGTACTGATCCTTATGGCAAAGAAAAGGTATTTTGCTCTTGGAGTACCATTACCGCTGTCAATTTCTTCAAGTACTAAGGTAAAATTATTTTTCAGGTACCTGGTTTCCAGAGTTTCATAATTGAAGCATTTGCCACAAATTGTTGTCTGTACAGTGTGCTTGACAAGTCCTTTGAGTTTCGCGATGCAAATACTGTAAGTTCATGCTTCAGGTCCGAATGATTTGTGTGCATACATAACTTTAGCATATGTAACTGTATTTTGATGTCTTGCTGAGATCATCATCGATGTTATTGGAGACAACGCATAAACTAAATTTCTGTTGGAAATAGGTGAATGTATTGCAGCAATACATTGATTATGTGATCTCTATGCTTTATAATTTGTACTCTTGATTATTTTGAGTCAAGAATAATTACCTTCTTAATGATATTGAAGCTCTCTGTTGGCTTCAAGTGTGCTTTATATGCTCCTTGTTTTTGCGCCATGTCTATTATTTATTGTATAAGGGCCGTGAGATCTCTTTTCTGGCCTTATTTGTAATTAAAAATAGTAGTTTCTGTGTCTTCTCTGGTCAACATGACTAGGCAGACAGCCTTTAATCAATTTAGCTATTTTTGGCTCACTTTGGTGTCATGTAAATTTCCATCGATCATGAGTGGTGCAACATGAGTTATATTTTTGCTTTTGTTTTTGGGTGATAAACTGAGGTATGCTGTTCTCAGAAGTATGCACCTTTAGTTGTTAACATGCATTAAATTTGGCATTTTAAGTGTTTATTAGTAGTTGTATAGGAGAAAAAGGACTTAAATGTTGGTGATGGCACTGTCACAGTCCTGACTGTTATTCTCAGCAGCTAAGGTTCTAAACTGTGGTTAGGATAATGAATTTCATGTTATCTCCACAAGGAAGACACTAGCTTTCATTTGGGATGATTAGGGAATTTCAATTTCATCCATGGATGCCTTTTGCTTACTCAGCTGGGATGTAAAATAAGTCTATCTTTGTAATTTTAAACTGTTAACATGGAATATTGCTGGACCTATTGCACATTTAGAATCCAAATGTGAAGGTAAAATAGAATATTGTTATGATTGACTTATTTTTATCCCATTTCTAGAATATTTACATCAACCAGGGAAAACTCAATTTAGTTGTGCATGTTGTAACTTAGCTGAATGAATCATACTGCTGTTGAATTAGTTGCCAATTGCCTCTTTTTTGGGTTTTCCGAATTCATGCCTAACCACATGCCCATTTCTTGTTGGGGCTTTCTTTGGCAGCTGGTCTTGTTTGGTGAAATTGTAATGGCTCAAAAGGTCATGTATGAGAAATTTGGCAATCTTTTTCTCCTTCACTTTGTATCAAAAGGTCTTCCCAATGTTCATTGCCCTCAAGAATTGGCAGAGCAGTATTGCCAAAAGCTGCAGGTATCACAGATAAATGGCCATTTATAGTGTGTAATATGCTTTACAGTATTGAGGTTATAAAATTGTTAGGCCTAAGCTTGTTGAATTGATATGGAGCCATATACTGCTACATAGTTCAGTTTGAAGAAGAAACGATAGTCTTTTTATAGAACATGCTTGACTAATTTCATATGCTGAAACTAAGCTGATCAATCTATGGCTTTTAACATAAGCTTTATTCATTTTATATTTTGCATCTCTTTCACTCCTCCTTTGTGGAAGGGGGAAAAATTTATACTGAGATTTGCAAACTTTGACACGCATAAGCGTGCCCATGCATGCACATTCACAAATAAAAACTCATATAAGACCTGGGTCGGTCTGCTAACAACTATAGCTGCCGAGCTAAATAAGTTTTAATCTTCATTAGTGATGAGCTTTCTTTTTTTCTATGTTTGTTTATTCATTTATTTATTATATATATATATATTTTCCCTGTATATATATATATATATATATATATTTTCCCTGTGGCTGACCTCTGCACTGTTCTAGCTGCATCATCAGTGGCCTAATGTCTCTGTTATTTGTTTTCAGGGCAATGACATTAAAGCGCTGAAATCCTTTTACCAGTCTCTCATTGAAAAGTTGAGACTCCAGCAAAATGGCAGCTTGGTTTTTAGATAATAATGTGACAACATACTTGTCGATGTCCATGTGATGCTAAATGTACAATGTTATAAACGCTTGTGCTGTTCCCTTCTTTCCATCAAAAGGTTAGTACTAGTTAGTTCCCATCTGAATTTATAACAAGAAAACTTAGTTGCAATTTTAAAGAGCTCTTGTATTGTTGAATTGATAAAATTGCAGGTTTCTTTCATGTAAATACCGTTTTGTCTGTTTGCCTATCATAGACAGCAAGGTATGGCTGCAAGCAGTGCTTTACATGAATTAGTTTGTAAAATCTTAAACAGTTCTATCCTTCGACAAAGTGGCTTAGTTGTTTTCATTGGCATGGCAGGTGTAAATTTGCGGAAGGTCGTTCGTTCCATATGATTCTTGTATAACTGTGCCATATAGTGAAAAAAGAGTTCTTTTTTTTTGGTTTTACAGTTTCCTTTCCTCCTTGTTTGCTTTGCTTTTCTTTCTTTTTTTCGCTCTTGGGCAGCAGTTTTGTTGTGTTGAAAAGAAAAAAATAAATTGTATTTGTTAACAGGTTTTTGGAGCTTCAAATGATTCCTGGAACGCTAGTCCTAGTACGTGGTGCATTGTGGTCCTTTAAACTTCATTCTATTCATTCATTTCTTTATTTAGCAATTCTCAATCTGCTCATGCTGGCTTTGTTAAAATTTATTGGGATTATGATTATTTTTTTCCCCATCTGCTCAGGCATAGTGTCTTCACTGTTTTGGACTTCTTTTGTCTGTTATCGTCCTAATATGTTATTAACTCATACTGGTTTATACCATTTAGTTATTCCTATTTTATGAATTCTCAATGTGTAATTTCAGTTCTGGTAGTGAGAGTTATTTAAGGTAACCAGTTTAAAATTGATTTTTTTTTTTTTTTTTTTTTGAGTTGGGATGAGCTTCTTGAAAGCATGTCACATGGGCTGGCTAACCTTCTCTGTGTACAACAATCATAAAATAAATGTTATTACACTTAAAGTACAGTCAAACCTAATGTAGGCAAGACTTTTCCATTACAGACATCCATAGGGTGACTACATGTTATTTCCTTTTGCTTGGAGGTTTCATCATATATTTTGATAGTTCACTGAAATAGTGATGCCTTGCCTGTTTGATTTACACCTTTTTGCTTTTGCCAATAGACAAGGAAATGTAACTACTCTCTCACATTTTTTCAACTATTGCTTTGATTCAAGTAAAATAAGACAGGCTTTCTAGTAGACTTTTATCAAGATTTTTCTCTTCTGTTTCTACTCAATAAGTATTACTCTCTTTTGCCACCATTGTTGAGAAGAGGTCCTTATTTATATTACAATAGAACCCACGAACAAGCATGAAATTACAGGTTATAAACCTCGAGCGGAAGCCTAGGTTCCACTGTTGCAACAAGTGGGATCTTTCTTGGAGTGGACAGCCCGAAAATTTCCTCTATGTTTAAATCTTCGGGCTTCATATGATCTGGCAATCTCCAGTTTAACCCATGCAGAAGGTTAGCCAAGCTCGATTGTATAACTTTCAGGCCCAAACTGTAGCCCGGGCACATTCTTCGGCCCGACCCAAAGGGCAAGAGCTCGAAATCTTGTCCCTTCACATCAATAGCCTTTCCAATGAATCTGTCGGGACAAAACTCTTTAGGATTGTACCATAGTGATGGATCCCTTCCAATGGCCCATACGTTTACAAGCACTTGGGTCCCCTTTTTAATGTCATATCCAGCCACCTATAGAAAAAAGTTGAACAAAATATTAAATTTATGGATATTTTTAAATAGTGTCGATATTCATAAAGAGCACATATACTATCGTATTCACCCCTCCTATAATGTGATGGTACTGCCCTCAAATTTTGTGTGCGAGTTAATGGTAATCAATCTATAATATTGACGTTTTGTAGATCATATGTTTAAAAAAATTGACTGCACATGATGTGATATTTTGTCATGTAGCGAGAATAATAAATAAATAGTACGTTACAATCTTCCCGTGATAGTCTAGGTACTAGCATTGGTGAGACTGGATGTAGCCTCATGGTCTCCTTGACAATGGCGTCTATGTAAGGGAGCTTAAGTATATCCTTCTCTTGAACCCACTTAGTTTGCCCTATGACACAATCGAGTTCTTTGGTACCCTTTCTTAAAATTTCGGGCTTTTTAGGAGCTCCGAGATTGCCCACTCGACCGTCACCGCCGAGCTTTCAGTTCCACCAGCGAGCAAGTCCTAAAAAGGATCATTAAATTATACAAGATTACAAAATAGTTGAAAAATTCATAAAATTTTATTAGACACAAAAGAATAAAAAGGGACATCCTCATTCATCAATGAGAGGATGTTTTTTGTAATTTCCACATAATGACGCAAGAGAACATTTCTTATACTCCTCTAATTGTAATTGTACAAATTTCGTACGGTAGTGCAATCAACTGTGTCCACCATAATTATATTGACTTTGATACTTCCTCCACACACGTTATATAGGAACATAAGATTTTAAATATGGTGTAAAAAGTATATATATATATATATATATAAAAGAAGTTATATATCTAGTAATTATAAAAATATAACAAATAAATAAAAAAAAACTCAAAAACAAACTCATAAACTTTTTAAACAATCGTATGAATTTAATTTCGACTCAAGTTCGATTCAATTTGAACTCAAAATTACAATTCAAACTCAAGAAAAATTGAGTTTAAAACCCATAAGCCGGCTCGATTCTATCGATAATCAATCTTATATATAAATAATATTTTATATTCTATTTTAAAATCATTAGTACACTATTAATATAATTAACGATATAAGAATAATTTTAAAATAAGAAATAAAACAATATTTGAAATGAAAGAATTGGGATTGGAGTAAACCAAACCAGGGCACTGGTTTTTCATACCTGAGCGAACGCCTTGACTCCATGCCTCTCCAGCTTCACCTCCAAATTCGGATCCTCTGCCAGCTCCAGCAGCACATCCACCATATCTCTACTCACATAACCCTCTGTTTTCTTCCTCTTCTCCTCATGTTCATCAAGAACATGCTCCAAAAACCTGTTCATTTTCTTGCTCAAAATCTTCATCCTCTTAACATACCCCTGCAAATCCAAGAAACTGATACACAGAATCAAATCCCCGACGTTGATGACCCCATTCAGCAAGAAAAGCTCGTCCAGCATTTTCTTGAACTCCTCCGGGGAAACCATGCCGTTCTGATCAGCTTCATCCAAATACCTCTTCCCCAACACCATGCGACTGATCACGTTTAAGCTCACTGTGGACAAATAGTCCTTCAGCAAAACGGGTTTTCCCGAGGATTTGAACAGCTCTTTTAGTAGAGAGTTCATTTCCTCGACCCGGATATATTCGTAGGATTCAAGCCTTTTAGCACTAAAAAGTTCCATCAAGCACATTTTTCGGGCCTGTCTCCAATACGGGCCGTAGGGTGACCACGTGATGTTTGAATAGTTGTACGTGGTGTATTTTCCGGCGGCAGTTTTAGGCCGTGACGCGAAGGTGGTGTCCATCGACTTGAGGAAGATTTTGGCCATCTCCACGGAGGAGCCCACCACCACGGGGAAGGCCCCGAACTGGAGTTGCATTAAGGGCCCGTATTTTTGAGAGAGTTGGTGTAAGGATCGGTGGGGGAGGGTGCCAATGAGGTTTAGGTTCCCAATTATGGGCCAGGGTTTAGGGCCGGGTGGCAGGTTTAGTTTTTTGCTTCCAAGGATTCTTGCTAGGAGGTAGAGTGACAGGGCGGTGAAGCAAACTACTGCGAATGCAGACCAAATTTGGGTTTCCATTTCTGGTTTTGATGAGACAAATGACAACAAAAATGTGAATTTGAGTGAAGTATTATGAGTGATGTAAGAGATTTGGAAGTGGTGGGATCAGATTGTGTGTGTGAAGGGATATTTATTTGTGAAGAAATTGAAGAAAAGGGGTTAAAATGGGAAGAAATATTTTTGGGTTTTGGAGTATGAAAGGGTGACTAATTATTATTAGTTGACTAACAATAGTGCTTAACTAACACTAGGCCCATCCCAATAATACGTGTTTATAAACCACCTCTCCTTTTAGGTAGCTTCAAGCAACGGTTGGCGCGCCTATTGACATGGTGGGGAAGCCTAGGAAAGAGCTTTGCTTGCTCTGTCTTTTTGGTTCTATTATGAGCTCCTGCATTAACTATTTAGATCAAAAGAAGGAACGAAACAAGGCTTTTGTGATTTTTTTACCCGTATTCAAATCCATGCAGCTCCCTTTCTTTCTTCCATTGCAAATATTTCAACTTTCCTTGAATCTTTTTTAGGATCAGTTCTTGGTTTCGCTCGATCATAAAAAAAAATTGATTAATTTGATAAATCTCTAAAAATTTAAAATATCTAATGATTAACTATTTAGATAGTTACACAAATAGTGATATGAATAGACGTAAAATGAGTCAATAATTAATACATACAAAATATAATTCTTGTATGGATTAGGAATGTAATGCTCTCGATTTATTCAAAAATCTTAAACTAAGTGGAAAAATTGATAAAAAAAAAAAAAACACTTAATTCACTTGTGATCCGAGGATAGTGATGAACTAGGAGCAATGGTCCATCCTAGAATTGCCTTCAACTCTATACCATAAAGTTACTCCTACTCTAATAATAGCACCGTAGAATCTCAATTGGTGAACTGCCTAGGACCTGGGCTCCCTTCCCTTGTTGATATAACCAGGATGACGACAATATGACGTCAAAAACAAGCACAATTAATATTATAAAACAAATAACATAAAACCTTTTTTTTTTTCATATGCGAATCATCAAATTACTATTCCTTAAATTATTCATTAATTTCCATCAATTCTTGGCTGCTAATTCATGTGTGGGATTCTAAAAAATAAGCGAAACTGATTACTGGACAATTGATGAAAAATCTTTGATTTTTTTTTTCTTTTTGGTGGTTTAGAACAAAATTTAGATGTAAGTATCTTTTTCTTTTTCTTTTTTAAAATAAAAATTATTGCAATTGCAATTATTACCATTATAGTAGTATTGGACAGTTAATCAAGCAACTTAATTGCTTATAATAACGTTATGAAAATTTTCTTGGGTCTTTTTTCTGACTTGTTGAATGGAATATTTGGTTAGGTTTGTCAGATTCAGCTAAAAAGTAATTGAATCTTATAAATTATATTTTTTTATCAATTTTTTTTCCCCTTACACTCGCATCAAGTCTGCTCCGATTATCAATTATAATTGAAGTGAGGCTAAAACTAATTTCTTTTTTATTTCTCAATCTCATACCTTTTTTTTTTAATCTCTCTCCCCAACATTCACAAACATCTTATATGAACACTTACATTGATGCCCCTATTTTATTTTTTTATTTTTCTTTCTTTCTCCAAAGTGTCTCACACACATTTTTTTTAATACTTATATTGACTTACTTACTTCTCATGTACATTTCATTATTTTAAGACTATTAAAACAATAAAAATTACATAAATAATTTATTTTTTATAATTTAAAAGAAAAATAGTGCACATCCATAGACTGTGGCAAAAACTACTCATATATCTTTGTGTATATATAAAATTAGTCTTGATCCATAAATCAATGGACAACTAGTTATTTACTCTTCAACCGTTTTAGAAATCAATTCAATTCATTCATCATCTTCTTCAATCGAGTTACTTCGTACTTCTTTAATGGGAACGTCAGCAAAAGACAAATCGATTTTGAAATGTTGGGAAAATCAACATAAGAAACCCCACCCTTTCCACAATTAAAGGGACAAAATAATCGTTACAAACGTCCGATCCGAACGCACATTGCTTGTCTACAGAATTTATCAGAGGACTGAATCAAGGGAAATGTCAGTTCTCTTAAAAAAAAATATATTCTAGAACGACTATTTTATTTTTATTTTTATTTTACTTGAAATAATCAATTATATTAGTATATTAAAAACATTAATTAGTAATTCATTAGAACGAACAATTAAATATCAAAACTCACATTATACTACAAAACAATTATTATGTAATCAGATAAATATCACAACCTTTGTAAACTAGAACAATGCATGGTTGCTTACACTTCATTTAAATTGAGATTTGAACTTCAAATCTGCAGGGCCAACTCTTATAAAAAGGGTCTATAAAGGCAAGGGCTATTTCTTTTGTGGGCTAAGCTTCAAGAAGGGCCTTTCTATTGTGTTTCTACCCATAATTTGTCCTTTTTTACATACGAAGCCCACTGGACTAAGCCCAAGAATAACACCCCAAGAGGAAAACCAATTAAGCAATTAAAATAAGAAAACAAAAATAGCAAAAGAATTAAAAAGGAAAACAAATTTCCTATCCCTGTTTTACAGAGTTTCGAGCAAAGAAATTGTGAATAAAGTACATTGATTACGTGCAAATTAGTATAAATAAAACCCAATCACCAATCATGCCATCAATTTACAAGTTGTAAATTAACTGTACAAGTTCAATTTGAATTGTTTATTCAACTTAAACTCCCTTATTAGTATTTTAAAATTCTTTATTTTTGTCAAAAAGGGTTGAAATCCTAAAAAAATAAAACCAAGTTTTTGAGCTCCAGGCCCAATTTATTCACAAGTAATCGACGGGCTAACCATTTGAAATTTTTGACATGTTGGGCCAATTTGGGCTTTTTCTCTCCAGATTACAACCTTAGAAAGGGTTTATAGGAAAAACATACCGACAATGAATATACACTTTGCATAAATTTCTAAAAACATATACTTTCAAAATTCTCAATATCATTATATATATATATATATGCATATATATTACAATAATCATGGATACAAATATACATTAATGTAGCTCTAATTAATTAGATGTGATTAACAGCATTAATCAATTATCACCACCATTATTAATTTGGACTCAAATGGACACACTATTAGGTACACCTCTACATGTTACACCGGGTTCGGAACTAGGAGCAAGAAGCTCATATGGTAGCACCCCAGCACCACACCTGTTCCTTAGTGTCGGATCCGCATTCCGTTTCTCAATCTCCTTTTCGACCTGTCTAATTTCAGCCGAGAACTCATAGAAGGCCTCGATGACCTCTGCATCGCCAGACCAAATTGACTGATGTTGTCTCTCCCCTAGATACTCCTCATCGGGCGAGTGAGTCGATAACGTGTCGACCACGGCCATGAATTTTGTTGCTTGTAACAAACTTGGTAGGGCCGAGAAAAAGTACTTTTGGGGGTCCCCTAGGAAAATTGAGTACTCGGGATCGTTCTCATCGGGGATCAAGCGACGCATCAATGGTGGCCGGTTCGGGACGTAACCACCATAGGGGTATTGACCAAAATTTAAGGCAGCATGCTGTGCAGATGCTAGCCAGATTATGGTTGTGAGAATTGAAGTCAGGTCCTCCGGAGTGGCTAATATGGGCCACCAGTCTGCATGACGGAGTTCGGCGTGGCCCACGTTAATGGACTCGGCGTACCAGGCTTGGAGCTCCTTGTCATTGCAGACTTGGCTTGGGTCCGAGTAGTAATGGTTCACATAATTGCGGACCCAATTCTCAATGGCGGCCCATATCATCAGCCCGTCCGTGGCGTATGGATAGTCCTCAATGGTCAGTCTAAGACCATGTGGTTGGGTTGGGTCTGGTATGGCCATTCCTCTGAAATGAGATAAGGGAAACACGTTAGACCAGATGAAATTTATGTTCAAAAATATCAAACAAAGCGAATCTAGCTAGCTACTTCAAGTTTTTCCAAACATTTATTTTAGAGTTTTTGTTAGCATTTATTTCACAAGTAAACAACAATAAACGACCATAATGTTACTAAAAAATCACACAAATATTTTGCATAGGTACCTTCGAATGAGATCAGCTGGGAGGCCTTCCAAATCGAAGCGCCACAAACTCTTGTAGGCAGCAGCACTGATCTCCATGCAGTAACGGCCAGGAGTGAAGCAAGACTCGATCACACCATCTGCACTGATCAAGCTCTGCCGAGCTAAGGCGTTGATTTCCAATGTATATCTCATGTGTGGATCCAAAAGCTTAAAAATGGGATGCATTGCACTCATCTGCCTATGTGCTGCCAATATGAATGGTTCCATGGTTGCATGTGTTCGTAACCTAAAATCACAGGAAAAATAGTTTAACTCTAGCTATTTTTGTTATAGTTGAAATTGTAGTTTTCTTCCACTTATATGGGGATTCTATATTACGTACCAATGGTTGACAAGTTGATGGACACCGGCATCATTGGAGCAAACATGGGCTTTGGCCAATTGCCACATCCAATAAGTGGTGGCATCTACTGGTGGTGTGACCACACGCTTTGACTGTGAACTCAGAGAGGTTGGAGGGAGGCTGAGCTCTATGGCGATGGGTTTCAGAGTGCCCAAATCAGTCAAGAAAAATATAGTACGAGTAGCATATGATTTTCGGCCATCAAGGGCATTCATGCGGTCGAGGAATGGCAAGTAAATATCATGGTAATCTATTATATAGAGCTTGTTAGCATCCAAAGCCTGTCAAAGTTATCAAAAGGAAGCAAAATCCATGTTAGATGACAAGGACCCAATAACTTAAAACATGTATCAGTTATACTTTTACTTGATCCACAAACTTTAAACCAATAGATGTGAGTCAAAATGATTCAATAGTTTGAAGTCCCTGAACCAATACCAAGTAAGAAAAATCTCATGAATATAAATATTGTTCAGTTGTTCAATCTGCGTGTGCTCGACATTTGGCATTTGAAGTACAAGAACATCGCAATTTATCAGTCACGACCAATGCCAGCAGTTAACTATAAATTTTTTAAATTTAAAATGGATCAGTCGGCTTCCAAAAATAACTAATAATTACCTCTTGTAAATTCATCCCATTGAGTTGGCCAGCAATGTGTTCTTCTTTGAGTGCTGATTCTTGTGGTCCATAGATTTCAGGGTCAAGCTTACTAATTGGGGGGAAAACCTGAAGCCTCTCTATCGTAACAGGATTGACCCCTGCTATGGCTTGGCGGGCAAATTCGTCATCTCGCAACCATGCATATTTGTCCTCTGCGCCGCAACCACATTTTTACGTCAAAGGTTAGATAATGCCCCCATGTTTAAAATATGTATGAAGTGCCATAATTAAATTCATAGTTTATGCCCTGATAAGTGATAATGGATTCAAAAAAAAATATAGACTGGTAGTAGTGCGCCTATGGGCCATTAAGAGAAAACTCAACTACTTGAAAGTTATGCCTATATCACAAATATATTAATGGGGGCACTTTTATATTATCCTAAATAAGATTTGGGAAAGGTCTTTTTAAAGAATATGAACCCCATGTATTCTAATTGCATAATTTTACCACCCAAAATTCATCCAAGGTCACTCTCATTTCCTCTACTATATTTCTAGAAGGGTGTCTATAGTGCTAAACAATTGTGGCAAGACTCTGAATTTCAGCATTTACACTTAACAGTTTAAAAAATTTGACAAGGAAAAGTGGGGAGTACTAACTTGATACAATTTTTGGAATGTCGTATTTGAGTAGACCACCTTCTTGAATTTTACTAACAGCCTTAGGGATCTTCTTCAAGATTTCGTCGTGGAGCCCCAGTTTGAGGAGGAGGCCTTCATTATAGAGGCTATCGATGTCTGAGAACCCCTTGAAATCCTTGTTATTAGCCGATATGCTGGCCATTAATGACGGTATTAGGTTATGAAGTACCGCCTTCAGCCTCCCAGTTGAGAAGGCATTCATTTTCGACTCCTCAAATTGCTCATCTCTAGGCACGTACATTGGCAATGGCTTCTCCACTCGGCTCTCAGCATTCAAATCTGGTGCAAAAGATAAAGGTAAATCAATGGATGTGCGTAATGAAAGACCACCACCACCTGATTATCGACAACAAACAAGAAGGAAAAGTACACTGACCAGTATCGGTTGGAGGGCGGCCCGTCCGACACCGCCTAGGATATGGCATTTGGTCACCTCCAAGTATTGGTCGAGCAAAATCAATGCCCTTGTCTGGATTGCCAAGATCATTGTACACATCATAGTCATATATTCTATTAGACAATTTTCTTTCACCTTTTCCATCACCTCTCAGTTCTCTAAGCTCCATCTCTCTAAGTCCTTTCAGCCCTGCCGGTGTTTCATTAGGCAAATATGGCTGTCGGAAAAAAAAAAAAAAAAAAAACAAAGATTACTTCAATTAATTAGCTCTATACTCAATTTAAATGCATATGTTTAAGTAGTAATACTGGCTAATTAACTTTTTTTGTTTTCTCTTTATTGCTGATCTGAGCTGTCTAGTGGAAGTTATCAAAGCTTTTGTTTTCTATTTGAGATATGCGACCATGAATTAGAAAATTAATACTATCCTACTCTATTGAGAAAGGGTATCAGCTATCAAGATATCAAAGCTTATCTTCAACTTACTTTGCGTTTTAAACATGTATGTAATTTAAGTGCAAAATTGAACCTCAAGTATAGAATTCCCAAGTGGCTATAAAGGTAAGAAAAATCAATCAAATGAACTTTTAAGCCCTACAAGAACAAAAAGGAAAAGGTAAATAAAAAATTAGGCAAAGAAAAGGTAGTAAAAGTTAAAGAAAGTTCCATGCAAAAAAGAACCTGAATAATATTTTTACTGTTTTTGAAATGTAAATAACAGAGTGTAATTACCAAATACCAATTATAATACCAGAAAAGAATTACTCCTATTTGACTTTAAAAAAAAAAATGACAGAATCTTGCCAAACAAAAAGATCAGACTAATGAAACAAGTAATGAGAAAATTAAACTAGTTTTTAATACCTGATTAGAGAAGAAAATTCTTTTTCCAGGATGATCTTTATTGGACTGAACCCAGGAATTGCAGGGAAAATGGAGTGGACCGCATGCAAATCCTTCAATAGTGACACTCTCTAAAAAGAATTCTTGCTGGTGCTTATTAGCCACTGTTATTGCACCAGGGCTCCCAAAATTTGAATCCACCTCAAATTCTGCAATGTAATTTACTCTCTCAGTTTTGAGGTTCGATTTCTTGGACCAGTCCTTCAGCACAGCTTCACTGCTTTTCTTGGGAGCCTTGGTTTCTTGATGATGACAACAGAAACAAAATAAAAAAACAAAGAAAGATGTATATATATTAAAAATAGATAAATAATTCACTGAACCCTTAATCTCAAAAATAATATAAAAATAATCTTTTTAATCATGGACCTAAAATTTTGCTAAAAATCATATAATAAAAAAATTGAGAAAATCAACAACTTACTTGGATCAATATCAGCGCTAACAAGCTGCAAAACAACATTTCTTCCAATTTTATCAGTAAAAGCATCCAAATGCTTAACTATGGCCTCCTTCAAATCCTCCTTGTGCTTGTTTCTCACTGTCACCACTGCTATCACTTTGAATTTTACTGCCTTATCAGGCACCATTTTCACCAAATCCAAATCCTCACTAATGGCTGCAACAGGGGTTGTACTCTTCACAGCTTTTCTCATCACTTGTTGTACTCTCTTTCCCTCCAAGGGTAAAAAGAACTGGTTCTTTTTCCCTCCCAAAACCACCCTTGAAGATGAAACAGCTAGAAATGAAGATTTCTCCATTAGAGAAGAGCCCATCATTTCTCTAGCCAGTGCCATCTCTAAAATCTTCTTCTTCTTCTTTTTTTTTTTCTATTCCCTTCAACAATCTTGAATTCTCTCTTTATTGGAAGAGGGAGAATTGAGAGTGGAAGGTGATGAAGAAACTTTGGTTAGTGAACAAAAAGGTTTATACTTATATATATATATAGGAACAGCATGATGTGATCTCACCGGCCACACGTTTTTATTTTCTTATTATTACCACATGCATGATGCAATTATTTTTTTCAATGTAAATTGTTTATATTAAAAATACTTATTAAGTGTATAAATTTTTTCAATATATATAAATATATATTATAAATTATAATTTATATTTATAAAATAAAATATGGAAGATTTAAAATATTTATATTATTTATTATACTTTCCTTTTCGTTTAAGATAAAAAATAATTCTTGTGAACTTAGATTTTTTTTGTCCATGTTATTAGAATTTAATGGTCAATGGGTACTGAGTCAAACAGCGAGTTTCAAGTGACGCCGTGTGGGGTGGGGAAGCCAAAAGGACGTGTACTTTTTGAGGTGTAATTTTATTTTGGTGGACCAATTTGTCCTTGTTGTTTGCTAAAATGGCAATTAAGGCCTCTTTGCTGAAAAAGTTTGCCCCAGTCCATTAAATTCTTGGAGGTATCCAGTGTACCCACATTCAAAATCATTAAATAAAAGAAAAGTCCATAATTTGTTCTCTAATATATTTTATCCCCATATACTTTTGAGAAAACCTATTTAATAAAATTGCACATTTTAAAGGTTTCCCTGTTCGCTTTTTGCTAGTACAAAAATGGTGCTACACATCATAATCTTTTAATTTGGATTTTTTATTTCAGTTTTCTATCACAACAGGTGATTATAATTAATTTCAAAATATTAGTCAAAAGTTTATAATTTTACTATTCATCTTGTACCAACATGTACTTGCAGTAGATACCCAACAAATTATTTAAATTAAAATGATTTTCATATGTCATGTTTTTGGCTTAAATCATGTTGATGAAAGTACTAAATTTATTATTATTATTTTTTTATATAAAAAAAAATAATCTCATCATAAACTATGGTGCAAACACAGTAGCAGTACTTTTTGCTCCTGGAAAATTAAACCATACTACCTAAAGTTATCAAGAAGGGAGGGGATGCAATTGCCAGTAGAAGAAAAAGATAAGGGCATAGAAAATTTACCACAAAAAAAGTACTAAAATTTTCAAAAAGAAATAAATAAAGTAAAAATGCTGGGAAAAAAGTTTTTGACCTTTATATAAAATGAGCAGCACCTTTATTTGACTATTCCCTACAGTTTGGCCCACCTGAGTCGCTCCCAACGATTCGATCAATTGCAGCGATTTTGATCAATTTCGGTCACTAATTTTCAACTATGGTTTCGTGCGGTTTTCCGCAGTACCTCATTCCGTGTCCCTTAAGAAAAAAATTTCTGAAAACTTGAATTGTTTGAATTATAATTTTTTTTTTTTTTTTCAGTAATTACACCTAATAAGCAACGTAAACTGGAAAAATGGCCGCTCTTATTACATAAGATTGCATGACAAATTATTAATTCGATTTAGTCGACCACGAGTATGAAGTAGATTTTGAATATATTCGGAATTTGATCATTTTTTTTTTACCGTAAAATATACAAATCTTGAGTGAAATTTTACGTACTAAATGGGATCAAGTTTTGAATAATTGAATTAATTTTTTCAAACACATTTGATATTATAGTAAGTGTCTTGCAATAATGATTTCTGAAAGGAAAAAATGACAATAAAAGAAAAATGTAAGTAGGGTAACACAAATAAATAAATAAATTATAACAAAAGTCCAAATAATAAATAAAAATAATGGAATGTTCATTTTATTCCGACCATAAAATAATTTGTGGAAAACATGAAATTCTAGTCAAACTTTATTTTGAGATTTTTAATTTGACCCAACTTTATTGTGTATATGATTATAGTAATAATCCAAATAACAGTTAACCATTCATGTTGAGTGTAGCCAGCAGCTTTTTCAACACTTTGAAAAAGAGAATCGAAAATATTCTTGCCCGAGATTCACAAATTTGAAAAAACATGTGTGGTGCATGGGACTCACAAAAAAAAATAAAAAATAATAATATTTCAGGACTCGTGGATTTCATGTCCTGACAAAAATAATCCAAGTCAAGCTAATAAATATCCAATGTCTTCACTTCTTTCTTCATTTAAATCGACATCTAATACTCTAAACATTTCAAATAAAAAATAAAAACAAATGTTGACTTAGGAACCCCATTTTGCCTACAGAATAATCAAATTCTAATGGTATTTACAACCCTAATTCACAAAAAAAAAAAAAAAAAAATGTGCTAAATGAATAAATAATTAATAAATATCAATATATTGTAAATATAATATATTTATGTTATATAAAAACTTCACTAACACTCTTCTCTTATACCATAGTTATATGGAGTTCTAAAGTCTTTGAGCAATAAATTCAACACGCTTTGTTTTTTAAGCAAAAAATACACGCTAAATGTATTGAATTATTTATTATTAATACTGAAAAATAGAGAACAAGAATCAACATATTTTTATGCTACTTAGACTAGGTAAATTGAGAAACACTGTGTTTTTATTTTTGTGCCGTCGATTCTTGAACAACAATTGTGATTGAAATTTTACCAAGTGATTATAGTCATATCCCTCAAATCATGTATGGTGTTGGTTAATGATATGAAAAAAAAAAAAATAATTAAGAAAATGACTCGAAAAAATAAAAATCATAAGTCATGCATGCATGGATATGCCGACTGCATTTTAGACTTTAAAGGGGTGGGGTTGGGGGGGGGGGGGGGGGGATTGCAAAACTCAAAGAGCATGATTACAATTAGACTTCTTTGATAGTTTACCATAATTTTGTTTTTTGAAAAATAAAATAAACATTTACCATAGAAAATAAAAAGATTGCAAGTTCTTTGTGAAGCATGGTTGAAGTCAACGCCTGGCCTTCACATTTTTTTTTTATTTTTATTTTTGTTGAAAAGGTGAATTTGTGAATACCGTTCACGCCATCACCTTTTTGTCATTTTTTTGCTTCTTTTCTCATTATTTCTTTTTTTTTTTTTTTGCAAAAATGGGAACTACAGTAATATTGTATGTCTTGAGGATGGTTATATGCATAAATAAATTATGCATCAAGTGATATTATTCTAGTAGAAGGTATTACTATTCGATATAAATTGACTACAGAAATAATATTTATATGCTTGCATATTGTTTGATTTTATTTTGTCAAAATATTTGTATGTTTAAATATAAAACATAGCATTACTTTATTTTTAAAATAAAATAATTTTATTTTAAAAAATTTCGCCTTAATTTTTAATTTTATATTCAATTTCACATTATATATTTTTGAAAGTATGCACTTTATTTTTACCTTAACTTTTAATTCTATATTCAAATTCACATCATTTATTTTCGAAAATATGCACTTCATTTCAGAAAACAATTTTTTTTGTATTAAAAAAAAATTAAAAAATATATTTTTTTAAATGAAATGCTAAATCAACCTGATAAGTTAATTGGCCAAAATTGTAAAGAGGCATCGACCCGAAAATAGATGATGTAAAAATTGAATATAGATTTAAAAAAATTAAGGCTAAATATTTGAAAATATAACTATTTTATTTTAAACATAAGCAAAATAAATACTCTATATTGTATTAAAAAACACAAATATTTTGATAATAAAATCAAACATTGTGCTATTATATAAGTAATTTTTTGTATACGAGTGGTAATACCTTCAACTCTCAATAGTGTCACATATTTTATATTTATTTATACACATAATCAGCCTCTTAATAATTCTCACTTAAAAAAAAATAAAAAAAAAACAATCAAAAAATAAACCAATAAGAAAAAGATGAAAAGGTGGAAGCCGTCCAACTTTTTGAAATTTAAATAATAACAAAGTGTGAAGGCATGAACTTCAATCACGTTTTACAATAAATTTATAAAAAAATTACTTTTTGCGATAAACATTTATTTTTCTTTAAATTCATGATAAACTGTTTAAAAAGGGTTACAATTAATTCTATGGATGCATGACTAATAATCCTTATGGAAATATTATGGATTCTATTATTTCTAAAATCGACCTAACAATTGTCCATTTATAAAGTTTATAATTAGATGTCCAATTGTCACATTTTGATCAAATCTGTGAACCAATAACTTATAACGTGCTACATATCTTAATTCCCCTTGATTTG
The DNA here is from genome assembly GCA_019321725.1 of Paulownia fortunei. Classification (NCBI taxonomy): domain Eukaryota; kingdom Viridiplantae; phylum Streptophyta; class Magnoliopsida; order Lamiales; family Paulowniaceae; genus Paulownia; species Paulownia fortunei. The sequence goes on along the minus strand of CM033118.1, from coordinate 491,793 downwards.
GACCAGGCCTTCCCCATTAAACAATGGGTTCATGATGCATGGATTTCCACACATAAAACTAGGTATTTCTCTAGTATTCCACAATCTATGAAATCATAATCCTAAAATTTCTTCAACTTTCTCTTTCTTTCTGCTTATAGCCCAATTAGAGAAAGTTACTAAAAGAAATTCTTATTAAGTAATTATGATATAGCTAGGTGTATTGATGTAAGTATAGTAATTAAGGGTTTAATTATTTTTAATAAATAATATTAAAATATGTGGATGTGAACTTGGAACTCATGCAATTTATTTATCGACCGATTATTAATGAATTAATATTATTAGTTACATATTTCTACAAGTTAGGTACCTAGATGTAAATTAAGAAAACAAATTATAGGATTAAAATAGGATCAACTAGTACTTATTAGTATACAAATGTGGTCTTGGTCATCTTTGGCACAATTAATGTGAATTTTGACCTTGGAAAAAATGGGTCAATTGTTATAGGGTAAGGTTTTTACGCTATTAACTAGGTATGACAAATGATCAAGTCTGATTCAAATTTATTTGGGCTTGAAATTTAATTCATTAAACGCGTTTTATAATTTAAGAAAATTAAAAATTAGTTTTTTAAAAAAATATTATTAAAATTTTCTTAAAAAAATATTTTTCTAAAAAATTATCATATAAGTATAAGTAATGAATTTAAAAAAAAATAAACGGGTCGTGTTGCGTTGAACCCAAAATTCAATACAAATTCGTTTATATTGTGGGACGAGTTTTAAATCCACCCTATTGTTATATCTAATTAATTTATAATTTTTTACTCAAATTTAGGAAATTATGACTCATCTTGCCAAAATTATTATTAAATTAAAATCAAGTTTTGTCACATCTTTACACTGGTGGAAGTCCAGACAATCCAATTCTTTGCATTAATATTCTCTTTGAAAGAAATGAAATGCCACATCGCACACTTGGAGATGGCGTTTCTATCAGGTATTAATTCAAACTTGATTTGATGTTTGAACAACAAATAAGTAAACATTTTAAACACTTTAACATCGAATGAAATTATGAATAAGATTTCAAAAATTAAATACCAGCTGAATCCAAATAATTGAGTAATTTACGTGTAATTTTGTGCATTCGGTTTATAAAATATTTAAAAAAAAATCAGAAAAAACTGTGATTAGTGAAAAGGGTTATAATCTGGTCTGAATAATTTATTCTCTTGAGTTATGTCATAGTTCAATGGCTTCTCTAATTAAATCAGAAAGGAATCCACAGGGCCATACCAGTGTGACAAATCACTGATTACATGCATTATTTGTTTGTATTATTGTGTATTTTCTAGTGCATAATTTGTACATAATCGTAACGACAGACAACTCTAAAGAAATAAAATAATTTAAATAATAATAATAATAATTTTGTTGCATCTAGACTATATAAATAAAAAGAGAGAGTAAAAAATAAAGTATATAATAAAGTTAGGTGCAAAATAGACATCAGGACCATCCACAAAATTTATCAATAGCTAGTAGCTCCTTTTTAATGCTCATAAAATCAAAACTCGTCTACTGACTCAAATTCTAATTTTGAGTTTAAAATTTTAATATTAAATAATAAATATTTGTGCCGTATGTATTGTTACTTCTTATTTATTAAAATTAATTGATTATTTATAACTATTTAATGTATATTTTACATATAAGAATATAATTTTTAATTTAAAAAAAAATAAAAACCCTTTCTTACAACTTGTGACCCATTTAATTTAATTTTCTGTGCAATCACGAGATTCGTTGTCCACTGTCGACGCAACTCAGCTCCACCATTAATCTTAATCAGATACATGCATTTTTATTCAATGTTCCACTCCTTATTTTCTTCTTTAAATCAATAAAATTTGTAATAATCATATTTTAAGACATAAATTATCTTATGTGCTCTGTCAAATAACTAGTAAAGCATTTTCCATCTTTTCTATGGTGAAAATAGTAAGGTTCAAATAATTTATTTTATTTTTTAATATTTTATTTTTAAAATTTATAATACATGTTTATAATATAAAATTCAGCACATATTTATTTTATGAACATGTTACGAATTCAAAAAATAAAAGAATAAAATATAATAAAAAATAAAAAAATTAAAATAAAAGATTTGAAGGCGTAAAAAATAATGTTCTCATCCATGAATCAAGGGATACAAAAAATGTGATTATTTCCATCTTATACTAGTTTTTTTTTTTTTTTTTTTTTGGTTTTTGCCCCATTAGCTAAGCCTTCGTATGCAAAAAATGTCACAAACATGTAAAAACCCACAAAAAAATCGAATATATACAAACAAATTCGATGTATAATTAGATTTCGCTAAATTTATAAAAATTATAATTTTATTTATTCTATCATTAATCACATAATAAATATAAATAACGATAAACAATCTATTTGGCACCCTAGCCTAGCCAAACCCATATCATGTAATTAGTAGCATTTCAAATAAAAATAATAATAAAAAAAAAGATAGAAACAGTATTTATTCATACATTTTGCTTATGCATAATACATTCTTACATGCACTAAACACACACACACACACACACACACACACACTAAAAGAAGTGATGATGATCACTAAACCATTGGCCTGTCAAGTGCATAACTAGAAGGATAACTACTGAAAGACAGCCCCATAACAGGAATGGCGAAAGACGTTTCCAGAAGCATCCTCTGCTGAAATGACTCTAATGTCCCTGTCCCCTCCACCACCTCTCTCACAAATGAATCATAGTATCCTTTCAGCTTTTTAAGCATGCACAAGTACTTTACCCTCAGCCACTTTAGCTTCACCCTTCTGCAAAGCCTAACAAGAAAGAACCCGCGGCGGGGCTTCTTCCCCCCAGGCGGACGGTGGGCAAGCGCCTCTTTCTTCCGCGGAGTGTCCACCGGAAGGCGGCGGCGGAGTTGTGGCGGGGGGTCAGGATTTGGTTGCTGAGGGGATCAGTTTGTGAGGAAGACATTTTTAGTGGGTTTGTTGGGGGAAATGTAAAGAGAGAAGCTGACCATGTGGGAGGGAGAGCAAATTTTGGCGGTGGGTTTATATATTATTTTGTAGAAAGGTGTGAATTAAATGGGATTGGAAATTTGTGTCACATAGGATGAGGGACCTCACCTAAAAAAAATTACTCTTATCTCAAATATTTTAAATTCTTTGACATCTTAACCAAAATTTATCTTTTAGTTTATTTTTTTTTTAAATTTATTTCACATTATAAATATATATTGAGTGTAATAAATATTTTATTAAATATATATTTAATTTAAATTATATATAATTAACGTGCATTTGTGAAATAGAATACAAAATAAAAATAAAAAAATTCGAAGTGTTTATCTTTATCTAAAGTTTGTTGAATTAAAATAAAAAGTAAAAAGCAAATCAATGAAAACCCTTTTTTTTTTTTTTTTATTCTGTTCTTTAACAAAGTTTTAGTCTTATTTATTGAAAAAAAAAAAAAACTAAATGTATAAACAAGCAAATTTCTTTCACACTTGGAAAAAAGACATTATCTTTGGTATTTATAAGGAATTCACAAATAATTATATAAAGTTCAGAATTTCAGATAACAAAACATTGAATACGAGAGAAAAAAAAGAAGATATTATCTTTGGTATTTTTAAGAATTTGCAGATAGTAAAAAGTATAAAATTCAACACATGAAAGATAATGAGGATTATGCAAATTAATTTGCGATGAAATGATAACGGTGCATTGAATACAAAAACCATAATAAGATTATGCAAATCTTATTAGCTTTTAATTAATATTTTTCGTAACTCAAAATTCAAGATCCAAACATAAGATGATGTCTTAATAATATCAAGAGTTACATATTATTGTAATTCTGTTTTCATAATTGGGCTGATTTTTGGCTGAAAGTTTCTTCTCTTTTTTTTTTTTTTTTTTAGAGGAAGGGAGAAAATGGGGCATTTCTTAGATAGAAAATTTGCATTAGGAGTAAGAAAATCACTGTATGATTAGAGCGGGAAAGAAAAATCCCATTTTAATCCGACTCGAATTATTAGTTTTAGTATCATATCTTGCAATAACAACAATAATACTATGTCGAATAATATTTTCCTTCTAATAAATATAAAATTTTGATTTATTATCACAATTATGGAAAATAAATCAGCACGCGATGAATTTAGAAATGATAACACTGTTCTATCAAACCTTAACAAAGATGAATACGGTATGAAATTAATAAAATGATTAATTTTAAAGCATATTATATATATATATATATATAAAGAGTAGCAAAAAATACAAAAATAAAATACCTCTTCTGTTTCTTCAGGTTAGCTTATAACTCCATTTTAGTAAGTTAATTAAAAAAAGGAGAAAGGCCTAACAAATTATCCCCAAATTACTAATAATTAAATAATTAATGTTCTATTATTTTATTAAACACTTGCTTATCAAACCTAGAAACTTACAGACAGAAAGTCCCGAAAATTTGGCGTCATAATTATAATATACAGAGAATTTATTCTTGTCGTCAAGATTATTGTTTATTTTATGTGATTCGGGCATGCAATTAACGTGGTCATTTCGACTAATCTAATGTATATATATATATGTACATATATATATTGTATTAATTAGTTGCATTAATCTGCTATGATTATCTATATAATTTTCCATTTGCGTAAAGAAATAGGGTCAATTGAATGTTTGGTTTTCGCAATTTTAATATTGTAATCCACACAAACTTATTTTTTTTTAGCATATTACTTAAATATTTCAATTACGTATGAAGAATTTGATAAAACTGTTTCAAGTGCCCCAATGCTTATTGGGAAAGAGAAAGGGTTCTTTAGGGTTGATCAATGATTGAGTGTTATTGTTTTTGAATTTTTTGTATTTTAATTTATCTAACTTCTTCTTAAAAGGTCGATAATTTTTTTTTTATCATTTTAATTCAAAAATTAAAACGTTATAAATTCAACTTTTGCTTCAAAGATAAGAATACATCAAAAAGAACGAAAGAAGATAAACGAAATGACTGGAACCGAATCTTTTGTCCTGCGACTAAAAAATAAAAATTGAAAATTGAAAATTGAATAAAATAATATAATATTTTAAAGTAATATAAAAGTAAATAGTAGAGGGGTGCTTGTAACTCTTTTTATTTTGATTTTGAAATTACATTTTCACCCTTGGACTATGGTAAATTTGTGTATAATTACAATTTTCTCAGCTTCTAAATTTGACACTTTTTTAACTTTTTTTTTTTTGTTGTTGATGTGAAAATCGATACCTAAAAAAATAAATTGTTAGAAAGCAGGATAAATAATCCACATTAAATTTCATAATTATCACTTTATTATTTTTATACAAAATCTCAATAACCCAATCAAAACACTGTAAATATTCTATTATCTAAACTTGTCACATGCCCGACACAAAAGTACTCCATTGATAATTTTATAGTTTTATAGTACAAGTAAAAAAATAGTTGAAATTCGTTGATAAACAAAAAATTTATTGTGATTCCTTAATAATCATACAATGCTTTAGTTATCACTAAATTTGGGAAAAATGTGCTTTATCTTATGGGTAATTTAAATAATTAAAAAATTAAGAAATATTATAGATCCAAAATTTTCACTTTCCATTGATTTAAAAAGTATTAATTTATTAGATTCATTCAATCACATTAATTGTTAATTTCTTACAAAAACTAAGTGAAATAAAAAAAAAAAAAAAAAGATATCTAGCATTCCTCTAAACTATTTTTAGGCCAATAAGTATATAATCTTGGCTCAAAATCCACCAACATCAAGTAATTAGTATATAATTTCAAATTTCAAGCTTGAACACAACTCTATCCAAATTGCCTAATCGTGTCATGACTCATGAGCTTATCACCACCAGTGATCAAAACAATATAATATAGTATTTAATAAGCAAGACCCACCACGCATATAATTATAAAGTTTTACTCCAAATTGGGGCCTAATTATAAAATACATGTATAAGATATGTTGTATTTCCTAGTATTGAATTTTATTATATATTTTACACATACTCATATATCTATGTATGTGAGTATTTATAAATATACGATGAGATATATTTGTCGCAAATTATTGAATAAATCATTAAATAATTCATCACGAAAAAAAAAATCACTAAATAATTTAAATTACTAATTAATTTCAATTTTATTGCCATCATGAGTTTTTTGCACTCGATTGGATTAGATAGATTATACATAATATCATAAAGTTTCATTTTAAATTGATGACTAATTAAAAAATTATGATTTAAAAGATACTACATCGAAAGATATACACCAAATGTGCATCTAACCATATGTTCTATGTATATTTATACATATATATATGTGAATGCGTATAAATATATGATAAGATATATATTCAGTACACATCTATAAGATCATTAAATAATACATCACGCAAAAAAAAATTACTAACTAATTTAAGTAACTAATACAAATTTCATTGTTATCACGAGATTTATCCACTTAATGGAATAAAATAGATTATACATAAATAATAAAATTTTGTGTCAAATTGGGGCTTAATTATAAAATTTAGATTTAAAAGATATTATATCTACTAGCAAGTGTACTAATGTGCATCATTCAATACGTTCAACGCATATTCACATATATGTATGCGAATGCATGTAAATATATAGTGAATTATATATTTAGTGAATATTACGTAATATTATATATATATATATATATATAAAAGAACATTAAATAATTCATTAACTAAATCAAATATCTAAGTAATTTAAATTACTAACTAATCCCGATTTCATTGTTATGACGAGCCTTACGCAGTTAATGGGATTAGATAGATTATACATAAAATTATAAAGTTTTATTCCAAATTGGGGCCTAATTGTAAAATGTATACCTAACTAACTGCAAATACTTCCAATTTTTCCTCATTGCACAAAAGGAAACAAATTCATAATAAATGTAGAAATAGTAGTATATTTTCAGAATTCTCAACGAACACGTCTCTTCTTCTCTCACCGTCACCAATTTATACGCGTTCCCTTCCGTTCTGTTTCGACTGTAAGTCTCCATCCTGACATCACTTTTCAGTTTCCCAGTATGTCTGAATTGAGTACTACTTCTCCTGCATACGGTACAGCTAACTTTAGCATTTGCGAAATGCCCATGAATAATGCTTTCTTTTGCTTTATTATTTCGATGCTTGTGCCTGAAATTGGGTGGAAATAGCTGGATTTGAATTTGGGTTTGTTTGCTTTTTTCGGAATTTGCAGAGATGAGTTTCGGGAGGAAAGACTACGAGTTTTTGAAGGAGATCGGGCTTGGGCCGCGGAATTTGGGTTGTTATGTTAATGGTGTTTGGCAGGGGAATGGGCCCGTCGTTTCTTCTGTAAATCCTGCTGATAATCAGGTTTGCTCTGTTTAGCAAATGGTTTGATTATTTATTTATTTTTTATTATCTTTATGTTATAAGAAGCTTTAGCTCAAGCGGGCTTTTTTTTTTGTTAACGACAGCGATGATCATGCGTCATGGTGCATGAAGAGAACTAATTGAGCAGAATTTTATTTGAGATATATATTAATATTCGACTGTAAATTGATCGTAACTGGTAGTATAATCTGATTTTGAGAAAGATGAAGTTCAGAATCTTTGGTGCATGTTGAGAGTTCGTTTGCTATAATAAAATTCATGGAGATATATCAACGTATGACGTTAAATTATTGTTTCATTTTTTATTTGAGAAAGATGGAGTTCAGAATCTTTGGTGCATGAGGAGAATTAGTTTAGTAGAATAGAATTTATGGAGATTATTATAAATTGATCTTAGTTTGTGTATTTTTATTTGAGAAATATGGAGTTCGGAAACTTTGTTGCATGCCTTAAATTATCTATTTTAAGTTTTCAACAACGGGTGTTGAGAGGTGGTAAATATTTCGTTATCCTTTTTAATAATGACTTTGAAGTGATTGCAAGTTCTGTGTTAATTCTATTCCACTTTAAGCTTATAGCTACATAACTTTTTCCCCCCTCTGGGGTTTATATAGACAATTGCCGAAGTTGTGGAAGCATCTATTCAAGACTATGAGGAAGGGATGCAAGCATGCACGCAAGCCACGAAGATATGGATGCAGGTTGTTTCATTAATTCCAGGACCAGTAGAATGCTCACTGATCAAATGTTTCATTTGCCTGATACTGAATTTCTGTTAAAATTTGCTAATGGGATTGCGATATTTGATGTGAATCCTGTAACTCAATTGAACTTTCTTATCCATTTCCATGGACTCTGACACTCTGATGTGTCGTCTTCTCTCAGATCCCGGCACCGAAGAGGGGTGAGATTGTACGGCAGATTGGTGATGCACTGAGAACCAAACTCCATCACCTTGGTCGGCTTGTTTCCCTTGAAATGGGAAAGATACTAGCAGAAGGAATAGGGGAAATTCAGGTATACCATCATCCTCGGTTGTAGGAGATGGAATCTGGAAAATGATCTTTATGTAAACCTACTAATGTGATTTTGATATCATTTAATTCACATTGAATATTCAGCTACGGAAAAAAAATAAAAGGTGAACATTGATTTTTGTATGTATCCTGCTAATTCCTGAAAGAAGATATGAAAGCATTTGCATGAGAGCATCAATTCTGAATCATCTAATGCGTGATTTTTGTTTCTAGCAAATTTTGTTCTGTGAAAATAATAAAATGACAACGAGAAAGGACATAGTCAACATGCTGGTTGATGTATGAGAGTTTCACATCGAAATCTAGGTAATCTAGAGGTTAAAAATGAAAAGGTTAAAGAATTTACTGCCATGTCAGAATTGGGTTGCCATTTGTCAAGGATGAAGTACTTTCCCTTTAATTTTTCGGACCTGTCCATCCTACTGCCACAGCCAAGTAAATCCTGTTGCCATCTTATTCTTGTCAGCACAAAAGATTAAAGAATAACAGCACAAAGGAGGAAATTCAATTGTGTTTGGGTTGTAAACCATTTAATACTTTCTGAATTGGCTAACGTCTAAAAATGCTTGAAGTACATTGTCGGTCAAAACAGTTCATGTTATGGGAGTTTCATTTTCTTTATTATGTACTGACCACCCACAGTTGCAACTTTGCTACATCTTTAAACTGGATATGATATTCACTGCTTTTGTATGACAATTTATATTTACCATTGATGGCAATACTTTACGTTGACTGATAGTGCAGTTTGAGTGTGAGCATTGTATTTTTTCCTGCCCTTTTACACATTACAAGCTTTGATTTAGCACATCGTTTTATGTTCTCTGATAGCTTGTGGATCTTGAGGTTAAAATTCATTTTCCGCATCTCATCTCATCTTTTACATTGAGGGTTTTGTCAAGACCATTTTATAGTAAAGTTAACGCTTCAGAAGACATGAAATCTGAGACAATGTAAGTTGACAACATTGAAATATAGTTGCAGTTGGTGGAGCTTCATTTTTTGCATGTCTTCCTTGAAATGTATGAATTGAAACTAGTACATGTGATTTATTGGTTTTTTCATAACGAAGTGGTCACATTCATTTTTAAGGATTCTTTATCATCTTTTATATGAATTTTCGTAAATGTCAAATATTGGTTGATGTTTCTCTCATGTCAGAGCATTGGTACTGCAGGAGATAATTGATATGTGTGACTTTGCTGTGGGATTAAGTCGTCAGCTGAACGGGTCAGTCATACCTTCAGAACGTAAGCTTAATAATTGCACGCTCCTTCTGCATCTAAAGTTAAGCTTGATGCTTTTCATTTGTTATAAATAATTTATTCATGGTTTTTCTTTAGAGCGTTCAGATATTGCAATCTATTGCATGCACATCTACATACTTTTGTGTAAATCTTAAGAGCTAACATTGTTTACATCTAATAACTATTGTTACTTTATTAACAGGTCCGAATCATATGATGTTGGAGGTATGCTAGATATGTGCTTTGACTTCTGGGGTTATAATTTTTAATCTAAAATAACTAGCCATTTCTAATCTGGTTACATGCTATGACTGAACAGATGTGGAATCCTTTAGGGATAGTTGGTGTAATAACGGCTTTCAACTTCCCTTGTGCCGTTCTTGGTGAGTATTACCACATGACATACATGGTAATGTGGTTTATACAGTTTAGCGGGGCTGAGCCTCAATTACAGCTCTTGATATTGGAATAACTAGTTAATTCAGAACTTTTCTGTGCTTTTATATATGTTTAACTTGAATATATTCATTTGGTGGGTGAATGCAGGATGGAATGCATGCATTGCTTTAGTTTGCGGAAATACTGTTGTCTGGTAGTCCTTTGCTCTGTTGTTCTCTACATTGTAATTTGGTTGTTTAAAAGCCAATCATACTCCTCAAAACTGTCCAATAATGGAGCACGTTTATGCAACTACAGCTTTTTGTGCTGATATGTTTCCATAAACCTCCATTATTCCTTTTGTCCATAACAGTTCTTTGCCTCATATTCCTTGGGATGGTGATTACTTGTGGTTTAATTTTTGTTATCTTCTCCATCTTGTCTACCAGAAAGAACAAAGACTTGCAAATATCATATTCAATCTATGTACAACCATCATTCTCTCTAATTTATCACGGCATGATTGAATTTTCCACTCTCATTGCATCAGAAATTTGCAATTTTAATTCTTCTGACTCTATGACATTTCAGGAAGGGTGCTCCAACCACACCTTTGATTACCATTGCCATGTCAAAGATTGTTGCTGGGGTATTAGAGAAGAACAATTTACCAGGTGCAATTTTCACAGCATTTTGTGGTGGTGCTGAAATGGGTCAAGCTATAGCAAAAGATTCACGCATTCCTCTAGTTTCCTTCACTGGGAGTTCAAAGGTAATGGTATATGCAACTGTTGCTGTTGCGGAAGAAAGAGCAGTTGTTTTATGAAGTCTAAACAATTTGGTGGTAGATACTCAGTGACTTAAGTCATGTGAAGCTTGTTATGTCAAACCAGAATTCTTGCTTTCACATTCTCTGCTTTACTACCAGTTGCATATGAACATTATTATGAGCAATTCATGCTTTTGCCTTGTATTTTGCTCAGACATCTTTGTAGGAAGAGCAGCTTTTATTGCCTATGTTGAAATGTGGACCAAACTTTTTATTGACGAAGCTCAGGAGGTTCTGGTTTCTTGGTATATGCATGACATCTTTTTGGGCAAATCGTATTTCAAACTGAAAAGTGAATCAATGACATTTAAATTGAGCTTCTGCATGCTTTTGTTTATTTTTCTGCAATAGTTAGTCCCTATCTCTGTAACTATGACCTGCTAGTACTTTAGTTTCAGATTTCTTCTCTGGATCTATCGGTATTATTTATGTGCATCAGAATATTCCTTTAGTCTGTTACAAAACTAATTTTTACACTTCACCAAGCAAGAGTTCAAGTGGCCAACAGATTTCTCTGTGTTATATTAATAAGTGTTTTTTGTATGCACGTTAGGGCAGTCAGGTTTCATAGTTGTATTATTATCCTGTTCATTTTTTTTGGTGTGTGCCATTTCAGGTGGGTCTAATGGTTCAACAGACAGTGAATCAAAGATATGGCAAATGCCTGCTTGAATTAAGTGGAAATAATGCTATAATCGTCATGGATGATGCCGACATTGAACTTGCTGTTCGCTCTGTTCTGTTTGCTGCTGTTGGTACAGCTGGTCAGCGATGCACAACATGCCGTAGACTGGTATTATAAGATATCGTAGAGTCTCCTGTGCGCTTGTGGTTAGCTTAAAACTTGAATTTAACTTTTTTTATCTTCTTGTCCTGAAAATGAAGCTTCTTCATGAGAGTATTTATCAGAAAGTGCTTGACCGATTACTTGATGTATACAAACAAGTGAAGATAGGAAATCCACTGGAGAAGGGTACCTTACTTGGGCCACTGCATACTCGTGCTTCAAGGGAAAATTTTGTGAATGGAATAGAGAAAATCAAGTCTCAGGTTTGTACAACTTTTCATCGTATTCTAATACTCCGTGCGTCATCTGTTGTTTAATCAAACTATCTTGGGTCACTTTTTCCTTTTATTCTTCCCGAGGCTCTTTGATGATTATCTTTCATTTCTCCATCCGTTTGTTATATTTCCTTTGAAAACTATGGGAATAAGTATGATTTTAGCATTGTTGATGATCTCTGATTTGTGCAAGCATCAGTTCATATTATTACATGATTTTGAATTTTGTCTGGGCAAGGTCAAATGATAATAACCAATATGCTTCTTTGTCTAAACTAGTTTTAGTTTAAATGCACTGGAAATGTATATAAAGGATCCTTGGCCCCGGGGCTGTTTGGTGGTACAATGCATTTACATATGGTGATAGCAATGGTTAATAACTCGTATGCATTGCATGATTATTATGGTTTATCCGTGAAGAAAGTCACAGTTTGATATGATATGGACATATAAATTTTTCAGCTATGTGAAAATAAACTTAAATGGAGACTTCTAAAATCAAATTGAAGAATAAATTTTCACACTAGACATTTACGTTAACTAGTTTCGAGATGAAGACCATGCTTTTTATTAGTAGTCATAGGATGCCCGAGAAATATTTCCTAGTAATACTAGATCTCACTTCAGCTATTAAATCTTTATGATCTAAAATTTATTTTTCAAATTACAGTGTCTAAGATAACCTGCTGAGTTGTTCCAGGGAGGAAAGATTGTCGTTGGTGGCTCTGTTATCGAGTCCAAAGGCAATTTCGTGCAGCCCACCATAGTTGAAATTTCTGCTAGTGCTGATGTTGTAAAGGAAGAATTGTTTGGTCCAGTACTTTATGTCATGAAGTTTCAGGTAACCATTATTCAACTCCTGCTTGTCTAAGGTTTCGATTTGAGTTATCTCTTACCTTGATTTCATATACCTAATACTTTTGCAGACATTGAAGGAAGCAATTGAAATTAACAATTCTGTACCTCAAGGTCTAAGTAGCTCCATCTTCACCCGCAAACCTGAAATTATATTCAAATGGATTGGGTGAGTAATTAAACTGCTTCAGGGACATTCTCCTTGGTTGGTTCCATTTGTCAGCAGTTGGGGGGTTGATTTTTAAGGGTGTTGTAGGTGTACCTCCGTTCCTGGTATTGCTGGCTTCTGGTAAGTTCTGACATGCATAGATTTGATGCAGGCCTCAAGGAAGTGATTGCGGCATAGTAAATGTTAACATTCCTACAAATGGTGCTGAAATCGGCGGTGCTTTTGGTGGTGAGAAAGCTACTGGAGGTGGGCGTGAGGCTGGAAGTGATTCTTGGAAACAATATATGAGGCGCTCAACTTGGTAAACTCCATCATCTTCTTCCTGAAGTTTTAATTATGGAATCCATGTTTATATTCTTATATATTTTCTCTACTGCAGCTACAACTTAATGTCTTAAACATTCAAATCTTTTCTAACTTACCAGTGATTGCTTATAGAATATCGAAAATCTATTTAACTTAGATTTCTGATTTTTTTCCGCATTTTTCTCTGTCGTCTGCAGTACTATCAATTACGGGAACGAACTGCCTTTGGCCCAAGGAATTAACTTTGGTTAGTAAATCAGAAGAATAATCAATTTGGTTATCTCGCGTAATCAAATTTGCTTGCTGGGCGTAGAGCTTTATGCCAAAGGTTTGCAACTCACCATGGAATTATTTCGAGTTTTCGACTAATCTATCTATTTGTACAAGTGTCTGTGAAAAGATAGATATTCATGCTCTTATTATAAGAGTACTCTTGCTTAATAAATAATAAAGGATTAGTTAAGAAAGTACACAATTTTATTAGAGAAGGTTACTTATGCAATTTTAGATCAAACAATGTCTCAATTAAAATAAACGAGCAAAAGAAAGTAATATTTTAATACCATATACATTGGTAAAAGATATTTTAAATATTCCAACAATATTTTTTATTTCACAGGGAACATATATGATATCATTTAATAGTAACCTTTTAATTTGACTGTGTATGGACCTGAGATAAATAAGATTATAACTGCATAATTGTATTTTTGGGTTAAGTAAGTGGACAAGTTGATTGGGGGTTCAACTTGGTAATCATAATGCACATAAATAAAAAATTATCTAATTTATTGAAAGTTTAGAAATAAAAAGATATCGGTAAATAAAACAACAAAAGAAAAAATATGATGCAATATGAATAATATTACAAAAATAAGTTACAAATAAACATTAAAGAATAAATATCAAAGTTTTGCAAATAAAAAATTACCAATCATATCAAAATTATAATATACCTTCGTCGGATCTAAGTCATCGGGTCTTTCGGGGTAAGTTTGGGTCCATCAAAATGCATGATAATTTTCATTATGAAGGTCCAAATTCTAGATGATAATCCAAGGGTGTTTATGATTTTCTTTATTATGAGGGTTCTCAATTTTTGGATTATTACATGTAAAGACTAAAAAGATTTAATGCTGTCATTATCTTTTTCAAAGGAAAAGGAAAATATTTGTAATAAAAAAGAAAAAGAGAACATATGCTATTAACAAGTATGCTTTTTTAAATTATGCCTTTTAATATGGGATTAACTGTCATTATCTTCAAATTAGTGATTTCCTTGAAAGAATGCCTTTTCAACGCAACAAAACTCCAAACCAATTATATTGCTTCTCCTCGTTGGAAAAGTTGTTTACCAAATCTAGTAATTATAAAAATACTTAAAAGTAATCTTCTATGATAGTCATTGCTTAGTTTTTAATATTAACTCATGCACAAAAAAAGGTACCACTCTTTTGTCAGTTTATGGTTGTCAACGGATTGAAGTTTAAAGTACGTGCTTATACAATTCTAATTCTAAATATTCTAAATAAATAAATACAGGGATATATAAAAAATTTAGTAGTGTTGTTATATGGTTTATAAATCATAGTGATCAAACAGTTTGAATCATCATATCACTTAAACTTATTGTGAGTCGAGTTCATATGATTCAAAGACTCGCTCAAGAAGACCTCATAATTTTGAGGAGAAAGAAACCCATGATTATTATGATTTTTGATCGAATCTTAAATTAGTATTAATTATATATATATATAATTATTAAATTATTAAATTTTATTCTATTAAAAAATTAAAAATATTTTTTTTATTTATTATATTTAATAAAAAATAAATCTTGTTTCCATCCTCTCTTTGTGGCTCCGTCCTTTGACCTTTGTAACCAGCATCTCCCATATTCCATGCAAATTCGAAATGACTGAAGAATTTTTAATAGTCTGGATAATCACAAAGAATAATTCTACGCATGGTGTGATTGGCCAGCTACCAATCCCACTAGTATTCCGCAATCATTCTTAGTTTTTGGGCTAAAATAGAAAACTAAACTCTCCTCAATTGCACTTGCAACGAAGGGGCAGAAACAAAATAGAGACAAGACCATTATTAACATATGGTTTGTTAGCCATGGGGCGCATCATGATTGAGGTTAGGTGCAAGAAACTGATAATTGATAATTGATAATTGTGTAGCCACTGGAAGCTCTTAAAAATGACCCACGATGACCACACTAGTTGCGAGTCATGAATCCGTCAACTCACAAATGAATTGACTATTTACACCTCCGTCTCTCCTTCCTCTTGAAGCTCGTGTATTTTTATTTTTTTTAATAAATCAACTATGTTAACTTGTGCGAAATTATATTCTGAATCTCCAGCATACTTTACTTCGAGCACCTTGAAAAGGTGAATCGAGGGATATGTGTCAATTGGATCACAGGTCCTTCATTACTGTACACTTCTGCGTACAAAAAACCGCCTTCAAAGTAATTGTTCCATACCAAATTTCGACTGTAGGGTTCCACTAGCATCACAGTAATTGGTCCATACCGAAATTGAACCGCAAGTTTTCACTAGGATTCGAATCCCCACCCTCCCGCTGGAAGCGAGTAACATGTTGATTGATCTACCAGTTGAGGTATATTCCAAAGACAAGCTTCTGTCTTTTTGAGTGAGGTATATCTAATGATCTAATGATTAATTTAACAATATTTAGTACTTGTAAGTGTTGGATTCAAGAATCGGGCGGTAACTGTATCCGATGATCTAACGATTGATTCAATGATATTTGGTTCTTGTAAGTGTCAGGTACACAAAATCCACAAGAAATTGACAAATCGGCTGAACCTATTACAATGTGATTTTTGAGATGCCACATTTGATGAATAATACATTAAGTATGTGAATAATGGATAAATACCTTATTTTATAAGACACTTCTATCGTTGCAGCAAAGCGATGTAATGTACGAGTAGCATGTATATTACCTTACAATGTCAAACCTGGACATGAACTTTCCATAATTGCTTGAACTCATAAACCAAAGTGCAAAGATAGCTACTGGGCTGCATCCAAACTTGTTGAATTCTTGCTGAAGCTGTCTTTCCCAATTGCAATACCGTGACAAAAAACATAACTAAAAGAACATCTGTTCAAAACAGAAGAATGCTTTGTAAACCACAATAGGCTATTTCCAATCCAATAATGCAAGAAAATGAGTAATGGGGCCTGCATCCATCCCAGAACTTCATCTCCTCAGTAAAGCAAACAATGCTGTAGGTAGTTCTAATTTGGGACAACTACTTGTCAACTCAAAAGAGTTCTATAAAGTAAAGCTGATCCAAAGCAATTAGAGAACAAAGTTAAACAAGAAAAACTACTACTATTATTTCATTTTCATTCCATAACACAAATAATTCTGTTTACAATGATCAATCATATAATCAAAATTAAGCACTAGAGTTCTGCCATTTTTTCCTTTCTGATTTTCTTCATCTTTTTTTTTTCCTTGTTTTGTTAACGTCAAAATTTACCATATTCTCCTCCATCCTCATTCACAAGCTTCATCCATCGCACAATACATCGAGGCCTCAACCAGGGTTAAACTTGGAATACAACTCTCCGACCGAGTTAAAACAGTACCCTTCATGTTGAGATTCCCTCTTTTAGTTATTGGGCTACTCGGCATTGACCTCAGAGACTTGGGGCTCTCCAAACTCTTCCTTAAAACCTGCCGCATGGCCCGAATCAAATGCATGGTAGGATCCTGCGGTGGGCCTGACGCCCGAAACTTGTTGCAGAAGCTGAAATGCCGGGCCATAGCTTCATCAGGGCTTATCAGCTTTTGGCAACGCAAGACTTCGTCATTCACAGCCTCCGCACAAAGCCCGCAAATCCATTTACCCCCGTACCTGAGCAAGAGACAGAAGGTTCCGAACACAATTAGACTTAATTGTCTATGAATACGATGACAAAAACTACAGAATAGAACTAAAGATTCATCAAAAGGTGTTCTGAAACAAAGATTTTGGACATAAACTATTAATCTACCAATCTAACTATCAAATCTACAGAAAATTATCCATAATTCAATTCAACCACCTCTTTCTCACGAGAACTAAGTAGGCTTACAAAATAAATAGTCTTAAATCCTAGTCAAAAAAGAAAAACGATCAAAATGAACAATCAAAAGGGGTTCTAGAGAGAGTAAAACGAGACTCTATATCCGCTCCACAAGATCCAGAATGCATATCAACCAAGGAAAACAAATCAAAGACCAAAACTGAAGTAAATATAATTATTCTTGCCAATACCCTACTCCAACAATAAACTAATTCTCTATAAATTCTATCCAATTCCTTGTTGTCCATCATTACCTCTCTCGAATTGTCTCGATATATGAAGGGGTGCATTCTTCCGTAAGCCCGCAGCAATCGCATTTCACAAAATCCACCTCGATTTGACCCGAAAGTTTATTTACGGGACCATCAGGCCCCGGGGTTATCACCATGGAATCAGTAATTATACTTGCTGACATCCCTGAAAAGACAGCAAAATCATATCAAAATCAAGAATCCTGAAAAGGGCTTTGCAGAAAACTGAGTTTAAACCCTTAACGAAGAAAAATTACCAGCTGAAGGAGATAAAGATTTATGTATATTAAAACACTGATCTTGAATATAAACAAAAATGGCTAGCTTAAAATTCTGCTTAAGCTACACACAAAAAAAAAACAATCTTTTTTCTTTTTTTCTTCTATCTTTCTTTTTCCCACTCGCCTTCTTCCACCTTGGCTTCCTCAGGGATGAAGAATGTGTACATGAAAGACATTTCAAAAAACCCCTCGATTGAAAAAAAAAAAAAAAAGAGGAAAAAAACTTTTCTTTTTTCTGTCAAAGATTTGCTGGAAATAGAGAAGAGAACATCAATCACTCAATAAAACTCAATACAAGAAAGATAAGATGGATTGCTTTTGGGTTCTCGTCCACATAAAATTCTTGTTTAGCATTTCAGGAGTGGAGGGAAGAAAAATGGAAATAGAAATAACTGCATATATACACAGAAGGAAAGAATAAAACTTTGTTTGTGTTTTATCGTGTGGAAAGAAGGGTTCAATGATTGGCGGTCTTAGGCGGGGTTGGGGGTGGGGGGGGGGGGAGGGATGCTGTCCAGTAATTTCTGGCCGTAAGTGCCAGCACTGCGTTATCTGTGTTTGGAGAAGCTGCCCAAATATTTTTCCTGCGAATATATTTGGAGAATTATTTAGTCATTTTTATGCCATGTTGACCAATGGACGGCTGCCACTGCAAGATTCCGACGTGTATATTTTTTTTTTAATATTCTCCAGCTTGGTCTGTGGAGAATATTAAATTAATGAAGTAATTAGTATAAATGGTCATAATTAGTAATAAATTTTTTTCGTATGTTCACACTCAATTATGATGATTCATCAACTAAAATTGATTTGCTCTTATTTCTTATGGTGCACGTTTCTTTATTTTATTTTTTTCTATTTTTTTTTTTTAAATTTGTTGTGGTCGTCGTTCAAGAATAAGCTAGGGAGATTCCTTATAATTAAATGAGTTAATAGGGTAGAGAATGAAGTAAAACCACAGAAAATTGGGGTGTCTCTGTCATTTTATTGTTATTAATTATTATTATTATTAATGAACTCAAGAAAAGATTCACTATTCTGAGTTTGCTTCCCCCCTTGAAAATGGATATTCCATGTGTTGTCCAAATAAAAATTATGTGTCGGCATTCTTGGTTATATGTCAAAATTTTCAATAGAAATGTCTTTTTCAAAACTATTTATTTGGGAAAAGAATGATTTGTTTAAGAAAATAATGCACCCTTTATTTGTGTATTTTCCTCGCTAATGTCGCATTTTTTTTTCAAGTGCAACTTCGAATTACCAGGATATAGAGGTTGTATGTTTATTTTGATATAAATTTATTGATTGTATCTAATTATTTTTTTGATATTTTATTCTACTGAATTATGTATTAGAAGATAATATTTTGTCCCCTCGAACTACGTTACAACATTTTTGCATCTATCAACCCTTAAAATGGACTATTTAAGGCCTCGAAATGTATCTTGGATTACATTCTACCCCTCAACTTTTAAATATTGCTTCACTCCATCCATCGAATTTTTTTTATTTTTTATTTTTTGCTTTTTCGTGTACGTGTGTAGTGACTTTTGTGTCTTTTCAAAGTATTGCAACAAGTTATTTGTCATTATGTTTTCAAAATAAACCTTATCCGGTTTCTACCGTTTATTTGTTAGAGATATGAGAGCAAAGTATTTATTTTTTAAAAATTGAGGCGATAGAGCATTTTCAAAGGATCAAAATATATATTTTAAAAGTTGAGAGTATAGATTATTTGTAAATTATAAATATACATTAATAACATGCTTATAAAGCAAATCAAACTAAGCATAAAGTGAAATGCTTTCGAGATTCCAAGTGGGCAATCTAGTTGGCCACTTAAATTATTAGATTACTTTTTTTTTTTTGTTTATGACAAAGTGATGATTTATATTAACTCAATTTGGTAAATCAGATATTGCAATTGGGATAATATGATTAGGTAAATCATTAGTCCCTCTCTCAGGACCCTACCATTTATAGCATGGTAATGAGCAACTCTATTAGTTGATCTTATCACTTATGAAATCTTTAGCAATTGAAGATCATGAAGCGTTTCTTTATGTCTTCTATGATCTTATCACCATGTAATAGATTTTTATTTAGTGCTTGAACGTTTCACTGTAATTTCGGTCTTTTATTTTTTTTCAACTTTTATGATGAGGAATCCGCAATCACTAGTCGAAGGTGTTCAAACCCCACTTCCATGTAGTAGCCCGCAAATCACACGGAATGGTAAATCATACTACGCAAGTTCGATGCGATGGACAAAAATCGAATAATACAAATAAGTCAAATTTAAGACTTTCGTTCTCAAATTTCTATCCAACGCTACTCAATCATCCCAAAAGAAATTGTATGGATGTTGTAAATATTTGATTTAGTGTACTTGCACTAAATATAATATCTTATAATTTAAACATTTGGCAAGCATCGACTGCACACAATAAACATGCATTGTGTATAACATAGATTTAACCAAAAGGGTCTTGTAGTTATTATTCCAAAATATATTGCATGATTCTAAAAGGGACACCCACCACCTTAACTACTATTCTTAGTAGTGGTATTTTGATGGGTTTTGATGACGAATTCATCTTTTAGACTATAATCATAAATCGATTTGAATATTCAACAATGGGCAAAAAACACTTTTTATGGCCATGCTCATAGAAATTGTTACTCTAGTTGGCAAAAGACCCTTATAATCACGTTTATGAAAGTTTTCATTTGAGATGATGATATTTCACACAACAACATGCATAATAATACTTTTGTATATATAATTTTATAACTATTATATTTTACATGGTGCATGGATATTTGTTTTTTCTTTTTTTTTTTGTGTTATCATGTAATTTTATAAAAGAATGATACATATATGCTAACTTATTGAGTTTAAATCCCAAGAATAGGGATTAGATGAGCACGATCATGATATTATCATGTTAACAAAATTTATTTTTATTTTTGTAACGTGAAACACAAAATATAAACAGTCGTTTTCGAGGATTAACAAAGCTTTTGCTTCACAAATAGACAAATGGCCTAAAAGTTGTTCAACTGCATGCATAAACTGGTTTTCCCATGACAAATTTCAAAACCTATGAATTGACTGAGTGTGAAACTAAGGTAAAAATGTGCGCGCACACACACACACACACACACACATACCAAACCCACACAAAATTTCATTGAATTGAAAGGGACATTAGTAATACATGAGGTGTGGCATTACTAATTCAGCGTGTACTCTATTAATCTATCAAAGCCAAGCCAAAATCCCTTTACCATCCTACTTACCTAATACACAATTTAGAAACAAGAAAATCCAAATGGAAGATAAACATAACGTATTTTCATAAGTTAATGAATGACAATGAGTTGGGTTTGAATATACCTTTATCGATCAGAAATCCGTATTGCTAATATTTTGAAAATTTAGATTCAAACTCGCCTCAAATTTGACCCATTAGATCCGCTTTATAAGTTTTAAAATATTAAAATATTTCTTTAAAATAATATTATTAAATTTTCTAAAAAAAACTATATTTCAAAAAAATAAATCATATAAATATATGTATAATTTTTTTTAAAAAATACAAAATTAAATGATTCGAGTTTATTTATATTATTAAAACTCGTATCATTGGCATCATTGTATAAGTATGATGTGACTATGGTATAATTATCACCGTTTGATATATACATTTGATGCAGGTAAATACTTTCTTAAAATTAGAGCAAGCGTGGACTCTAAAATAGGTCGACCAACCCTTCCTTTCCATTGGATAATTGGTTCTTACTTATGAACTAATATTTGGTTCATACTACAAAACTGATAGCCATCTACATCAAAACCACATCATAATACCAGAAGTGATAGTAACGTGTCAAAAAACTCAATTTTTGTTATTAGGGTTATTTGAGTAATAACACTAAAAACTTTGCTATATAAAAATAAAACACGTGGTTCATGTAAAATAAGTCATTTTCTTTTAGTTCCTTTTTCAAGAAAATTTGTGAATTATAATATGAGAAGTGGTACAACCATAAGCAGACATGTCAATCCTTTTTTTTTTTTTTTCTTCTTCTAATTAGTGAGTAATGTGAATATATGAGGAGCCCATTTAATATTGTCTTTTTGTGGTTTAAATACTGAATTTAAACTATAATTTGGTTAGTGCAAAGATATGTGCTGAGTGTGTTAAGTGGAGATTAAAGAAGGGTTTAAAGGGTAGAATTTGACAGTTCCATAAATTTGTTTTGGCAATATCATCAGCCAAAATTTCCCAAAACTTTTCTTAAACTAATTTGAAATGTTCCATTGATCAAGCAAGATGTACAACAACTTGAGAAATCTCCATTTTGAGT
The DNA here is from genome assembly GCA_019321725.1 of Paulownia fortunei. Classification (NCBI taxonomy): domain Eukaryota; kingdom Viridiplantae; phylum Streptophyta; class Magnoliopsida; order Lamiales; family Paulowniaceae; genus Paulownia; species Paulownia fortunei. The sequence goes on along the minus strand of CM033118.1, from coordinate 469,402 downwards.
TAAACCTACGTCAGTGGGTTGTATATATCCAAACACATTTCCAATATTTTTTTTATATTGACCCACATGTCCCAAAAGTTGAGTCTAAGAAGAGAGATCATAATTAATGATATGGTAAATTACCACTACTCCGGATGTTTAGTTTCTAACTACAAAAAATAAAAATAAAAAAATTTATGTTTTAAAATTACAAATACCTGGAGGAATTACAAATACCTTCTTGAAAAATATTTGTAATTTACAAATTTTGATGATTTTTTTACAAATAACCCAAAGATAAAAAATAATTTTTGTAATTTATCATAAATGATAAATGGACCATCCAAACCTCAAAAATAATTTTTATAATTCACTGTAAATGATAAATAAACTATGTATTGGGTTCTCAATCATCATGAAATTTGTGTTTGCTTTCTACCAATCAAGGAAGCATTTATTTACAAAGGATTGATTGAAGATGTAAATGAATACTATCCGTGAATTGGTGGACCTGATAATTTGATGTGTGATTAATGCATTCAGGGTCCTGTTTGGTGTGTGTATTGCTCTCAAGCTACACACAGTCGGGCAAAATCAACTTCAGAGCAGGTACTGATATTTTTCTTGAGCAGTCATCTGGTTGGGGGATTCATGTCCAACACATCAAGTGGGATCAAGAATTTGGTTCTTGTAATATTAAGTCAAATTTTTAATTTTCAGTTCAATTTTACTACTTTCGACGTAGGATAAGAATCGTATTCTTATCGTATGGTTGGAGATAACAATAAAAGTGAGCCCAAGTTGTCTACCCCTTTTAGCAGTGATTGATATGCATTTCATCGTTTTCCTCAAATAAATAAACAAACAAAAAACACGTTTCTTGCAATTTTTCTTGCCAGAAATATCTTTCTATTTGTGTCTTACTCATTGGTAAAATACTAAAGCCAATAACATCTAATGAAAGATTAGTCAGTTAGGGGGAGTGGGCTTCAAGCTTGACAAAACCACATGAAAAAGGCAACTATGAAAGGTGAAAAAATGAATTGTTTTTAACCAAGGCAAAGGCCAGGTTGAATTGTACAACTCAGTCCTATACAAACAACTATTTCACTAGACAGTAAAAAAATCAAGAATTCGCTCTACACTGTATATACCATCATCATCCTAATGTTAAAAGAGTTGAGATGATATGTTTAGTCTAAAACACTTCCTAATGAATTTCTTCGCCACAATTATGAGTATCAGAAGTCCCTTCGTTTTCGAGTACTCTTATCAGCTTTTCAATTTGTCTTCTATAGACGGGCATAAAATGATCAGCAATCATGGTCTGTGAGAGCCTTAATTTACTATATAATGACCTAGGAGTGAGAAAAATCGCAACCTTGGTCTCTTCCTCCTGCCTGTGGTCCAAGTCACTGGAAGTATTGCTATCACTTTCTCGGTCAGCTTCTTCAGAAACTAGTGTCACAATGTGCATTATCCTTCCCGCAGGGAAAAATCGATGTGCCTCCTTTGTGTTAGGAATTGAGCTTTGAGACTGACTATCACTTACCTCTGCAATGACTGCCTCTTCTTCTTCACTAATTTCTTTGACCATATCAACTTCCTCAGATTCTTCCTGTTCATAAAGCTCACGCTCTATTTGTTGCCACAACTCTACTTCCGTCATGCGATCTTCATACCTTACATGGTCCATGACATCGTCACTATCATCAGCCTCAGTATCCATACTATCTGCGAGAGTAATCTCACTCGTACAATTGTCTGAACTCCCTACTCTTCGCTCAGACGAAGATACAGGAAGCTTCATAGTTTCAGTAACTGTTGTGGTCTCCACAACAGTTGTGAGGAAAGGCTCGGAGTCATCTCTTTGAGTCGAGGAAGATTCTGAAGAGTCTTCGATTATATTGCAAGCTGTTGATGATCTACGACGGGGACCTATGCAAGACCATGAGGATATCCGTAGGCCAGGACGGGACCAAGCAGCTTGAGCCATACTTTGAGCTGTCTTCATAACCACCTATATTCGAGAAAAACATTAGTCTAAAAATTAAATAGATTGAAAATTATAAGTTTAAGGGTAATACCATCCTCTAAATGAAGAAAGCCATATCTGAAGCTCCCAAACGTAATTGTTGAGATGATACTGATAGTGATACGGTAATTTATTTATTTATTTATTTTTGTGGGTGGGGGGGGGAGTGAAATAGGGATATCAAATTTAGAAGAAAGTGCATACTCTCAAACCCATAGAGAATGTGAGTTAGATAGATACTTCATATTGCATCAAAAGCCCTAAAGGAGCTCATGTAAAACCCAAAACACAAATGCATTATCTGATTAAAAGGAAAACGTTAACAAGAAGATGAACCCTGATTTTTCCACATTGTCCAATTGAAAGCAATATTATGATAAGATATATATACCTGAGTACGGCTGGAAACTGGACGTAGAATTGCCCCAGCACCAGCAACTTTGGCTTTAGCACTGGCAATGGAAGGAAGACGAGAACCCAAGGCTGAAGCAGAGCGATAAACTGTACTAAGTATTCTGGTACGTTCAATTTGATTCCTCAGATCATTCAACCAAGCAGATGCAGTGACCTGCAAAAGGTATAATTCATTAGGCAATGAACGCATTCCAAAAAATGTAATGTGAAAAAGGATAAGTAATTATCACCAAAAAGAGCAATAATGTTCAACATATGTCATAAGAATAAAGGATAACAGCCAAACTACAATCCAGACAATGCTTAGCCTATTGGATGAAGCTCAAAGCAGCAGATACTTTCCACATTTAAGGTAGTGACACCCTCAATTCCCCCACATAAATCATCATAAGTCGCCACAGGTAGTTTTCTCACAATTTCAAACCATTTCACTAGTGTATATTTGTCAAATTTGATACAGACTTCGATCAGTATCAAGCAGATCAAGAGTTTTGAGGATTAACATAGTACTTTCTTTTGTTTGGAAAGTGAGCTCCCTTCTGACTTGGCCGAACTTAAGCCAAGACAGCTATAGCACAGAAGCCGTTCTACTATAGCCTAAGTAATTCATTTACTATGTAAACAAACAAGGGATCCAGGTGTCGCCCATTTCTAAGGAATAATTACCAAAAAACACAGATTTTATCATTTGCTTTCACTTTGGCTCCGCAACCTTATAAGATCCCCAAACTCTATAATTCTCTCACCACAAAGTCAATTAACTGCTCACATTAGCCAATAGCATGTCCCCCCTTCCCCTACTCTGGACTTCCTTTTTGACATTTTCCCAAACCTTTCTGCAAGCAAATGGTGACAAGGATGCCACAAACATTCTTTCATCAAGTCATCTCACAAGGTGATGGCAGGCCAAAGATAGTTGTTGGGGAACCAGAGAATATTCAAGAATTCTCCATATTCACTTTCTGAGTGCACTGCACACGATTATCATCAATAATATTTTTTCTTTATTGCTATTTTTTCATTCTTTACCTTTTTATTTTATTATGCATTTCACATGCCTTTAAGGCGTTACAAGTGGAATCCATGTAGAAGTTCAATGCAAAAATTCTCTGACTTATAATTATCTCAGAGACAGAAAAAATAAGATCAGGTAAGAAAGCAGTCCTATAAGTGGGTCACAATGAGCTAAGTTGAAAGGTTCTATATTAGGACAGATAAATAAAGAGCCACTCCACTCCTAAACTAAGTGTTACAATCATTTTTCCCTGCGGTCAAAACATGCTTGTAAATGAGTAATAACTATAACCCATTTGATTGAGTCAAAAAAATTGGCTCAACCGTTGTTGCTTCTGATAGTGTGGATGGGATTTCCACCTCCAAAAGTTCTAGCAACAGCATAGACAGCTCATTTGTCTCATCTCCTCAACAAGAGTCCCTTAAAAGTGTAATAAAACTACAGCTGGTTCTCTGGCTTTAAGACGAACATGAAAGACTATTGCCTCATTTAATCTCAGGTGGAACAATAGAAGGAATTCGATCACTACTTATTGGTGTCTTTATTTGTGCATCAATAAGGCTCAAGTAATTAACAAGGATGCTTCATACATCAAAATTGGAGTCACTGTGAACAAGCAAGAGTAATCACAAAAGCTAGAACATGTACAGGACTCCAGAAAAACCATCATAGTGCCGAAAATGAAGACAGAAAATGAAGGAGATTTTACATAACACTCATAACAATACCTCAGCACGCAAGTCATCCACTGACGCAGCCGAAAATGTGGGCACCAAATCAGCTCCATTTATTACAGAAGTAACAAAGTCATTTCCTGATTCAGCCAGTTCCCATGTCATGCAAGCAGCTGCATATGATCATAAAAGAAGAGGCAATATCGAATTGTTAGAATCATGCCCCCTATAAGAAGTAGATCCTTCCTGTTGAAAGCAGGATCATAAAGACAACAGAAAATCAAAAGGAACTTTCTTTAATAAGCAATAAAAGGACCTGGAGCAAATGCAACACAGGTAGCAGTCGATAATTCTTTCCTTTCACGCAAAATGTATGTTAAAAGGGCAGCAGTTCCACCACCAAGAGAATGTCCTACAATCTGTAGACAACAAATAACCAAGTCTTGTAACCACAACATAACTAGAGACATGAGGCAAAAAATTTAACTGTGAAACATATCATTATAAACTATTTGTGGAAAGACATCTATGATGCAAGAAATTATCTATAACACCAGAGAATATTTCTACTCAAATAGCATTTGATAAAATTACAGATACAACACAATGTGCAGCCAAAAACAACTTCAGCACAAAATATTTCTTAGAAAGTCATTCACTTTTTTCCCCAGAAAACACACACACATATTTGTGAAATTAATACATGTAATAAATAAACCAAACTGATTTATCAGAGAATAAAATTGTGGATAAATTAGAGTTAACTCAATAATGAGATGCAACATATGCATGAAACACACTTTCAAAAGCAGATGATTCTGAAGTAGAGAATATGAGCTTTGTCTGAACACACGTGATTCGAAAATGAAAAGAAGTCTCAATTGAAAATGGAATGCAAAATGCTAAAACCTTAAGTTTGTAATCAGGATGACTGTTCAGTGCTGTAAGAAGACAAGGAGTGGCAAGCTTTGCAATCCATCTAGCAGCTGCAACCATTCCACAGTGTGCATAACCTAAAACTAAGTTGCTGACTCCTCCCTCACACACCACTGTATGATGGAATGGTACTACTGCTCCAGTAACAGCTGTCAAAGTGTCCTTGACACTATGAGTTCCACGAATCAGTAATAGGAAAGTTTTTGTTTTGTGGTCTACCAAGACAGTGAAGGCTGGCTTTAGAATCTGCAAGATAATACATTCTCTCATCAGGAGAAACGACAGATACTGAACTATTCTTCTCCAGCCTAAAAAACTAAAGAAGAAGATTGACACGCCTGGTAACAACAAATCATAAAAGAAAACTTACTCCAGCTTTAGGTTCTTGGAGGATAACATCATCTTGAGAATAGCCAGTCTCCTCCAAAAATAATGGAAAGGGTTTCTTGGAGAAATGCCAACAGAGAGTGAGCAAATTTAAAAGATATCTGAGCTCTGCGGCAATTTCAGGTCCTTTAAGCTGTGAACTATCTTTACCGCCGAATTCACGGCTGACATGTAAGTTCCCCTGCAGAGTTTGTTCGTAGCGTTAAAACTCAGGCTCATAAAACATTAAAATCACTGATAGAAAGGTTGGATTACAAATCAATTACCTTTCACGAAAAAGAAAACACATGCTATTTAACATTTTGATGAGTGAATGATCTCATAAAACTATTTTGGGTAACCCATATATCTAATGCTTCAACAGAACATCTTGCAGGGGTACAAGTTGAACAAAGAAAAAATTACATACTGGCCCTCTTCTTTCTATTTCAATTTTTTCACTATTCTACCTAAACAAGATCTTCAGCTACAAGCAATATTTTTTCCCTGTTATCAAACTCAAAACTTTTCAACATTAGAAAGGTAGAAACAGGTTTACAGATTTACTTTCAAGTTACATGGAATATTCATTTAATATAGGTGCAGAATGCCAGTAGCAAAAGGAAACAATGAAATATGTAGCATATAAAGACAAATTCTACAAGAGATAGGAGTACATTAGTTATCGACACGCACATACCTGCCTTTTTAAAAGGAAGCTGATGCCAAAAGCCAAATCGCCAATGGGCCACTTTCCCAAAGTCTCTGAATAAGTGAATCTAAGTGTTTCCGACAGCGTCGAAATTGTTTCTAACCATGTTGCAGGAGCTTGTATAAGTCTATGAGAAACTCTATCAATCCCCAAAGGAGCATCACTATGTACCTCACTTCCGTTTTCATCATCATCATCAGTTGTTGGACTTGATTGCAGTTTTTTGTTTAATGTATAATACAAAAGTGCAGCTGCACCTGCTGCTGTGGCCATTGTGGCGGTCGCCATGAGTCTCGGATCCCTAGGGTAAAAGTAAATTAAAAATGCAATAGCTCAATAGAAGTTGCATTGGAAGAGAATTTCTTCAATGCTCTCCACGATGACTTGTAGAGAAAATTATAATGGAAGGCAAGCATTCCAACTACAAGCAAAAAAGTAGATGCTTAGAAGAAACTACATAGCTGAAAATCCTTCATTCAATTTCCAACACGCGTAAAAGGGGAACAGTTTAAGCACTGTTGAATCACTAAGAAATCATTCAGAGCATACATACAAAAAAGTATGAATAAAGACAATGGAGTACCATTTAATCCATTTACCAAAGTTTGGACTTTGGAACCCAAAAAAGAGAAAAATGAAAATTGAAATCTTATAATTGAAATTTGCGTGCTCATCATGAAACAACAAATCTCTAAAATTCTTCAACTACTGAATCCTTACATAAATACAATGAAATACACTAAACAATGAAAGCAAGCAAATAAGAGGAAAAGCAGAATCTTTTCACTCTTTTTCAAAAGAAGTTTTCAATTTACGTATGCCAGACTTCAGTACTACTCATCCACTAAGCATAGCAAAATAACAACCACAAAAATGAATCCTTTCCCAAAAACTTTCCCATTCCTTGAACAGGCACAATTCAATTAAACTATTACTCCTAAAAAAAATTCAGCACTGTCCTTTATGTGATCATCAATAAACCCACGACTTTTTTTATCCTCAGTGAACCCAAAAAAGCTTTCAATAAAAAAAAAGGTAAAACCATTTCTGACTATCTTCTAATCGCTTCTGAAAATTTGAAACATTTCTAAACACAAAAGAACAACAACAACAACAACAACAACAAAAACAAAAACCCAAGAAATTAATTACAAAACTCCAAAACCAAAAGCAGTATAAGAAATTAACCTGAACATTATTAAAATCTGGAAAAGTAAAACCCTAAAAAACCCAACTCTGATGGGCATTTAAAAATGGAAAAAGAAAACCACGGCTGCTTTCTGAAAAAGCGAGGAGAGGGCAAAAAAAAAAACGACAAAAACTAAAAATCATTGTAAGTTGTTCATGGACCTGAATTGTTGGATGCGTTTGAGAGAAATTAGATATTGGATGGTTATGATTTTAGCTTCGAGTCTAAGCCATGCGAAAATGAAGTGAACAAGGAAAGTATAGTATAGAGATTTGAGGTGCAGTCAACACGAAAAATTAAGGGTTTAAAATTCCCTTCTTCTTTTTTTTTTTTCTCTAAATTCGGAAATTTCTTTTGGATTTGGAAAAGTTTGAGCGTTGGGATTTTCTTGAATTGGACGCGGTGGGGTTTTTCAATTTTGTTGGCTTAATATATATATGTTTCGTTGAAAGATATGAAAGGAGACTTGTCGGGTAATTAATGAAGAAACCTTCTAGGTTGTCCGTCATGTCTTTTTCTTTTCTTTTTAATATAAATTATACATGTTTTGAATTTAGTGAAAATAATTATATTTTAAGATAGAGTAATTTTAAATTATATGTACAAGAGTTTTTTAGGCGAGTAATAAACTACATTGATAAAAAAAAAATTAAAAGTTTTTTTTAAACTATGTGAAATTCAAACAATTGAAAATAATTATATTTGTAATAATTTTCGATTTTGAAGATTGTTATTCTTATTAATAAGTAAATGAATCTTTAAATTATGGAGAAATTTAATATGTGAAATTCAAACAATTGAAAATAATTACATTTGTAATAATTTACGATTTTGAAGATTTTTATTCTTATTCATAAGTAACTGAATCTTTAAATTATGAAAAAACTTAATATTAGGCTCTGGAATAAAAAAAGTGTTAGACAAATACGCGGTGGCATACATGTATATGTTAATATCATAGAAAGTTGTCATATAATAGAAAGTTATATTTCATAACTATGCCTTTTTTTCATACTCTGGCTATGTTTTTTTTTTTTTTTAAATGTCGCGTTAACTTCAATATTTCGTTTTGATATTGAGCCTATCTGTATCTATGTTAGACTAATTTATCCCAGTTTTAGAATTATGAAAATTTCAATTAATTAAATGACACTATGTCTGAATTTAACAATTATAAATTGTTATTCAATGATTGGAGAAAGTGTACTTCAAATAATAATTTACTGCTTTTGTTTTCCTCCCCCTCGCTAGATTACCTGTAAAAAACATCGAAATGACCTGGTGTAAGAACTGTAATACTCAAGTCAGTGGATATATATTCACAAAAGATGAAAACAAATAGAAATATATGTATCCGATGTATAAAAGGTGTAACTTGTAAAATAAAGTGAATTATCTCATTTATATATATCAAATAAGGGTAAAATTGATATTTCAAACTTCAATTTGTTATAATTTATTATTGTACACGTATTTACGTTTTATGATTTATCCTAAATGAGATTTCTTGTTATTTTCTAATTATAATTGTTTCATCCTGGATTTTCACGTGAACCTACCAACCTAGCGGTTTGCAAGTCCTCCAATATTAGATACACTCTTCCTACAATATGCTCAATAAGTCATACTACTCTCACAACTTGCATACTGGGCTACTGCATCCACTCAACGACTTTCCACTCAACAAATGGCAACTTTGCATGTTAATCAATACCCTAAGCCTTACAGGTCGAGCTATTTTAATACTTCATTTATAACCCGAGTTATATCGATCCGATCTAACTTATATTTGTATTTTACTCATAATTTGACTTATATATGTTTGATCTGGCTTATACCACATCACAAAAATACAAAATCTGTCAATAAAATCATTCTCTATTTTATATATATTACTTCTTTATCAATTATAACACCCAAAAAATTTAATCATTTTGTTTTTCTCCTACCCAAAAACGAATGTCACACCTACATAATAATTTTGTAAAATAAAAAATGCTATCATCATTGTGTATAATTCAACATTATAATTTTATTTATTATGATATGCAAATGGTAGCACTAATGATCCCACGCAATGAAAATAAGGTTTTGTTAAAATAAATAAGATTGAGGTCCAAAATTTTTACAAAAAGGACATCTTGTGTCCTAATGGTGTATTTATAAATTTTAATAGTATTTTATTCTCATCAGATATATAAATAAATCATAATTTTACATAATTAATAATTAATATTTTGACCTAATAAAGAATAATATAACTCATCATTTCCACACAAACAAGGTCGCCCACCTCACAGTAACTATTGGGCCCTGATTTTGGAAGAAAGCTGCCCATATGATCATGAATGGGCCCTCACACAATATGGGCCATTATCTTGCTGTCACTTTTCATTTTTCTTGTTAGGATTCCATGAGAAAAACCACTGGATGACAATGTGGGTAATAGGCTATTAGTTGTTTAACTGGATCTAACTGTGTAATTTTTAGAAGGTTTTGAGATATCAAATTTCAGACAATTATAAATATTAATGGATAGTGAATATTAAATAAGTTTCACTACATGAATAAATTTATAATAATGTTTAATTATGCTCAAATTTTATAAAAATGTAAATTCAAGATCAATGAAATGCTAGCCAAGTATCACTTTATGGAGGATAGTAGCCCACATCATGTAGCATCTTTTTTTATTTAAGAAAAGGTACAAAAAATTCTATATTAGGCAAGTTTAGACTTGGCTGTCCAAATCCAAACCTGTTCTGCTTAAAGTGAATTTTTAAATTTATAAACGAGTTTGGAGTTGTTATTGATTTTTTATTTTTTTATTTTAAATTTTAAATTTGTTTATTTATTTTATATTTTAATGTATATGTATTTATGTTAATATTATTTTTTAAAAATATATGATGTTATTTTTAAAATATATATTTTAATATTTTTAAAGTTATAAACTAATCGAGTGTGCCTAACCCAAATAACTTCAAATTCTTAAAAATTTTGAGACGAAAAATTTTAAATTTTGATAAATTCGCACGAGTCTTGGTTGCCCTAGTACAATTTTGGATTGGTTTTGTTAACCTTAGGCATCTACTAGTTGTACTCACTCACATGGCTTTTCTTTCTTTTTGTTAATTTTCTTGATTGGAGTGATTTTCTTTAGCTCTCTAGCTTTAACTTGTCTCTTTACATGCATCTCGAAGAATGTGTGAGGATATATAGCTATTCTATACACAAGAAGATCAAGGAAAACTTTAAAGAAACATGGTGACGACCCGAATGACGCCTCTTAAAAATATTGTGTTTTGTACGTGTGCACGAGAGAGAATATTTGAGTTTTTTTTTTTTTTTTTAAATAAAAAGTCATATTTAGAGTTGAAAAAATAAATTGAGATACTTAAAATTTTGATTTGAAATTCATGATTAAAATTGTTGTTTCAGTTTGATTTGTTAAACATAATAAATTAATTTTTAAATATTTTTTTTGTTCGTTAAATTAAAATCTTTTTCGAATTCGACTTGTATTTGATTTGATACACTCGTATCAAATTTGATTTATTTAATAAACATGATTTTATTCTCAATAAAAAAGCTCAAACTAAATTTAAATTATGTCTAGTTCCACTCAATTGATTCTTTTACACTCTAATTATAATTTTATCATTATTTTATTTTAATTATACACATATTTCTAGTTCAGATAAATTAGCAGGTTTAAGAAACTTAAATTACACTAAAGGCTAGTGTAGCTTATGTGTTAATTAGATATATATTAGTACCCCTCCTACTTATATACAAAGTAGACACTTTATTTTCTTGCTTTCAATTAATAATTTTTTTTTTAAAATTTTTACTGACTATTTGAGGGGTGTTGAGACAATCTTAGAGTCTCCTAACTTTTTATTTATATTGTGCAGACAAGAAATCAAACAGCGAGCCATCTTTATGAGCTTTTTTTCATTGTAAAACGAATTTTTTTTGTTTAGCCAACCATATTTGTATTATTTAACATTAATCTACTTGGATTAGAATTACTCTTGGCCTGATTATGAATAAAATAACACCATATGCAGCTAGCTCTGACGTGTCTATATTAATCACAACGTAGCCCATGCAATAGAAAAACTATTCACAAACCTCGTAAAAGGCCATGGATCATAAAACTAAGTCCACCAATCAAATCTACTTAAACATTCTTAATGAGCACAATTAACTGCAAGATTACTACAAAAGCTAAAAATGATCTCAGGGGCATGCTGGAGGAAGAAGAAGACAAGGGAAACCTTGGAAGTCTGAAATTATTAATTAATGGAGAAAATTGTTAAAACTGTGTGTGCTCACATTGCAATATTCTTAATATCCATCATTTGTTTGCAGAAATTGAGGGAAGTTGCCATATCTAGAAATGGAGAAGCTAACTGAATAGGGTTTCCAAGTCAACCCGACCCCATTGGTGGATGTGCTGGTGGTCCAATGTGCTATGATAGAGGTATTAGAGACAGGTGTGAAACTGCTGTTTAAGTTTTTTCAGATTTGTAATAAGATTCGAATCTAAAATTCGCAGTGTATTTTTTAGGAAATCCGTGAATATAATAAAGTTTAATTTTTAAAATAATTATGAATGTTCGTTGAATTCTACATAGGTCTTAATATATAGATGATTGTAATTTTTCGGACAAGAAATCCTGTTCTAATGTGATTGATTCAACAATTCATGATCCGAATCAAAATCGTTATGTTCCTTCGTGTAAGAACATCATTATAGATATGATTAAAGATGGTAACTTAAAACAGTATTTTATAATTTGATCGATAATTAAATTAATTTTGAAGTTAATTTACAGTTTAATCAATTGGATCAATTCAACCATCGATCTAACATGTCTAATGAAAATTGATTATATTTTTTTATTATATTATATAAAATAATAATGTAATAAATTAATTATTATATAATATATTTTAAAAGTAAAAAAAGATAAATAACCAATCAAAAAATTATTTAACAAAACATAAAATTCAAATAACTACGTACATAAAATAAAATATTAAGTTTAAATTTTTTTAAAAAATAAAAACTAATTTGATCGATTTGACCATAAATTTGATTATCTAAAACTAATTGGATCAGAACGATCACCGATTCTTATTGAACTGATCGATCAAATTCAAATTTAAAAGCGATAATTTTGAAGAAACATCTAGTAGTTGAAATTTTGCATCATTATATGACTATATAAGTAATTGGCGTAAAAAAACTCACGCAAAAATAACTACATATGTCATCGCATGTGGTTCTAACTCTCGAGTAATATATTTTTTAAGTTAAAATCTTATTTTGGCGGACAAGATCTTTTATAATAAATTTTATTACATTTTTATTACATTACATTGTTATGGTCACATATATACATTTGAAATTAAATTTTGCATTTAGTGAATAATTAATATAATGTAATAAAATTTATAATAAAAAAATATATCAATTTTGTAATTCTAATTCTATTTTGTGAAATTCGTGGTAATTACTATGCCAATTGCACAAGACAATTCATGTAAGTTGTATTAGATTTTATGTACAAAATCTTGTAATAGATGCATTAAATATGACATTATCACAAAATATGATGCAATGCATGACTCGCACGGCTTGTACTTTTGTTGGCTGATGATAAGAGCCGCACCTTTTCATGAGAAGCACATTGTAATGTGCCATTTGTCTACTTCTTTTTTCATTAATATCGAACACATAAAATAATTAATGTTTAATAATTAATTTAAAATGAGTTCGATATCATCTACCTAAACTAATCAAATAAAAAATAAATTTATACTTGGTACGTCGATGATTAAAATTTGAAAACTATTGATCACTCTATCATTACATTTACTATTTATTTTGTTGTGTACGAATAAATTAGATTTGAATTAGAATTTTCATTTAAGATCTTACTTCATTGTTCGTTCTCTTAATTATTTTATATTAAATTAATTATAAAACATTAAAAAAAATGACATTTGCAGAATTTACAAGAATATGCAATTATACAAAGAATACATGATTGATGAATTCTTAAAATTAATTATATGGTATTTCTTGTTTCCGGAAAAATCTTGATTTTTATTTTAAATAAAACTTTGTTGGTGCTTTTAAAAAGGCCACGTAGGGGGTGGGGGGTGGGTTGATGACAAGATGTATAACAATTAACATGTTATCTACCAGAAAATGTGCTTATCAACACGTTTAGCAATCATTTTTGGTGGGATTAAGGAATTGTTGTTACAACCTAAGTCTCCCCTCCAATCAAATGAGATTTGTGAAACATATTCGTACAGCAGTTGTGCATAACGCCGCGCAAATGTGCAAGTTCGTTGCAATTGTACTTCTTCTAGTAACCTCTGAAAAATAATTAATGGAGTCTGGAAATAATTAGAAGAGACTGGAAATATTATTGCATTTCAACTTTACCTCCAAAATACAAAAAAATAAAAAATAAATAAATAAACAAAAATTGTTCACTCTAAATTTCAATGATCATTTAGGGCTCTATTCAAGGGGATTTCTCAATGGGCAATTCAGTAACCAACTCCCACAACCGTTTTTGGTTTATTGAACTTTAAGGCTATATTTAAACCTTTTATTCAACCTTAATTTAAGGTCCAAAAATAAAATAAATGATACCGAGGAATTGAGAAATAACATTAAGGTTGATCTAGACACTAACTAAAATCTAATCTATTTAATATTTTAGACTACAAATACCACTCTCCCATGGGGAAAGAGAAAATCTTCAATTAATGATGGATTTACACTTGTATTTAGATTCAATTTTTTGAGACATTCCAATTGCCAAAGGCCAATTATCTTCTTCTTTTATGTTTTGACGTGCTTTCTGCGTCTCATTTTTCAAGTATGGGCACATAATTTTAAATAAGAATTTAAAAAATAAAAGAACATTATTATCATTAAAAATAGTAGTTGGGAATTAATAATGTCACAACATTGAAAGAATATTTTTAAGAGAAATATTTTTATTTTAAAAAATAGAGTTATTTTAAAATATACTAAAAATAAAATAAAATAAAAATCATAAATTTGAGATAGATCAGTAGTTCTTTTATATTCTCCCGTCCATGCTCTTTTATAAGCAATATATATGTATATATATATATATATATTTATTTATTTATGTATGTATGCATGTATGTATATGACCCTGTAGGCATTAGTTAATTGACTCTACAATTACATCATTGTGTTATCCATTTTTTGCTTTAATTATTCTTTGTTGGGTCAGATATTTTCTAGCACTAGTGGTGATTAAGGCCTTAATGCAGCGTGTTTGGAGATAATCTCGTGTCATCTTGGTGACCTTTTGATATAGTACCTTACATTTTCGAGATTAACATTAGATTAATTACACTTTAATACTTCAAGATTAGCACCCTTAATCTCATGGATTAGACAAGTGCCACGACTACCCATTTAGCACTTGTGGCCCAAACCCGCCCACAATATTCTCACCCATGACCCATGCGTCTTATTTTATTATTCATGTTTCATTTTTTATTTCATATAAATAAGTATAAAATATTTTTTTGTAAATATTTGATTATTCATTACATGCAACTTGATGTGTAAAGATGAAACACAAATTGAAAGATAGAAAGGAAAATGATTATTTATACATATATATATATATGTGTGTGTGTGTGTGTGTGTGTGTGTGTGTAGGCATGCATGTATAAAGGAGAATGTTGCTGGAAGTGGGGCAAGAGGAGAGATACTGAGTTTTGAAACTACTTTTGAGTTTAGACAAGTGGAGTTGGCAACGGGGGTTTAATTCTCTAATAGGCTGCATTTGGGAACTTGAACCAATAGAAAAGCAGCTCAGCTTGGCCATGGTTTTCATAAGTTATTAATCTTTATTTATTAGTCCCAAAGCTCAAATCTCATTGGCTTCTAGGATCTGCCTCTTGAGCACCTGCCTTTTTCCTAACTTTCCCCACCCCACCAAGGTAACCTAACCAGCCCTACTGCTGCCTTCACTATCTCTCAGACACATCTTCTTGAGCAATTGTGAAGAGTTTTTGTTATTTTCTTTGCAAATGAAGGTGAGAAAACAGTGAGAAATTTGCCTTGTTCTCTTTTTTTTTTTTTTTTTCAGGAAACTGTTTGCTTTTCTCTTTTCTGGCTGGTGTTACAAGTTTTGTTTTTCATTTGTTTGTCTGCAGTTCTTCAACTGGATGCACAGTAAGTTAAATGTAGGAAAAGGTGATAAAAGGGCTAATGCAGTTCCTGCTACAAGTAAGTTTTTTCAATTTCATTATCATTGCAATTGCTGTTAACTATTCTTGCATATATATATATATATATATATAGATGGATAGATAGATAGATTATGTCAATGCAAATGAATATCCTGTCTAGAATTTATTGTCATATGGTGGAAGGCATGGGAACAAGAAAACTGCATGCATGTATTAGTCTATGAGTAGGGCAAATCGAAATTTCGGTTTAATACAATTCATATTTGATCTGTAATTAGATCACATTATGTAATTAAGGTTGAAGTTTTTGCCACACTATCCCTTTTGTTAGTTTTTGATGAACATTGATCATGGCACTTTTTGGGGTTTTGTTCAGGTTTGGCTGTGATCATGCCATATTAAAAGCACCAACTCTTTCTTGCATTTTACTGAAAATTCACTTTCTCCTTTCCTCATACTTGGAGAATGACAATACCTTCTCTGTTGTGGACTGAGCAATTTTCCTTGATCATATACGATCTTGTAGATGCTACACACTACACTCAATGTACTGGTTCTTGCTGACATATCTCGTTTGGTGGTACTACGTGTGACACTTAGCATTAAATCTATATACCCAATGCACATACACTGAGTGCAACATGTATTCAAACGATCATATACAGGTTTTTAAAGATTTTCATTCAAGGGTTATATTTCATAGAGAGTCTAGAAAAACTGTGTCCAAGAACTCTTCTGCCTAAGTGTGCATGTTTAGAGGCTATAGCATCTCAAATATATGTACTTATAAAGTTTGATTACATTGTGCAGATTATGAAAAGAAAGAAACACCCAAAGAAGAATTTAGTGACTGGCCTCATGGATTGCTGGCAATCGGAACATTCGGCAACAAGGATCTTACAGATAAACAAGAGATGGTTCGAGTTGAGCAAAGTCCAGAGACTGAAATTCCTCAAGAAGAGCAATGTTCTTCTACAGATCTTTCAGAATTTACAGCTGAAGAAGTATGGAAGTTACAAAAGGAGTTGACAAAACTTTTAAGGCGAAAACCAGCTTCAAAGGCTGAGGAACCAATAGCTGATCTACCATTAGATAGGTTCCTTAACTGCCCTTCAAGCTTAGAAGTAGACCGTACCATTTCTGATAGATTCAGCACTTATTCAGACGATAAAGATGAAGAAGAAATTGATCGAACCATTCGAATTATCCTTGGAAGATGCAAAGATGTCTGTGAGAAGAAGAAGAAGAAGAAGAAGAAGAAAGCAATGGGGATAAAATCATTATCTTTCCTTGTCAAGAAAATATTTGTCTGCAGAAGTGGCTTTGCACCAACTCCTAGTTTGCGAGATACACTTCAAGAATCAAGAATGGAGAAGGTACATATTTAGATGCATTATTCATGCACATATTTCTTACCTTACAGAATCAAAAATTAATCTAGATGATAAAAAGAAGAATTATTTTCTGCTTTCCCTTATTTATATCACAATTTAGAGCTCATTTATATGTAACTTTTTTGTTGAGTTTGAAGTCACTACTCTGTTCAATCCCCTGTTTAGCACAAGCTTGGCCAGATTTGCCCGTCCTATGGTCCATTGAGTAATAACAACATTTGCAACAATACTTGATCCTATACTAAGTTAATATACAGTAATTTCTTACTAATTAACTGAATCAAGGACAAGTAGACAAATGATGGTGTTCTTAAGCTTAACTCATACATATGTTTCCATTTTTGAACATAGCCTTACCTAGTACTACAATGTCTTCCATCACTATTTACAGCTACTGAGGACCATGCTGACCAAGACTATATACCCTCGAAATTCTTCTAGACCATCATCAACAAAAAAATGTATGGAGGATTGCAGGCATACACAGAATGCAGAAAAAGAAGATGAATCACACGATAAAAGTCGCTATGGATCTAAATGGGATAAAACTGATTCTGAATGTGAGTTACTTTTTTTTTTTTTCAATAGCACCTTATAAATCTCAAATATAAGCACCTATAGCAAATCATATATGGCATTGTTCTGTTTGCAGTTATTGTTCTAGAGATCCAGATACCCCCTTTAGTTCAAGATTTGTGGTGCCCCATCTTGAGTTGAAGAAAACAAGAGGGTTTGATCAGAAGATAATTGGGATCATGGTCAATGTTGAAATTTCTGGACATATTAACAATAAATTCATTGCAGGCTGGCTCATGAAGTAACCATTTCATTGTGCAACTGATTAGCCTCTTCTTGCTGGAAAGTGAACTTTTCTGTTCTTTTTTTTTCATGGTTGTATTCATGATGCGTGCAGTCATGTTATATAATATTCTGATCGATTTTCTGTAGTTTTATGCTGCTCAGGACATTTTCTTCAGTTGTAAGGCGTTTCATACACTTTTGTGCAGTTCTCTAGTTAGTTAACTAGTCAAATAATGCTAGGTGGCTTTAAGATCTTTTTTTTTTAATTGATTTCATACTTTATCTTGTTACAATATCAATCATTATGGTTGCTTCACATGGAAATAAAAAGATTTAAATAATACAATCATTATCAATTATCAAATATAACTTTTGATATTGTGACACACGACTTTATCGTATTTATATATTTTAACTCTAATCTACCCAACAGTAGCTCTATGATCATGAGATTAGATATGAGCAAAAATGCAGTGAAGCTTGCACATATTAGCCCTTAAAGAATTCCAACATCAGTCAAAAATAGAATTTTAAAAAAGACCGAATTATGAAAATGAGATTTTCCTTTTTATAGTGTTTCGTAAGACAACTTGTTGGTAAGTTACTTACATTTATAATTTTATTGGTTGTGGATTCGAGTTATTTGAATATATTAAAAAATTAAAAAAAATAAAATTAAAATTAAAAATACCAAGACTAGTGAGCTTGAAATGATGCTTGGAGATGGCTACATTTTAAAAATAAAAGATCTAAAATGTTGGACTTTTTTTATCATCATCAAGAATATTTACAGTATGCAACTCTCTTTACCTCTCATTGAGAAAACTCTTTTATTCTCCTTGTTCAATTTTCAATGCATTTACTTTGTGTTTATTATTTTTGAGGTCCCTAAGGTCTAAGAAAGTATCTTTCAACTCCCTCAAACTTCAAATATGCCAAAGGATTAGTGAAATATTCATTTGGGAAGACAATAGTACAATATGCAAAGGCCTAATCAATGATTACACACACACACACACACACACAAAACAAAAAACAAAAAACAAAAACTCATGTTTGCCTAGTATATTATGTGTAATAAATGCATTAAAAATGGAGAAAAAAAAGTTTCCCATTTAAAAACTCTTCTACAATAATTCCACTGATCAGGGATTTTAGTGATTTTTTAAGTTTCATATTTTGGGTGCTTGGCTAGACTTTAGGTGCTTTATAACTTGTAAAAATTTTGCGAATAAGGTCAAAATTCTAGAAAAAGAGCGTTTAAACTCCAAAAGTTAAGATATTAAGAAGTTTCCCATTTAAAAGCTTATAGGATATTTGATACTAATTACGTCAAACGCGCTAGTACTATTGATTCCATTGTTTTAAATAAGATTTTTTGCATATTTAGAATCACTTTTAAAATAAAAATTTATTTATAAAATAAATTTTTTAATATGTATTTTTTTAAAAAGTACTTATAAATATTGTTAAATATTTGATAAAAATGTATTTTAATGTCCATTTAATAAAAGTGTAAGAAAAGAAATTCAAAAGTTACAATTTGCATTTTTCCAAAATGAATTTTTGAACAAGTGACTTATTTTAAAAGTACATTTAAAAATAATTATCAAATACATAACTTTTTTTATAAATAAATTTTCATATCTAAAAATTCATTTGGAATGATTTCAAACACCCCCTTTATGTTTTTTGTTCTGATATATATATATAACTTCAACTAAAAGTTTCAAACAATTTTGTTTTCATTCTAAATGAGGCATGGCACAATGCATTATTCATTAAATAATTAAGTTAAATTAAAATGTAATTTTACTTCAGAAACAAATAAAATTGAATAATATATTCTTGCATCCGACTAGACCTATTTTACATGCGTAAAAATTCAATAACTCAACGGTCAAAATATAAAACCCCTTAAAAGTGAGTGTCTAAAGTGACAATAAAAATGTCAAAAGAAACAATAATAAAGGTAAGAAAATCAAATAAAACAAATACAAGTATTAGTGGATAAAACACTTTGGATCAAGGAATTTAGTGGGTAAAGAAAAAGAAAAAGCAAAAATATAAAAATTAAAATACAAAATTGTATCTTTTTAAAGGGTGAAAAATATATTCCCTTAATAATTTCCTCATTAAAATTCAATATCTGATAACCACACTATGATAAGAAAACTCTCACATTAATTTTGAGTGAAAAAATCACATTATTATGTGCCTCAACCCCCGAGTTTGGGGATAGGCCCATACCCATGCCCACCACCAGAGTTTAGGGTTTCTTTCCCAGATCTGATCTTCAACCAAAAGTCAACACCAACTAACCTAAATCTCAATAACCTTTAGCCCTTTTTCCTATTTTTCTTGAATCAGGGTTTTAGCAGATTTATCAAAGTTCAGACATTTTTCATTTTTTTTCATTTTTTTTGAAGGTGGGGGAGGGCAATAAAAGAGGGTAAACTTGAGCTGCCAATGCAATTTGTTGCATTGAAATTTTTAGATTTTTCGGTGGGTTTTTGGAGAATACCGAAAAAGTTGAAGCCTTGTTTTGAGCTCATCAATGTCTTGGGCAGGGCCGGAAGATATCTACCTCTCTACTTCTCTTGCTAGTTATCTTGACAGTAAGGTTTTTTATTTTTCTTTACTTTTCTGTACTTATTTGAAATTTTAGGTGATGCATATGTGCTTTTGGGGTTCTTTCTTGGCATTTTGAAGTCAACAGAATGGTGCGTTCTCTTAATGTTCTTGATTTGTTGGGGGTTTTGAACTGTGCCATTGGTTCTTGAAGTTCTTGGTGGAATTTTGTTATGTGGGTCTCTGTAAAATTATGTATTTTTGAGTTAAATATTGGGTTTGAGTTTTCTTTTTCGTTTTCCTTGGCTGTTTTGATGAGTTATTGGTCTTAATGGGGATTTAGTTAGAGTTTACTTCTGGCTCTGAGTTTTGCGTGTCTGTCTCCGTGAGCTCGTTACTTAATCTTATATCGGTATTAGCTGTTTTTAGTACTTCTGTTGAGGAGATTTCGTGTGTTGAAGTAAGGAATTGGGGCATTTTGTTTTGCTTCTCTATTATTTTCACCTGTTAAATAGAGCGCGAAGATAGTAAACATGGGTTGCTACTTTGTTAAAGTAGCATGATGACATGTTTTTGAGTACTCAAAATTTAAATTGATTATCTTGTGGCTTATTATAGTACACTGTTGCTATTTTTCTATGATGTAAAAGTGTTTGCTTTATGAATTATAGAGGAAAGGATTTGCCACATGGCTTAAACTTTACCTAATTGGAAAAAAAAAAAAGGATTTTGTGACCATTAATGCAGTGAATACTGTTAGGTGCTTAATGCTTTTCAAGTCAAAGATGGGTCTTGTTGGGTAACGATGCAGTTGTGCATTTAACTTTAACTAGTAAACCTGATGGATAGCAAGATTACTAGCTGATTGAAGAATTTGAATGTAAGCATGTGTCATGGCTCACAATAGAGTTTTAATCTATTTTTGTAGTCTTTAGAAGCAGGCTGTTGACTATTATTATAGTTAGAATTTGATTAGAATTCGGATTTGAAGGGTAAGCTCCATGTACATGGAAACCAAGTAATAAAGCCAATATACATCTTTTCTATTCTAAATTTGCTTTCCCGGTAATTTCCCTGGTAATTATGTGGTATATGGAGATCTTAGAGGGGGTTGAAAATGTATAACTCTGATTATGTTATATAGAAAATAAGAAAACCTGTAATAACCACTTTACATAAAGAGAATAATTACCAATTTGTTCCCCATTAACCATTTTATTGCCAACTTCAGAAAGAGTTTCTTCTGGCACTGATTTGATACATCACTCTAATGTAAATATGTTGCCACATTTTTCACTTTATTATTGTCCTCATGGACCCAGTTTTTAAATGCCCAAGGCACATGCTCACAGGTGAAACTGCTCCGATTGATTGATGGTGAGAAAAAGCCTCCAGTAGGACATATTATGAGGATTTAACCTACTCTAACCTCGTGATAGTTAGAACTTTACCATATATACCCCCGATGGATTCAATCATTGGCACAAAGCTGTCATGATGTAGAGCATTGAATGGAATGTGGGCATCATGCATTTACCTACCAAACTTATGTACTACGTAGTCAATTTCGTCTTTTTCTCATCAAATTGTTTGGCATGTTTGTTCTTTCTTCAATTCAGAACTTCATCTTGTCTTGAGTGAAGTACATATCTATTAGGACGATTTCTTTTGGCTTCTAATTTAAGATTTTGGCTCTCAACTAGAGGAAAAAGATGCAGTTCGTTTTCCTTGAATTGGGGCCTCTTTTTCTACATGCCTGTGAATGTCATTGCTCTAAGGTTTCTACCAACACCTATAAGCTATCATGTTTATGCATAAATTTTTGGTGTATATCAGTACATTTTGCTTATCATTATTGAAAATTAAGGCAATGTTTGGTTAGCATTTGGGAGTGATTGGGGGAAGGATTTGGAATGAAAATAATCTTTGGTCGTATTTTAGGGGAGGCAAATTCTCCTTTAGATGTTATTTCCTGTAAGGTTTTGTTGGTTATTGATGTCACATTAGAATTTTTTAATGTTATATGTTGTATTTTTTAATGTAAAAAAAGAAGATATATATTTATAATAATATATAATTAAAAAATATAATGATGTTTTATAGTGGGTCCTTTGTTTGGAAGAAGAAGAAATTGTATTGGGGAAGGTGTAAAAAAAATATGATTGTTTCAGGGGGAAAGAATTGGAGAAATCCCGGATGCTAACCAAATACTCCCTAAGCTATTTCAGGGTTGTATAGTTCTGGGGATTCTTGTTTTACTACTCTTGCAAATTAATCTATTTATTTTAGTCGTTCTGGGAATGTCTGTTTCATACTCTAGTATTTTGTTCACCATAATGCTTTCTTCCCATATATTTCATACAGTTGTAAGAAAACAAACATCCTCAGCATCAGTTTGACTTTGTATGTAAACATTTTGTATATCTCAAATCCTAGTAATGAAAATCAAATTGTGGTCTGGCCCTGAGTGGGAACTATGAGGTTGCATTTGGATGGATTTGTATTAAGAGATTATTCAAACAAGTTCAGCGGATTTGTTATTATGGATTTGAAATCCTTAATTTTAAATCCATCAATTCAAATGAAGCCTGAAAGTTTGTTAAATTGCAGAACATATAGAGTCTTTTATTTCAAAACATGATTTTGCGTTCTCTCAGGTGGAAGGTGTAAAGCTTCTTTTTTTCTTTTATTTTCTTTTAATTGATAATTAATTCTTTTCAAGCTTTTTGCTAATTTCTTACATTTTGAATTGAAATGTTCATCTTGGCCCAGAGAAACTTCTTGTATTACTTCGAGATGGCCGGAAACTATTAGGGACTCTTCGTTCCTTTGATCAATTTGGTATGGATTTTGAATTATCATTTATATACCTGCCACTGTCGTTAATTTATTGTTTATCTAACAAAATTTTGTTATCTTATCTAGCTAATGCTGTCCTAGAAGGTGCATGTGAGCGTGTTATTGTTGGTGATCTATATTGTGACATTCCATTAGGTCTATATGTAATCCGTGGAGAAAATGTTGTCTTAATTGGGGAGCTGGTATGTGGTGTTATATTTTGCAGAAATTTACTTTTGTAACATTTTTTTTTCTTTTTCATCTTACATAAATGTGAAATGATTGGTCAGGACTTGGAGAAGGAGGAACTTCCCCCACATATGACTCGTGTCTCAGTAGCAGAGATAAGACGGGTAAGCTCCACCTTGTGATGTTCTATTTGCTTTGCTCTGCTTGTGCACTTTTAGTTATTATCCAAATGTTTCGAGTCTCCTGAGTAGCATACATTTCCTGTTTGATTAGGCACAGAAAGCCGAAAGGGAGGCTTCAGAGCTCAAGGGTACTATGAAAAAGAGGATGGATTTCCTTGATATGGATTGATGTACATATCTGTGACATCAAGTTCTTAATTCTGCTTTGAGGCTATGCCAGGACATCTGCAAATATTAACGTGGATGCAGCATTGCTAGAAATGTTGTTACTTGTCTGGACGGTCATTTTGCTTCTGCGTTCACTGTCTCAAAATTCACAGTTCTATGTAGCATTCACAAAATTTAGTACTACGAACAGATGATTAGATTTCTCTTAGACATTTCAAGTATGATTTGTGTCTATCTCCATCTTACTGATCTGGTGACGAAATAGAGATGATACAATAAACTGGGATTAGATCGTGGATTTACTATGAGTCGAAGTATCTGGGTTCTTCCATATATTTTGTTTTGGAAGGACTTTGGATTTTGCTCGTGTTGGCTGGTTGTATAGACTAGTAATGGGGCGTGGCGTCTGAAGTCTTATTCATTTGTGTAAACTCAGGTTATGTGCATGTATGATGAATATAGCATATGAAAATGTGCTATTTTCTGTCTGAATTGGAATAAATTTACCTTTCAATCAAAAAGCAGGTGATCCACGCAAAATCAGGTAGAGCTTACAATTTTGGGTGGTTTCTGTTCGTATTTTGTGTTTATATTTCTCGCATATTGTATTGATTTTGCAAAAAAACTTATGCAATCTATGCATAACATGTGCGAACTTATCACCTGGTGCGGAGGTTTGTAGTCTAATTACCGTAGTATGAAAGCTTTTTTGATTATTGAGTTTATTTGTTTCTTGTAGTCTAGTTACTGTAGTATGAAAGCCTCTTCGATTATTGAGTTCATTTGTTTCTAATTATTTATCGAGAGGTAACCATGAGCCTTTGGTTTTCATAGCTCATTCTAATCAATCATAGTTGTCTCGTTTAGGATGGATGAAATATATGCCAATTTTGTATCTAATGAACATAAAATGCAGAAAGAGAAAACAAAAGCTAGTTGACCAAATAATTTCATGGACTCTTTCAACCTCATTATAAGGATTCTAAGATGAAATTTATGTGTCTTGAACTGTATTTTCATATGATGAATCAATGATTTCAGAGAAAAGCTAAATGGCAGGGGAATGGAATGATCATAAAAACAAGACCATGTAACCAACCGACAACCACCGACTTATTTTCTTACATGAGTTCAGAATTAACTGTCCCAGCTTAACCCATTCTAGGGTCAGACTCCCAATCCACTGCAACCGGTTGCATCATTTTATGCCCTCATTTACTTATTTATTTCAAAATTTGCAAATCATTCCAAATTCAAAATCCACTTTTGCAAGCTTAAATCTGAAATAGGTTAATTATAAAAAAACGGTAACTTAGCATGTAATATTATTCCCTTATTCTTAAATTCCATGCTCTTTTTTTAGATGATAGTAAA
The DNA here is from genome assembly GCA_019321725.1 of Paulownia fortunei. Lineage (NCBI taxonomy): Eukaryota > Viridiplantae > Streptophyta > Magnoliopsida > Lamiales > Paulowniaceae > Paulownia > Paulownia fortunei. The sequence goes on along the minus strand of CM033118.1, from coordinate 444,294 downwards.
TATTTATTTTATTACTTAAAATAATAATTATTCTTTTTGAAATTATAATTTTACTTAATGTCATAATAGCAACTCACTCTCGACTACTTTTAACCACAAGAATTTTAAGATGCTTAGAACTCACTTATTCAACTCCAATCCAAAATTACATACCAAATCAAAATCAAATTCAAATGTTTAAAAAAATAAGGAAAAAGAAAAGGACAACTTTGATGAAATGAAGGGTAGCAAAATCTTTTTTCAAATACAGAATTGACTTTGTTAGTGCGCTCGTCACAGCAGATCAATGCCTCCTGCTCATTAACGAGTCAATATGTTTAACCAGAGTTAAGACACTTGACTACACTCTCTACTCGTTTCGCCTTCACCACTTCGGCATCAGATCTCTCTCTCCCCCTCCCCAACAGCAGATCCACACGCCTGAGCTCAAGTCAATTGCACGCAGCAGCAATGATGCGCTTGAGCTCCGTAATTACCATGCTGCCGCTGGCGGCCGTGATACTACTTTGTTCTCTTCGCATCGAGGCGTCGGTGCATGAGTACGCCGGAGAGAAGTTCGTCGGCAAAGGAAATGCCTTCGTTGTCCACGGCGGAAGCGAGGGAATTTACTCTTCTTCCCCTGGACTCAACGAGTCCTCCCCCGGAGACTCTTTTATTCGGTGAGTTTTTATTTTTTAATTTATCCGCTTCACATTCTGTTGGCATTGATTTTTCGCGGAATTTACTTTTTTTTTTTTTTTTAATTTCAATGTTGCATGGTTGTTTGACTGTTGTGTTTTAGCTTGAAGGTGTTAAAACACTGTACTTTATGGAGATCCATTTTTAAATTTGACTTGGAATTGATCTTTGTAGCTATAGATAATGAGCATGTGTGTTTATATATTCAATGTTGTCTGGGAGTGAAATGCTTAGGATTTTTACTTTTTTTTTTTTTTAATACTGATTTTACTAATGTTGAAGCATTTCTAGTTACATAGATTGGTGCAGAAACTAAATCGTGCTTTCAGTGATGAATCCTGGTTAATCTATTTAAAAGCTCAGTGATGAATCCTGGTTAATCTATTAAAAAGCTCGAGAGAGTGGTTATTTGCAAATTTTGTGTTCCAGTAGTGCTACAATTACAGACAGCAGTGCCTTTGCTTGTTACAATGAGCTTAAACTTATAAGTTTGAAGAATAAATTAGTGAACCACTTTTATGGTGATCAAGTGGATTGTGATATCATTGTACTCAAAAGAAGACATTTGCCTAATGCCCTTTTGTTTTATATTTGACCAATTGGGATGAGTTCATGTGAAGATAGCTGTTGACTTGTAATTTAGCTAACTTTTGGATGTATCATTTCGTCTCACCTGCTGCAAATGCAACCCTCTAGGTGTGATAGACAATATTCTTAATTATGATTGTGGCTTGGAAAGGATTTGTTTTCAAATATTAATGAAACCTAGTGGCACTGAATTTGGTTAAGAACAATGAACAAATGATGTTTTTTGAAGGCTTAGCAGTTTGAACTATGGTAGCTGGGACAAACCAACTATGTAGGCTGAAAAAAATAATCAGGTTCTTCCTCTTTTTAGAGGGATGAATGTTTATTTCTTTTCAATATTTTGAATTGCCTACTTTTCCAGATCCATCTTTCTGGAGAGAGTCCTGATTCTTAAGTTATGATATTTATCTGAGCGTTCTTAAGTTATGGTATTTAATCTGAATGACAGCTGATCTTCTTTTCTTCAAAACCAGATTTGAAAAGATTATATTTCGGAGGCCTTTGGAGCTTTCTAATTTCAGCTCAGGATCAGTTCATGCAATTGTGTTTGAGGTGGATGACAGGGAGACAATAGGGGGCTCAGCATATGGAGGTCAAAGAGCTGTTTGCTGCACAGCAGATCTTGCAAAACTTGGAGTCTGCAAGCAAGGTCAAATCATTTACCGCCCCTCTACTAATAATCCAGGTTGGCCTCAAGTATTTGGTACCTCATTCGATATTGATATGACAGAAACTAGTCTGCAGCCAAGATCTATGCAAATTACAAAAACTGGAATGTATAACCTGTATTTCATACATTGTGATCCAAAACTTAAAGAGGTTTTTGTTGACGGGAAAACTGTCTGGAAAAATCCTACTGGTTACTTACCTGGTAGAATGGCACCACTCATGAATTTCTATGGGTTCATGTCTCTCGCATTTGTGCTGCTTGGAGTCTTCTGGTTTTCACAGTATGCAAGATTCTGGAGAGAAGTTCTTCCATTACAAAACTGTATTACACTCGTGATAACGTTGGGTATGTTTGAGATGGCATTGTGGTACTTTGATTATGCTGAGTTCAATGAAACTGGGGTCAGACCAACTGGGATCACTGTTTGGGCAGTCACTTTTGGAACAGTGAAGCATACTGTGTCACGATTGATCATCCTTATCGTTTCTATGGGTTATGGTGTTGTCCGACCTACCTTAGGTGGTCTTACGTCAAAGGTTATTTTACTTGGAGGGACTTTTTTTGTTGCATCGGAAGTGCTTGAAGTCATTGAAAATGTTGGTGCCGTGAGTGATCTCTCAGGGAAGGCTAGACTATTTTTTGTCCTTCCTGTAGCAATTTTGGATGCTTTCTTCATTCTTTGGATATTTACCTCCCTCTCTTCAACTTTGAATAAGCTTCAGGTACTTGATTCTCATTTTCTGTTTATTTGTTTGATGGATATACTTAAGCTAAAAGTTTTTCAACTTGGTATTTTAGTTTGGTCAACCAAGCCAAAACCTACAGATGTTGCAAGTATATTTTCTCAACATTTGGGTTTTATGTTAATATTCTTTACCATTGGATTCTTCATGAGTCTGAAGCCAAAAATACTGGAGTTGCAGTGAGATAATGGGGAAAATCAAAATGTTTTGCATGAAAAGCATTTCATTAGTTGTATTTGACTGACTGCCTATCAAGTGAAATTCAAGAAAAATAATTTCTTTTGAAGTTCAGAGAAGTCCTTTGTGATTCTTAAATTGACAGTGACTTTCTACATGGTTGATAGTCCTTTCCTGGTCCATTGTGGACTTGGATTGTTTCTCACTTTCAAGTCCTAACTCTTTTCCCTTTCCCTAGCTCTTCTTCCTCATTGACAATTCATGTTTCATGCATCAGCTTTGGGAGCACTAGTATTGCCAATTAAAGTTTACTCAATTGAAACTATCTGCTTCAATTTCTTTGTTTCTTGATGTAACAGGCTAGGAGGATGACTGCCAAGTTAGATATTTACAGGAAGTTCACAAATGCATTAGCTGTTGCAGTTATTGTGTCTGTTGGCTGGATTTGCTATGAGGTAATGTTGGTAGTATATTTAATGAGGCTGATTCTCTATCCTGTCTCCAACAGGTGACTACCAAAGTTATTGAGTAAAGCATACAAACATTGGATAAAAGAACAATGTTCATACTTGAGAAAATTGAGTCACAAACCATGTGCAGCTATTTGCTAAAACTAGATCATATGAGCTCCAAGAAAGTGCAACCAAATTAAATCAAGTCACATTTATGAACAGGATCTATATTAATAAAAGATAGTCAAAATCAGTAGTGAAAGCTACTTGCTTGTTTACAAATTTTAAAATTAATATCTGAATCAAGTCAGGTTGTCTTTGAAGGTACATGAAGAGTCAAATGATTTGGAAAAGAAATATGGCCATAAGAATAAACTTATCTTCTATTTCATACATCGTGGCTTTTCCATGTTATGACATACTGCATCGGATTTTGCAGCTTTATTTTAAGTCAAATGATGTATACAATGAGCAATGGCAGAATGCTTGGATCATTCCTGCCTTCTGGCAAGTCTTGTCTTTCTCTCTCTTGTGCGTCATATGTGCTCTTTGGGCGCCATCACAGAACTCAATGCGGTAACCATCTTGTTCAGACTTATAGTCTTTATATTTGACTGGCATGTGGTAATTCAACTCAATAAAAATAGATGAATGTTTGTTTCCACATTCCTCTGCCTTCAATTGTTGATGTTTTGGCTTTACCTTGTATATTGGCATATAACCAACTCTTTATCATGGATGAGTGAGAGAATAGAAAGAGAGACAGAGATCTGGGCTCGCCTTAATCTATGTTTTCCAGTTATACCATCAGTAGGAATGCTAGTTCCACCATCATTGTACATTATTAGTATTGCCACTCTGCTTCTTATCATTCTGAGCGAATTCATCAGTATAATTGCTGATCATGATGATTATTATGCTTGACCCAATATCATGCTGTAGAACTGTAGGCCCATACCCTTGATGATGATATATTTAAACATCTTTTTTCTTTTTCTTTTTCTTTTTTTCTTTTATTTATTTATTTTAATTAGGCTGTTTGCTTAGCTGTGGTTCTGATTTGCATGTATTGTTCAAACAACCTGATTGCTGCCAACAAGGCAGAACTGGGGCCATCGCCTCTCCTTAAATTGATTGAAATTGTACTGTGAATGTATGTGTATTGGCTCCTTCTCTAGTAATTTGCTGGTCACATGTCCTCATTTATCGATGTGGTCCACTTTCAGTGAAAGGAAGTGGCAGGAGTGAAATCTTACAGAGCATTTAGGTGTCTATTTTTTTTTTTTTTTTGCGGGCATCAGCTTCACGTATGATTGATTATGCTCCCCTCTTTTTTTTTTTTTTCAAATTTTTTATTTTATTTTATTTTTCTTCTTGACAGATATGCTTACTCTTCTGAGGACGCCGGTGAAGAGTTTGACAAGGATGACACTTTGACACTCATAAAACCATCCCCAGTGGCCTCAAAGGATGCAAGGAGTCCTGAACTCAGATCATCCGGGAGTGGCAATGGTTTATCCCAAAGTGATCTTGAAGAAGAAAAGACTGCATAAAACAAAACATACTCTCTGTAACTTCGATTCATCAACATACGTGTGGCCATGGCTTGAATGATCATTAGAATACTTGAGTTGCTACCATTATCTTGTAGAAATTACAAGGGTGGAAGAGGAGAAAGCAAGTTAGAAATATCGAGATATGTTGGATCGGTGGGTAGTCTCTTCTTTTCTTTCATTGTTTTCTTCTCTTGTTAGCTGTTTTTCACCCATCTATCTTCTTTCCATATATTTGTTGATTGAATTTTGTTACTTTACTAGCAGTTAACCATATGGTTTAGCATTGCAATTTTGATTACTCCTGTAGCATTTTCATTTTCTTCTTGATCTCAATGGCTAAATTACCAGCCAATATCAATGAAATATTAGCTGGCCCTTTGCTAATAGTTTCCACAGACCTTTGCTGAGTTGGTTGGGCATAAAATAAAATGCTGATATCATGATTCATAATTTAATAATTCCCAACCTAACTCAGATGAGCAACATTTCATATATAAAATCGCATTCATCCACTTGAGATGGTTGATGGAACATCATTATCGCTCGACTTTGGAATAAAAGAATCACATTAATTAATATAACTTTCACATTTTTTACAAGCCATTGCTGCTGGGGACCTCTCATCTTCACGGCCATTAGTTTTTGCCCCGGAACACAATATTGGAAAATTTCAAATACAAGATCAAATGGGGCGAGCTATGAAAAGTGAATTATTTCTCTGTAGAGTTGGATGTCGAAGATGAGAATGAAAATGCAGAAAAGGGATCACGAGAAATAAATGAAGTGCTGATAATTAAGGACGTAGCTTAATTTACCAAAAGCTTAGAGCATTTCACATGAAATGTCACTCATCTTTGAAGCTGCATCCAAGAAGAAACTTAAATTTTGAACTAAACATATGGCCTCATAACTAAATTCAATGTCTCATTAAACTGGATTCATCGAACCTCCATCTAAGGCCAATGCTCATGAACCTTTTATCTATGCATAAGCCGGCAACCGGAACTTATTAATGAAATCAACTACTCTATCTTTAAATAAAAGTTATACATATGAAATGCCACAATATATACCTGCACAAGAGTTAAAAACTTCAAGATGTTTCCGAAATTACCAAGGTCTTTAAAGAAGCTGGAACTTATTAGAAAGAACCATCATAGTAAGAGACAACCTTTACAACACAGTCAGCAACAGCTTTGGAAAGTCTTGGGTTGGGGAATCATTTGATCTGCATATCGGCATAAGTATTCTATTGACTTGGACTAGTCTTTTATACGGCAAAGAAAAGTCCTCTGGTCCAATAGGTCAATTTTGAGCACTAAACCATGTGAACTAAGATTTATGTACATGGTGGAAAAAATTGTACTAGTATTATTTGTCAAGACGGCTCCCAAACTTAGACAATTCAATAGAACTTACTAGAATAATTAGCATGGTCTACTCTCCACTCTACAAGGACTTACCTCAGCTTTATTTTTCGTATGGTTTAAACATGTACCTTGAACCCGTAATGAACATGCAATAATCCACCCAGTGAACAACAGGAAGTCAGATTTGGAAACCAAAAATAGGTCTAATTCTTAGGAATATTAAGTCCAGGTAAGGTAATCTGCAAGGAACTGAATGTAATCAACAGTGCAAAAGCATAAGGATCGTTAGCATGTATGCAAGAGTGGTTTTTATTCATCCAGATGTGTGGGACTGCACGAGCTCAAGAATTTAACCTTGACATCCCTGCTAGCCAACACTTTTATGAAAAAAGAATGGCTTCCAGTTGCTGCGGCTTAATAACTCCTTAAAAATTTTAAGCATCATATCTTAACCTCTTATTTATTCTTTTCATATATCCTTCCCCATGAAATAGGACAATTTAGCTAAAAGCCAGTGAAGATGACTAAAGAAGGCGGCCAAATATCTGTCTCTTACTTGGGTACAGCTTCCACATAGAAACAATGCCAGGACCGACAGTCATCATGATAGCTTTTTTTTTTTCTCTTTTTTGAAGCGAAGAAGTCGATAAAATCTCCACCTAAGCAGAAGGGCAATTATATGTCGAACTTAGCAACCTCATTAACATGCTAAAATCTACATACTTCGGATGTAATTATGGATCTCCAAAGAACTGCTTACAAGTTAACCAGAAATTGAATTTATTATATATCTCCCTCTAAAATATGCACCCCAATAACTAAGTCCAAATCTTTTGTCTCAAGTTCATAGTACTTAAAATCCAGATACAGGAAAATCTGCTATTATCCTATTCAAGTGCCGATAAACCTACCGAGAAAAGTGAATAAGTAACTAACATATCCACAATTATCTAGAGTCTTACACCAAGCAATATAGTAAAACAAATCAGAAGCGAGAGGGCAATAACTGAAATCCAGACATAATTTTAAAGAAGCACCAATGAGCCAGAAACTTCATTAAATTCTATAGTCTAACAACCATAAACTAAGTAATATTGTTTTGCCACAAAACCCAACTCATTAATTAATCAACTTAACTAGCATCTTAGGCCACTTGAACTAAAGAGCTGCTAAGTTCCTTCAGATCAAACATTTCAAACACAAGTGCTACGAGTCAGTTGAAAATCATCAACCCTTGCCTAAATTCTTTTCTTTGCTGACCATGATTGCGTGAGTATCCAAAAGTACAACAAATACAACAATTCCCATATAAACAAATGAAACAAAATCTAAAAGCTGAGGAAGTACAAACAACACATGCTTACAGGGCAGACGCATTCAGGAAGAGTCATAGGCTGCTCTGAACAGTTAGAACTGATGTTTGTCCTTTAGTGATCATATCTTCTATCCTTAGTATATCACATGCTGGTCTCTTTCAAGAACAATGAAAACCTCATCCCAGAACACTCCGCAAAAAATTCAAAGAATGGTGCACTACATTCTAAGTGGCGAAACTCAATTCCACTCCTCTCACTCAGATCTCCTCCTCAGATGCTGGGACACTGGGTATCCCTCAAAGAAATCCAAGACTGCATTCTCAAGGTCCTCAACTGAGTACTTGATGTAGTTCTCAGGGTGCTTCCCGCTCTCAATATGACTTCTGAACCTTCCAAGAAATGATCTGTAAGCTGGGATAAGCTTCTCTGATATGGAAATCCTAAGTTCCTCACGGAGCTGAGTATCAGGTATCAACCATGTGGCTTGAGTTCTATGCACCTCCTCAAACATAGCATTGAAGGCCTTAAATCTCTCTCTCAAAGCACTCTTTGACACACCAGAAGAAAAGCTTCCACTTACATGCAAACCCTCATCTCTTAAGCAATACAACACCCTCACCCAGGTTGACCGCTGGTAATTGGTAGCAGCGAACCGGAATTTCCCCGTCAACTTTTTCAAATAATCATCTCCAATCATTTCCCTCAACTCCGGCGACCCTTTGATCTTCTGAAAAATGTAATGGACATTATTCATCATGAACAAATGAGCCAAGGAAGCATCCTTGTAATGCTTGGATTTACTGTCCAAATTAAATTGCAAAATCACAATAATCCAAATTAAATGAAGCGCCAAAGTTGAAGCCTGCTCCTCAAACTCCGAAAAATCCATATCCGGTACATTCGGATCACTCGAATACCTTGACCCTGTCGAGGGCTTTGACACAATTAATTCAATCAACGTATGCTTATAATCCGAAATCAAACTAATATAGTTCATCACATATCTAGTCAAGGGATGAATCGTCCCTCCAGGAACGGGAACTTTCGACGGCTCCCGAAGCACCGCATTCTCAAATTCTGATAATATCCCCCTGGCAGCCTCAGCTAACCTAGATAATATCTCAACAGACTGTACCCTAATCGATTCACTCGATTTCGACTCAAAAACAGTCTCGATATCAGGCAATAAATCACATAAAGCATCATGTAAGTCCAATATCTTAAACAATTTCTCGGGCGATCGCTTACTAATACTAATTGCCTCTGCAAAATTAAACAACTGAATAGCAGGACCTTTTATAGTTTCCATAAAACAAGCATCATCGGCTGAATTTCCCAAACCTTCTAATATCTCCTCGCACAACCTCCTTTCGCTAGCGAAGAGCACGCGAACGCATATCTTCGCAGCGCGTATCCAACGCCGGATCTTCGTCTCCAGCGTCTCCCACTCGAGGCGTTGTATATCTCCGATGCTCAATTTCTCAACGTTCAGCTTCTTCAAGCTCGCGTCCACCGCAGACTTGCGTACGCTCGCATACACCTGAATACACTCACGCAAGTATCCGGCAGCAATCATCCGCTCAGCGATGCAGCGGAGATCGTAGACTGCGTCGCTGGGCATAAGATCTACTTCTCGTATACTGCTGGTGGTCTTATAACAGCTGCTCGTGGAGCTGCTGTTGCTCTCCTGATGCTCGAACTGTTTATCAAAGCTACTTTCAGTGATCTCTTCCTTCAACTCAAATTCCTGAGAGGCGAACTCGGATTGAGTTGACTCTATGAGCGACTCGGCCTCGATGGGGGAAGTGTGGGAGAGGAGGATGTTGCGGAACTCGTCCTCGAGGCGAGCCATGGCGATCTGGAGCGCGGAGGAGCTTGGGGAGGAGGAATCGGATAAAGTGGCGGAGGACATGACTTTCTGAAGCTCGTCGACGGCGTCAAGATAACGGTCTATTTCGTGACGGTCTCCAGTGAAGATCATTTTGTCACGGGCCTCTTCCGACGCCGTGGAGTCCCACCGCAGGACTATTTTTTCTGCTGCGGCGGCGGCGGCGGTTGATTCCGGTGGTTCCATGGAGGGAAAAAGTGGGAAGAGTTTTTTTTTTAGTATTTATTTATTTTTTTTCTTGTATTTGGTTTGTGAAACTGGAGTGGTGGTGATGATGATTGATGACTGATGGTGGTGAAAGAAAGAATTGAAAATCTTGTGGACTTCGGATTTCTTGTGCTGCTTTGTACTGCGGGCGTGGCGGGGTAATTTTTTTGGTTTGTATTGAATGGTGTTGGCTTATAAGTTTTTTTGAGATATAGGTGCTTATAAAATTTTATATTTTAAAAAATATTATAATATATAGATAAAATAATATTATTGAATTTCTAAGATGTTATTAAATGTAATTTTATAATTTAAATAATTAAATAAAAGAATTCGTTAAAATTTTAAAAATTAAATTAAAATTTTCTTATTTTTTTAACGAGCTTATAAAATTATATCATCTTATTTTTTGAGTTTATAAGCTTTGCTTCTAATTTTTTATCAAATCTTTTAAAATATCTTATAAATTTCTAAATAAATTATAAATTTGTTTAAAGAACTTATATATTCAGGCAAGCACCTTCCTAAATTTATAAGAGAAAAAAATGTAGAATAAATATCCTAAATTTAACTACTTCATTCTTAGACACGGTACATCAAGAAAAAATAAATTGAAAGTGTCAATTTTAACCAAGACAAAGGGGTGTATTGATTAATTCCCCACCCAGCAACCCTCCCCTAAACGAAAAAAGGTATATTGATATATGCATGCATGTCAAATATGATGAACTTAACATATGCAATTCGAAGTTTATATTAATTTTTTTTTCACATTATATTTTATAAGTTAATATTATAAATGCATGTTAAATATATATTTTTTTATTCCATTCATTTAAATTTAATTATATAGTTAGTGTATATATATAAACATATAATAGATCAAATATGAAATTAGTATAAAAAAAGTAAAATATAATGCAGGCACATATTAAACTTAATTATTTTGTTAATCATAAAAAGAACGAATCCAATGTGATGAAGTCAACTTATCATCAACATTCACGTGCATGCATGCTCGCACGTACACAAAATACTGTGCATATATAATAATTTGGCTGGAAAGATTCTTAGTTTTGAACCATTTTTTTTGGTGAATAAATTTTTGCTGTAAGACAATAGATAATAATAAAATCCTGAGCACAAGATTTTGTGTGATGGGAGCGGTGATCACTCTGTTTTTCCATCTGCTAAAAATTTAGGGATCTCATGTCTAGTTTGTACCTTTGCTTGCATCTAAAACACAACCTGTGGCCATTAATTGTCTAATAAATGATGAAATTATTTTGTGCTTATCCAAGGTTTGTGTTAGAAAATTGAATCTGGTTAGAATTATGTTGCTTGAAAATTGTAAATTTCTAGAGTTCAACCTCAGAGACAAAACTTGAGACGGAATCAATTTGGGGTTGGGGTGTGGAAGAATAATTGAATCCTGTTAACCTAAGAGAACTACTTGATTCTTGCACAGAAGTGGAGGGAACAACATTCTATCTTATTCTCTTCTGCTCCAATAAAAGGCCATCCAGACAGACTGCAGCCTCATATCCATGCTCGAAAACTAGTCAAGTTACATCAAAAGCAATACCATTATTGCCCTGATTGATCTCCATTGCTATCGTGGCTTCTCCATGAATGATCGTTGTGATGGTCCAAAGCCGAGGATTGGGATGCTGCTGGTGATTGATCATCATATCCATCTCCCGACGAAGAACTTCCCTCTACTGATATGCCCTCTATCCTCCTAATGGCTTCTGTAATGTCTAAACGTTGCTCGGGTTTGCTCTCTGTGCAAGCTGCACCAATGTGGAGGAGTTGCACCATCTCACCTATGTAACTCCTGGTGCTTGCTATATCTGGATCAAATAAATCAGCCTCTCTCCCCTCAGCAATTGCTGATCTTACCCATTGGACTATGTCTGTCCCGCCTTCGCCATTGTTGAGATATTGACAAGGGAATTTTCCTGTAAGAATCTCAAGAATGATGACCCCTAGACAGTAGACGTCGCATTTTGGTGATATATGGTGATGCAGCACAGCCTCTGGAGACTTATACGCGGTCAGTGCTTGTGCAGCTTGGCTGCTGCTGATCAAGGAAAAGAATCCATAGTCTGCAAGTAACGGCTCGTATTCTGGGGTTAAAAGGACATTGCTTGATTTGAGGTCACCATGGGGTAAGTCAAGTGAAGAGAGTTCAGTATGAAGATAGCCTAATCCTCTGGCAATCCCTTGAACTATCTTAAATCTGACAGGCCAATTCAGCTGGGCATGAGAGAGACCGCAATCACCTAAAGAGGTAGAAATTGATTAGACGAAGATTCAGCAATCAAGTTATGATCAAAAGAACAAGACACAAGACAAAAACAAAAAAACTCATTTGTTGAACCAGAATTTATGCTACATTCTGAAATCAAATATACCACCGATTCTATTTTGAATCAGAACAGATATATGAAGCTATCCATCAAATCCAACTTCCAACAATATCCAGACACAGATCATGGTCAGCAAATGAAGTTCAACTGAAGGTTTATATCGCTGGGATCATATTGTTATGGTAATACTAAATTCACAAACTCATGCTTAATCATTTCTCATGATCGATCCAGTCAATATATTCATTTAAAGCAGCCTCATACCATGCAAGAGAAAGAGTAAACTGCCTTGGGGTTGATAATCATAGACCAAAAGCTTCTCATCTTTCCGGTAATGATAAGCAAGCGGTGTCAACACATTCTTGTGCTTTAAACTTCCAAGCCTTCTCATCTCAGCATCGAACTGATCTTTCCCCATCTTAGTCATTTCTTTTATCCTTTTCACCACCACTGTCAATCCACTAGCCATCATGGCTTTATATGAAGACCCCAAAGCGCCATTACCAAGCACCTCGGCTGCTGCCTTCATCAGATCAGCCAAACCAAACTCACCCTTTTCATCATTTATCATTACTATATCCCCAACCCCTTTTCCTAATTTTGTTGATCCCTTGCGGATGGACCCAATCCGGTGACCCGACCCAAATCCTTCCTTACTCAAGTCAATATTCTTCTTCCCAACACTTGAGGCACTAAAACTAGATGAATCATCAACCATCAAACCAAAACTCTCTTGCCTACGCTTCAGCACATATATTCCAGCTACCATTAGCAAAAACACCAGAGTAGATGCCAATAGAACCCAAATAACTATATTTTGACCTGGACTACCATTTCTCAAGGGCCCATTTGATGATTTCGCAGACGGATCACAGGCCTTGCCCAGATTTCCACCACAAAGCCCTGGATTCCCCTTAAACGCATTCGCGCTGAATTTCGACATGCTAGAAGGGATTTCACCTTCCAAGTTATTGTTAGAAAAGTCAAGCGAAACCAAACTTGGTTGCTCAAGTGGAGGAATAGTACCTGAAAACTGATTCTCATCCAGATGCAATTCCATCAAATGGGATAACTGGACTAATGAAGATGGAACCGGACCCGAAAACCTGTTCCCCGATAACCAAACCTTCTTCAACCCCTCCATTTTTGTAAAATAATCTGATGGAATCTCACCTGAAAACTGGTTCCTCGAAAGGTACAACGCCTTCAAAATGCCTATCCGATGAAAATCCGGAATTGGGCCCGAGAAAGCATTTGACATGAAACCAATACTTCTCAAGCCCGAAAGAGAAACCAATGCATCAACAACTATCTTCCCTGACAGGCCCAAATGCCCGAGACGAAGACCCGAAACCACTCCGTTGTCACATATTACACCAATCCAAAGGTTGTTTTCTGCGCAGGGCTCTGTTCCGGGCTTCCAAGAATCAAGAACAGTTGCATTTGTAAATGATTCCTTGAGCTTTAAAAGAGCTTCAGATTCAGAAATCGAACTTGTTATGGGAAAAATGAGCAGAAACACAGAGAAAAATATGGATGATCCAAGAACATGAATAATGGCCATAAGGATTAAACAGAAAAAATAAAAAATAAAAAAATCCCAAAGATTTTAAGGAGTGCTTAAGTTTAGTTATTTTTCATGATTGGTCATGCATTCAAAATCTGATGATACTTTAGCAGTTTGGTTTGGGACTCCTCTTTTTTTTTTTTCTTTTTTTTTATCCAGTGGAAACCCGTTATTGTCGTTCTGAATGTTGCCTTTGGCTGGAATAGTCATTCACAAATTGCAACTGTAATAACTACCTCCTCGTTTCATTTTTCTTTTCTTTTTTTTTTTTCAATTTTTTTCCTTTTTCATTCTCATTATTCTTAAATCTTTAACATAGTATGAGAAATCTTAGGATGTATTACTGATGAAGTGGTGCATGTTGTCTTTGGCTGGATTATGAAAACAGTACATAATTTTTTTGGGATAAAAAAGATTTTTTTGGATAATTACATTAATCTCAAGGTTTATAATAATATGTAACCTAATAGAGTTTGGAAATACCATAAATCGTTAGGATTATGTCATCTCGGACAAGAGATCTATAATGTGCTTAGATGACATAATTCAGACCATTTATTGTTTTCACACCAAATTCATTATAAAATTTGGTACTTTTAGACGATGTAATAATTTAGTTAAAATTAAGAGAATGTTTGTCTAAATTTATTTAAAATATATTATAAGTTTCTACATCTTATAACAAATTTTTAAATCTTACAAGACATTATATCTTATTTTAAAAATAAGTTGTTGAAATGTTGGATAAAATAAAATTTGGAGCTTTTAAAATGTCAATAATGGCAATATAATAATTAAAACTATTAAAATAAAATTTTATTTTAAAAATAAATTGGGATGAATTTACTTTTTTTAGGAATTTATAAATTTTCAAACAACTTTTTTTTTATCTAATATACTTTTTAAAAAAATTATTAAATATTTTTTTGACAACTTATAAATTCTTAAATAATTAATAAAATATTTTAAAAAATTTATAAATTCAATCAAATACCCTCTAAGTAAATTCTAAATCGACCAAAACTTCTTCAAATTACTTGTAAAAACTTAGAATGTTTAGTTATCGTTTGATATAGAATTACTAACTTCTACTATCATTCAAACTCGGTTGAAACTCTATATTCCATCTATCTACATTGTAGCCAAAATTCATAGGTAACATTGTAACACGCTAACAAAGTCATTTACTAACAAGCTTAGCATCCTACTAAAGCCAATCCTACCTATGCTAGTTTAAATGATTGTGTTGAACTAGTTTTCAAAGCTAATTATCCACATGCTTGGTCTAAGTACACACAAATTATTTATAATTCACTCTTTGTTTGATTGGTTAAATATGACCTAGACTGCTATTGAAACGAAATTTTTCACTACTTGAAATTTTTATTGTCATTTGGGTCAATTTTTGTTGTCATTTGGGTGTTAAATATTTAGAGTTGAAGAATTTAAGATTATAAAAATTTGAGTTCGAGTTGCAATAAAAAATTTCATATAAGTTGCATATCTAGTTTATGACATGATTTGGGTTTTGACCTTATCTCCCAAACAACCTCAATACATAAAGTGCAAGAGGATTCTACATATCGATGTTAGAATGAGATCGAGTATTTTCACATTTCATTATAGTGCCTAGTTTGTCTTGACTTTCGATTGAAGAACAAGAACTCTTTTTTTTTTATTTTTTTTATTTTTTTTGTCTTGATTTTCCTATTGAGTGTCCGATTTGTCTTGATTTCTGATTGAAGAATAAGAACTCCTTTTTTTGTCTTGATTTTCGATTGAGTACCCGATTTGTTTTGATTTCTGATTGAAAAATATGAACTATTTTGTTTTTCTTTACTAGCTAAGTATCCATTGGACCCTTTGCCTGCTTAGAAGTGGAAGCATCCATTGGACCCTTTGCCTGCTTAGAAGTGGATTCCAACCACTGACACAAAAATTTTATGTCATTTAATCTAACCAGTTGAGCTGCCTGAACTTTCACTTTCAGTCCCATCTTCTAAGCCTTGTGTTGTGGTTAGTCTTTGCATATAAATTGTAATAAATATCCCAAGTCTCCGCCGCACAAGGTAGTAATGCCCACAACAGAATTAATTGCAGTAGACCTATTAATTAGATTAGATTTTCCTATAGAAATAAAAGGCTTGGGCAAGAACTTAGTTATAACAACTTATTACCCCCAACCACCAACCTTTGACTAGATAACTGCTGGAGATAAGAATGGTTTTCAATGAACCTTACCCAACTATGGACCATAAAATGGGCCACTTCTTAATTGGACCAAAAGTCCTACCAAATCTAGGGCTATATGGGGGGTTGGGGTTGGGGTTGGGGGGTTGGGTTCGACAATGTACCAAGAATAGGGTGACATGAGTTGCACATTGAGTGGGTGGTCAATTATCAAATACCGATAATCAAAGTTCCACTCCCCACCCTCTTAGAAATTACCATTATCTTAGTTGGTTTGCCCGGGAGTTAAAATTAGAGAAAAAAATAAAAATGAATAACAATATCTCCATGATTACCAGATTTTCAAGAATACATATTTAGAAAGAAGTGGCACATGTGTATAAATTATTTTTAGTGGAGCACTGTGGCCATGCCTTGTCTTCCAATTCGCGTTTATGGTTAGTGAAAAAAGCTTCAATTTTGGTGGATATCTTGTTAGATACATTCAACAACAACTATATACAACTCAATGTCAACATTCCATACTACTTATACGATCATGCTTATAAGAAAATGTGTGTTCTCTATATAGTCTCTTCATTAATAACAAAATAATTAATTCATCTTAAATTTAATATCGTTACTCAAAATAAAAAATTATTATATTACATACGTATTAGTTGACCTCAGTGAAATTACATAGCTTGTTTCGCTAAAAAAATATAGCCAAAAAACAAAAAAAAAAAAATGATCATCACGAGCTTCACATTGCCTCTAATGCCAGGCATAAAGTGTCACGCGGGAAACATTGACAGTGATATAGCATCGCTCTTAATTATCATAATTTTGGGGTTTCTTTTTTTTTTTTGGCATATAGTGCTTTGTCCTTGAAAATTTGTCCTAGTCCCTCTCACTAAGAAGAGCAGCCCAACTAAGGACTAAAGCAGAGGCTGCTGGCTATTTATTTTTCTTATTTTTTTAAATTTAAAAATCTAAATTAGAATCCATCTAGATCATTTATTTTTATTTTTATTTTTTAAATTTTAAAGTCTAAATTAGAATTAATTTAGACCATTCAAATTTTTCAACGGATGTGATGTCTCACCCAAGTAGAATGATAAGCACCACTCATGTGCATATAGGACAATTAAAATCACCCACATGTAACTATGGGGATTGCAAGTTCAAAGTACTTGAAATAGTTTGTGGTCAATTCACTAGTAGATCTGATCGTATTTCAATCCAATAGTTGTGCAAGGAACCTTTTCTAAGTAAATATTAGCTGTTTTTACGATTTTTCGATAGGTCTATCCCTTCTTAACTTGATATGTACGATTTTATCACGTTTTAATAATGCTATAATTCCATCAAATTTTGATCAACTCATTAATTAGCTTCTCCATTCGTACTAACATTCATTTCTGATTAACTTAAAACATCCATCACTTAAAATATCATCATTTTATAATCAACGTTCTCTAAAATATAGTTGAAAAACATTAATTTTCAATCATTATATGATTAGCACACACTATGTGTAACCTAATTTACGAGGGTGGTGATTCATGATATAAAAGGACTAACGTGCCCTTTGATTGTAAGATAAATTAATACACATATAATGATTTGCGTATCAATTCGTAGGTAAATTCGGGCCGAATCTTAATTGGTTGAGCCCCGCGTTCTTATTCACATATAGTGTATACTATTCTTGGATAAGGTCCAACCATATGTCAGGAAAATACTATAAATAAGATTCAATTGTGATATTTAAAAGTAGACAATTAATAAAAAATTCAATATATTTTTTTATATCATTTTGATCATATCAAACCTCTCATTCTAACTTAGATATCAAAGGTTCTAGCTGTGGTTCGTGACCAGAGTCGTCCTAGACTCCCATCGAGTAACAATTTCTTGATGTTTATAAACAAAGCCTGGAGATAGTGAAGTTCACAGGGTCTTGCTCTTCTAACTTTATTGAGATGGAGATAGGTAAGATGAAATTCTTTGTTTTTTTACTAAATCATTAATCAAATTATAAAATAAATAATTTATACTTGTTATATATGATTAAATTTATTTAAAATTGTAATTTTTTAACTTCGATTGATTCATTGAATGTACACATAGTAACCACGTGTGTATTACATGAGCACCTCACACATGTACGGGGAGATTGTGCGAGGCAATGAGAGAGACCACCACCAGAATCTGGGGCAACGAATGACCACAAAAGAGTTGGCACCCACCAGATGAATTTTTCACGTGGGCAGATGGATGGACTTTTGTTTAATGGAAAGGGTACTATGACTGTCAATAATAGAAGTAAAGGGGCTCTCTTGCAATTTTCATTTATGTCCTTTAATTAATTGGAGGCCTTCATTAAGAGGCTATTATAATTCCCTTCCCCCACCCACAACCCACTTGGGCTGGTCGGCAGATAGAAGTGCAAAAATTGGGATCAATGTTTTCTGCATCCTTTTCACTCTGAAGTCTTCTCTTGCTGGAAAATGACATTTATGGGCTTTGCTTTTCTTTCATCTTATTGTTTTTGGTACAAAACCAAGGAAGGGGAGTGTTTTTTCTTACCTCAATTTATTGAATTTTAATTTTCTGACTTACATCTTGTGTCCTTTTTCTTTTTCTCTTTCCCTCTTGTCTTTGCTTGAGTCATTATGAAACGAAGAATTTGTCCGTGCATAATTTGTAAGAAAATAAAGAATTAAGAATATACTCGAATTATCAAAATAATTGCTTCTATTCAAGTACACTAAACGGGGAGTATTTTTTTCTTGCCTCAATTATTGAATTTGAATTTTCTGAATTGCATTTTGTGTCCTTTTTCTTTTTCTCTTTTCCCTTTGTCTTTGCTTGAATCATTATGAAACGAAGAATTTATTCGTATATAATTCGCAAGAAAGTGAAAAATTAAAAATGTACTCTTTTTATCAAAATAATTGTTTATATTCAAGTACACTGAATTACCTTCTCTAATTTATGATAACATCCCTTCATATGAATCATAAAAATTTTCATAAAGCTTTCTATAGATAATGTAGAACCAAAAAAGATGGGGTGAAAAGCAATAAAGGATAGTGTAGTGTAGCATCATTTCAGAGAAAAAAGAAACTACTAATATTTACCAGAAGGTCCTCCACAAACAAATAGGTCGGCAAGTTTGAAATCATTGTAATAAAACAAAAAACAATAAAAAAGTAATAAAATAGAAGCATCTGCCTAAGATTAACCACATGCTATATTTTACATCTGATTGGGTTGCTTTTCATTTTGTCCAATGGCAAAAGGGCATTGTGGTAGACAAAAATTCCCATGGAATACAAGCATCTTTTTCAAGTCAGAATTTCAAGCTGTGTTTCATCCATCTTAACTTTTTTGGAATTCTTTTTTTCTTGATAGACAAAGACCACATTATTCCCTCAAATTTATGTTTAGAATTAGTGTACGTGTCTAAATGAGTAGATTAAGTGTAACATTCTAGATTTATTTATTTTATGATGTTAGGATCATGAAGGAGTGCAGATGTGTAGCCTAAACCCAATATCTTTTTTCTCTCTTTTTAGGCAAGTATCACGTGCTTATTGAAACCTTTAAAAAAACTATTTTATTTAGACAAAGGTGAACCTAAAGGCTAAAAGCACAAGAACTTGGTAAGCCTTTAGTCATACCATAATAATTGTTCATCCCTCCGAACCCTTTTCCCATTTATCTGAAATTTTGTAACTTCACATAAGATTCATCACTTCTTTTCTTTCCAAGAAAAGGAAACCACAAGTTTTAGCTTGCAAAATTCTTGTTGAAAATAAAATATCTGCAGAGGATAAGTAGAGGGTTCTTTTCCTTCTTTTTTTTTTTCCTTTCTTTTCTGGCAAACATGTCGAGTTCAAGACATTTTTCCGATGGCCGGAGGCAAGGAAAGGCACCTGAGAAATCCAATTTTGTACAGACATGCAATCTTTTAAGTAAGTATATTAAGGAGAAAGGAAGTCTCAGAGATTTGAATATTGAAATTGGTGGAAAAGTTGAGAGCCTCGATGCCATAGGTAAAAGTTTCTCCTTTTTTTTTTTTTTTTTTCTTCATATTTTGTCTCTTTTTTCGACTATTCAAATCTAATTTTGGGGGTAGAACTTTAATTCCCATATATGTCAAATATTCCAGGAAAAGCCTGTTGTAATCTTTCTTGTTGTATGTAATAAAGTAAATTCCATAATTTTCATGGTTTTATTAATTGCGCAGTTTCTTGAAATAGCTGAATTCTGCTGTGGATATAAAGATGTAGGCAAAATAAAAAATAAAAAAAGTCAATAGATCTGCGGGATTTGGGCTCAGATATGCTGAAGAAAATCACTTATTTTCCCTGTTTTGGGAAGATAATTAATTCTTCACTTTTCAGCTGATAAACAAATGTTTTGCTTGATTTCAGTGAAGCCCGGATCATCTTACTCTGCATCAGCTTCTACAACAATGAATATGCTAACAAATAAGGGGAAATCAGCTCAGCCCACAATAGAACAACAGCCATCCATGGCTCCGGAGTCCTCCATTAATACAGTAGAAGATGCCTTGTATAAACCCACAAGGTTCTTTCTTTTTGTCCCTATCTTCAACTATTTTGCTACCTCCCACTTAAAATTATCTGGTGTTTATGCATTTTTTGTGTTTAGAATCATCAAATTTAGATGAGCATTTGATTGAACCCGTCTGATTCTTGATTAATTCCAGCAAAGAGGCGACAACAACGGATCCCAAGACTGCCCAGCTGACAATTTTCTACTCGGGCAGAGTGTTGGTGTTTGATGATTATCCGGCGAACAAGGCTAAAGAACTCGTGGCGTTTGCTAAAAAGAGTAGCTCCCAGATGTCTTACGGCATTTTGCCGAACACCCAGCAGGAAAAACCGAGCCCCGGCGGCGCTGTGACATCGACCTCTAGCCCGCGAGAGGGGCTTCCGCCGCGGCCCCAAGCTGGTAGTACTCACAAGGCTGTTGGTATTTCGTCGAACACTTGTAAGGAGCAAACAAACACCGCGACTGGTGGGGCTGTGGCGTCGAGCTCGAAAGCAGAAGAACGGGTTCCTGCACAGCCTGAGCCTTCTGGTTCTGGTGATTGACTTGATCATTATACTAGCAATTTACTTTTATAAGAATTAAGTTTTTGATATAAAATATTAATGGATTTTGTTTGGTTTTTGTGTTATAGATTTGCCAATTGCAAGGAGGTCTTCACTTCATCGGTTTCTTGAGAAGAGGAAAGATCGGTATGCCACTTTTTGTTTTATTCAATTTATATATATATATATATATATATGTATTTGTATGTAGTGACGGACACAGTGTCGGCAACGCCGATCTCTCGTATTAACTTCGTAAATATTTTAAATTAATATAAATTATATATATAAAATTATTAAATATTAAAATTTTATTTTTCTAAAAAATTAAAAATAATATTTTATCTATTATTTTTTTAATAAAAATAAATTTTGCCACATAATATCCATTTTCGGACTAGATCTTGTGTATGTGTATTTAAGGTTGACAAATTGGGTGGATCTTAAAATAGATCCTGTAAAATGGATTTTGTCAATTTCTTGTTTGGATCCAAAATGGATTAAATGGAGAACTACATCATATTCATCCACCAAACTAATTTTTTATTTCATTTTACCCCTGAAACACATATATGAACTTAAAAAAAAACAATTACAACATTTTAATTGTCAAGGCTTAACTTTAAGATATATTTTTTTATACTAAACTTTTGAAAGACACCTACATGGTTGTAAGATTTTTATGAGGGCATCATTGTTCATCTAAGCTTTAATTTAACGCTTATCTTTTCGTTTAGATTCACATTAAATTCTTGTTTTCCGATATATTATTTTCTGGCAAAATAAATTTTGTGTATAAATCGATTCTGGGTTCAATTTATAGTGCATTTAGGTCAATACATATTAAATGAGTCTTGAATTAATAGTGATCACTTACCTAAATAAATAGATTTTAGGCTCCTCTAAACCTAAAATATAGTCTAACTTACCCGTTTTAATATGAGATAGGACCCCATCACAAAATTAGATTTATTGCTACCCCTAAAGATAGTATGTAGACCAACAGAAGTTAATTAATTACATAGTTATTAATAATTGTATAACTTTGTTTCCATTTCTTACTACATGTCTATTGTTACAGGGCTGCTGTTAGAGGGCCTTACCAAGTTCAAGAACTGCCAGCCTCTTCTTCCAAGGGAGATGAACAACTTGAGCTCAAATTATAACCAAGAATTAGGCTTAAAATTAATATGGTTATTTTGTATGTTTTTTTTTTTTTCAAATATATATAGCCTCATTTGATTGGGAGATGTCCAGTTGGATTTAGCTTTACAGTATTTTGTTTTAGTTAGATTCAAGTGTATTAGTGTTATGTGATTAATTAAGCAGGAAAAGGATTATACCTATAGTGATTGACTTTAAGGCAATGTTTTCAATTTCATATAAAGATTAGAGAAAATTGAGAATATCTTTGCATGGATTAAGAAAATTTTGGAATTGGGAAGAAAGAGACATGAATTTGGGTTTGGAATATCGGTTTGTAGTCAACAAAATTTTTTTAAAAGATTTGAAATTGGTTATTTAATCTTTTCTTTTTAATAAATGTGTGTTGATGGGGCCCTATTGTATATTTAATAAGGACATTGAAAAAAAATAAAGGGAGATATGAAAGAATGCAAGAGTAAAAGGGCAAGAAATGGGGAAATTACTTCAATAACCCTGGTATGTCTTAATTTACACACTTATGTCCACATATTCAACTACAAGATAGGACTATCTATCTATTAAATGCCCTCAAGATTTAACTGTAAATATCTTATTTAATATTTTTATTTTTAATGATAAGTTCACTATTTTCTTTTCAATTATAGTCTTATATTTTCTTATTATTTAATTTTTTTTATTTAGTTATAAATTCTAATACCATCGATCCCTACCTTTTCAGATAAATATTTTAAATTATTAAATACTTTGCATTTTAAATTTCCATCAAATTTAAACTTTATTTTGTAGCCATTCCAAACAAACCTATTATATTTCAAAATCCCATCAATTTTTTTTATTTATTTAGAAACACATTCTAAATCCAAATTCATTGTATTCCACCTTTTTCAACATGATTTCAAATAACTGAAGACTTTCCCAATCAAATATCGTCAAATCCAATTCATTTGTCAGAATCTTACATATTCCAAACATCTAAATCAAGCTATAATTCTAAATCCCATCAAATCTTTAGCCAAACACCCTGGAATTATTTCCAAAGACTTTGTAATTTATACCAATTAGAGGAGGTGCACGTCAAATTCTAATCCACTGCTTCTGTTCTCCTTCTCTGATTGGAACACCTGCACAAAACGCCAGCGTGACCCGGCGTGAGAACTCCGTCGCTCAAATCAGTGGCAGCTCTTTGGAAGAGGATGAAAAGCAGATAGATATCTGTATTCTTGATATATAAAAAGTGTCACCTGTATCATACTTTGTATTTCCTTATTTATAGGTGCCAAATAAGGGTAGAAAAGAAATTTCAAATCTCAATCTGTTATAACAGATTACTGTATGGTGCTCATATTCTCTGATTTACCCTCCTAAAAGATTTCCTGTCGCTTTCTAACCACAACCGTTTCATCTTCATTATTTTCGTGAACTCGCCCGACCTACAGGTCAGTCATCTCCTTAACTTACCCGACCTGTAGGTTAGTCAATCCCATGAACTCGCCCGACCTACATGTCAGTCACTTCCTTAAACTTACCCGACCTGAAGATCAGTCAATCCCTTGAACTCGCCTGACCTAGAGGTCAGTCACCTCTTAATCTTACCCGACCTACAGGTCAGTCAATCACTTGAACTCGTCCTGACATTTGTCCACCTAACTCCCATATTCATAATTCGAGTTGTGCAAACCCGTGTCGACCTAAGTCTCACCACCTTCATACTTATGACCTGAGCCATATGTGTCAGTCCTGACCTATACCACATCACTAACTTTTCAATTATTTCTTTTTTTTTTTTTAAGCTAAAGAAAGTTAAATAACATGAAAAAATGCCTTAATTTTATTCCTTCTCTTTATATATTGGGCCATGAACAATGGGCCTACTGACTGACCCCAATTTAATTCTGTAGTCGTGCATTTCATTTTAGTCAAGTATGTAGACAAATATAGCCATCAGTAATTACTTATTATGACAAAATGCAATAGATAATAACATCTAAAAAGAAAAGCTAGTATCACATTTAAAAATAAAAAAAATTTTACACTTTTAATGTGTTTTTATAATAATATTTTTTGGGAATGGTCATTTAGCTCAATATAAATATCATACAATCACAAAATACCATCATGTATTTCGAAAATAATAGGTTCATTCAAATAAACACGCATATATCAAGATAAATATTAAAAAATTAATACTTTAATGAATGTGTTCTTATATTTACGGAAACTCATCGTTTTAGGTTATATTTTAGATCATGATTATCTGAATAATCAATTTAAAATTAAGTTTACAATATTTTTTTATTTATCAT
This sequence comes from Paulownia fortunei, assembly GCA_019321725.1. NCBI lineage: Eukaryota > Viridiplantae > Streptophyta > Magnoliopsida > Lamiales > Paulowniaceae > Paulownia > Paulownia fortunei. Next base: position 419,939 of record CM033118.1, on the reverse strand, counting down.
TTTTTGGAAAAGTTTGGCATAAAAGTCATCCACTATTTTCAATCGACAAAACTAATTTAACTCGATATTTTTATTGTTTACACTTGTTTGTGATTATTTTTAGGATAATCTTCTTTTAAAGCAATTGATTTTTTTTTTAAAACCCAATTACTATAAGCTTATGAAACAACTAATTCTATTAAACAATGGGAATAAATCCATTTTGTATGATATTTAACCAACAATAATACCCAAATAATCGTGCCACTTTTTCTTGGATTGTCCTTATGCGTTGGGCCAGAAAACAATGGGCCCACTGAGCAAGCCCATTTTAATGCTCACTATTTATTACCGCGTGAAGTGGGACCCCGTAAAATCTGAGTTATAAAGAGCCCTGAAGAAACCAATTACTTTCCCCTCTTTCAGTGAGGCAATTTTCTTTTTGTCTTTTTCTTTCTTTTTTTTTTCTTCATTTTTCTTTCTTGTAGGAGGCCCTTTCGCTTTTTCCCTCGCTCAACAAACCCTAGACCTAGAAAATTCTTTTCCGATCATTTAATTGAATAGATTTTCAGTTATAATCAAACAAAAATGCAGAATCAGAGATTGAAGCAGCAGCAACATCAGGCTTTGATGCAGCAAGCTCTCCTTCAACAACAGTCGCTTTATCACCCTGGCCTCTTAGCTGCTCCTCAGGTTCAATTTTTATTTTATTTTTTTAATGTTTATTTTTTATTTTGCTTGGAGTGAATAGATGATTGATAGATTATTGTTCATTTTTGGTATGCTTGAGATGTTGATCTTTAGGATGCTATTTTGTTTTTTTTTTTCCGAGCTGAGATTTTACCAAATACTTGACGCTAATTGGTTAGATTGTTTTATGTTTGTTTATGTCGTGTTCTCGTGTTCCCCTTATCCTTTTTGTCGTGTTGGTGATTGAGTTTTTGGTTGGTCGACTATGGATTGGGTTTTCTGAATATGTGGTTCACGGATTTTGGTTCCATTTCATTAGTGTTCAGTTGATTGAACTGCGGATTGTCCAAAAGTGTGAAGTGGATTGTCGTGCAATAATTTTTTGTGTTTGCTTTTAATACCTGTTTTACCTTTCTTGGACAAAATAGTGAAGAGCCCTTAAAGGAAATGTTCTTTATTTAAGTCCAAATTATGTGCATTTACCGTAGAAATTCAATAGGAGTATTAGGAAACTCCTATCATAAGGTCCATTATGAGTTTGATAGTTTATTTTTCGCATAAATATTGTTTGTCTTATTATGCTTATTGTATGTAAGTGCACAAGTTGATATCTATTCTTAGCTATTTGTGTCGAGTCAAAAGTTGAATGGGAGCTCCAAGGAGGAGGTGCTCCTTGAGTGAGGAACATAATGGAAAGAAATCTTGTGGAATGCATGCGATAATTTTATGTAGAAAGGGGTGGACTTATGACTGTAGAGAAAAAAGAGGAAAACTATGATAATTGTTTGAAAAATGCTTTTTCATGTTGGATTGTAAAAGACCAGTCCATGTCAGCAAGAAATTGCTTGGCCCAGGAAAACAAGAAAAAAAGGTTTTATGTATCATCATTAAAGGAACAGAGCCTTTACACTGAATTGGAGATGGATGTGGTCAAATAAATTGATGACAACTAGTTAGACATGACCATTGAAAAGAAAAGAGAAGCAGGCCATATAACTAAAGTACATATCCTCCACATGCCTGGGTTGGGTTCTTTGCTAAGAGTTAAGGCTATATTCTAGGTTTAAGGTTTGTAACCCTTTTAAGCACATTTGTTTTTGGCCACAAGAGTTGAAGGTTGCAAGTATAAAACAAGATAGTTTTTGGTGTATTTCTGAAAGTAAGTGGTATTTGATGTGACTTATTGCCAGTGGTGTCATTTCAGAAGTTTCTGGACATTTTAGTTGTGTAATTCTGTTTGAAATAGAAAAAATCCACTATGCATTTTTCCTGCCTTTTCTTATATGCTTCTGTCGTCATTAATGGCATTCCAAAACCTATACCTTGCAAATTAGGTGTTTTTCTTTTCCAGTGTTTACCCTTGGGGTGGATGGTTGATTTTGGCTAACAAATTAGGAGTTTTTTCTTTTTTCTTTTTATTTCTTTTTTTCACTTTTTCATTTTGCAGATTGAGCCAATCCCAAGTGGAAATCTGCCTCCTGGGTTTGATCCAAGTACATGCCGCAGTGTGTGAGTGTCTTTCAGACAATTTTTCTTTTTTTGTTTTTCTTTGTTGCTGCATGCTGTGCTTGGCTTGCACGCTAATGTGATATTTTAAGTCCCGAAATTTCAGTCGTAGTTAATGGCCTGTACGAGTCTTTGCACCAAAATTTGGCTTCAATTCTTGTCTAATTATTTTCCTAACCAATGCTGATACCTGTGTAATGTGGTGTTATTATAGATCATCTTTTGTTTTTGTGGTATTAAACTCCTGCCATCATTCTCTTATGTGACTGTCTCTTGCTTATTAATGTGATATCATTTTATAATATCTGGGGAAGATTCTTATAAATTCATTTATTTTTCTTTGTTTTCTTTTCTTTTTAAACTTCTAGGTTTTTTATTTTTGAGAAAATGCAGGTATGTTGGGAACATTCACACACAGGTGACTGAACCACTTCTTCAAGAAGTTTTTGCTAGTACTGGTCCTGTGGAGGGCTGCAAGCTTGTTAGAAAAGAAAAGGTGCAAGTGTTCTCAAGTATTATCTTTCTTGTGGATATTTATGCAGGTAGTCATCTATATTCTGTCTCTTGAGATGATGTTGACATTCATCTCCATTTGTGCTCTGTACAGTCATCCTATGGATTCATTCATTACTTTGATCGTAGATCTGCTGCACTTGCAATATTGACCCTTAATGGAAGGCATCTGTGAGTAGTAATTATTGAAGAATTTGATCTCACATTCCCATGTAATTCAGAATATATACCATGCCTTGTGAATTTCAGGTTTGGGCAGCCTATCAAAGTTAACTGGGCTTATGCCAGTGGTCAGAGGGAGGACACATCAAGTGAGTATATACGTTAATGTTATCATACCTGTTGACATTTGGTTGCTTTAGCATATAATTTTGCATGATCAGTGATTCTGTGTTTCATGAAATTTTATAACTCTTATGTAGGCCACTACAACATTTTTGTTGGTGATCTCAGCCCAGAGGTTACTGATGCCATGTTGTTTGCATGCTTTTCTGTTTATCCTAGCTGTTCGTAAGCATCTCTCTCTCTCTCTCTCTCTCTCTCTCTCCCCCTCCTGTCTTTCTCTGGCCCACCAGTTGCAGATTTCTTGTATTTTAGTTTCCAAAGAGAAAAAATTGAGTCATTCCCTTGGATAAGTCAAAGTAATCTTTTTGGTGTTTCATATGATCAGTGTATGATTTAGTTGTAGGAGGTGCTGATTATATCAACTTTGGTCTTAGTGATGCAAGGGTTATGTGGGATCAAAAGACTGGGCGTTCCAGGGGTTTTGGATTTGTCTCTTTCCGGAACCAACAGGTATGTTTCCGAGAGTTATATATTAATTTCCTTTCGAACTTTGTTCCTTTGACAGAGGTGAATCCTTGAGGTTTCTTTTTTTCTTGTTCTTGTTCTTCTTCCCAGGATGCTCAAAGCGCAATAAATGACTTAACTGGTGAGAACAGTTTGGATTAATTTTTCGTGACACTTACATCTGAAAATGAAACTTATGTTTTCTTGCTCTGACTAGCAGAGATCATAAGGTTGCTTTATATGTCAACTTTGCAGGAAAATGGCTTGGGAGCAGGCAGATACGCTGCAACTGGGCCACAAAAGGTGCTGGTACCAGTGATGAGAAACAGAATTCAGATGCTAAAAGTGTTGTGGAACTAACAAATGGCTCCTCTGGTGAGTAGGTTGGAAGGCAAAAAAAGTTAAACATTAAGAAGTTGTGCGAAACAAATCATAGTTAACGAGAAGACTGTAAGTTGTAGTCATTGCTCGAAACTATGAGGGTGAGAAAAAAGTGCTTATAATCTATTAGATGTTTTGGATCTTATAAGATCATAGATTTTTATAGAAAAAAACATGTTTTAATCTATCAGATGTAATAGACTCTTAAATCTTATAAGATAGTTTTCGCTGTGGTCAAGTTATAAGATATTACCTGAATGATATTATAAGATTTTAAAAATAATGTAGGTTTATCAGAATTTTTATGGTTTGTGTTATTTTTGGAGTTCATGAAGTGTTTCTTTAAAGTTTTACCAAACTCTTTAGTTTTAATTTGTTAAGCATCTTATCGGATTTTTTGACATAAGAAACTACCTATTTTGCTTAACAACTCTCAGGTTTTGTTGTTTGATTTTTCCTTAGACGAATCTAGATATCAGTTTCTGTAGTGCCTGCCTTCCAATTTGTATAAGACACATGCTCTAGCCTCTAGGCAATAATTGTGATTTCACTTGGCCATATCAACTCAGATGAACGATGCTGATGGAGACTTTTGCTTTTACAGAAGATGTTAAAGAGGCAGCAAGTAGTGATGCTCCTGAGAATAACCCACAATACACCACTGTGTATGTCGGCAATCTTGCTCCAGAAGTAAGTTTTCTTTCTCTTGTGCTTGCTCTCCCTCCTTGGAAATACCATGTCTTCCAAAGTTCAGGATAAAAGTTTGTTTGTGAGTACTGGGAGATTCAAGTCTTTTCTATGGTCTCAATAGGTGTTTTTATGGAGTGTGATAACTTAAGGTTTGGAGGTGTGTGTGGTTCTTTCTTGGATCCATCTCTCCCAGCATATTTGGTCTACCGATTCAGTATGGAGAATGGAAAACAAATCCTCTTGAATGTTTGATATATTGAATTGACAGCAGGAAGAATAAATCAATCCATATCCCCTGTTCACTAGTTTGACAATAAGTCTTTTTTAAAGCTGAAACATTGTTAGTATAGGTTTTATAATATTTATTCCTTTTGTTTTATTCTGCCAGGTAAACCAGGTTGATCTCCATCGCCACTTTCATGCACTTGGTGCCGGATCAATCGAGGAAGTTCGGGTCCAGCGTGATAAAGGATTTGGTTTTGTGAGGTACAGCACCCATGCAGAGGCTGCTATGGCTATATCAATGGGAAATGCTCAGTCATATCTCTGTGGCAAACAAATTAAGGTTCGCCGTTGTTCCCACTTATTTTTGTATAAAGAAGGTATCCATTCGACAATGAATAAGTATATTGTTGACAAGGGTGAATTTACCAAACATCTTGTGTTCGGTTGGCTTAATTGCTATGAAATATTGTAGTCTTAAGACCGAATGTTTACTATGCAATAGAGAAGTCTATGGTTTGGCTGCCAACCATGACAATGTTCAGGTATTAAATCAACAAAGCAAATTGTGAAATTCAGCAATCCCATCTACCTGGGGAGGTGGGGGAGAGCCCAGCGGTATCATGTATCCGATCACAGATCACAGTCTGCGATAACACACTTTATCAAATGATTTAATTGTATTCTTGTGGCCTATACAAAGGTAATGTGCAATGAGTTTGTCTGCATTTATCTGGTGAGGGCAGATTGCCAAGACAGAGAAGACACTCTTTTTCTGATAGATGCCATTAATAGCAAGTAATACATGGTGAGAAATATTTCGCACTTGCTTTTTTCGGCTCCATTCCATCTTTGAACAACGTGACCCCTGCCTCTTCTCACAAATTTATACCTTCTCCCCATCTCTCTCTCTCTCTCTCTCTGACTCCTCACCCCCTTTGTTGGGGTTCTTCTTCTGCCCCTTCTGAAATGTGAAAACAATGATTTCTTTGACATCAGGATAGTTTGTGCTTTGCAAAATCCCCAGTTCAATATGCAATATGGTGGATGGACATAATGATCGCTGCCCCTTGTTTTACGCGTATATCATTTTGAGATGTTAAATGGTTTTTGGACTTCCTAAGTTTAAAGTTTTAATGTTGTTACCCTTCCTGCATGCTTTTACAGTGCTCATGGGGTAACAAACCAACTCCACCTGGAACGAGCTCAAACCCACTCCTACCACCTGGACCGGCACCCTTGCCTGGCATTTCTGCTGCTGACCTTTTGGCATATGAGCGGCAACTTGCAATGAGCAAGATGGGTGGCGTTCATGCCCTCATGCATCCCCAGGGGCAACATCCTCTGAAGCAAGCGTCTATAGGAATGGGCGCTGGTGCAAGCCAGGCCATCTACGATGGTGGTTTCCAGAATGTTGCTGCTGCCCAGCAGCTCATGTACTATCAGTAATTTGTGAAGAATTGCGATGCGAAACTTACAATCTCCAGCCGATGAGGCCCTGTTTGAGTTTTTAAATTTTCTAGGATGTTCTGTAATATCTTTGTTTTTGGGATGGCTTCCCAACTTAATATATGCTCACCATGTGTGTCCCATGCGCTATGCTATGTATGCTTCTTGTAGGAATGAGTTGTGAGTGGCATCTTTGAGAAATTGCCCATCTGTTTTTTCTTCCTTCAAACTAAACCTGGTATGTGGTGTTCATAATTCCTCTTTCTTGTGTCAACGTTATTTTTCTACGTAACATACCGATCGAAATCTGTTTATTGAATGTCATTCAAATTACCGATCGAAATCTGTTTATTGAATGTCATTCAAATTCAATTGTGGTGCCTGTGGTGCAAACAGGGGTGTTGAAAAAGTAATGCCCGCCTCTGGGTTACAATACCATGTCTTTATCAATTTCAATATTACTCGAATTGTACTGTAATGGGAGCAAATGTGGCTGAGGGTAGAATTGCAACAATAAGTTCAGGTGGCTTGTAAGGCCTTGAGTGGTATTTAAAATTGTCGAGCTTTAGATCTCAAGTGTTTGAAAGCTAGTTAGTTGGTTTCGTTATTATTATTTTATTTATTTATTTCTTTCTAAAAAACCCCATTTATAGGGGATCTCACTTAGATATTAGTATATATGTCACTCAAACAGTAGTACACTGTTTTACACAATGTGTTTTGCTAAAGATGGTAAAAGATAAACTCAGTATTACTCCTTTACAAGTCTAATCTATGTGATGTTAGCTTTATGTGGTGCTTTTGAAATAACAAATTAAGTTCCCTCAAAAGGAAATCTGCGTGCTTTTTATATCTTGTATTATATTGTAAATGCTAATAGAAATATAAAATAGGTATTAAATTCATTTGTGCTACGTTAGCAATTTTTGCTCAATTCTTTCAAGCAAATGTGAGATGTCAATCAAGCAAAGGAATTCACATAGCTAAAATAAATTTCTTGCAGTGACAAGTATATATTGCATGAGGGAAGTCAAACGAAATTGTACTTAGGGAAGGCCTTGAGAGTACGAAAGAACACCAAAAAAAAAAAAAAAAAAAAAAACTATTCCTTAGTTGTCATGTGACGTTCTTATTGAAGAACAATAACCACATATTTATGAACATCAAACTTTCAAATACCACATTCTGATTGAGGAATTTGCTTGTTGAAAGCCAACGTATGACACATCTACAGTGCCTAATCAACTATGAAATTTAGGGATGTAATTTAAGTGATTACTGAGATGAGCACGTATAAATTTATCACAAAAATATAATTAAAATATATTTGATTTTAAATTATTTAATTATGATCATATATAATTATATCACACAAATATAATTAAAATAAATTTGATTTTAAATTATTTAACTATGGTCATATATAATTATATCACACGTAGATTAATTCCCTCAAAATAATTTATTTTTTTTGTAGATAAAAAAACAATTTAAAAAACTTCAACCATTTCCAAAGTTTTTATTTATTTCAGACCCCGCAGTCACAAACAAACACGCCCCTCCTTTAATTCTTTAAACCAGCCCCATGAAATAAACCCCTTCCCGCGTGTAAAACCCTAAGGTTTTTAAGTTAAAATCCAACACTCTACAATCTCTAAAAACCATCAATTTTCAAGTAATTTCTCTAGTTATGGAGGTGGATATGGATACTTCTCCCAGCTATTTTGACCCCGAGGATCTCAGCAGTAGAGAGCGCTTCCGTCGATACGGGTATTTGATTTTATGCCGCTCAAAGACTTTGAGTGCAATTGAAAAATTTTCAAGTTTATCAATTCTGGACATTAAATTTATTATTCAATCTCTATGTGGTGTGGTTAGAGTTTTAATATGCACTTGGGAAAAATTCGTAAATTCTCAGTTCAATTTAACTAGGGCTTGGTCAGAATCTTTTTTGTTTCCCATGTTATCTGATTTCAAATGAACTATAATGCTCGGCCACTTTTTATTTTCTGTTTTTTGGAGTTTTTTTTTTCTGTTTTTTGGAGTTTATTTCTTTTTCTGTTTTTTGGAGTTTATTTCTTTTTCTGTTTTTTGGTTATTGGGTGAAAATGCTGTACTTAGAAGTTTGTGTAATGGAATACATGAATGAAAGCAAAGGCGTGCAGGAGATATTTATAGAGATTTATGCTGATATTGTTGGAGTAGCTATTTTATCTGTCTATATGCCGAGGTGCTTTAGTTATGGATTTTTTAAGCTGATCAGTAGATTTATCTTTGGTAATCAAAAGTGTGCAATTTTAGTGATGTACTGGAAACTATGATCTCAAAGGGATATCTCCTTCACAGATTATGCAAACAAATATCTTGATTTTATGGAATACTGGCATTAAAGCAAAGTTAACATGTGCAGGAAAAGACATCCGGGTTCAAGTCTGTCTCCACACCATGATAATTCGGCCTCAAGATTTAGTAATGCTGCACTTTTTCTCGAAAATATTAAACATGAGGTTGAGATCCTTGACGCAGATATTGGGGAAACACCTTTTGAATCTGTTTCTAAGAGGCGAGCATCCCTTGATAGTCGTGGGGTATCCAAGGTTGATAGTGATGCTGATACAATACGAAGGAGGGGAAGTGAATCCCTAAAGGTCTGTAAGCAGGAAGAGCATGAGCAAATTGAAAGTGCAGATACTACTTTCTCTTTATTTGCTTCTCTCCTGGATTCTGGTCTTCAAGGTGCTTGAATGAAGATGCTTTGCTAATATTTTTACTCTTCTGCTACGCTTATGTTGGATATTTCTGCATTCAAACATTTTTAAGTCTGCTTATAGACTGAACTTTGGATGATTTATGTTCATCGATACTTTCTAGAGCTTTTCTTCGAATACAATATTTTCAAGTCTCCAATAAGCTGTTTGCTGGATAAGAGGAGACAGATAATTGGATTGAACTGTGGGTTATAGATGTCAAAATTATTTATAGAGCTCATCAAATGTGTAACTATTTCCCTCTCCTTTGAACTTTTCAAGTGGGACAAGCTACTAGGGAAGGCACTAATCATTGGTGTTTTATGCTTGTTTTCAGAAGGGAGTGTTGAAAATTTATGGGATGAAGAAGCCTTCCATTGAATCCTAAATTTTGGATATTCAACCACAAATAAAACTAAACACACGATTTGTATACCAATTCGCGACCATGATAAGTTTCATTTATCTCATGAAATCTCAGAGATAGGTATAAAAACTGGATGGACATATTATGCAACAAGCAGCGCTTTAGTGAGGCTTGAAATATTATAACAGGAAGCAACAAATTGGTTTATTTCACAATTTCTTGATAAATGAGTTGGAACCATAGTTGGCTATATGGATCTACAAGTCACACTAGTTTTTGGTCTCCTAGTGATTAATGCACAAATCTTTCATTTGCTGCCACACCTATATGGATCTGCAAGTCACACTAGTATCTTGGTCTCCTTGTGATGAATGCACAAATTTCTCTCATCCTTTATTGAAATGATTCAGCTTTTTCTACAAGAAGCTGGGGAAGCTTATGTTCTGGGACATTTTCTATTTATTCTACAAGAACTTGGAGATTATAATTCAGTCCTTAAATTCCAGCTTTTTGACACACTTTCCGTCAATGACCATTGTTATTTTAGGATTTAACTTGGCAGTTTGATGTTTGTGTGCTGCAGGGTTGATGCCTATCCCTGATCTGATACTACGATTTGAGAGTTCATGTCGCAGTGTTTCTGAGTCAATTAGGTATTGACTTAAGTACTTAACTATCATTATATTCAATTATCTTTTTTGGGAGAACTGAGCTATTGGGAAGAAATGATAGGTGGTCTTTAGGATGTATCTTATGTTCACATTGATGATAAGTGGTCTTTGCAAAAGTTAATTATATGATTGCTATTTGGCTGAACGTTGTTAGATGCTTTTCTTATCATCTGGATGCTTTTCTGCTGTAAAGAAACTAGTCAAACACATGCTTAGCAGGGTTGAGGTTTCAGCTTCAAGTTGATTATCCCTAGGACTGTTAAGATGAGCAAACAGCAGACAATTTGAACTGTAATTCCTTGATTGTGTTTTTATCACTTTCAATTCCTTTTGGTCTAAATTTGAATATATGGTGTACCATGGTTTATCCACATTGTGGCTTACTCCTAGGTAATCATTATAAGGACCTAAAGAAGAAGGGATGAATTTAGCTCCCAAGCAATACAGTAAACAAAGGCAACTCTCGTCTTTCCTATAGGATTCATAATGGCTTTATTTGCTGTCCTAATATTCTCTGTCCATGACATATGTGGAGGAAGGTTCTGTGCCTTGTTTAACTTATATCTATGTGGCTCTCGGAAGTTTCAAGATTCTATGATGTTTAAAAACGTTTCTATATGAATGCCAACATTTATAGTCCACCTTTGTGTATGAAGTGGTGGTTTATTCTTTTCTCCAGAATCCTGGGACCCATTATAGCTCATGTATAACCTATAACTCAATTTCAGACTTCTGTACTTGTGTAATGTGCTTCTACAAGTGCCTATATTTGACTTGTTCATTTCTTTACCTGTCCATTTGCCACTATATGTTGCCTTCCGTTTGTCAAGATACACTTTTAAGAATTTTCAGACAGATTAATTGGTTATAGTGCCAATCTGATGGTTTGGCTACATTTGCTGCCGTTTTTGGTGCAGATATGGTGCCAATGAGAGGTACAGAATTGTCGAGGATAAATTGATGAGGCAGAAAGCTCGACTCTTGCTTGATGAAGCTGCTTCCTGGTCTCTTCTGTGGTACCTATACGGGAAAGGTAATATATATTTTGCCCAAGTTAATTGCTTTTATTCTTGTATCTATTTTTGCAAGTATTTCTTCAAAAACTGTTTGCTCTCCATATCATATGTGGAAGTCCTCAAAAGGATAATGACTTATTTGCATCAAGTTGACACATACGACGCATACAAATCAAATTTTTAGATAGCACTAACACAAGTGCATTACAGTTTCCACACTACTGAATTATACAGCAAAAGTTAATTTTTCTGTTTCGGTAATAAATTATTGTTTCATTAAATACTGAATTGGATAATTGCGCCAATTATGTAGTAAATTTTAAAAAGTTCTGCATCCTTAATAAATGAATCTTTTATAACCTTTTGTTTTGTGCTGCAGCAATCTCACTGTCTATAACCTTATGTTAACTTGAACAATTCATCCTTCAAGTTAATTCTTTGTTTTTTTATTTGTTGGTGATTTGTATTACTTTGACCTTTCTGAAATTTAATGTTTGAGGCTAAAGTCTTACGTTATTTTCTTGCAGGAAATGAAGAACTCCCTGAAGATCTAATCCTGGTGATTGTCATCCATAATGAAATTATTTATTGTGTTTACCAGCATCTGATATAGCATGGCTGGATTTGGTTAGAATTTGTGTTATTCATTATTGAGTTGTCCCTGGGGCCTTACTACAGTTCTCACATATTCTTTGTTGTTGATATTATCATGAAATATAGAAGTTGAATCAAATGCTTTGTCACAGTTCCCGACAACTTCACATTTGGAGGCCTGCAAATTTGTTACGGTTAATCATACAGCACAATTATGCCTCAGGATTGTTGAATGGCTTGAAGGATTAGCGTCCAAAGCCCTTGATTTGGATAATAAGGTAATGGGTGTATCATATTTTCTTGGTTTTACCAGATAATAAAAAGAATACAAGCATTTTCACCTTCCTGTTTTATATTTGTTCACAATAACTGTTGATTTATACACTTTCTTGGTGGATCAATGTATTGTTCATCGCCTTGAATGGATTAGCTTCTGGAGCCATTGCATGTTACATCAATTGTTTGCCAATATTATCCTCTGATAGAGTATTAGGAGTTTGCCTGCCTTCTTATTGAATGTGTTTAGAAGCTAGGAGTGTGATTGAGGTTAGTCAAGCAGAAAAATGTTTGCTCCTTATTACGGAAATAAGGTAATCAAAAATTTGTTTTGACATCATCAACAAAACAAAGTAATAATAAGTTGGTAGTGTTTATGGCATTTTACCACCTGTTTGGATTGAGCCTATAAAGTTGTACTTATGAGCAATGCTTACTCTGATGTTAATATGTATAGCAGTGTGGGCTAGAATTTATTTAGGGTTGGATAACCTACAAATGATCTTGAAGAGAGTTATATAGTTTGTAGACATGTAATGTCAAGTTTGTAAAACTTGGCCTGGAAGGCTTATTTTTCTATAATCAGATAATAACTGTAATCTTATTTGAATCCTTTGGCATATAGAGACTGATGAATACTTGGGGCAACTGTCGATATACTTTGTTGTCAGTGGAAAACTGTATTATCTTTGTTTTTTTGCCTTCAACTATTGGGTGTGTTCAGAACATTTTGAAGGAGAGATCTGTTTCCTTGTTATTAATTTTCTTAGTCAGTGGAAAACTGTATTATCTTTGTTTTTTTGCCTTCAACTATTGGGTGTGTTCAGAACATTTTGAAGGAGAGATCTGTTTCCTTGTTATTAATTTTCTAAGTTTCTCTATGGAAGGGGGTTATCTATGCTGAAAGAGAATTGCTGTGATAGGTTGGCAACTGATACTCCTTTTCCAAAATCGGTCAAATAAGTGAAATTGCTTAAGGCATAATAGTTACTGAAGCCACCACTTGCATTTTTTGATGATAAAATAGACAGTGCAGATTATAAGTTGCTAAATCTGAAACTGTTGCTCATCAGAGCAGATTATAAGTTGCTTACTCTGAAACTGTTGCTCATCAGAGCATATTATAAGTTGCTTATATGAAACTGTTGCTCAACCACAACTTGCTAGTCAATGATAAAATGACTTCGTTAAAATTTCTGTGATAGTTTGAAGATAATTTGGATTTACCAGACAATAAACAAAGAACTACATGCACAAGCTAAGATTTTTGACTGGTGAAATTAGTTGGAACTTAAAGGTGAGATAACTAAGTTACAATTAGATTATGTAATGGTACAGGAATTTTATTTGATCTCCCCCCTCACGTTGACGCTCTAATATATGCAATGCATTGAAGTTTAAGTATATTTGTTCATGGAACTGCATCTTCTCTTGTAGTCATAGCATCAAGGGTTGTACCATGCCCCAGTTCACTACAAAGAGTCTTCAGAAGATTTTCTCGCTGATAATACAAAACTTAACTGCTGCTTTCAATTTTTTCTTCAGGTCAGAGGGTCTCATGTGGGCACTTACCTCCCGAGCTCTGGAGTTTGGCATCATACTCAACGACATCTTAAAAGAGGTGCCTCAAATCCAAAGACCGTTCATCACTTGGATTTTGATGCTCCAACACGTGAACATACTCAGCAGCTACCTGATGACAAAGTACTCCCTCCGCACAAAAAGTTTTGGCATGTGCATAAATTTTTAGATATTGGCCGACATGTAGCTTCACTTACTGCATCAGCCATCACCTTAAAAATTCTGGTTCCTCCTTTTGTTGCTTAAATTCTTTGAATGCTTGTTCACCAATTCTGTTAATATTGTTTTGTCTATTTGTTGAAAACATGGTGCTACTTTGCTTCCTTCCTTTTGAGGTTGGACCAAAAAGAATATTTTTCTAGGGGAGCCGTTAGCAGTGCAAAGTTTTTACGAAGCTTATGATAGACTTTCTTGTGTTGTAGCAATAAACTGTAGTTAATGGATACTGACAATCTTAGAATGCATTTTTACGCTATAAAGCAGATAAGGATAAATTGGCAATAACTCCTGTATTTCTTTAACTGAAATTCAAATTAATCATATCTTAATCAAATTTAATTGTTTTAATTGATAACTGGAATCAAAATAACCAACAATCATCAAAAGAATCATAAAATAACATCCTTAGACGTAGAGATGATTTGGTAGAAATGAAAAAGAACATAATCAAGAGAACACCAAGCAAAAACAGAGAATATAAATAAGACTAAGCCAATCACCTTCTACTATAAAACTATATTGTTGAAGAGAAAATACAAGACCAAGTTAGAACAAAAAGATAACTGGCTGGAAGTTTGAGAGGCATTCTATTTTTCGTTTAGCATAAATTGCATGTTTTTTCAACAGCAGAGTGTTTTCTTTTTTTTTGTTTTGGGTGGGGGTAGGGGGGCTTCCAACAAGGCCCTCTTTGGACACACTATATTTGTGCCCCTTCTGCTGCCTTCTTTTTTTTTTCGTGCTTTGTTTCCTTGCTGATTGCAACTCTCCTATATACTCCCTCTGTCTAAATATTGCTTCTATTTCCTTTTTGGGTTGTCCCAAAATAAGGCTCAATTTTTTTCCGAAATTACCTTCTTATTTAACGTTATGATGTGATATCGCTAACACCCTGCTACTATTATTAAGGGCAATAATGTAATGCACAAAACTTTCACTTTTTCTAGTCTCAAAATGTGAACTCTATTTTTTGGACAGAGTAGTATTAGTTCTGCTGCTCATTCGGTGTGTCTGTTATTGTGAAACCAATATTGGTTCCGCATTAAGTATATCGAGGTGGTTTTTACTGCTAAAGGACGGTTGCATGCTGATAGTCAATTATGCTAAAGGGCATATTCTTTTTACAACAGAAACAAGATGAATCTCTTTTAGAAGATGTCTGGACTCTTCTGAGAGCTGGAAGACTAGAAGAGGCATGTAATCTTTGCCGGTCTGCTGGACAGGTATGAGGATCTGTTGAACAGTTTGAGAGGTTTATGTTATCTTCTTTCTATGCCTTAAGAAAGGAAAAATCTGATGTCCTTATGCCCGGATGGCAACTTTGCTTTGGGCAGCCATGGAGGGCTGCGACCTTATGTCCCTTTGGGGGTTTCAATTTATTCCCATCTCTTGAAGCCCTGGAGAAAAATGGCAAGAACAGAATGCTGCAGGCAATTGAACTGGAAAGTGGAATTGGTCATCAATGGCGTCTTTGGAAATGGGCCTCCTATTGTGCATCTGAAGTAAGTAAAGAGGAAGTTAGACTGCTTTGACTTTTACAGCTTGTGCATCAGAAATACACAGACAGAAAATAAATCGAGGGCTCTTCTTCAATGCTATAGCTGCCTCTCTACATCTTATTACATGCTCCTGTATTCCTTTTTCCCATGGCCGTGCATGTTTACTGTTTGGTTCTGGCCCTGCAAAATCTGCCCTTGCTTTATTCTAGCTTTAAACCTCAAGCACTAACTGTGTATGGTTTCTATTCTTGTTGAGTTTCATGAAGTGAAGAGTACTGAGAATCTTAGCATATTAAGTCATGTTTGCAGACTTCCCAGATTGCTCTAACTAGCACATGGTCGATGTTTATGTTGTATTACTGAATCTGATTGTAATCTCCTGGTTTCTTGTTTTATTGGAGAAAATTGCTGAGCAAGATGGTGGAAAATATGAAAGAGCAGTATATGCAGCCCAATGTAGCAATTTGAAGCGACTTCTTCCAGTTTGTACTGACTGGGAGGTATGTTTCTCTCTCCTAATCATGCAAATTTTTAAGTACAATGTACTTGACTTAGTTATCTTTTGGAAATGGGGACGACTTATTGTTCCTATGAAAGTAACAATGCTATAAAGTTGCCAAAAAGCTTGATTTGTCACTCTTATTCCGGCTTTCAAGTCAGTTAACTTATTAGAGCATTGTGAATAGGCGAGTGTGTTGGCACGAAGTGCAGCACTGCGAGGTGTTCTAATGTTTACTCTTTTTTATGTCTAATGTTAATTGGGAGGAATGTTTCTATCAAGAATCTCATTTATGTTCCTTCTCAAAATTGCTCAATCTATAGGTACAGTTCTATATTTGTTGGTAAGTTTAAGAACACCCTTCATAAGTTCTAGGTTTGAATGTGCAGCAAGATGATGCAGGATTGTGTGATGATCTAATTTTGCAAATTTTCATGTCTTGTAGACAGTCTAGTTGCGCTCTGTCACGCGAGCAAATTAAGTTGTAAATTTTAATTTGCGTGGAGGAAACAACATCTTACCGTTGTCAAATACTATTATTTGGTAAATTCCAGCTTTTGTTGACTTTGGTTGAATGGGCATATCCAAAATGTTCAACTGTGCATACATTGATAGCCCCAGGTATTTGATAATAAGGACTTCACTGGCTGCACTGTGTTAAGATCTTGCTGGACTCAGGTAACTAAATACAACTTAAAATAAAACGGCCAACTGTTTCTCACTCGATATTTTTTCCTAATAGGAAAAATATGGCAGAATGGAGCCATATTTTTCAGTTCTTCTCCTTGAAGAGCAACTTAACTTGGATCCCCACATCCAATATATCCTCAAGCAGAATAATTTACTGCAGTCACTTTTTGGATCTGGTATCCTTGAGCTTTCCATGTCCCTTCTGGTCTGGTTGTTTCAGTTGCAGGTTGGAACTTCCATACATTGCTGAGGGCAATATCCTCAAACGCTAAATATTGCTATTGAAGTCCCATGGTGCCTGTCCCCTCCGGCACCCTCTCTCTATCTCACACACACACACGTATAATTGTTTCTGTTGCTACACTTTTTTTGTGGTGGTTGGGGGTAGGGTGCAGTGGTGGATATCTCTCTAATATTATAATCATGAGAGTTTTACTTTCTGCCGTCATTTGGAAATGTTGGTCCACTGTTCCCCCTCTTCTCGTGTCCCTATGCCTTTATTTCATGCTCTCTGTTTTTCTTTTTCAGTCTGCTTGCTGGGCAATGGCCAAGTCATGGCTTGATGTCCAAGTTGATATTGAAATAGCTCGCTTGCGACCAGGTGGAATGGATCAGTTCAAGAATTTTGAAGAAGCAATTGAAAGAAGTCCCGGGCAAGGAGATGCTTCTCAGCCAACTAGTGGACCAGATAGTTGGCCACTTCACGTTCTGAATCAACAACCAAGGAATCTTTCTTCCCTTCTTCAGAAGCTTCATTCAAGGTAAGCATGTGTCAAGTTGATGGAATTTATTTTTTCTATTGTTATCGACAACTGATTTTGTTTATATTCACCATGTCTATAACTTAGTGACACTGTGCATGAAGCTGTTACTCGAGCATGCAAGGAGCAGCAGAGGCAAATTGAGGTAACAATCTCTGTGGAGGGGAGCTTTTTATTTTGCTTCAAAAATGTTGTTCTTGAGAATTATCAATCCTCATTTCAAATCACTAACTTCTACATGATGCTTGTTCACCAATGAAATATTGATGGTTGTCCATACATGGAAATAATGTAGACTCTCTCAATATTTTGTGACATTATGCTTGCAAATGTACCCTAGAATGTAGATTTACTCATTGACATTGTTTTTTCTTGCTTTCATTCATTTCACTTTTGCAAGATGTCTTAATCTTAAAAGTAAAGCAATGTACATCTGCCATCGATATTGGTCATCATTAACAAAAAAATTCTTTCCTTAATGTTGATTTGATCCCCAGTGGCATCTGCCACATGCTATTGTGCTTTTGTTTCTTTGTGAACAAGCACATAGGGGATGAGGATTATTTACCAATTAACTAACAACACTGCATCTTTAAATTATTTGTTCGACCTTGCTTTCTGGTGGATAAAGAACCTGATCTGATATGATATTGACTACTTCATGATTCTCATGGCCTTCATGATACTTATATTAGTGCATGGATAGCACAGGAGAAATGTGGAGAAAATAACTGTATTGCAACTGTGCAAATCTGGAATTTTGTAACTGCGGTTTAGATTGGAAAGGTACAAGTTTTTGGAAGTTATGAATTAGGTGGGATCCCAAATTTCCCCTGTGATGCTCTGGCCTATGCTGTGGGCTGATACAGGCAGAAGCGATACCATGTGTGCTTTGATGAATCCTCTTTTCTTCTCACTTTCATTGATTGAAACTATTGCTGTTTTTCAGTTTTTTATATGCTACATTTACGGATGTGATTTATCATTGTCCTCAGCATGTTGTAACTGTGATATTTCACTGTGTTATCGTTGGAATGCCAGCACTCTTTTGAAGCATGAAGACATTAAATTTTTGAGCTTGTTTTTGTTCTATCTCTTGCTTCACGTATTATTGTGGTCTTTTGTTAGAAAGCTTAGAATACTTTATTCTTTGAGAGCATGCTTTCCAATATTGGAACCATGTGAGTACAGTTTACTGGTTGAGAGTCATTGATAAAAACCTTCATACAGATGAATCTTATGTTAGGAGACATACCGCATTTGCTCGACCTCATCTTTTCATGGATATCACCTTCAGGGGATGATGAAAATATATTCAGGTATTATATATTGTTTGTTATCATTTATGAACTTAGATTTTGTCTAGGAATAAATTATTTTGTTCTTTTTGATCTGTTCATTTATAGTTGTATTTCAGCAATTTGATGTCTTTTTTGTCCCACTTGGATGCTACATTCTAAGTAGATAATACACTAATGCATGCAGAATACAAATAAGTTGATATTGTTTGAGAATGTGGATCTATATAATTTTGTGAACATGCATCCCATTGTCAGGCCTCATGGTGACCCGCAGATGATGCGCTTTGGTGCACACTTGGTGCTGGTGCTTAGATACTTACTTGCGGATCAAATGAAAGATACTTTCAGAGAGAAGATAATGACAATTGGTGACTTCATTATTCACATGTAAGTGGATATTTGTTTAGCTAGAGTCTACCACTTGAGGGTTTCTCGAGATGCATGTACATCATTTATGAATTTATGCTCTCTCTTTCTTTGATATGCTCTTTCAGGTATGCCATGTTTCTTTTCACCAAGCAGCATGAGGAGTTGGTTGGGATCTATGCTTCTCAGCTTGCTCGCCATCGTTGCGTTGATCTCTTTGTCCATATGATGGAGTTGAGGCTTAATAGCAGGTCTTTAGTTAGATAATTCCATCTACAGTTAATTCATGGCATGTTTCCAAGTACCGTAAGCATTCTGAGGATATTGATTGTGGTGTATTTGATATTTAACGTTCTTGTTATGATTTGTTATGCTTTCTTTATCCTTTTTCTTTTTTTTCCTTTTTCCTTTTTATAATTGTTGGCCTTCCAAAAGGTGTTTCTCAGGCTAATATATGCCTTGGCAGCTTTTACATTCATGATCCATTGGCTTTGAGATGGATGCTTTATCAATGAATCTTGTAGATTTAGAACAGAATGTTGCAATATGAAGAGACAAAGGAAATCTAAAACTGGGATCCTATGTTCATCAGTAAATTTGTTTCTTTATCCAATAGCTCCCACAATTTAGTTGTATAATATTATTCCTCGTATTTTCCTCCATCTACAGTGTGCATGTCAGATACAAGATCTTTCTTTCAGCTATTGAGTATTTACCATTTTCTTCTGAAGATGACTCGAAAGGCAGTTTTGAAGAAATCATTGAGAGGTAATTTCATTGCTATCCTAAAACTTTTTTTCTAACTTTGTGTATAAGAACTGCTCATGCATTCAAATTTTCCTCTTGAACAGAATTTTGTCAAGATCTCGAGAAATTAGTGTTGGAAAACATGACAAGTCATCTGATGTTGCAGAGCAACATCGTTTGCAGAGCCTACAGAAAGCTATGGTTATTCAGTGGCTTTGCTTTACACCTCCTTCCACAATTAATGATGCCAAAGCTGTTACTGGAAAACTTGTTCTCCGTGCATTGATGCATAGGTAATTTGTTTTCTCTATTTTGTTCTACTAGGAGTTCATATTCTAGAATTAAACCTGAGTCAGATTATTTTTGTGGAGGGTGGAGATTTCCTTTTCTTTTCTAGTAGCTTTGTGAACTAAAGTTCAATACGTTTTCCATAACATTCTTATCACATACTTAACATTGTGAGTTCTTGGTTTATTCATCGATTTTGTCAATTATTACTTTTCCCGGCCACTTAAGGAACAACAATACGAAAAAAAAAAAAAAGAACCAAGAAATCTCTCTGTTTTTTTGCATGATAGCTTAGTGTTGTATATTCTCTTCCTGTTTTCATTTTAGTTGAGTGATAAACCTGCTTTTATTGTTATAGCAATTTACTCTTTCGGGAGTTTGCTCTTATTTCAATGTGGAGGGTGCCTGCAGTACCCATTGGGGCTCACACGGTGCTTAGTTTACTTGCTGAGCCTTTGAAACAACCAACAGAAATTCTTCTTTCCACCGAGGATCATGATTTTTCTGAGAATTTGAGAGAGTTCCAGGATTGGGTAAGCCTTTGACATTCAGTCTTGCTGTTATTGAAAAGATATTGACCTCTTTGCTGACTCCATTTATTGTTTTCTTGTAATTAATCAGAGTGAGTACTACTCTTGTGATGCAAAATATCGTAACTGGCTAAAAATTGAACTAGCAAATGTGGATGTTTCACCTCATGAACTTTCAGACGAGGAAAAACAGAGGGAAGTTACAGCAGCTAGAGAAACTCTTAGATCTTCATTGTTATTGCTAATAAGTGAGTTATTTCATTCCACTAATCTTCTTCTCTTAATGGGGTGTGTTTATGTAGGCTCTTGTTAATGTGTATTTTCAATATTAGACATCTAAAAAATGTAGCATGGTGCTTCAAAACTAATAACTGTTTGTCCTTGTGTTCATGTTTTAGGAAAAGATAATCCTTGGCTGATCCCAACTCAAGATCATTTACATGAATCGGCAGAGCCTGTATACCTGGAACTGCATGCTACAGCTGTTCTGTGTCTACCTTCTGGTGAGTGTATGTCCCCTGATGCTACGTTGTGCACAACATTGACAAGTGCCCTTTACTCATCAGTAAGCGAGGAAGACATTCTGCATCGAGAATTAATGGTAAATATTGTTACTTTTACCTTCTTAACATAACAAGAAAAAAAAATGAAAATTCTTTCTGCTGTTCTTGACCATAGTATGTATAGCATATTGCTGCATAGTAAATGTTTCTCTGTTTAAAATATAATCTGAAGCTGTTCATCCTACTATATTTTGTATCAAGCCAAAATGTGGCTCACATAATTTGTTTGAGTTACTGCTTGTAGGTTGAGTTGATATTCACTTCCAGTTTGTGAGTAATGGGGCTACTTATGTCTAAGATGTGACTTGGGAATCTAGAGTCTATATTGCCATTTCAACTGCTTGATGCAGGATATTCGTCTATATTGCTCTCCCCCAATTCTCGTTATGCCTGTTTTACGGTCAATTAGTATTATTCTCAATGTGCAGGTGAATGTTTCTATCTCGCCAAGGGACAATTCTTGCATTGAAGTTGTCCTTCGCTGCTTGGCAGTGGAGGGTGATGGGCTTGGACCACATGATCTCAATGATGGTGGAATTCTGGCTAATGTCATGGCAGCTGGCTTCAAAGGTAATAACCTGCTAGTTGTTGTGATTGTCGTGTTATCTGCATGCTGTATGCACTTGCTTTAATTGATCATGTGGTAATGCATAAGTCAGAAGGTATTTGCTGAGACAACATTAGATCTGTATGGGTGAAATATTGCAGTTCTCTGCACCTTCTAGATCTTTCATTGCTTTTCTGTTTTGGTGAGTTTGAAGGGGGATGGGGTCAATTTGTTTCCAGGCGTTATGTAGGATTCTGACTCCTGAATATTAATGTTCTCTCTGACTTTCAACTTTAGTGAAAGTGCACAACCTTGTTGAAGTTTAATTAATTTTTTAAGCTTCGGTCAGCAATTTTAGTGGTTAGGAATACCTGCATAATCTTTCTGCTTTACTGGACATATATGAGGTGTTTTACATTTATTTTCTGTTGTCTCCGCACTATTCCATGTGCACCACAAAATAAATTCTGTATCAGGGGAGCTGGCTCGATTTCAAGCTGGAGTAACGATGGAGATCTCCCGCTTGGATGCTTGGTATTCAAGCAGTGATGGTTCTCTAGAAGGACCAGCAACATATATAGTTCGTGGCCTTTGTCGCAAGTGTTGCATTCCAGAAATTGTTCTTCGATGTATGCAGGTAATGCATCACAGCATATTTGCTTAATATGTATTCTGTAAGTTCGAAGCATGCGGGTGACTCATACATGCCATATTTGTTTAAAATAATTCTCGTTACTCATATTATATCAGGTTATTTTATCACTTAAGTTCACCAAGTCCTGTAAGCCTTCAAGTGAAGAAAGTGTGCTTTGTCCTTATATAAGATGTATTTTGCGAACTTTCTGTAGGTCTCTGTTTCACTGATGGAGTCTGGCTATCCACCAGAGAGGCATCACGAGTTAATTGAACTAGTCACCTCTCCTGAAACTGAATTTCTTCATTTATTCAGCCAGGATCAATTGCAGGTAAGCATACTTTTAGGTTTTTCTCTATGTAACCACCATATAGATGACAGATCCTCGAATTTTCACTGGTAAATTTCCTCTCGAGTTTTCCCAACGTTCCTTAACTCCATCATATCTAAACTACTAAATAGCTGCAGTATTCGCTTCTCTGGAAGTGGCTCCAGCTAAGTGAATGAATAGCTACTATTACTCTAGTTCCAAATTAAATCAACGGACAACTAGTTCAAAGATACTAGATTTGTGTGATTGAAGGGGATTACCCCCCACCTCTTTCCTGTGGGATTTTATTCATCATTTTGAAATTTGAGTTTGATTTATCTTGATTCGACTGAGTCAACTTGGATCAGTGAATAAGCGGAAACTAAGTACATTATTTGTTTACTCCTGGTAAATACGCAGGCAAAACATATCTTCTATTTATATTGTACCGCCTGAATCTATACAAATAATTATGTAATCTCTTTCTGAAAGCTTATAAAGCATGATAAGATACCATCCCTTTTTAACACTTTTGTGAGCTACTAATTATTTAGTGCAAAAATTTTATCCAGCTGATTAGTATTAACATGTGTTTACATGCAGGAACTCCTATTGTTTGAGAGGGACTATTCAATATATGAGATGGACCTTGAGGAGGTGCCTAATTCTTGATTTGCAATGTTTGAAATATCGTGAACTGAGCAATGATGCAATCTTCATAAAGAGAGGCCAGCCAAGGTCCAGGAAACATTTACAGCAATGCATTCACTTACATGGTCTTCATTACCAGCCTCCCCTTCTGTGTATGCTATTATGCTATATAATACGGTGGTAATATATTTGTTTTCTGACACTGATTTTATATTTGAGAGAACTTTTGAAACTAAATTGTGGATATGCATAAAAATTTTACTTTTTCAACTTTTATATAAAAAAAATGATATAATTTGAACACGAAATGGGAATATCAGCGTCAACAGTAACCCTAAAGATAAAAAAAAAATTGCAAAAGAAGATTTTCTTCTCTGCATTACTTAATTATGGGCGAAACAATTTTTTAGAAGAAATATTTGTCGGGCACAATAAATCATTAGCATTAGATGAAAACAAAAAATAGAGGGAATGGAAACAATCTGTTACTTTTAATGTTTCAAACAAGTTTTATGAATTTATTGCAATTTATTTTCTATTTATGATTTTATGAATTTATTGCAATTTATTTTCTATTTATGAGCCACAAAATTGTTATATCTTTTCATTCTGTGCTATTATCTTTTCCTTTTCTTTTCTCTATATTTAGAAAAGAAAAGGAAAGAAGAGAAAAGTGAAAATGAGAAAATGGAAAAAAATTCAAAAGTCAAATAAATATTAGACATTTACACTCCATATATTTTTAATAAAAACCTATCTTCAAAATGTCTTTTTCCTCCTGCGGTATTAAATCTAGAAGAAATCCTCAAAAACAAATGCGGATATCCTTTTAAGGATTCCAAAATCAATACGAGGTTTCAGAAATGAGACTAGATAACCAGAAACATGAAGCTGATCTAAAACCACCGATGTCCATGACTCACTGTAACAGTCGATAAATAAGGAAGACAAAACAACTTACAAATTTCCCAGCAGTGGTATCACAGCAATCTAAACAGGAAAAGATAAATTCATTCCAAACTATGTTAGTATACTGAAAACTGGCACAATCAAAGAAAATGACTGAAGAAATCACCTGTTAATCAGGTTACACAAAGTTTTAGAAGGCAAGATCAATGCTCAACACAGAGAGAAGCCCCATGCCAAACCCTTAAGAGCAGCCAACAACTCAGACATTCATCCAAAATGAGGTGCATCCTTCTCGTACCAATACTTTGGGGGTGAGAGCTCACATTACCACCTCATTCACAAAATTCATGCACAACCTATACTTATTATTCTTAAAGAGGTAACAACAAAAACAAAATAAAAGATCTTCAAAAGATGTTTATAATATAACCAAATTAAACTAGTTGACAAATAAGTAGATAAACTGTGTATAAGCCCACAACACAAGGAGGTTTTTCCGATACGTTAATATCAATTTGTTCTTAATCATACATTCGTATTATCTTAATTTGTTGTATCCTCAAAAAAGGTAGTCCTTGTAACAGATTTTGCCAGTGACCTTAAAAGTTGAAATGCAACTGTCAACCAGGACACTGCACAAAATGTTAAGAGAGACTGAACAGCTCCTCCAACTGCAAACGCATGCAGCATCACCAGAACTTCTTTCTGACCCAAAAGAGGAGGAAAACAACTCCTAGAACAACAGCAACAGGGGCCCATTTGCGAATCAGAGCCTACAGTCAAAGATCAATGAATAACTTATAAGGGCCTGTATAACACTGAATCATCTTTTAAATGAATGTAGGAAACTGATTAAGGCGACTTAACGTAGAAATACACAAATAAGAACTCAAAAGTTGCTGTTGAGTATTCAAAGCTCCTCGGTTTTTAGTACCAATAATAAGGTTTAATCTCAGATTTGAAGCCTTAAACTGATTGATTGTTGGACATAGGTTTGAAAAGGTACTTTTGCCAGAATTGCTTTTATGTTCCATTTAGATAGAGAAAATTTTGGAAGGATCGATCAGCACAGTAAAATCCATGATACTGAACCCATAAATCAGAACCTGTTGTAACAGAAAATTATCAAACTAACCTGGCGGTTCAAATCCTTTGCCTTCTCTGCATATATGCGGGATTCAGATGTCAAGCGACTGGACATCTGACTGACCTCTGTGAAAGTTAATATTGGGAAAAAATAGCATCAAATATTCAAGGGGAATAAACAAATTATAACATTTAAGTGATGCAAAAAAATAGTCCCAAAGTGAAAAAGAATAAGCAATACACGTTTCAATGAGAATAAGAAAGATGCACAAGGCTCCTACACAAATTTCCATCCCACAAGAGGTTAGCTTGAGCCTATTAAATACAAATAAGCTGCGGCCAAGTTACTTAATATTCCAACAATGGATATATTGGCAATAGTAAAAAAATGATGACGAATTCACTTACGATCCAACTTTTCACCAACACCTAGAACTTCTTGTACATTGCGGGTCATTATCTGGTGAACTTCGTAGAGTTCATCATTCAACTTTGCAATATTCCGTTGAGTTCTTGTATCCTGGTACAGTTTCTTTGTCTTCTGCATGAATGTGTCTAGCAAATGCAAGAGAAGCCAGCGGTTATGAGAATAAAATACTACTTGCATATACAAATAACAGAAGGCACACATTAAAACTTACCAAACTTGATAAAAGCATATGGTCTTGCAGCAGTTTCAATCTGATTCCCATATACACGCTCAAATTCATTCTTGATGTCTTCTAGATATTGAAAGGAAAGTTTCTTAGGATAAGCACGATCGCACATTGTCAAATAGCATACATGCCCTTCAATGATATAACTAGGCTCCGAAGTTAAGGTCCAGTAAAGGAGGAAAAAAGTATAATACCAACGCGAATTGAAATTTGACCCCATGTTGAACACCAAGTCTTACCAAATTACCAAAAGGGATGGTATGGAACAGTTGGAATTCATAAGCAACCATCGCATCATAGGAACAAACATATTTTTCTGACATGCAAACAAAATGGCACCATGTGCATAAAAATTTTAAAATTAACCCATACAGCTGTTAATATGACATCACCAACAGCCCATTAGTCTTTTAACTTTTTTATCGAATGTATCCCACTGATGGGTGTAAAGTACAGAAAATATGCATTTCCATTCATTTTCAAATAACCTGTGGAGCCTTGGAAAGCCTCACAACAGATTCGGATAAAGAATCAGCTCTTAGGAATGATTATCCCCCCCACAAAGATTTTAAATGCACTGACGTACAGTTAATGTGGTCAAGACAATGTTGAACTTTTTAAAAAATGAAAGGGATAAAACAGGAAATCTAGGTGTGCCCCTGATAAAAGATTTCGGCAAGTGATTACGTTGAAGCTGTCCCTTACTGTTAACTCCAAAGTCCATACACGTACAAAAGCACGGCAAAATTACAAAAACTTAACTAAGATGTGCAAAAGGATACTGGAATATGTATGGCCCTGTTTCAATTGACATTCTTGATGGCTGATTCTGGCCCCTTGAGAGGTTTTTGAACAAAGCCTTAACTTGCTGTTTGTAAAAGTCAGAATCAGGCATATCACGACCATCATCCAGTCCCTCCACTAGCGGAAGGCCATCAGTGACGCGAGCTATCATCGTCAGTTTCACCATCTTCACTACGAGCTCACACCTATAAGATATTTAACCAAACTTAGTTAGTCATGTGATTCTGTTGAAGTTTGTAAATGATGCATATATCACCAACATTTTAACACATATCTATTTCTACATATAGTTCTGCCATTTGTCAAGAAAAATGAAATGAGACTGTAGAGAAAATCATAACTTCATTGACAATATGGAGGTCACAATCCTTGTACATCCCAAGCAAGAATGAGTTCATATTAAAGTTCAGGAACAAGTTATATTTACAATGTTTTTCCAAGTAAGAAAATTGGTAGTGAATTCTTAGATTGATCAAAATGTGAAAATTATCCCAACATAAACAGGATAACAAATACAGCGAACAGTGAATTAAAAGTGTTGAGTTTTTTCTTTTTTGGTCCTCATGTGCATGTCTCAAAGTATTTGTCCTGGAAAAAAGGATAGTGCCAGATTCCCAATACAATAGCTTAGAAAATATCAAGCACGCATGGTTCATGTGGTAATCACATGATTATTTACTAGGTTTAGCACATTAAAGAGCCAAATTAAAACTCCGCGCAACAAAGACTAGACACATTTTTGGGGAGATCTATCTCACTGTAGCAGATGAGAGTCGGGTAGGATATAAGACAGACCATACACCTCTGGCTATGTTATTGCAATGTTGTACATGCAAATGAATTGGCACTAAGTAAGCACAATTGGCATCACAACTAAAACATGCTCTTATTGGACAGGTCACAAACATTTTGATAGGGCAGGAAATGTTCACAAACTATTTTGTGTTTCGCAATCTAAGCAAATACCAATAACATATAGAATTAACTGGTCTTTTTTTGTTTTGCTTTCATCATTGCGTAGGATCACATGGCACAAACAGTACTAGGAATCCAATTTACATATTTCAACCAGATTCATGCTATATAAAAATCTAAAACAATGCTCAAAAAAATCTTTTTCATTATTTGGTTTTAGAGGAAAACAGAAAGGAGATGCTTATACAAATATATTTGCGAGGACACTAGTTAATTTTACACATGCAATTCATTTGTTTTTTTGATATCACTCAACCACACTCATAAAATTCTTAAAATCGGAATTCTTGTTTGGTCTAAAGCAAATGCACGAAAATCCAATTTCATTGATTTCACTATTCCTTTTCACTTTCCATTGGCTAAATCTTGATTCCAAATCGTGCGTCTATCACAAAAGCCTAAATAACTCTTCCAACATCATTTTAACAAAGCAAACTAGTAACTCTCTCAAACGTCTAACAAAAAATTCCGCCCATTTTCAAAAAGTTAGGAACAAATTAAAACAAGTTAATCAAACACACACACAGACATTTACATGTCAAGTCAAAATCAATAACAAAGCATAATCATCACAGTCCAATAATAAAAAAAACAGAACACTCACCGAACGTGACATTCACAAATAAAACAAATGCATAACAAAAAATCAGATACCTTCACTTGCGAATGTGAGCCTCTCGTTGGATGCAATCCCCGACCTTCAATTAGGTTTAACAATTACAAAATTCGAGCCTTACAAATGGATCCTCGGTTGAAATTTGAACGATATGAAGGAAGGATTGATATTGAGATAATCAAGACAATTTATAGGATTTGATTTGGAGGAAATGCAAAATGAGAACAGAAACAGGGTTTTGGCAAAATTGAACAAATGGCAATCTACTTTGGGGATCTAAATATATATCGGTCGCCAATAGTTGTATAAATATTTTTTGGTAAAAATGGTGACCAATACAAGTAGTAGGATATGCGAGTCTTAAGGTCTCGTAATTAAAAAGTTTTTGGTTCAATTGTTATTTATATAGATTTTAGTCTATTAATATAATAATTTTTTTATTAGTATTTAATATTTTGATGTTACAAGTAATGCACTTAAATAATTTAAAATTTAAATATAATGATTGATATGTATTTCATAATTTTCTTTAAAAAAATACAAACAAAATATAGTATAACTCTTCAAAATTGAGGAATGTAATGCATTATATGAACTAATAATCAATTATCCATTTATTTAAATATATATATATATATATTGTGCTATTCTATTCCACTCTAATTGACTAACTAGGTGGATAATTCGTAATAATACATGGGTTCGGAGCAAAAACTAAAATAATCTACAAAACATCATAGTAATATAAGAAAAAAACTGATTAAATTGAAAATATTTCTACAAGAATTATGAAATTGGAAAATATCTCTATAATTTTTTTTTCTTTTCTTTGATATTTCAAGAGTATAAAAAGAATATTAATAAAATGATATAAATGTACTATGGCCAAAATAGTTTAAATAATGTTAGAAAAACAATCAAATAAAGGACAAATTGTAAGGGAGCATACAATAACATTGGCATTGATAAGACAATATAATATTTGCTTCAAAAAAGAGAGAATTTCCCTATAATTGGTGCTGAAAAAAGCATTTAAAAGTACAGAAAGCGATTTCATAATACTATAAGAACTAAATTAAAGAATAAATTTAGGTTCCTTAATATTGCTTCTTATATCTCAATCTTTTCAATATAAAAATAGATAATTGAAACCAAGTTTTTGTAGAAGATATGGTTTTTTAAGGATGAACCCCTTTTTCAGGGGTGAAATATTATTTTGCTCGCATGGACTTCATATATGGCAAACAAACATATGGATCATTGTCAATGCCCACAAAGTATTTCTTTCTTCTACAATTCCCTATAAATTTGCATGTTTTTCACTCCCCTTATAGCACAAGAGAGTAACTAGACTAGAAGAAAACATGTTTTCCACACAATTTCAAGAAAATGACCTTTCATTCCACACTTCTTGTCATCACTCTCCTCTCCATTGCATCCTCTATGTCTCAGCTGCAATTATCAGCAGTGGGATTCTGGGAGGTGTCCTTGTACTAGCACCTTGGTGTCCATAACCTGAACGTACCCGGTGATCCCACAAGAAAGAGTAGATCTTGTGTGTGGGAGTGGCTCACTTGTACAAGTGGTAAAATCAGCTTAGACTAACACCGCAGGAGTTTACACTTTTCTCTTTACTGTATTGAATGACCCGGGAAGATGCCTACCTCTGGCATCTTTATCATCCCTAGTGGTGTCCTGAGGATCCCTATTGTTGCCCTTAGCATAATCGATGCCTTGGTTGGAGAATTGTTCGTTCTTGCTCCCGGGCCGTTTTCCTTTGTGATTCCAAACTAATCAAGAGCAAAATATCTAATACATGTTTTCTGCTTGCTTAATATAAGTGCAGTGGCACATGTAGTTTACTATTTGTTTGTCAGTGATGAACTTAGCAGAAGTTAAATAGAATCTTGGCTTCTGTTGAATTGATGTACTGCCCATAAGCTGGCTTATCTTTTCATCCTTGTGATGTTTCTTTGCTTTTCATTAATGAATCTTCCTTGTTAATAATAAAAATATTCTGGTCCTGTTGTTATTATTATCTGGGTGATTCTATGAGTTTTGACACTGATTACTCCATGCAGCAATAATTTGTTTCCTGTCATGCATGCACAATGCAGGCTTTAGTGTGAGACAAAATCTGGATGTCTTCTTGACGCTACGGTAGAGCTAGCCTGTGAACCAAGAACACAACCATGCATGATATATCCACCATTACGAATGGGATCAAACCTGAAATGCTGAAATGATGACTTCCATTTCATTGGCATGCTAATGTAGTTGTAGATGGGATCAAGCCTGAAATGCTGAAATGATGACTTCCATTTCATTGGCATGCTAATATAGTTATCGATCGATCAAAGCTATCACCCTCTATTTACTAGCGCATGGTGTCCTAAAAATGGAGAATGGCAGGTCTACTTGATTTGATAATTAGAACTTTAGCACTTTTATGGTCTTATGTTCTTAACAGCACAGTATTATATTCAGATTTGTCATTCGTATTGGTTGTTGGCCAGTCTCTGTGATCTTTGTGGTGGCAGCTGGTAGACCTCATTATAATTTGATGAATTCATTTCTTTTTGGCAGCCAAACTTCCAACAATCACCATAGCAAGGTGTAGACTACTTTGGATTAGACCTGAAAAAACAGGAGAAAAAATAAAGGTTAAGATTTTTAGGAAACACCCAAGATCTATCTACCCATCCAACCAACAAAAGGCTTCCCTAGCTTCTTTGTGGGGGTTGATCAGGATGCACTGCAATGAAGCTTATGATATATAAAGCATATTTAAACCTTCTTAAGTCAATCGAAGTACTCTGTATTGGGGTTCACCAAATATAAACTTATGTTTCTTGTGGATGTGAGGTTAACTTGTCTAAGGTTAGCTAAGGCATTTGCTAAATTCACTAGTTCAGGTTTACTAAGGCAAACGGTTCCCAAGATTTTCATCATTCTGTTCTGGGGTAATGCTGTAAAAATCAAGTGAAGAAACACTTAATCTATTCATTGATTAATTCATGGATGAACCCAAACGTGAAGAGAAGATGGGATGGGGTTGACTGAAGCTGGAGAAGCAGGGCACATGCCTAATTGCTGGAATTGCTCAAATCCTCTTCTGAGAATTTGGCATGTGCTCAGTCCCTCCAGCTTTCTACCTCTCCTGAGGAATACTAGACAAGCTAAGAGATAGTTGCCGGAGGGAATAAAGTCATACAGGTATATTACTTGTAGCCCCCTAGATCGAATTTTTGACTTGAATAAGAAGATAATCAAAGAGAAAACAGCTTTTCAGTCATGAAATCAATCTTTACAACACACATTCTTTCCAAAGTTAAAAAGATGGTTGGCAGAATAAATTATTCAGATCTTACAACTTAAGATGGTGATGACATTTGTCAGTTTGTTCTTGTGGATATATTTCCCATCAGAGTGCCTTTCTACTTTCCAAAGCTGATGCTGCAGAATCGATATGAACAAGCAAACAGGCATAAACTTTTTGCTTCAATCTATCAATGGTCTCCAGAAATTCAGTTTTCTCCGAGCTTGAGTTGCTTCTCAGCTTATCTAACCATTCATTTGCTTGTTTTAGCTGTGACAACGTCAAAGCAATGTGGTTATTTTGTTCCAGAACTCGTGCAGCACTCTCTTTTCCTTTCTTTTCTTGGCCACCCCCTCGGAAGCCAATTTCAAGTGCTTCTTCCAAGAAATTCAGAAACCAGGATTGTGTTTCATTTGAGAGAATCTTTCCAAGTTCCTTGATTTCTTTTGAACCATCTCCCTTTGACCATTCTAGTTTATCTACACCTGTAAGTTCTAATGATGTCCTCAGAGCTCTGGTCATACTTCTACGATGTAATGGACCACACTTTTTATTAGACTTGTCTTTTTCTTGCAGTGTTGAGTTTGTTTGTAAATTCTCCCATACTTCTTTTGTTGGAATTGTTGCTTCTGCTTTTTCAATGAGTTGTTGGAGTGTAAAGAACTTGGATAGGTAGAGATGGGGGTTCTCTGGAGAGGCAGATGAATAAAGATCGGCAAACATACTGAAATGAGACAACAAAGAGCAGTCTTAAGAAAATCTGGAGATGACGATGAGTTGTTTCATATCAAAATGAAAATCATAGGTGTTATTTAGATCCACCTCATACGAGGTTTGAATCTTTGGCAGAGACTTTCCTCCTAAGTCAAAAATTCCAAAAGAATTTGTATTGAAAGATCAAGAAACCCCTAGCTTAGTATGTGAGAATATAATCCATCAATTTTAATGCTAGAGGGGAGATTTTTCCAAAGATCCAAACTTCGATGCCAAAGCTCCAAACCTCAGTGGAGGTGATGCAAATAACCCAATATCCAAGGGCACTGGTTTTACCTGAGGCACTTGGCAAGATTTGCTGCTACATTTGCTTCTTTTTGCGCTTGTGCTGCTACCAAAGAAGCCAAGTTCCCCCTTCTAAGCATTCCCTTGTAACCATAAAATGAGAAGTATAAATACAAAAAATTAGGTTTGTTTCAATTAACATTTCAGTGCTTGAAATATTTGAAGAATGCTGGAATCAATGTTTTCCCATTATGATTTTAAAGAAATTACATACATGTTTGATATGCATAAAAGAATTACTGCTCAATCTCAACAATGGCAAAGCGCACTATTATTCCTAAACTCGTAATTTGAAGCCAGATATAGCTGTTCCTCTTGAGTGATTATACCTTTCCAGGCTTAAGAAGTGTGGGTGGCAGACTGGACCATGATATTGGCTCAGCAGATTGCTTTTTGTTACTGCTATTTGTCAAGCAGTTGAAGGTGATGTTTTCCTGTTTGTTTGTGCATTTCACTGCCAGAAACTTGGAGGATGCCACATCTGCTTTGGTGCTAAATGAATCTGTATCTGATTTCTGTGCTAATGCATCAGGACTTGATGCCCCTGACTGTATGAAAATCATTTTAAGCAACTATAGAATTGTTTCAACCATACAAAAACACAAAACTTGATAGATCCTGGTTGGAAGGAGTACAATTTATTTAACGTTTCAGTTGAAAATTCATACCTGACCTTTAAGCTCATGTTGCTTCGCTTTCAAAGATCCAACCTTTTTGGCTACTCCACCACTCTCATTCTCGTTTTCCTTTCCACCACAGCTTTGATCCATTTCTCTTCCTTCCGATTTCTGCTTTGAGACACCCTGCATGTACCTAGAAGCGACTGCCCCCTTCTCCTCTTTGATCACAATTTTCTTCTTTGCACTTTCGTCTTTTGTTTCCACCAACTCATTCAATTTTTCCTGATCAACTTGCACAGGTCCCTCAGATGCCTCCAACAATTGCATCAAATCCTTGGGATTCCCCACGAATGGATGTCGCCCTGGAACCGGCCTGACGCCAACTAAAATAGGAACTGGTGTCCCTGCCTCCATTTTCTCCACATAGAAAAATTGGCCAAGTTGCAACTTGTTGTTTAAGATGAGGTCGGTGTCTTCTTTCGATAGGGAGACGTACGTCGAGTGAGAAGAATCCGAGACCTTAATGAAGAATCCATGGTCCGGCCACAACTCTGATCCGGTTATGGCAGGAACTATGCTGATCACCTGTAAAAGGATGGACCTATACTCTCCACGAACCTTTAAGTTGGAATTAATACTTTGAAGGAGTTTGATTAGTACTCCAGGCACAAGAGATGCCATTTTTCCCTGTTTCAAGTTTTTAACTTTAGATCATGATTCTGCTTATCTGCAACAGAATAACATCACTACTGTATACCAACTTGATCATTGTTGTTGCCACTGTTATTTTAATTACCCTCACTTGCCATAGATGTGAACAGAGAACTAACAAAGTGATGCAGGGGAAGGAAACATAAACAGACCGAGAAAACATTGATACCCTGAAATTATTGATTTCCAAACCGAACAATGCATAATTCTAAGAGAGATTTGCCAGAAAGTAACATAGAGTTATTGGGAGAGAGTGACAAATACCTGAGAAGAAAAGCTCAATTTGGCAAGCAGAAGAATAGATCCAAAAAAACCCACTTTCAAAGAGCTTTTAGGCTGACAGGAAAATGATAGAAAATCAAAATCTTGAAAAGCAAATAGTGGGATAGCAAAAAAGGTGGCCAAAACTAAACGTGGTGGAAGCCTTGACCTTTGTGGATCCCTTTACATGGGAGGCACGTAACCATCAAAAACTTCTCCTTGGCTTTGAAGCCAAGAGACTATCTTTATTTGAAAGTAAGATAGGGGCCATAGGGCCCTCTTGGTAATTATGAAATTACAATTTTGGCCTCACCAAGAAAGAAAGTCTTGGTGATAGTATATGGGCTGGCCTGGAAATTTGCCAGGATTTGTTCCACGGGTTGACATTTCCATATCCAGGAAGAGGGGATGGCTACATTTTGAAAGGTGAGGGTAATTATAATATCCTAATCCATTAGATACTGACAACATGCTAGATTATGCCCCTTGGATTGACTAATACTGTCACTGTCCTCTTTGCAGCGACAAGTCAATAGTTGATAAGTTTTAAGTCAACGTATGATGGTTTATTGTGTTCGAATACTTCTAAAAACGTGTCATTTCTATATCAGTACAACACGGCCGTATATTTATTTGATACATAATATTCCACGACATATTTAAAGAAAAATTAAGAATATTAAGAAAAATAATGAAATTTAGATCTATGCCGTCTATATTAAGGACAAAGTGTTAAATCTCTCAAAACATTGGTGTTCTTCACAGTTAGAATAGCTTTTGTCTTTAAAAAAGAACTTCATTTTGACAAGGAACTTCATAGAGATGCACAGTGATGGTCGGTTTTTCAGCGAATTGACACTCGATCAAGCATTCAAGAAAACTGCACAATTCTGTTAATGGAATGTCCTAGTTATCATTGGGACCTATAAAATTTTTGGGCCAAATTGAATGACTAACATATTTTAAAACAAGCTAAAGCTCTAGCAAATGTCACTGCCTCTGTTTCTGCCCGAAAAAGCTATCATAGATGCCACCGAGGTGAGTAGCAGTTAGAGTGTCATGGTTTCCATATTCTGCCATGGCGCCATCTCCCATGACAGCAATGAAATTAGCTTCTCCAATTGTCGATGGACAGCCGGTGAGCCACCACGGTGGCGCATTTGGAAGTTTTGCAGATTTTTTTCTTTTATTCCATGTCCAATGCATTTTTTTCCTGGTGTTTTTTCCTATATTTTATGATGGCCTAACCCATGAAGTCCTATTTTTTCCCAGATTGGGTCTTACTGATTGGTTTTTATCGTCCTAACTTTTCAAGGCACAAAAGATCAAGATTGAATGGAAGTTGATTGGTTAATATTAAAACATCTGCTTTATTGCGGAAAATGCAAGAATAAGACATTTAGAAGTTTGAATTGTTCACAATGTTAAGGTGAAATATTGTTGGATTAAGTGGGATTCATTTGGAATTCATGTACACCTCATATATTCCATCGTACATTTGAAATTCATGTAAAAGATCCAACGGCTATTGGATTCCTTGCCAGTAAGCTCACCCTTTCCAATATAAACCCAGAATAGACAGTAAAAAACTAAACAAGTAGTTAGCGTGGAATTTTATTACTGTTCGAACAACCTCCACCTGCAAAGGACCAAAACAAGACATAATGGCAAGCAATAAAGGACCCAACAGCTGCTACATTCTACCAAACACATTGGTAATTTGTTCAGATGTTCACTTACACAAATCAAATTGGCCAAAATCTGGCACCACTTGCAAATGGTAGAGCTACAATATTAACTGACTGAAGCGCTGAATCAAGGGATACCAACCCGTTCCAAATGTGGATCCTAAGCCTTAAACAGAGATCTGGGAACAATAGTGTGCACGAGTATATCCAAAGATCCAACATCATGATTCTCACTTTTACAACCAATGCAGCAACCATAAGTGGGTAGAGACTATGATAATGATGAAGCAGCAGCTATCATCATAATAACCTTATTCAGCCAGTTGTTAACACTACGTTTTCACATTACTATAAGCTGTCGACATTTGATTTTAGCAAGAATTTTCATATATAAGTCCAGCACAAACATCAATTGCAAAAAAGAATGCTTTAGCTACCAAAATCACATTGTTGTTCCACCAATTGGAACTACGAACTCATTACAATATACAATATAACATTTCGGATCTACAAGAAATAACTAAGTCCCCGGAAGGCCACATAAATCCATTAAGATATGCAGCATACCATGATATTTATCTTCTATAGGTAGTGCCAACCGCAATGGTCTGCTATCATATTTATAATCTATGGCTGCGTCCAAGAAGGCAAACCCGAGCATTTGTAATGTGAAGCTTCTGTTGGAAGCAATTATCTAGGCTTTGAGTCACTTCCCTTGCTCCGAAATGAAGATAATGAGAAAAATGATCTTGGAGCTGAAAAATCAGAGTAAAGTGTAAGCAAGCCAAATTGCCTGGTATGCACTAGTTAATTATGAAATCTTTATTTTCAGCTCAATCATTTAAGCATTTTTACCTAAGGCAATATTAATTAATGATTCAAGCACTTTTGCCTAAGGCAACATTTTATTAACTATCATATACTATTATCAAAATACACATATTAACATATGCTCGTACCATCAACATCAACTAGAAAAACTGAGAAATTTGATTAACAAATGCTAAAGTATGCACATTCCTAGTATCAAACAACCCCCCACCCACATGTGCATCACCAGTTTAAGCTTCTGTGGATACAATAAATTCATAACTTGGCATCATTTTATTCCTTGATAGGCATCCATTCCCACTTTAGTGAAGTACCTTCCCAAATAGCAAGCATCTCATCAGGTGTGATTTTGGTAGTACGATATTGTGCTAACAGAAAGTAGTTCAAGGGAATAACTTAGACTCTACCTAAAGATAAATGAAATTTGCATTATGAACGCCATTTGGAAAGAGTTCACACAAATTGGTTGGAAAGAGCCAAAGAAAATAAAAGCTACCCGTAACTTGCAACGAGGTAAAGGAGGCAGATAAAAAACAAAGGTCCAGACAAGATTAACCCCAAATACAGTTAAAAACTAGACTGGATATCCATATAGTGTTAAAAGGGAGAAGAAGCTACTTAATTAATATTCAAGCATGAGTTTTTCAAGACATCAGAATTTCATTAGCAAAATTCTAGAGAAACTTTCAGTATATGAAACCCTTTGTCTGGCTTCAGTTTATCTTTTGAGCTTAACTAGATTGGATGTCTGCGTTGATTAAGATGCTGTAGCTTTTTTTGTAGGCTTTAGAAGACCGAATTTAAGCTCGTAATTGCCAACTGCCAATAAGCAAGAAGTTTTTTCTGATGGCCAAGGTCCTAGGTTGTGAAATCAAACAAGGACACTTTTAGCTCTTTCATTCAAGCAATAAGGTTAAAGCAAAAAAATGTTATGCAGTCATCATCTATTTCTTCAGCTGATATTGTTTCTAGATTTTAAAATGAAGCAATCGTGATACTGAAAATTCCACCTTTAATGGAGCTTCCAGACATGTGATCCTCCCTCAGTTTAAAGTTGGCTGGAGGTGCTGGGATAGAATTCTGCGAAGATTGAACTGTGGGAAGAAAAAGGCACACGTCAACAACAAACCTAGAATGCTTAACCCATAATCTGAACATTGAAGGGCAAAAATTCGTAGGTAAAAATCCAAATAATCAAGGGATTCAAAGACTTGGAGAAGATTGCACCAAAACAAGACAGAACAACCACATGAAACCAGCAATCAAATCTTCCCACTCATTCTTACAGACACCCCAAGAATGAAAAAACTCCGGACCCTGCTCGACTTAACTTAGATCAAGAAAGGTAAATGAAATTGACCCTATTTAATCAATTTAACTGGTGATTGAGTGTGTGTGCATGTGTGTCTCTGAGAGAGACACAGAGAGATCATGATGTAAAAATGACAACAGTGAACCACAAAACTGGAGAATGTGGTTTAAATTGAAAATGAACATTCAAACACCAAGAAAAGAACATCCTATCATCAAATAATGTTCTCCCACCAGATAATTTTTGGCCTTTATGTATTTCAGTCCAGATCTATTGTCCTGAAGTCTTCAGGCAAAAACAGGAACGAGGAACCACAGGATATAAGCTTGAAACTTTTCCTGTAATAAATATTATTCACCTAATATCTCGAGGGGATAAAATGGAAAACAATACATATTTCACACACTCTATGTCAGCTTTATCTTCAACATTTGCAGTGATCACTCACTACTTTACGAGAAAACTGTGTGTTAGCAAAGATAGCTTAGGAAGTGCACCAGTGCTATATGCACAACTCATCACATGACAACTCCGGAAAATGACCACAAAGAAGTGACACTGTGAAAATCAAGTAAAACAAACATACATGGAACCTTATGCACAGTAAATAACTTTGCTTGTAAACAAATAAGGAAATGTGAACAGATATCATAAATCACCTGATTCATTGAAAAACTCGTTCTCATTGAAGCTATCATCAGAAGGTTGAGCATGAGAAAATCCCATTCTTGACTTCCTCAGATCTTCAGATGACCGATTGGCAGGATCCCGTCCATCTTCAGTATCATCATCTCCTTCAGATGTGGTAGCAGAGATCCAGTCAACCAAAATCTCTGAGCCACGACTTTTCCTTCCAAACTTCAGTAACCGTTTGAAACCCCTAGTCATATCCTTGCGGGGTAAATTATTGGATGAGGCCACCAACATTGGCTTTTGTGCAGTTCCCCATTTCTTCCTCATTCGAGCAGCATCAGTCTCCATTTGATTTAAAGAATGTGAATTCCATGAGGCAGGACTTCCTACTGGGGAGTCCACAGAAGCATCAACATCAGAAATCTCATGGGGATAGGAAAAGGGATGTTGCATATGTGAATTCCATGACACAGGACTTTCCACTGGCCAATCTTGCATAGATTCAACAGGGAGGAAGCTCGGAGGAACAACAAGAGGCAATTGAGAACCCAAAGCCTGGTTCACATGAGAAAATGTTAGAGTACCATCACCATTTTCTGATCCAGAATTTAAAAACTTCTCTGATTCCAGCCTCTGTCTTGGTTCCCCATTGTTGAAAATCTTTTGACCTTCAGTGTTCAAGGTCTCGAATTCTTCCTCTCCTTCATCTTTACCCATACTCACAAACTCATCAGGTCCAGATTCCATGTCACCATTTTCTTCTT
Organism: Paulownia fortunei; assembly: GCA_019321725.1. Classification (NCBI taxonomy): domain Eukaryota; kingdom Viridiplantae; phylum Streptophyta; class Magnoliopsida; order Lamiales; family Paulowniaceae; genus Paulownia; species Paulownia fortunei. Next base: position 380,622 of record CM033118.1, on the reverse strand, counting down.
CATTTTTTATAAGCTCAGATCCCACAGAGGCCTTCTCCCTTGCAATACTTGTTTGAGCAACAAAGCTTGTGCGACTACCCTTTTTAAGAAAAGGCTTCACAACATTTTTCAGAACTTCCTCGTCAAATTTTATTGGTGTCAAACCAACACCATCAGAGTCCAGAGGGGACAATTCTCCGAAGTCACTTGGATTTGCAGAGCTTTTCCTCAATGACTGCAATCGGCGAGACTTATCCTCCCTGACAATGGCCGCTTCATCACTCGTGCTTTTGCTGCGGGCATAGTTTCTTACTTGTGAACGAGTCGTTTTACTGGCTCCAGAAGAAGGCTTGGTATTTTCTTTTCTCAAGTCAGAAAAGTTTGGGACGGACTGTGCAAGTGGATTTTCTGGTTGCATTCTTCGTTTCCCAGAATTGGTGGAATTTTTGGTAGCAGATCTTGGAACAGGAGCTGTTGAGGTGCGAGGAGTAGATGATGACAAACTTCTGTTATTTGGTAAATGCTTCTTCCCCTGTGCACCCCTAGGAACACCATCCCTAAAAGAGGTGTCATCTAAAGCCCTATTCTCATGGAGGCGATTGTGCTCTGGAAAATCCAATGCTTCCTCATCATCCTCACTTCCCCCAAAATCTAAATTTTGCTGTTAAAAGGAAACTTTTATACAGTCGGTTAAAAATCAACAGAAGACTAACTCCAGTAAATCCTAAAATTAGAAAACAGAAGTAAGATGGTTCCATTCATTAGAGGCATATATCTCTAGAACATAACTGTAAATCTACCTGCTCCCTTTTCACAATTGACCTGCTATTATATGATCTGAGTCTCTCAGCACGACGATGAGCACTTGATACTGAATCCTGTCTGTCTGCAGATCCTGAAATTTTGGCCTTCATCTCTGATCTATTCCTCTCAAGGCTATCCTGCATAGACTTCAATCTGGCTTCTTTCTCTGCTCTGTTGGAACTCCACTCTTCCCTCAGTTTTGCATCCCTTTTTTGCATATACCTATCATAGAATTTCCCTCGAGAACCCTCTGAAACACTAAGCTCAGAAAACTTTTTATTTATAGCATCACCGTAGTACTGGCTATCATATGTTTTCATGGGAGAGGCAACATTGAACTTGGTCGAGTTCTTTGAAAACCTAGTAGGTTCAGTTGACTGGCAACTGTCAGACAATTGAGGAGCAATATCTGCTACTGGTTTTGTGTAGTGTAAACTACTTGATGGTTCACTTTGTGTGTCTCCTGACCTGCCTTTACGGGCAGAGTTGGATTGATCTCCAGGGAGTCGCAATTTATGCTCAGCAAAGAGTTTTTCAAGCTCACTTGCTTTCATCTTCAACTCGTCATTAAGTTCCTGATTTCCCTTTGACTGCCTTACTCTTTGAGCTTGCTCTGGAGGTGGTGTTGAAAAAGAATCAAAGCCTTCCTGAGTCTCTGTTGTGAATCTACCAGAAAATGGAGTCCTGCTCTTTCCACTAAAACTGCTCTCATCTCGTTGAACTCGTGCCTTCTTATTCAGTTCAGCTGTCAAACCTTGTCTATTGAACTTCAGTCTTTGAGGTCCAGAATCTTCAAAGCTTGATACAGAAGCAATGGATACCTTCTCAGACATGCGGGATTCTTTCTTTCCAGCAACTTCAGTTTCCCCGGCAGCACTTACCACAACACTTGATACAGAAGTACTGGATACCTTCTCAGACATGCGGGATTCTTTCTTTTCAGCTACTTCAGTTTCCCCAACAGATCTTACCTCTTGCTGAGCAGATGAGGACTCCCCTTCAATCCCTTTATAACGAGAAGCAAAAGCCTTTCGAATTCTTGAACCAGCACCACCTTCAGGTACCCCTGAATCTACTGCAGTCTTCTGGGTAGCTTTCAATGGAATTTGATTAAGAGACTCATACATTGATTCGGAATCTTCCCTTTGATTTGGAATTTCCAATTTCTCACCACCTTTGCTTACAAAAGGCCTAATCTGAGTCGGGGAAGAAACCTGATCGTTAACTCCAGTAATCTGTGTCTGGGACCCACTAAGCTCTTCACCACTCTGAGAACCCTTCAATTTACCTTGATTCCAAAACCCAACCACGCCCTCGTTTTTTCCTCCAGTCAAAGTTTTAAAATTCTCTTCCGAACTTTCTTGATCCTCAGCCCTGCTTATAAAAGACCTTGACTGAGTCTTCGCACGCACTTGATCTTTCAAACCATCACTTTCACTAGAACCCAAATTAGAATTAGACTTATTAGACTCCAAAAACTGTTCAGAGTTATTAAAAGAAACCCCTTTTAATCTGCTATCACCAACCCGACCCAAACTAGGAATAATCTTTATTTCTGGCTTAGCAACAGAAGAAATCTCTGCAGTATCGTCACTCATATTCAGAACTTTTTTGTCCTGAGAAACCACTGCAGAGGCTGGAGTACATGAGGGGCTTTCACTATCCTTCTTGTCAGCACTCAAGTCAATGCTCATATCACTAGCTCCACTCCACCTCCTCAAAACTGCCTTCTCAACAGCCGCGCCTGAAGACAAGTCAGAGGACAACCTCCGCAGCTCCACAGACTTCACTACAGCGGGTTTCCCGCCAGAATTCTCCTTCTGTTTATTCTCAAACAAATTTATTCTGTCCTGAACACTGAGTCGCCTCGCAGGCTGACCCGCTGGAATCGACGCAGTCTGATCAGAAGTTGAGCTTTCATCTTTCCTATCTTTTTCTGGGACGGCGTCGTGTGGCTTGTTTCCGCCTTGCCTTTCGACACTGGATTCTCTGCTGAAAGTACGACGTAAGGGGAAGGTGACGGATGGGGAATTCGGCTGCTGACACGTGGCGGATTCTAGGTGGGGTGGTGGAGAAGTCGGGTCGTCGTCGATGGACATGTCCGACCCGTAAGAGGAACGGAGGGCCCGATCCTTGGGTCCGAATTTCCATGGGTGGATTAGTTCGGGCCGCCTCTCGCTTAGCGATATGAACTTGCCGCACGCTTCGCTGCAAAGGCAGAGAGAAAAAAGACTCGTTTATGTCGACAGTACTTTAGGAATCCATCAAATTAAAAAAACGAACAATAGAGCAGGAAATAAAAATGAATATAATCACAAAATATCCACCCATTTTTATAATTATTATTAATCGTTGTTGTTGTGTCAACTTCTTTACATGGGCCGCGCAAATGAAATTATAGCTGGAGTAAAATGGGCTGCATACAAAATTCAACAACATCAGTTGTTCTCAAAGGCCCAAAGCAAGACTTTTCACAGCCATGAAATAGCCCAATACTCTCTATGCCACTAAGACGCAGCACCAAAACGCAAACCCACCCAAATTGGGCCAGTTAAATCTCTATACAAGTCATTATTGATGCTATCCGCTTCAATGACGCCTATTTGACTAGAATATATTTCAAGTCTCAAATAATAAGCCAAAAACACGAGTCACTTTCAAGTTAGCTCGCTTGCCCATTCAATATCCTTGATGCAAGCTTGCATAGTGCAGGCACGCTTCCAAAACGCTATGGGAAGGGAGAGTTTTGGTGTTGGAGCTGTTTTTGGGAATAAAAAGGAATTTTTTAGAGTCCTTACTTTAGGCGATGAGCACCAAACCTATCTGCAAACATTTGAAGTTCTGAGACAGTGTCAACATTGAAGCCAGCAGCAGCAGCACGAGCACAGGCGGTAGATAGGTCCTGCTGCACTGCAACAAGCCTTACATCAATAGCCCTCAGAAGCTCCTTCCTGTATTGATAAGAACCAAAAGAATAAGTATCACAAGAACAATGAGAGACAGAGGGGAAGCAGAGGGAGGGAGAGGAAAAAGGAAATGAGGATAAAACTCCACGTGGCCTTGATATATGTCAATTACAGTTGTTTCATGGCCAGCCATCAATAGTGTTAAAAAGAAAAGAAAAAGGCCATTTTACAACCAAAGACAAACTAAAAGGAATGGTTTCATCTCTCTGGCCAGTGTACTACGACAAAAATCACTTTATCTCAAATGTTGCAGCCATCAAGGATATAAGTTGATTTCATATACCCATTCAACTAATATTACAACAATGAGTTTTTTGTCACCTATCCTCTATCTGGCTTAAATTCTCAAAATTTTTAATGAATTTCACAGCAAAGCACCACCTACCTCGTCAATTTATTTGTGTTCAAAAGGCACACTAACAACTAAATAAATCTTATAAATTCAAGCCTCGAGTTAGTTCCTTCAAAGTTTTGATTTGGTAAATAAAAGCTCAGAACCATCCTGAGGTCGATTGAGAACCAAGTTATAGCACAGATCAGCCAAATAGAATAAGATCATCTCACATAACAAAGCAAAATATAATCATCATGATCAATCCACACAAGCAGTTAAAAAAAACAAAAAACCAATAATAGAGGACTGAGGAAGTTGTACTTTGTAGCATCATCTGCAGCTGTCACCCCAGATCCACCTCCACCTGGAGCAATTGATAGATCCAGTAAACATTTTGGATGGATTAATAACATACTATGATTCCAGCAAGAAAAAAGGAGCAATCCAGTAATAAGACTTGGCATATATTATTAAGCATCGCATCCCTCATCACCAACAAAAATAAAAGGTCATCAAAAATCCAATGTCAAAGAGACAAAAGGAGAACTTACAGAGTTGTGTTTCTACAGCCACAAGCATGATGGCCTTAAGTGTTTACCAAAGAGAAGAGTGTGACTTACAGTTTGAACAAAATATTACTTGTCTTCTTGATTTAACAGGCACAAGAGAAAGATACTACTCTAGAAAACATCTAAGTGAATCCATTAATTGTCTTCCATACTCTAGAATTGTTTAATACAACTCAAATCTTGCAAAACATGGAAAATTGTTCAGCAACCTGAACTCTTAGAAGAAACGCATAACAAAAAGGGCTAGGACATAATAGCTGATAGCTCATATTTATTTGATAACTTGGCATGCTTGATATATACAAGGAAAAGAACGGACAAACAGGTATTATGACTTCATTAGGAACCTCATCCAATGAAAGTTCATGCATGCATCGCCAAGTTATATTATCTCACTGATTTGTCAATTTAGTATGAGAAAGATTAAGAACCTTACACGACACAAGTCAAGGTCTCACAGTTCGTTCAGAGCAAAAGAGGCAATGCTAGCGAAGTATGTTTATGTGAATGAAGTTCATTGCAAATGCGAATCATTTCTAGGGCTTAAAGTCCTTACCCCAACTATTTTGGCTTGCACTACTTCATTCTTTTAGTTGTGATGCCAACAATGTATCTGACTGCTCCAAAGCCTTTATGATTAATGGTCTTCCCCATAAAAAACAATTTATAAGTTTATGCAATTAAACACGCAAGCACAATCTTGAATTCTTGATCAAAATCTTAAAAACTGTCAATTGGCATGAATTTGCTAAGGAAAGCCCAGATCCTCTTCTCCAATTTAGTTAGGGTAGGTAGTCTGAAGACAGACAGAGAGTGCAAAACATTTGCTCATTCGTTACCAGATCATTGACATCAACTAATTCAAAAGGTCACAACCTAGTACAGCAATTACAAAGGATGTTGATGATATAGGGCAGGCAAAAGCTCAGTATATTCCCTATATCAAAGATAGCTCACTATATAAGGGAAGCAATAGTCTTGCCATGGTAGCCCGAAACTATTAACCACAGCACGAATCCCACCAACAGTTTGTTTCTCAATGGTAGTCTGAAACTTTTAACAAGAGAAAAGAACTTCTGCAATTATATTTGTGCAGCAACAACGCACCTTCAGAGCTATTCAATTTTCTTTTTTCTGTCAGGGTAATTTCCTTCAGGAGAACCAACAACTACTAGGCTGGTTTGGAGCACACTTGCGTGATGATAGAAGGCTTACTTGTTTATCAATAAACAAGGATTCAAAAGATAGTAGCAGACACTCGAAGATAACGAACACCAATGAGTTAAAACAAAATCTTATCCTAAACTATAGCTACTGATAAGTTAGTGCTAGCAGGCAGCGCATGCTCTTGCTGTTAAGCAATATGCAAGCAAGAAATAGTTGTGCCTTCGAGAGAATTTGACCTGAAATGGAATACTACTATTGAAATGAAATTGTACATCCAGAATAGTCCTAAGAACACATGATCTCAAGCTGATACTCTGAAGTTATGAAGTCATCCACAATTGTTTAGTCAAAATAAGAATTCATTTTGACCAAACCATCTAGTTTCCTTTGTTAATGCATGGTATATCTCATTTCAAGAATTATCGACCAACTTGACTGGAATCCTTTTCCAATCTACTTCCAGTCCCTTTTTATTTCGTGACAGAAAAAAAAAAAGAAAAAAAAAGAGAAGTAGAAGCATTATATGCATATATATTTTAAGACGTAGAACAAGGAGCAAATAATACACTTCAAGCTATTATAGACTTTTCGATGAGTTTGCCACATCGAGATTTTATGCAGTATCCAAAATGCAGAGAAATTAGGCAATAAATTAACAAGAAGTAATAGGAACCATACCAGAAAGTTGATCCCCTGCTTCCTGGAATTGATTAAAGGAGTAATTTAGTCATGGCCCTTTTACAGAATCAGCAATTAAACAGTTAGGTGATAGAGAAATAAATACCTGTGAATATATCCTTCGAGCTGCTTCCAACTGTGACATCTCGGCATCAAAGGTATTGACCAGTTCCAAAACTTCTGGAGTGCTTACAAATCGTACAAACCTGAATATTAAAATTTACATATTAGATGTACTACTGCATAAATAACTAAATTGCTTAGTAAGTCAAATGGCACTACCTCTCAAGTGTTCCCTTGGTGAACCACGTTTCAGCATTTTTACGTCCCCCAACTTCAAGCTTAACTGACTGTGCAGCAGAGGCAACTTGTTCCTCTGCAATCTGTAAATGTGCAACGAATGGTTTAAGCAATCCTGTAGCTATTTTCTCTGTGCTCCCATCACTGGAAACAAACAATTCGCATCTGGCCAAAAGGAGCTCAAAGTAAATAACTAATACCACCTAGGAACTTCAAATGATCATGAAATCAAACACAATATACTAAATTTCTCACCGTGAGTGCTTCGGTGACAGCTGAAATTCAGCATAATCTAGAGGTGTGTCCGACTTCATCTTCGCTGTTCTAGGAAAAGGCACTACTTTCTTGGTTTTCTTTCATAAATGCACTCCCATCCCCTAAAATCTCAAATTATACCAAAATCTAGCTATTTTTAGAACCAAGCATATAATGCACAGCCCGCAACTGCCTGTATTCCAAGTAAAAAAGTTGACTGAAAACGTACCCAAAATGAGAAATGCGCTAACCCAGCTATGCATAAACTCAGATAAAAATACACCCAAAATTACCAATGCACTTCCAAAAATGCATAGATTAAGATTAAAATAAGACCATCAATAAGATGAAAACTAACAGGCGCAAGATTTCAATTCAAAATCTTATCACTTAACAAATGAACTTGAAATTGAAGTACATCAACAATAAAAATTCTACAAAATAAGTAAAATGTCTTGAAACTGAACAATATCACCACCACGACATCAATGAGAAAATGAACATAAAATCGATATTCACTCAGATCTGACTATACAAAAACAGAATTGAAATGCTAAACATCCGTTTCAGCTCAAAATTATCCCAACTCAATATCAGCTCAATCGACAAAGCAACGTCAAAAAATTTGAGCCCTTATCACAAGAACTAAGTAAATTAACTGAAAGACCACCATTAAATTCGAATTAACTTAATATCTACTAAATGCGAGACAATCGAACAAAATTAGAAAACTGACCTCAACAATGTCAATGCGGAGATCTTCAGTTCCCGAACCCGATCGTCGGATTCAAGGTCAATTATCTGCAAAATCTCTCAGAATGTTCAATTTCAAAAATGCGAGGGTTTGGGGGGTTTTGCAGAAGTTTTAAAAAACTCTACAAATGGGGCTTAGGTATTCGCTTTACTTCTTTCTTTGGTAAAAATGAAATGTATGTACAGTGTATCTCTCTATATATATATACTTCTTTCTTTTCAGCTTCTCTCTATATATACGTATACAGAGACAGAAGGAAACTGTATGTATAGAGAGAGAAAGTAGGAGAGTGGTGGAGTGAAGCTGAAGAATGGAAATGGTGTCTGATGCTGTTATTGCTTATGATTGACTGATTTCATACAAAAATTGAATTTATCTCTCTCTCTTTTTCTTTTTTTTCTTTTTTTGAACTTTTGTTGTGTAACTGGGGATGAAAGACAAAAGAGACAGTCACTGATGATTGTGGAACTGTGGATGTTTTTTTCCTCCTCCTAACACTTGACATTTTGTTGATGTGAAATGACTGTTATGCCCATGGGTATCTCTATTTTGAAAATTGAAATTATGTTTCCTCTTTGGTTATATCTCTGTTGTTGTTTTTTTTTCTCTCCATCACTCATTTGATAAGCAGCTCATTTGACCTATGTTTGACATGAATTTAAAATTAACTCTAACGAAAATGTGTCCAGTGACAGAGAATTTTGAGGAATACAATTTTTATTCTCGATGTCAGTCCTTTTATTTTCCTATTTTCACTCTTTTATATTTTTTTATACTATCACCAATCATAATAAAATAATATTAATAAAAAATTTATAATTAAAAATATCTCTTAAAAAATAAAACAAAATAATTTTTTAATATTTTTTGAGAATGAAATACATTATATTATTATTTTTCAATAGTTTATCCAAATATATTTTTTGCTTAATGTATTCCTCAATCCTATTACCTAAAATACATTTATGTGAAAAAGTTTCCCAAAATAACGTAAAAAATATTATATGTTTTGGGTGCAGTTTTTTATTGAAAAATAATGGGAATTAGAATTGATTATTTGCTATTCATGTTCTTAATTGTTTTCAAAGAAAATGAAACTACATGCAGAATACTTGTTTTCTTAATTATAAAATCGGATTCCATCCATCCCACCTCTGTCAGGATTTCTAATAATTGAAAGCTTTTTATATATATATATATAAAAAAAATCACTTGAGTCTTTTTATATATATATATATATAAATTAATTCATCGCAAGCACTTAATAAGATTTCCAAATATCAATTCTGTCAAATCTGACCAAATCCTCCCTTACCAAATCCCACATTCCTGACCACATTGTTAAGTAGTTTGATTAAATAAGTTGATTCTCTTGTTTTTTCGATTTTATAATTTATTGTCATATCTCATGAGGAAAGAAAATTTAATTATCATCAAAGATGCAATTTTATGCTTATGCAACAATAATGATCATATTTTCAATAAGCTCACTATGTATTACTAATCATCCCAATTTTTGTTGTGTTTTAATTAAATCATTTTTTTTTTAAGAGAAGCAATAATTACGGAGCCAAAAAATTAAGATTGTGGAGGCGAAATTGAATTTATTCTTAAAAATAATAGATAAAGAGACATTTAATTTTTTGAAGAGTAAAATTTTACATATAAAATTTATACTATTTTCAAAATTTAATAAATTTGAAGAGGCTCAGACTGTCTCAACCAAACACCAATATCCCTTAGCTCCTTGATTATATAGAGTTTTGAAATATTAACTTTATCTGATGGGGGCAAGACCTCGTCAACACACTTTATCTTGTTACTGTTATTAGTCACCTTGTAAGCTAATTAATATAATATCTAACCCAAATTTCTTATGAATTTATTTAACTTTGAATTTTTTGCACTACAATTCAATTAATTATTTTTCTTTTGTCTGAACTTCAGAATACAGTTGTCATGTAAGATTTTTTTTTTCTTCTTGCTCTTTTCCTCTTTTTTTTTTTTTTGCCATTTTTTTTTTTCATTTATTCATGAATTTATGTTTTGGTGGGGTGGGCGTGGGGTAATTTGGCCTCTTGATTGAAATGGACCACTTTTAAAAGAGAGTGTCGTTTTTTAATTTCCTAGAAAAACAGGGCATGATTGGATTCTAAATTCAACGGATATGTTAAGATAAAGTAACGAAGTGAAAGTGACGGATGAGGACAAATTTATTTGCTCGGGCAGGACCTCTATTTTATCAAAATTGCATATTAAACCCGGTGAGATTTTATTGTTTTTCTCAAAATCGTCTGTTATGATTGGTAAAATTAGATTTTGGAATTGCACTATTATTTTGATTTGTACATATGTTATAAGAGTGGTAAAAATCTTATTGTTCATCAGTTGAGAAGATTATACCATAACAAAAAAACAATTAAAAAAGATTATTATCATACTTACTCATAAATCATGGTTTGAATAATTAGCTAATTAGTTAGTAATTATTGCAATAATCTATGTTAATTGCACTATCCATTGTGATTTGTAGTAAATGCATATAATTTGTGTCCAAATTTTATAAAAAGCTAATTTCCATTTATTCCAAGTTGAATACTTCGGTTACCAGCCACCATGGGGAAAAGGTAAATTATTATTATTATTATTATTATTATTATATCAATCACAATGCATTTTAATGTCAAGGCATCATAGTCCATAACAATAAAACAATGGTTGAACTTTTGGGTACTTTGGAGGCAATCCAAAGCCCATCCTATCATGGGCCTAACGTGGAACTTTTGTATTTCAAAATTAAACTTTAAAGTCAAGCTAGGCCCAAGACACAATGATTAATCTGCCCAAGTAACAAATACAGTAATTATTTTGACTAAATAATTTAATTAACTTTCAATAGTGAACAAATGAATTGCTTAATTTTTTTTAAATCTCATTGTTGCCCTAACTTTTTTGGTTACCCGAAAAATCAAGCTGAAAATCGTGTTTTTGGCACGCCTAAGTTGGGATACTTAATAATAATATAATTAACATTTGTAGCTTCAAAAAAGAATTAAATAAATGGTTAAATACCTTAATTTGTACAGTAAAAGTCATTTTTTTTTTTTTACCCTTTTTTGACTTAATCACCATTGACCTCTAGCATTATCTAACTAATCCTTGTAATCATTGGAATGGATTTGCACAAAAGTTTGTGCTTTGAATTTTGAAACCTTAAAATTGATGGAATGAGAGCTTTAAGGTCATCAAATCCTAACATAATAATCTTCAAATTTTTGTCCTGCTCAGAAGTCAAGATTGTGTTTGATTTCAGTTACTTTTATAAAGTTATGTTAATTTTTGTAAATTAATTAAAAGCACCAAAGTCTCATTCTTTTTGTGGTTTGATCAGATTAGTATAAATTAGGGATATTAATGAGTTGAGTTAAAATTTAATTCCAATCTGTTTAGGATGGGTTTTGAGTTTTAATTTTTAAATTTGAACCCCAAACTCACTTCCATTAAGATTTATATATTTTTATTATATATCTATTCATATGATATTTATATAGATGAAAACATGTGTACACTACATATTTACTCACACATGTAATATAAAATAATAATTTTTTTTTATTTTAAAATAATTTTTAAATTTTATAATTATAAAATTGATCCAACGGGTGTAACTAATCCAACCCAATAAATCTAAATTCAGGCCTATGAAAACCTTGTCAATGCACAAGTCTCAAATATTTTTGAAATCACCCCACCCAACTGTCATTTCTTCTGTGAATAGTTTAAGATTTTGAATAATACCAAACAAAAAGTCCTACCCTAGGGTTTGTTTGGTTTTACCTTTTAAATAATTTGACTATGAATATTAATAGGAGATTAGGAGTCAATTGACCTGTTTCATTTAGAGTTCTACACACTCTACTTAGTAGTAGTATTTGTTTTAAATAATGCTTTACCTATTCGACTGTATAATAAATACTAACACTTTACCCTCATCAATTAAAAAATTAGGCACAAAAAAAAAAAAAAAAGGCACTAAATTCTCTTGGACTAACAACGGTCAACAATAAAATATCATGTACTATTTTGATCTTGATATATTTATAAATTAGGGATCATGACTGTAATCCCCAACCTTTTTAGAAGTGTTTAAAAAAAAAAAAACAACGGTCAGCAATAAAATCGTGACAAAACATAAAAAAATGACTAATATAACCTTACTTCCATAGAGTAATATGATAGTTAGCAACTAACCAAAAAACTTTTGGTTTGAATTTCATTTATAACCGAACTTATAGTGGTGGAAAGATTGTTTGGGATGACCCTAAATCTCAATACTTACCCTTGTTTGTACAATGAAAATAAAACGGAAAGGGAATATTAATTTTTTTGGTTTTACCAATTAACTATTTTATTTTTCTTTTTTAATGCTAGATAACAATTAAATAAACTATTAAAATAATTTTAATTACTAATAATCAACTAACAAATTAAATTTGAAAACTTCTTTAGCAATAGCTCAAGCAAAAAGTATGAACAAAAATGAAATAATTTTGGATGGCAACATATAGGAATTACTAAATATCTTTTTATGTATTAGAGGTCGTTTGATTATTGACAGTGGTGGTAGCCTCACATTTTTTGTCCCTCTACAAGGGATGAAGCCCCTAGAAGATAAAGAAGATAAATATACATATAATTTATTATAGTTGGAGATAAAAGTAAATTGTGAAAAAATAAATACCATGAATGGAATTGAGGACAATAGCAAGAATTCAATTGAGAATTTTTATATTTTTTGGCTTTTTATAATTCTAATTTTTTGCCCAACCATGAACAAAAATAAAATTAGGTTCCGAAAGGGTTTCATATGTCACTTATTTTACTTTATTTCTATTATTCTTTCAACTCAAACAAGTAAAATTGTCTTATACACTGACTTATACTTCCGATTCCCTTATACATCTATTTTTTTCAAAGCAACCAATTGAACTCTTAGAGAAGAACAATTTAAAACCAACTGAAAATTTCATTCTTGTCCATTAGATTAGGATACAAATACAACACACTATAAACAAGATATGTACATTCCTAATTTTATTATAAAAAAAAAAAAGGAAAAAGAAACTATCATGCATGAAAATGAGTCAAGAACAGACAAGAGGGTGCTATAAACAGATGACATTTTTTTCTTCTTCTGGATCTGTCTTTTTAATCTAGCTAAATCAAAAAGAAAACCACCTTATTGTAATAATATGGACATAAAAAGAGGAACCCTTAAGGGCAATATTTATTTTCTTGATCAAGAAAATTGTTAACGTTCCAAAGCACTTAGCACAATCCTGGAAACACAATTTAGCAAATGTTAGAATGTCAAATATTGAAGCTCAACATATGAAACAAAATATTAATCTTCATAATTATCAGTGTTTTGACAAAAAGAAATAATCGATTCATTCTTTTTTCTCATAAAATATTTGTTAGAACTTCATCTAGATTAACATGGTAATGAAGAACTACTAATCCATGGAATTTTTATCATATTCGACACGCAAATTTTCCACTACTATATAGAATTTTAATTAAAGAATTTTACTGTGATTTTATAAACAATTTTACTTTTTACTAATAAATTAGTAGGATTCAAAGATAAGATGCGAAACTTCTTGAATATGGCATTCTTGAAGGACTGATGAGCAAAAACTATAAAGGGTGTCATTGAAGTCAAGGAGAAAACCAACCAATCATAACCAGTGGGACTTTTGGACTCAGAGTTGGGCAAAGCTGCAGATGTCGATTTTCTCCTCGTCAGCTTCTTAAAATTCACACCAGGGCTACTTGCTGAAAAACACCCCAAAAGAAACCAAAATTAGAATAACATCCACAAAAAGGTAAAACATTTTCAAACACAACCCGAACATTTCCACGCAGAAAAGCATCATAAACAGAGCTCAAACTCTTACGTGAAAATGGCGAGCTTGGAGCGCTGGAAACAGAAGGAGACGATGGGACCGATGGAGAGTCGACGGAAACACTAAGACTAGGATGAGCACTGCTTCGAAGGACGGTGATGCCTCCAGAAACCGGAATTGGGTGGTTGTCATCTTGCAGCGGAGACACCACACGTGGCGGCGCTGCAGCGGCGGAACTGGCGGAGAAAGATTTGTATTTGCGGAGTTTTCCAAGGCCGGAGTCTGGTGTCGGCCCCGCCAGCGTTTCATCCCAAAGCTTGTCGAGAAATTCCATAATTATCCAAAAAAAAAATGATGTTTTAACCTAGTTTTTGGTTTGAAATAATTTTCTTTTGTAGCAACCGAAAAAAGGTGATGAATTTATACGATTTTGTGTGTGGAAATTTGGAAAAAATTTGGTAGAGGCACTTCCTATACGACTGTTACAAAGAAGATGGGAGAGAAAAATGAGTGTGGGTTTGGGGGGTGGGGGGTGGGGGTGTTGGGGTCTTTATAGAGAAGAAAGGAAAATTAGGTGATATTTTTTGATGGCTCTACGAGAATTGGAGGCTCCGGCTAAGTGGCTTTGTTGGAAGCCGTTAAAATTTTATTGGGAATCCAATCTTTACATTTAGATTTTAGAGCAAACCACTCAAAAATTATTTTTTGGGTTTGTGTGTGGAAAGAAAGACTACAAGTGTATTTCATCTATGATCAATAGTCATATTATTTAGTTAACTAACTAAAAAAGGAAAAAAAGATAAACTATAGGTATAAATATTTATTGAAATGTTTATGCACTACAAGAAAACATAATATGATGATAAAATAATAATTGATAATATCAAAGTTTATAACTAGTAATATATATAAAGTGAGAAAATTTCTTTGCCTCAAGATAATTTTAAAAAATTTAACGATAAAAATTTTCTCTGAGTTGTTACGGTTGATAATTAGTAACACATATATAATGACAATATAAATTCAAACATCGAGTCATTATATTATTAAATTAACAAAATACATGTATTACTAATTATCAATTGTAATGATTTATAAATAATGTTAAGCAACACGCATCATTATTTTAGTAAAATAATAATTTTTTATTACTTAATATATAAAATTAGTAATACTTTTTATTAAAATAACAGGATATCGTATCTATAACATTCTTTTTTCCTATATTAACAAAAATAATATGGGTTATAATAACTGCATGGCTAATTTTTAAAATACACACAAAAACCCTCCATTTCTCATATATAACGATATCACAAAAAGCAAAAAATTATATTCATCTAGATATCATCTAGTTAAAGTATTTCCATATATATTGAAAATTACACCTACCTATAAATATTTTAATTTTGAGAAATTTGATTTATAGTCAATTTCTTTATATTAACATATAAGTTAGTGAGTTATTTATTATCAAATATAACTTGGAACTTCATACACTTAAAAACATTATTTTGAATAAGCAATATCATTTTACAATGATTATAGATATTTTGTTGGCTTCACCAGTGAGCCAAGCCAAGAATATAATGAAACCGAGTTACGATGTGATTAGAAGAAAACAAAAAATTTGAAAGGGTGAAGTTGACTCAGTCATGTAGCTTGACAGCTCGGCTCGACTTTGTTAATTATTGGAACACGTCATTGGATAAGGTTGATACTGAGATCCACCTACATTTTGGTGTGGAAAATTCAGTACAATAGGGTCCACTTGGAGTCACGTGATAGGGATGGTCTATCCTTAAAGTTTTGCCTTCTTATTCCATTTTCCACCACCTATATTTTAGCCCTGGACCCAATATCACAACAATATTTCAATCTAATACAAAATTATCAATAATATTAGAAAATGATTATAATATTTATAAAATTATTCTGAAAAATAATGGTGTCATTATTATTTTTTATGAGAGTATACTTTTGAGAAATTTTTAAAAAGTAGAGTATTATATTATACCATCTCAAAACAAAAAGAGTAATAAATTACGAAATTTTGGATAATAGATTAAAATTGGTAATTTTTTTTATATTATCCTAAGGAATAATGGTGTTCTATTAATTTTACCTTTGCAGTGGACCTCCACTCATTTCAATAGAAACTCTAAGTGGGTTCAACACGCATGGGCCAACCGATTTTTGTTGACGTACGATTTGATAATCTCAAGTTAATTGGGTCCATTTGATCGACGGCCCAATTATGAAAAATTATATCACAAAGCCCATGGGTTAATAATTTTAGTCTTTCTCTAATTAGTATTCTAGTTAGGTTGTAGAGACTGGAGACCAGGTTGACATGATGCATATAAAATAATATAAATTAGAAAATGGATAACTAAATTTCTAAACATATGTCGCTTGTTTAATTTAAGCATTTGAATTTTTTTTAAGTATATGAAAATCAAATAAAATAATTATAAATTTTCAGGCAATATATGGCACTGCATGTTTTTTGTTTCGAATGTGTTTTTTTTATTGAATGTTAAAGTTTTAACCACAACAATAATGGGGTGTAAGTTGCATATCAGCATATGGGAATTTTGCGTCGCGTTCTAAATTTCTTGCATTAACTCGTTTTTCATATGATTTTTTGTTGCGCATGTAGACCACAAAAAGAGCTTTCAAATGCATGTGTTTTTGAATCAGTTAACTTATCTCACTTAGTTATAGTTATTTGAACACTATATGTATTTTGTTTAGTACTTAATTCTTTTCATCAATTAGAAATAACAATTGGATGGTCCAAAATCCAAAATCTGTATCGCATGTGAGATGGGTTTTTTAAATTATAAATGAGTTTGAAATTTATCTTAATTTTTATTTTTAAACTTGTCTCATCAGAAACCATCCCATTTAATTTTTATTTATTTATTATTATATGTATTTATGTAATGTTGTTTTTTGAAAAATATAATTTTAAAAAAATAGTGATATTAATATTTTTAAATTATAAAATGAGTCTAATTAAGTTTGGGTGTATCTGAATCTTTAAAAATTTTAATAGGGTGAATTTTGAATTTTGACAAATCACCCTGTACTTGTTCACAATTGCCTTCAATTTAATTAAATTTTCTATTTAAATCTAAAACACAGCAATGTTATGACTAACATTCTATAGTATTTCGAGTTCACGCAAAACTTCATGCATCCTAATCGATTGAATAAGTGGAGGTAAAACGTGCTAAGGAAAGAAACCTAAAAGGGGCAACTTGAGTGATGGTGGAGATCACTATGATTTACCATTTACCTAATAAACAAATAAAATTATCAGCATAACATTATAATCTATGTATTATTCAAGACCTCTTTTGACATGTCTCCGTCTTATTTTCGAGTTACCTTAAATATCTTATTATTTAAGGTAATAATATAATATTATTAACTTTTAATCATTGTTTTTAAAGGAAAAAAAAAGTATAAAAAATTTTCATTTTCAATATTTTTTTATTAAAATAAATAATGACCATTTGAATTAAGGCACCCAAATTAGCCAACTTGCAAGTATTATAAATATTTAAAAAAGGGGTCTTAATCTAGTTGATGCCACTTTCTTTTCTTTTTTTAAGATAAAGTAGGCCAAGTTGGAATAAAGTTTGCAAGTTGTAAGGGTACAAACACAAGTTGCACGTGGGGTGGACATGTGGAGTAGCACACACTTTCAGACTCAACTTTGGCAACTTGTAATTTTTGGGTCCACTATCTTTTTACAATGAAGAGCTGAGAGTTCAAGAGCGGACGATAAGTGCGTCTTATTATATATTTTATACATTCTTTTATATATATATATATTTAAATATATGATGATATTATATTTATTACCCTACAAAATTGTTTGTCGGATAATAAAATAATCGATTCGAATCAAATATAAATATTTTATAAGTATAATTTAAAAATTTTAATTTAATAAAAATAAAATTATATTTAAATTTTATTTGATTATTAATTACTGGACACTTTTTCTTTTATTTTAGAGGTCTCTACGTAATTAGGCAAAACTCAACATCTAGGTGCATGTTTAGTAGTCTATTTTATGTTTATTACTGTTCATATTTGATAGTAGTTTCTTTTAATTGTTAAATTCCTATAACATAAAAATAAGAATGCAGCTTGAAAAAACAAGGACTAAAGGGGCTGAAAAATAATTATTAAAAAAATTCAGAACAACAATACATACTTGCAGGCAACAACATCAAAGGCATTTCACTTCGAGATTGAATGTCATTGAATGTGAACTTGAAATGTGCTTGGACAAATTAGAAGAAAAGAGGGAGGTATGGTAGCTGAGGGACTTACAAGAGCAAAGACACTGAATTCGAAAACTAAATAACAATGTCACAAGGACACTTAAATCAGATAACCAGAAGCCCTTCAGAGCTTAACATGCAACAATCGAAAGACTAAACGCAGCCAATGGATGCGATCCTTCTACAAAGAGCCGACCTGAGTCCATTCCACTAGTGCAGATTTGCATCTTCAGTGAGTATCTAAATGCCGAATTGGGCAAAGGTTAGAGCATATCATAATGTTATCTTCAACTAAACCAGCAAGATGAGGCACATCTAGGCATATATGCTCGAGTATTCGCTGGATGAGACATCTTGGCCAGATGAAATCTTTTGCTTCCTGCCATCCCTCCTCCTACCTCCGGCCCATCTTTCTATTCTTTCTCCGGCTGCTCTCCCCAACTTGAGGTTTTCCTGATGTTCCGCCTGTCTTCATGGATTATGAATTGCCAAACAAAGCCAACGTTTGACAGATTATAAGTATTGAAAAAGGCAAACTAGTAGTGGAGGGGCAATGGGAAAAGCGATACACAACCATACCCCCATGCAGAATCCATCTAACTTGGTGGCTTCAATGCTGAAATTGCCCGAGCTCATGTCACATGAGTTCCTCTTGTTCGAGATGCTATGGGCCTCACTGCAAGAATCTTGGGACGACAGACGCGTGGGAGGTGTAGTAGAACGAAAAGAATCAAACACCTCAGCGTCACTATGAAATATCTCCTCAAAGAGTTCTTGCAATTCTTCGAAACTCTCATTTCTATTTTCCTGTCAACCATAGAACTACATTTGAACATGATGCTACCACTTAGCCACGGGTCCATCTCAAAACAAAATTTGCATATATGGTATGATAGATCAAATCCTATGTTAACCTATGTGGTCCACCCCTTAGGCTGGCAGATCAATTTTTCCCCAGAAAGGACAGTATTTGGAAAATTCAGCTTAGAAATGATGTCATTCAAGTTAGGAGTATAAGAAGCAGGGTAAAAGCAATGAAACAAATGCTATTATAGAGGCTCAAAAAGTCTGGACATTGAGCATGTTGCAAAGGGCCTCTCATGCGACTAATGTTTTGGGCCTCTCGTGATTGGAGGAAAATATACAACTTACAAGTTACAAAAGCATTATAAAGCTGGAAAAAAAAATTATATAACACTAGAATTCAAAGTGAAGGTGCATTGCAAACCACTGTCATCTACCATTTTCCATAAAATTGGTTTTCCCTCTTTTCTTCACCTATTGGTAGTTTTTACTCGCAAAAGGGTAAAGGATATAAAGATGAACCACATTAAGAGGAACTCACATTTGATTTATTTTGGCTCATCATTGCTGCCATTTCATTCAAGAAATCACCCATACCCTGCATGGCATCACCAATACAAAACACCAAATCATCAATATACCCATACTAACATAAATAAAGTACAAGAATATTCTATCCAATCACTGGGTTTTTCTGTTAATTATCTTAATTGACAGAACAGAATCCTATTTTTCCAGAGATTGGAATAATGAAGCATAATATTTTGCAGTTTAAGTTCTACCTTCCATTTTCTATTCTGGTCCTCATCTTTAATCCTTATCTATTCAACATTTCTTTCCTTTCTACAAGGGGCATCAGGCCCGGCACTTTAATTTAGTTCACATTTCTTGATTCTAATGTTACACTAACTACCAAATTAAAATCTGGTCTCTAACTACCAAAAAATAAAATGCGTCTCCAAACACTAACTTGCTTCCACTTTTAGTCACTTGCACCTGCCTAAACCTCAGCCGAACCTAATACCAAAATGAAATGTTATAGAAACAAGAACCAGTGGCCATGACGGACAGAAACTGGGATAAGCTACGATGGGTTGAAGTTACTTAAAAGGGTTCCATAAAGACACAGAAGTTTCTTGAATTCAAGACCACTCAAATGGTCTAAGACATTTAAAATGGTCACATATAATGTGTGGTTGCATATATATAGTCATCAGAACTCACGTTTTCGTCATCATCGTCATCGCAGTCATAGACTCCTACATCGTACAGAAACCTTTTGTTGGCATCCGAAAGAACTAATAACAATACCATCTCGTGAGTCCATTTATCATACAAGAATAAATGCACTTCCAATCATGTAATAATGCTGTAAACAATAAGAAAAAATCACCGCTCATTAATCTAAAAAGGGAATCTGCAGATTGAATACTAATTCAAATTTTTTGTTTAGGAGACTCACTGCAGATGAGAATGAAGACTAAAGATATCAAAGCTAAAATATTAGGAGTCATTTTTTCCTTTTTCTTTTCTCCGAAAACATTGTTCCTCTCCACCAACCATCTTAGCTGATTAAATAGTAAAGTTTTACACCAATCAACCCAGTGCATATTCTAGCAATTAAAGTAAAGAAAAGAAAGAACTTTTCTGCAGCTAAAGCACCTTCAACTATAAAAGTGAGCTCTTTGATGGAATCCATGAAGCCTGAAAGTGCTTCTTTATAATAAAGAAAACAAGAAAATGGAGCATATATATTATATGGTGGTGCAATTACCAGAATAGGCTTGCTGAATGGCTTGAAACTTTTTCTTTGCCTCCTCCACATACTTTGGGTTCCCAGAAGCAGAGCAGCGATCCGGGTGCCATTTCTATCACAAAACCAAAAGGAGAAAAGAAAAGTCTTTCGCATTATTTGCAACACACCCCATAAATTTATTCCTGATCAAAATCTTCTTCGAAACAACCCATCTCTAACGAGGGTCAATTCAGAAAAACATCACATGATCTCCATGTATATAACAATAATTTTTCCCGGGTAATTAAATTGTCATGACTGATTTCCCGGAAGAAAACAGCGTAACCTATATTTTCAAGAAAACATATCTTTAGATTTCTGCAGCAGCAAAAGAATAATCATTTCCCGAAATCAAGAAAAAAAAAAAGCCAACTTTCATGATTACATTAAAAAACATATCTTTTTCAGGTTGCAAACAAAAAAAAAAAGATTAAAAAAATTACAAAAAATGTTGTTTTCGAATTCTGACCATTGCAAGTTTCTTGTACGCATTCCTCAGCTCCTCTGTGGTGCATTCTTTCTTCAACCCCAAAACAGCGTAGAAATCATCGCTTTTCTCTTCCTCAGCTGCCATTACTCCACCCCACAATAATCTTTAACAAAAAATTTAATCTTGTCGACAAATTATAACAAAAATGATTTCACTCTGAACCAACCAACCTTTTCAAGATAGTACAAATATCATGCATATACGTCTTTCACACAAGTATTATGCTGTATAAATATTGTACTGTTCAACAAAGGCTAAAAGATTGTTACATCACGGAACCTTTAGCAATTTAATAGAGAGGGAGATCAACAGCTCTCTCCAGAGAACCCTCCAGAAACACGTTTCAAGCGTTTTATAGGAAAGGGGTGAAAGAATTGGAACATTGAATAGTTCAAAAAATATTTTATTTGAATAGAATATGTGGGCTAGCTCTCAGATAAGGATTGTGGGGTTAAAGATGAACGGCCAGGATTAGATTTTGGGTAGATATTTATGGTGGGATCCGTCTCCAGAAACTTCTCTATTAACTGTTTTAGCTCCGTTTCTCTATGCCTCTGTTTTCTAATGTTTTGTCCTTTTTTTTTTGCGCAAAAGGGAAAAGGTAAACAGAAACTGAGGTGATAATTTATGGTGGTGGTCCTTTTTGTCCACATTTATATATTTATTTGACTACAGTGTAAGTTTCCAAATAATTATTTTATTGTTGTAAAACTCTTGGATTTTCAGTTTTTGTAATATTGTTTATATAACACTATTTTTAAGAAGATTAACTAAATTATTTGATATAATATTTATTAAAATAATTAATTTGATTGGTCAGTATCATCTATGGACCAAAGTATATGTTTTACTTTAAAATAACAAGAAAAATAAATCTCTAGTATGGTACTTTGATAATTTATAAATAAATATTTGTTCTCTTTAATTTCTTAATCCCTATAATATTGAGAACTTTACAAGAATCAAATCAGCATAGTAAGTGAGATGTCATTAAAAAAATTTAGGTTCAAATTCCACTTATATAAATGTTAGTATAATTACATGATATTTTACTTGAAATTTGTTAAAAAAATTCATTTGTTGAGCATTGTTTGTTAAACATTTTAAATTAAGTTAGAACACATTTTGTTCGTTCGATAATATTTTAAATTCAATTTGTAACGAGATCAAACTATCCAAACTTCATTCGTATCTAACAATTAAATCAAAATTAAATACAATTTATAACTCGATAAAAGTTTAAAAAAGTTTGAAATCTATTATGTTCTATTAGTCTAAACCCCTATATTAATCTGTTTATATAACTCGATATAATAATTAATATTCATTTAGGATCTTTCTTTTTAATAAAAAATGATGAAGATGTATCTAATGCTTGTCTGAGGACTTATATCACAACATTAATGGGATCACATGGAAGTCACTAGTTAATGATAATTCCTTGATATAAACGAAAACATTATTGATCCTATAATCAACTTGACTAGCTTCGTGATTTGTTGTTTTTGTTTAAACAACGTGATTAATTAGTAGTTGGAATACGCTTTGACTTATCAGATAATTATTTCTACCTTTTAACTTGATTTTGACAAAGAGCTAAATAGTATTTATGCTCAAAGTCTCTCTCTCTCTCTCTCTCTCTCTAAAAAAGAAAAACATTAATTTCAAACGTTGAGCAAACTTTAATTTTGTCAAACTCAATTGTATTTTATTAAAATAATCACCGTAGGTTTTTTTGGCAGCCTCATTATAATTCGACACAATACAATAAAATACTATAAATTAAATTTAAAAAGTTTTGTGGGCCCATGTGTGGAAAAATGTACCTATCTATTAAAAGAATATCTGCAAGTTGTGCCATTGGCCGTCTTGCCTCTAATCATTCATCAAGTGAAAATAACTCCACTTTCTTATTTGCCCCTGAAATCAGAGCACTGTATTAACTTTTCTTATGTTTGCTGAAAAATAACTACTTTTAGAAATCTTTAAAGTTGAAATTCACCCCCACTGCTAAAAAGGAAATCTTAGAGGGTTATTTTGGTAAATCTAACCAAAAGGGCATTATGATAAATTTGCACACTAATTTCTCTCTAAAGTAACCACCAGGACGAGAAAATTAACCACATGACATTAATTAATCAATAATGTTTGGCCCAAATGGCCAACAAAAAAAAAAAAATAACTAAAGCTTCAAAATTCAATGTCTCGTTACGCTAATATTGTGTGTTTTAGGGTAACTCGATATAAGTTTTGTTATAATCGTACAAAAAAAAAATAGTTGTTATTAAAGAGTATGAAAATCAATATTAAATAATATATTTTTAGTCAATTAATTTTTGAAGAAGTGATTCTATTTGATAGATTGAGTGCAAACACTTCATTCATTTACGATCACAGGGGTATGGATGGTGAAAAATACATATCTATTTAATTTAATGATTAAAAATAAATTAAATCTGTGGCGAACGCAACATAAATCTTGTTTTTGTGTATTTAAACAAATAAAATAGTTGTCGACTTGCCAACTTGCCTTAGTACTCATTAGTTTTTAACTAGTGATACTATACTTGCCATTTACCAAATTTCCCATGTTGGGGATAAAGAATTTGACATTTGATCAATTTTCATTTTTCTTTTTTTAAATGGGTTGTGTTTGGTCTTTGGAAAAATAGTTTCCTCAATTTAAATGAATTTACTTTATGTTTTTTTATTTTTATTTTTTTTCTTACTAAAATTCAAAATCCAAACATAGCTTCAATGACTATTCTTAATTTAATTGGGAAATCAATCTTGAGGCAACATTCACATCATCCTCTATCTCCGAGAGGAGGCGGGAGCTCTGCAATACTTTCGATCCATTTATAAGAATAATGAGGAAATGAGTGGTGAAAAATACTTATATAACATTTATAATTCAATAATCAACAGTGGATCAAGTATTTTCACTGGAATATTGTAGAATTACACCATGGAGGGGGGTTGGCACTTGGCTAAGACCTAGAAGAATCTCATTTAGTGAAACTTTGTGTCATTTAGTTTTCTTGCAGAAAAGTAACAAGTGGGCAACTTTGGAGTTATATAATGTCTGCAATTTTCAGCCAGACAAATAATAGCTGAACTTAAAAGGGATGGTGGTAGAAGCTACTATTTGGCTTTTCTTTGAATTCATCTAACTAGGCATGGATCTGCAGATGCAATGTTTCTAGCCCATGTTCTCAATTTATTAATTAAGACCTTGTCCAGAACTTTCATTCTCATATTTTTATATTTTCCCCTCTAGAGGGCACATAGATATCATACAGGCTTATCATAATAAGTATGTGAGATACTGACCTATTTGTTCCATCTTCAACTTGGGACAACTTAATTAAGAAAAAAAGTGATTTTCCAAATATTTTGATAGAGTAGGGTAAATTTATCTTTTCAGAGTATCATCCTAATAAAAAAAAATCTTGTGATATGTATGTAGTTTAAAGTTTTGACCTGAAATGGCCGATTCCCAAAAAGATAGTCATCATTGTCGCTGCTTGAAAGCGGAATCCAACTCCTTTAATGAATTAGATGCAAGGAGCTCCATGCCTTTCCGAAAGGTGAATCAAAACAAATTTTAAGGTTAAATATATGTTTTAATTGGTGCATTGTACACTGAGTGGTATGATTTATGCCATATGCGCATGAAAGCGTGAGTTTGTGTAAAATGAATTGTGGATACTGTGCACCGATAGATGTGCACCCAATGAAGGCTGCATTTCAAGACTCAACTTTTAATTACCTGATGAAATTCAAAGATCAAATCAGATTGCTTTATTGTTAACCTAATTCAAGTATACAGAACCAGTGATCTTTTCTTGATGCCCCCCTCAAATTCCTCTCAACATTGGGGAGCAACAAAAATCCAAAAACTGTTGGTTCTTGGTGTTTGAATTGATGGTCCACTTGAAGTGATCCAGTTCTGTTATCTTATTGTGCAGAGAGGGCTTGGAATGTGCACCAAATCACGTGCCTCATATTAAAAGAGTGGGTACCACTAAATTGCAAGAGTACATACTTTCAAATCACAGAAAAGGATGATCATAAAATTGGAAAGTGGAAAAGGGTTGAATTGTTTGTAGCAATAATGCCAACTTGTTTTTTTTTTTTTTTCCTTCTGTTTTCTTTTTTAGAAATTTAACTAAAATTCTGGAAAGTGGGATTTCATAATATGGGTGAAATGGCTGTGGTTCTAAGCCAAGGAGGAGAAGGGTATCCTGTATGTATGGTTTGTATTCCACAGATAATGATATTATACATCTTATGCTTGGAGATTGAATATGTCAAATTACAAAAACATTGTTTCTACATAATGTTGAATGTGTACAGCACAACCCAGATGCCCCCCATGCCCCCGACATTGATCAGGTTGGTACAATAGTTGATGTGGCCTGAATTTAGTTTAGATGATATCGACCCACTTGATTTGGGTAACTTATGTAGTTCTTTTTAGGTTTATGCGTTACATATCATATTATACGCGTTTACAGTTTGTTATAGCTCACCTCAACTCAACGGAATTAGGCTATCGTACTCGGATCATTATTAGACTCAAGTTCAATGTATTCCATCGTGTTATTTTTCAGCATGTCAGTAGTGTCGATAATTTGAATGATTGGATCACTTTCTTAGCCAATGGCTAATTGAGAGAAATCACTAACCTAACTGTCAATCATTCTTGACTAATATTATCTCGAAATTGGGCAAGAACTTCATTTACATGACCCCTGTCTAGGTAATTAGGATCACATGTTTGAACAATGCGACCACATGATTGCATAAGCTCAAAGGTAAGCTTCTCTTATGATCAGCACATAGACAAGTTGCAGAAATCATGGCAATTAGGACTCAGTTTGAACCATGAAATGGAGTTATTCAAGGAACACAATTTTTTGGTTCTCTAGTTGCTTTGTGTGAAGTAAATATGAGAAATATCTGCTACAGTTAATTTAATCCGGTCACTGAAATGAACAAAGATATTCCCTCAATGGAAATTCTGCAACATGAGGATAGTGAATAGGGTGATGAAGTATCAAGGTTTGAATGGTGATAATTTGCAAAAACTGGAGAAATTCAAGACTGGAGAGGGACAAGTATACCCTGAACGACGCCGTTCGGACAGGAGAGAGGGAAAAATTACATTTGAACACCCCCCCCCCCCCCCCCCAACCCCAAACTTAATAATGATGTCATTTTGCTACCATCTTTTGCATTGTTAATGTTGTACGGAAATTGGTAAAATGACATTAGGTCATGTGAATTAGTAAGACCAAGAATACCTTAGCTTAGTGGATCACAAAGTCCACGACTCCTAGGGCCATGAAAAAAGTAACATTATTAACAATAGAATTATTGTTATATTTTTATATATAATATTAACCATCAACAATCAACAATCTAAAGAATTTTCTTTAGATTCTATTTTGAACTTTGATGATGCAATCAAGTATTTTTTATCTGCAAGCAATAATGATGTTGATACTTTGTGAATATATATCTTGAATATGAACTATGAAATATTATTATGCAGATTGTTATAGTTCAATGACTATATAATATTTTTACTCATCTTGTTTAAAACAGAAAAAAATTTTAATTGTGGCATGTGGGTACTCCTAATCAATATTTTTAAAATTAAATCGAATTAATCGATTCGATCAATTTAACTGCAAATCAATGGTCCGATAGAGAGAAAAAAATCGAAAATTCAATCAAATCGAATAAAAAACAAGTCAAAACCAAATTTTTTATTTTTTTTATTTTTAAAATATTAAGTTTAATATTTAGTTAAATGTTGGTTGTTTTGATTTTAAACTTTAAATAAATATATATTTTAATTAATTAATTAATTATTTTACTTTATATATTAAAATTAATTTTTTATATTATTATTTTATATATTATAATAAAAAAATAAAATCATTAAATTCATTCAACATATTGATCCAATAACCACCAATAAGATCTAATCATAATTATGAGAACGTTGTTCTAACAGTTATCCTAATCGTGAGTATCCTGTTAATTCTATCGTGAGGACCCCAATTGAATCGGGTCAATTTGTGACCCGACCCTTCCCATAAAAAAACCCTACTCCATATTAGACATCCAATTGCATGAACACACCTTGAACAGCAAAGTAGCTCGCTCCAGAATTTGACCCGACCGACTCGGTATTGTACACCAGAAGAGCAACTCTCGTCTCCTCCAACTCTCTCGAACTTCTATTGAAGGTATGGAGAACAAGATCCACGAAATCTCTGAACTCTGTTGAGGTCCTTCATTTTTTCAGAAATCTTGGCACTGCCACTCAGAGAGCGGATTTTTACAACACTTTTGATCATAGTATTGCTGAAACCTCGGATTATAATAGCGATAGTCTAAATAATCGATTTTGTGGGAGGAATTTAGGTGGAGTGGAGCAAAACCAAAACCATAATGCGGTTTATGGGCAGTATGGTAACTTTTCAGCTGAAAGAAAGGATTTTTACAATGGCGACAGTAATCAAAACAATTGGTTTCTCGGTAGGACTTTAGGTGGAGTTGAGCAAAACCGAAACTCTAATGGGGCTTCTGGACAGAATTTGGATGGGCAGTATGGTAATTGTGCGTCTGGTTACGTGGGAAATGCACTTCACAGTGAGGTTCAAAAAAATGTGAACTTTAATGGTTGTGGTAACCGGGGCCTTTTGGGGACGACACCGCAGTTTCAGCATGATTGGAGTGGCCACTGTGACAGTGGGGGTAATTATGCTGGCAACCCTGAAATGTCGTAGCAAAGCTTTGATAGTGCTGCTATGTATCATCAGCAAAATGGGGGTGGGATTTATTATTCCAATGCAGTAAGCTATCAGCAGAATGTGGATGCTAGATTGAGGAGTGATATGAAACTGAATGAGGAGATGGTTGAAGTTTCTGAAGCTATTCAATCAAGAACCAAAACCAATGATCTTGATGAATTATGCAAGGAGGGAAAGCTAAAGGAAGCAGTGGAACTTTTGGGGCTGCTAGAGCGGGAGGGTCTCCAAATTGATCTGCCTCAGATACATGGTGTTGATGAAAGCATGCGGTGAGAACAAGGCTCTGGAAGAGGTTAAATCTGTTCATGAGCACCTTTTGAAATCGATACACATCTTGAAGTCAGAACATACAATCAGATTCTTGAGATGTATTCTAAATGTGGTTCCATGGTGGATGCATTTGCAGTCTTTGATCAAATGCCAAAAACGTAATCTGACGTCTTGGGACATTATGATATCTTGGCTTGCTAAGAATGGTGTTGGGGAAGATTCTCTTGAACTGTTTGCATAGTTCAAAAGATCTGGTCTGAAACCTGATGGACAAATATTTATTGGGGTGTTTTCTGCGTGCGGTGTCTTAGGTGACCTTGTGGAAGGAATATTGCACTTCGAATCCATGAGCAAGGATTATGGAATTGTTCCCTCCATGGAGCACTATGTTAGTGTAGTGGACATGCTGGGAATAGCAGGATGCTTGGATGAAGCTTTAGAATTCATTGAAAAGATGCCAATAGAACCGGGTATAGAAATTTGGGAAACCTTGATGAGTTTCTGTAGAATTCATTGAAATGTAGAGCTTGGAGACCGTTGTGCTGAGCTTGTTCAGCATCTGGATCCCACACGCCTGAATGAGCATTCAATGGCCGGCCTCATTCCAATAGATGCTCGTGAAATTGCAAAAGAGAAAGAAGAAAAGAAATTAAGTGGTCAAAATCTTCTAGATGTTAGGGGTAGAGTCCATGAATATAGGGCAGGAGATAGATCTCACCCTGATCATGAAAGGATATATGCATTGCTTAGGGGGCTGAAGCAGCAAATGAAAGAGGTTGGTTATGCACAAGAGACCAAATTTGTGCTGCATGACGTTGACCAAGAAGCTAAAGAGGAAGCTCTTATGGCCCATAGTGAAAGGCTTGCTGCTGCACAAGGTTTCTTGACATCTCCAGCTCGATCGCCCATGCGATGCGATTGCCACAATGCATTCAAAATTATCTCAAAGATAGTTGGCAGAGAAATCATTGCACGAGATAGTAAGAGGTTTCACCATTTTAGAGATGGATCATGTAGTTGTAATGATTATTGGTGAAGTAGACCAAACTTTGAGGTACTTCATAATTTTTGCTCTCTAATACTAGTGGAATTTGTTCCTACTCAAATTTTATAAAGATATTTATATCTGCAGTCGTGCTGAAGTTTCCAATTCCAGTAGAAACTGAGTATATTGTGTGTGAATTTCTTTGTCTTTCTCTCCCCCGTTCTTTGGTGGCAACCATAGCACTTTTGAAGAATATCCCTATATTAATGCTTGTCACCTGATTTAATTTTTTACTAATATGAATTGGACTATGCCAAGTTGTTGATTTCACTTATAGTTTGCAAAAGATATGTAAAAGAAAATATAGTACAGCATCTGCTCCTTGACACAGGGTTTCACATTTGAAGCATGCAGATGGAAAATAGGTATTATTTGATTGCCGGATTGATTGAATTACTTAATAAATATTTGCCTGCAACAAAAATTACTGCATTAATCTCAACTTTTCTCGGCAATTAATTATTGCTGTCATAATTAATGCTGATTCGCCAAGGTGGTCTTTCTAGAATCATGCACTTTCAGCCCTTAGGTGCTGTTTCCTTCCAGAACCTTGCTCTTCCAGCCTTCCAGACACGGTCTATATCTATACATTTTATTTTTTGTTGAAGCATATCGGACAAATTTAGCTTGACCAATTTCTTTGTGATCTAGAAATCATGTTTCAATCACAAATGACTTGTACTCAGTAGTTCTGTATCTCCTGTAACTGTGCTTGAGAATGTAATTTATGAAGTGTTGTAGGCTTCTAATCCAGTTGCATGCTTTGAGCTTCTTCTTGTTCTTATTTATGTATTTATTATTTTACTTTTTTGTGGTTTCTGGGTTTTGCACTTCATTCTAGGTGGATTATTCTGCATTACCAAAGTCAATTCTGCTCACATCATGTTTCAGCTTAAATGCTGCATCATACAGCCTAAAACGTCCTCGCAGACCTCCACAGGAAGTGGAAACCTTATCTTCTGAGCTTCCTTTGCTCCATTTGTATCATGCACTCCAATGATCTGTACTCATCTCATTTGCTTCATCTTCCCTTGCTTTAGGTGTTTCTAACACCTATAAAGGCCAATTTTGTCTTTGCTATAAAGGCCAATTTATTATGATTTTTTCATGTACAAGACCATCCAAAAGGGCCCACAAAGCAAGACCTATGCATCCTAAGTTATCCAGGTTGGTCCTATAGGAGACCATCCTACTTTTTCAATAGGAAACCACATTTTGCTGAAACATTTGATGCAGGATCTGCCATCACAGCCCATCAACTTGAAGTCTACCTATCTCCAATAAACATCTGATTGGGATCTCTTTGAGGTACATCCCTGGGCTCTTACTCAGTGCATGTTTGTCCTGATATCCATGCACTGCCGGAAAATGGATGAAGCTTACATTATTATTACGTTCATGTATGCACAATTATGCCAAATATGTATATTTTATGTTTATTATTTATTACGTTCAAGTGACTATATAATGTAATCCAGGTTCGGCATTGTAATTCTACTGCTCATATATGGGGTGGCATCAATGGTAACTATCATGAAGCTAAATCAAGAAGTTACATTCTATTTTCTCTGGACTATAGTTCTATTTGACAACTTTTTACTTGGAACAAAGTTATATAATTATTTGGACTTCATGTATTACTTTCCGAACTAAACTTTCTTGAAATTCTCTGTAGAGCTTATGGTATCGATGAATTACATTCACTTGGTGCTAAATGTTGATCCCTACTGAACTCGTGCATTTCATGATTGTTTATTATATTATAAGTTTGCTTTGAAGTTGACTGTATATTGTAGCATTTCTTGTGGAGTGAGATGATATTTGCACTTTTTACTGCTTGCAGAAGATGTCCTGAAACTTTACCTTTTGTGGTTGCTCCATACTTGAATTTGAGAAGATTATGCAAAACATTCATCAACTAAGTTCACTAATAAGTTGGTGTGCTCTAATATGCTATGGATTTTTACTAGGAAGCAAAATGGTAATGTTGCTTGCAAATCATTGTTGATTATCAGTTGCATATTGAGAACTTCTCAGTGCATACAGAAATGGTTGTTATACTTGTAATGAATTCATTCATTGCAAGTAGGCCGTTCTTTTCGCATTTCCAGGATAAAATTACACTACTTGCAAATATCCTTCCAGACCTTGTGAATCGCAACATGATAACTGCTAGTAATATTCTAATTGTAGTAAACAATAGTGTAAGATTAAGTCTTGTTGTAAACGAATATTCAAAGTATTACACTAGAAGACATTTTAGAAGCACCGGAGGAGTTTCCTTAGGCTGTTAGGTCCTGTTTTGGCTCCACTCCACATTTGATCTGTCATGTGTTTGTACACCCTCTCAGTAAGATGATACGAGTCCCAAAAGATGAATTGATTCGGATTTTCACACAGCTCAAAATCCTTGACCAGCCTTTTTCCTCCACAGCTGAATATTCCATTGAAATGTCCAGTTCCACAGCATGCCTTTTTTCCTTCCTTGAAACCTGCAAGACACATTTCCCTCCGCTAATGACTTTGTTTATGAATCTTTATTCAAGTGTCTGACATGATTGTATCGTTGGTTTAGCACCGTAGGCTAATCTGTGGTTATTTATGTGAGTTTTCATGTGTCAATAACAATCATTATTGTCTCCATTAGAAGAATATCTTAAACTTTAATGGAGCCCTGAATTAGGCCAATCTAATCAACATGCCCATTGGTAGGGATAATGAACTATATCACCATGTATCTTCCAAATAAATGTCGAGTACATACCGTATTTTAAGGGTTGGCTCATTTTTTCGGCCAGATTGCTGTTGAAATCATAGAGAAAATACTTGAAACCATGAAACTGCTGCTCCATTTCTGACAGGGACTTCTTGAGTGCAATGTTATGTAATTTAGCTAAAACAGTAGCCTCTTCCAAGCACCCACCTCCATTTTCGGGTCGAAGAACTCTTAGACCCGGTAGACAACCCAAGTCTCCCAAATTCAGAAACCCAAATTTTCTACCCCCTCTTTCATATATTGCCTGCAGAAAATGCATAATTAAGAGGGCCCTTTAGACATTGTTTAACTAACTTGTAATTGGAAACCAAAGATTGCAAGAAATGAGTATGAGATAATAGAAATTTACTTACTTTTACTGCCGTAGTCAAGTTGCCAATTACCATTTCCACGTAGTGTGAGTGAGAATAAGATGGCTGCAAACTGAAATTCAAGAGAAAAGGGCTGATATAATCATTGGTCCCAATGCTAAACAAGTAGACAGCAGTTGACAAAATTGTATTTGCATTAGCATGGCCTAATTTGTTGCTTAGTAGAGCCACTTCCCTCTTGTGGTATTTTAACTGCGTTCTTAGATTAATTACCTGAAAATACGACGATTATACAAGTGTTAGTTCAAGTAAAAGATTCATGATCTGAGATAAAACGTTGAGAATATGAATTTGTGTAATTTAATTCATCGAAGAGTTATTGATAAATAATATTCTTGATTAATAGTCTGTTGATTTCAAAACCCAACTCTTCAAAATCTTAATCCAAATGTTAATGATCAATTTCTACTAAAACATTTATTCGGCACTCTAATATAACTTTTATTTATATGTTTTTCGTCAATATGTTGAACTTGCATCCAAATCTTTAATTTTAGATTACAAATTCTTTAAATTTCGATTTTGACGGTATACTTGGGTCTTGAATTCAAATTCTAACGGATTGTATTATAGTGAATTTGAGGTGTTAGATAAAAATTCTTATAGACCCTGGAATTGAATATCAGTATTCTAAATATTGAATTAGCTGGAATCCTATCCATTGATAGCCCTAAAACAAACTAATGCTATGCAAGAGGAGGTGATATATATATATATATATATATATAGACACACACATATAAGAAATAAAAAAATATTATTTTTAAAATCGGATTAGATCGGTTATAGAAATTGGTGTTCAGTCTGGTCCGATTAGCCTTAAATAATCAGATTTTCGGTTCAACCGGTCAAAACTAGTCAAATTGATTTTTAATTTTCTATTTTCTATTTTTTATTTTATTTTTTAATTTATTAAAGAAGTTTAAATTTAATATTTTCATATGTGGTTATTTAAATTTTGTATTTTGTTAGATTTTTTGTGGTTATTTATCTTTTTTTATAATTATAATATATTATATAATAATTAATCTATTATATTATTATTTTATATAATATCATAAAAAAATATAATCAATTTCCGTTAAATCATGTAGACTAACGGTTGATTCGGCAACAAGACCAATTTGGTCATCTGTCTGATTATAAAAATACTAAAAGAATACCTTAAGATTTCGTATCGATCCAACTTCTAACTGACAACAAAATTAATTTGATCACCGCTTTAATTATAAAAAC
Organism: Paulownia fortunei; assembly: GCA_019321725.1. Taxonomy (NCBI): domain Eukaryota; kingdom Viridiplantae; phylum Streptophyta; class Magnoliopsida; order Lamiales; family Paulowniaceae; genus Paulownia; species Paulownia fortunei. The sequence goes on along the minus strand of CM033118.1, from coordinate 346,986 downwards.
TCTACAAAAAAAAAATCCTCTAAATGCCACCAGGGTACGGATAGCTCCATGATTTGGACATTACAAGCAGGTCCGAACCCTGAAGCTGGGAGTGCTGGGTTAGTGCGCCATGTACATGTGGGTTGCTGACAGGTTATCATCTATGGGCCTACCCATATGCAGAAGAGTTTTCTATTGGGCCCGCCTTCTCTATGTCAAGTTACTCTCTTGTGGCCACTTTTGCTTACATTCTCACTTTTTACATGTTTGTGGGTTCTTCAATGGTTCGGATTTATGGGTGTGGTCCCATGGATTCAACCCAATTCAACTAGCTTTGGATTGGATTGAGTTGGATTAAGATTAATCTTGTTGGGTTGTGAATCCAAAATGGGTTCAACTAAAAATAAATAAATCCTTATATTTAATAATAATATTATATATAATTAAGTAAAATGACTAAATGGATTGGGTTTAAATGATCTTATTAGGTTTTGGGTTCAGAATGAGTCAAATCCAGAAAACCTACAATTTAATAATTTCAAAAAAAATAAAATCAATCTTTTATTTTTCTTCTACTTTTATAGTAATCGAATACATCTTCTCATATGTCTAATTATATCAAGCAAGCAAAATAACTAAAATGTACTCAAAAAGATAAAAGAATATGAATAAGTATGAGAAATTATTAAAATGTCGTAAATGATTTTAAGATGAAGATATGAACCTCATGCCCTATTCATATATGCCAGCAATTCTCATACTCTATCCCACTGACTCTGAGCATGTGTTTCATATACACACCTACCCTTTTTTATTGGTTTGTTGAGGAATTATAAAAAGCACTATTAACTTCAATTATTTACCAACTTATTTAAATTCTTTTACTAAAAATTGAAATGTGTTTGACATAAATTAAACATAATCTACGTGAGGTAAATTCAAAAAAATTTATCAAAATTCGAATTTTTTTGTTATGGTTGAATCACATGTGTTTTCTTACATTTTATGATTAATTTTTGTCTAAATCCAATCATAACAGAAAGAGTTTTGATCCATAATCCAAATACTTTCTTAAATGGTGTTATCTTCACTTTTGATCATAACTTAACCTCCAAAATTATCCTTGCATTTTTTTTGAAAAAATAGCATAAGAACAACCCTTTCTCTTTCTATTTTCTTTCTTAGGTTTTTGTTATTTCACAAAAAATAGTTTTTCATCACATGCCAAAGTGGGAATACGAGCATGTAAAATGACTAAAATGCCCAGTTATGCCCCTAAACAACTAAAAACAATGCATAAAAGTTGGTAAAGTTTCGAAAGAGCCCATAGGATATATGAACAAGTAAATGGATTAAACCCCCCCGTAAGGGTCAAAATAACTAAAACACCCATAAAAAGTTGATAAAATACACAAATATAAAAAATGAATCCCCTAAATGATTAAAGGGACATGCAGAAATTCAATATACGACATTTAAATTGGAAGCAGGAGTATAAATGTATATGTCGGTGGAGCAATAAATAATAGTATTAATAATTGAAAGAGATCATCTTTGTATATGTATGATTGGACAATTTTTAGCAACACAAACATGATCAAGACTCATCTTCAACCACACGTTAAAGATAAGAGAAACCCCTAATTCCCTTGGCCTATTCATTGATCTATGATCTTCATCCCTATACACCATAGACAGAAATAAAATGTGACTTATAAATTATAGATATTATTCTGCAGATAATAGTAGTTCTCCATTTTGCATAATAAATTATATTAACTATAGTGAAAAACCCAAAAAAGATTTTCATATTCAACAAGTACAATTATAATTACGTACGGTTTAGACCTAATAATTAACCAAGTGCATTACACTGTTACATCATAAAACATAGTGTTTCTTGAGAACATTCTACCAATTGTTTGTCAGAAAACTGCTGAAATGGGCTCCTCCACCCAAATCATACAACATTTTTTCATTTACTTTGTGCAAAATGTTGTAAAGATTTCAAATCAGCTACAATTCAATCACTTCAATCTTTTCAAATTGTATCTCATGCCTTAGCAAAATGTTCTACGGTTCCACCCCGAGACTTTACTCAATAGGTAGGGATCTGATTAAACCCTTCTAGGTATAGGTGGCTTCAACCCAAAAAAATAAAAAAATAAAATAACAATCCTTAGTTACTTATTCGCATTGTATTTCTTTTGAGGAAAAAGGTTGTAATGATATAGTGAAAATTTGGATGGTATGTGAAAAAATTTACCAAAGAGATATAAAACATACCAGTCCTTGAAAGGTCTGTGTTAAAGCCCCAGCTCCAGCTGATGCAAAGTTCACCCCATGGTAAATCTGGTGGTTTCTATTTGGCTGTAGATAGGGAGGTATCAGTGGCAGTTTTGCATGTTCAGCTATCATCATGTAAAAAACACACGTGAAAAAACATGTATCAAGATAAAAAAAAAAAAAAAAAGAGATGAGCATTCTTGGGCTAATATTAATTACTTCTCAATATTTTACATCATAAAAAAAGTATCTTAACAGACGACAAATAAATGATAGTAGATGGTAGTAAGTACTATAAGGAACTCTTGTCCTAGTTTGTGATTAATTTTCTCACACAGTAAAGGTGCATGTGTGTGCTTCTCTTGCACATTTTAGTACACATGAAGTAGAATTGTGTTTAACTTATGCCAAATACTAAGGTGGATGTTTCTTGAGAGGGCAATAGTGATGCAATGTCAAGTCCTTACATAGATTGAGCATGAAGCATGCAATCTTACCAATGAAGTCCGATATCAACCGGCCGTCGGAAAATCTTCCGGTGGGGTTCTTGAAGTAGGTCTCCCCATAGGGCCAGAAATTGGCTCGGTCAAGAGTGGTGGTGTTGATGTAGTTGTTGTTACCGGGGTCGAAAAAAGAGTCCCCGAAGATGAAGAGAGCAGCTGGTTTCGGTGGCTTTGGGCACCCTTTGTGGCTGCTTGCTGCTGGGATTGAAAGGGCACAGCACATCAAGATCAGAAAGAAGGGTACTTTTGCCATGTGGTTGAGTTACATTGAGATATGATTGGTTTTCTCTTATGGTGTTATCTTTTGAAGAGATGCAAAAGAATAAGAGGCTACCAGTGTATGAATTATATGAAAGAAGGGTACTTTTACCATATGGTTGACTTTCATTGAGATATGATTGGTTTTCTCTTGTGGTGTTTATCTTTAGAAGAGATGTAAAAGAATAAAAGGCTACAAGTATAATTCATATCCTTGTCATGACATACAATTTAAGGAAAGTTTGTTAGCACAATTTTAATAAAATATTAGTTAAATTAAAATTCATCCATTATAAATATAATTGATTCATGAGCTACGATATAAAAAAGTAAAGTAAAGATTAACGGAAGAAGTAAAGGTCTACATTAACTAAACTTAGGAATAACAATGAATTCGAATAATATTCAAATCTTGAAGACTACAACCAAGTTTAGAGTGGGTATTTTGAGTTTTAATTTTTAAAACTGTCAAACCAAGAAATGAGGTTAGACAGTTGCCTCCCAGATCAGGATACCAACACTGCAAACTATTTCTGAAGAGTGGACACAATGTTAAGCAAGCAAATGGAGATATACAAAAGAGTTGCCTCCCAGTTCAGCATACCAAATAGCAATAGTGTAACAAACAAGAAATAGGTATAATAAAGCGTCAGTTCTCATCAAAAGTTAATGATCCATACAGGCATAATTCGAAATCATCGTAGATTCAAAGTCTCAAAAAACACTGATTAAACCTAGTTGCTATGTACAGCTCATTTAACCAGAGACTATTAAAACACCATCCATGGCTTAAGCATGCTTGACTGTTCGCCCTCCTTGATCACCAGCAACAAACAAGCCTAGAAAAGGCAAGGAAGAGAGATCAAACCCATGACCTTATATTCTCGATCAAATAAAAACTGCATTTTAGAAATATATGTGCCTAAAACTACTAACAAAATTAAGCGAAAAGCCACTAACATGCAGCCTTATTTACAGAAAGAAAGCAAGAGGAGCATGCAGCCTCAGTAGACGCCACCCATCATAGCCGGAACATCAACAAAAGACCAAAGATCCATTGCATTCCCACCGTCTTGAATTGCATCTCCATTGAGGAAGGCATCAATTGAAGCATCCCAGTTGCTCTCAAGATATGGCATCTGAAAGAGCTTCAGCTGGGAGTCAAACTCTGAGAGATCTTCAGAGAGTTTATTCACGGTGTTCTCATCACCAGGCACCAAATCCTCTGAATTTGACTTTGCTTTCTTTGCTGGGCAAGCATCCTCCACATATTGAGCTTGATCATCCTCAACAACAGCTGTGAGAACAGATGAAATTTCTGGAGTCTTTGCACAGTTGTCGCCCCAACCAAAATCTGAGCAGTCAAAGGAATTGCTCCCTTGATCAGAGCTGAAGTAAACATTAGAGCCATCACTGGGGGTAAAAGGTTTTAGTCCCACATCACCAGTTGCATAATAGGCATCAGCGTAGCCACACTGCTTCATTTGTGGTTTCTCTTCCAGGAAACTAAAAGAATTATAGTAGTCATTGTTAAGCGTGTCAACAAAACTCATATTTTGGTTCACTTTGGGCTGAACGGAATCCAGGCTTTCCTTAGGAGACATTTTTCCTGAATTCACCTTAACTGTGCGTCTTGAGGCAGAGACTGGAGCATCTTCAGGGAAATTCACCTTAGCTTTCTTGCCCCTGATCCTCCTAGCTTCAGTATCATAGGCTTTTGCAGCTTCCTCAGCAGTATTAAAAGTACCAAGCCAAACTCGAACCCCTTTTCTCGGGTCACGGATCTCAGCAGCCCATTTACCCCATGGGCGTTGTCGGATCCCTCTATACTGATTCTTTCTCTTTCTTTTGGAGGAATTTTCAGCATCCTCATCGGATTCAGCAGAGTCAAAAGATCTCAAACCTTCGAAAAAAGAAAAAAAGAAAAAAAAATAATAAGACCCAAGAGTTGCAATACAAGATCAAGACAAAATATGTGCATGAAAAGATAAGTCAGGATACAACATGAAATGCAGTAGTAAATAAGCGGACAACAGGCTCCAGTTTATCTGAGTGAAATGCTCGTATGAACCCACAAGTAAAGGTGCGTAGTAAATTAAGATTTAGGAAATTTTGATTCAAAATATCTTTATATTCTATAAGAATAACAACCCCAGAGCCTCAATTTGAGTGAAGACACAAAAATTGCCATTAACTAATGACTTACCTAATAAAATGTTATAGTTTACCACCCAAAAAAAATAAATGAATCTTCTCTTTCTTTTCTCGGTAGATCAGATATCCATGAATTGAATTTTCAGATACTTTCTTGTCCCTTCCATTGACATCAATGGAAGAAATAAAAGCACGAAAGAGATCACTCGTTACAACAGATGCAGGGTAAGCTTAGGGGAAAAGGTAAACTGTGAAAGGTATGGAAAGAAGACATTTCACTAGAACTAACCATTTTTCATTATTTTTGTTTTCAGGACAGTAAATAGTGGATCAAAAGCAATAAACAATAATCAAACCTAAGAAAAATAGGTTGAAATTGTTTTTGAAACTTTTTTTTTAAAGCAATACCTGTGAATAGTGTATGATCTAAAAAAGGAAAAAAAAAATCAATTTTCCAAATATCCATGAAATCAATTGCAAAGATACTTACCAAGCAATTCTACATATTATTCAATTAGAACAAACTTCTAGGTATCTGTTTAGTGAAGCATAAATCTAAGCCACGCAACTAAATTATCACAAATGACCTGAAAAATGAATATATGTTCCATCAAACAAAATAAACCCAAAATACATAATAATAAATCAAAAATTACAACTCAATCATTTCATCAATAAAAATTCTCAAAAGTCATACTAAGACCCCAGAAACCAATTTTTTGCCACCCAAAATCCATGGGGGAAAAAAACACTAATCCAATACCCAAATCATAAATAAGCAAACAAGCTATTAAAAATTCACCCCAGGCAAAAAAAGGGAAAAAAAATCACGATCATCATAATCTTCACATCAATATTTTCCTTCATTTTCTTTTCACAAATCCTCTAATTCAGTCAAAATATCCAAAAATAAAAGAAAATATAATAAACATCAAAACTTCACCCTAGGGTCACATCCTAACTAACCAAATGAGCCACCATCCACCTGACCACCATATACAAAATAATTATAATAATAAAAAAAATAAAAAAATAAAATAAAAACATTACTAAAAATTTAACGTATGAAGTACATAAAAATCAAAACTTCAACCAAAAGGTTACATCCTAACCAATAAAATAACCCACTGCAACAAATTAACCACCACTGATAGTAATATATTAATATCAACACTTACTCACAAATCTCGAAAAACAAATTAACCATCACGTTAAAGAAAAATAATAGAATACAAAATTATCAGAAAACAAGAAATGATCATTACCTTTAAAACCAGGATTTTTCGAAGCAGAGAAAGCGAACGTCTTTTTCACATCGATCTCCTCTTCATCGTCGGTGTAATCCTCAAAATCCTGAAAATCGGCTTCAAATTCATCGTATAAATCAATGGTAGGCAGATATCTCAGCGGCTTCGAGTGATAATTCCCAGGATTCTTCTTCTTTTTCAGACCGGCGGCGGCGCTGCCCCAGAGCAAGTCGGCAGTGAGCCGGCGAGACGATCGGCTCGCCGGCGGTACCAAATTGGATATTATAGCTCCTCCACACATTTCAAGTGAACTTTTCCCCAATTTTCAGTGGATTTTTAGCTTCAAAATGAAAATTGCTTTAAAAAGAATCGGATTTTTGTAGAGTTTGAAGTTTGGAGTTTGGACTGTGGAGGTCTCAGGCTCAGCTATTTTATATGCAATGGGCAGAAAGGGAAGATGACAGCGAGGTGGCAATGTCTGCGATTTTACTGTCGTGCCCCTAGCTCATTGATTTAATTGCGATTTGGGGAGAGTGTGATTGGACTAAAATGCCCTTGATTTTGATACAAAATTGCATTTCTTTAGCTTCATTTATTTTGATAGGAAATGGACGTGAGAATCAATAAATTAGATAAATAAAAAATGAGTCCTCCTCTATTGATTTTATTATATTTTTGGATTGAATTAAGATCAAAGTTTAACATTTTTTTATCAGTATTTGATATTTTTTGCTTTGAAAATTGTATAAAATTTTAAAATCTCGACTCCATGTGATATGCGACAAATATTTTAAGCGTTTAATTACTCTTTTTAGTTTTAGTTCTATACTAATTAGAAATAGAAAAAGTGAGGAGATAGGATAGAAAATACTTGAGAGTTTTAATTTATCAATGACTAATAGTTTTCTAAAATTGAGTTTGAGTAAAAAAAATTGATGTTAGGTTTAATTGTTTTTCCTTCATTATAAATGGTTTAAGAAATGATAGTACAAGTTTATGAACATTTATTTGTGTATTATCTTGTTAAAAATTATTGATAATCTTATTTGAAATTTCTAACACTCTTAAATCATCCAGTGTTTGTTATCTAAAGAATTCATATGAGCTAATGAAACTTGCAGCACAATATTTTGTTATTTTTAATCTTTAATTATTTAATTTTTACTACTGATAATTTATGGTTGAGCGGATTGAATCAGCAGGTGCGTTTTGACAAGGATGGGACATAGATTTAGAGAAGAACATTGTTGACAAGGATGAAATGGGATTTGAAAGATCAACGAGGTGGATGAGAAATGCGACCTAACTTTGGAGAAACATATACCACAAAAACAATTTATAGTCACCTAATTTAATTTAGGTTCAAATCTTTTGTTTGAATTACCTAACCCTAAACCTCTTATATCTATCAACTTTTCTTATACTTCTTACTCATTGATTGCTTTTTGACTTAGCACAAGTTGGATTAATTTAACAAGAAAAGTTCAGATCAAATAATATTATACTAGACTTATATATTTTTAAAAAACGTGTCATATGCGATTAATTTATGTTCTAATACAAAGAAAAATAATGTATTTGAATTGAATTTGAGACGAGGCAAAACAAGAATTTTGTTATAATTTAATTATATTGGTCAATATTTAAATGTCTAAAAATCAAAATATATATGTGTATCTTAGCGAGTGTTTGGAAACTCATTTTAAATGAACTTTTAGATATGAAAATTTATTTGTAAAAAAATTATGTGTTTGATAATTATTTTTTAATAAAATTTTAAAATAAGTCATTTTTTGAAAAAATTATTTTGGAGAATTGTAAAATTGTGTCTTTTGAATTATTTTTTTTGTACTTTTATTAAATGGATATTAAAATATATTTTTATTAAATATTTAACACTATTTATAAGTATTTTTTTAAAAAATTATATAAAAATATTCATTTTATAGGTGAACTTTGATTGCAGAGGCGATCCTAAATATACACTTAATTTATTATGTTGGGAGGAGTAACGGACCGAAAGTTGAGAATAGGTAAAAATGGGAAATTATGATTAGTCCAAAAAGAAAGAGTGATTGAAGGAGATAGAGAAGGTGCGTGCACCAGAAATCCGCCACTTGCGGAATGTGTGGACCCCATGAATCTACTAAAAAGTAGCTAAAAATAGAAACACGACAATAAGAACACGATTTATGGGCCCCAAGCACACGAGGAATCAGTGAATTTCAGTTTCAAAGTTTAATTCATAAAATGAAAAATCTTTTGGCCCAAACTTTTTTAGACATAGGGTGGTGGCTTTTGTCATCATGTATGGCATCCCCACCATGCATGGGCGGTGGGCCTCACATTTGCTGATGTGTAACGTTGTTATGCTCCGTAATTCCTTTTACCATACGCTAGTCGGTGTTGATTTTATTACACACATTTAGGTACTAATATATAAAAGTTGGAGCTGTTTAATTATATATGATAATTTTAATATTTTATTTTATAATAATATTATTATTGATATAGTCTTATATAGTATCTTATCCAAGTAAATTGTTTGAGATTTTTCTATTATATTTTACTTTCACGTCTCACAAATATTATATTGATTTTGATTTAATATGGGGTTGGATAAAAGTTAAAAAGATACAAATATTATGTATTTATATATTATTAATAATAAAATAGTGGTTAAGAGTTAGTAGTTTCACGTTACCAAATTACACTTTTATTTTGGTAAAAACTTTATGTAATTAAAATAATTAATGCAAAACTTTTCATATTAATGCATAGCACTGCCGATATAATCCTCTTTAGGTTCATTTCTCCTCAATGATATCTAACTCAAAAAAAAAAAAAAAAAAAAAAGGGATTTAGGTCCAGATTTTCAATAATTTCCAATTCTCAGTTCTGATATCTAATTTAAATATAAAAATTTGCAATTTTAATTTTGTATAGTTATGAATTATTGATTCCGATGTTATCACAAATGTTATGGCAATAATTGCACTCGAGTCAAGAAGATTCTGCCCCTAAAGTCAGCCTGATTTAGTTACAACGGAGGAGGAAAACGCCAATGAACAAGTTGAAGAATAAATTAATAAGCTTCATGATTCATCCACACTTGCCACCTTTCCAAAGGCTGTGACAATAATTAATAATCTTGTGTTTATCGACTAATTGTAGACTTATTCACATATTATATTTGGCCACAAAATATTGTCTGAATAATAATTAATAAGTATTTCATATGATAATGAATAAAATAAAAATGATATGAGACACTTGTCGATGGTAATGGGATAAATTTAGTTGTCAAATTCCAACACTCAATTCTGTCAAAAATTTTAGAACACGATCCTGAACTCACTTTGGACACAAATTTCACGAGTTAAATATATTTTATTAATTAAAAAATATTATAAATATTTTTTAAAAAATAATACATTAAAACTTTATATATATATATATTTATTTATTTAAAAAAATATCATATAAATATATATAATAAATATAAAAAAATAAAAAATATAAACAAGGTTATTTTGAAGCAGTGCAAATTTGAAAACAAAAATTTAAAACTCGTTTTAGATTCGTTTGTAACAACAGTAGATTTGAATTTGAATTCCTCTATTATTATTTTTATTTATTAATTTTTAAATATTTAATAAATAATAAATTAAATATAGAATGCATATAATCCTAATCCCATAATCAAGAGGGGGTTTGTGTTATTACTATTTTTTATTATTTTATTAAAGCTTTATTTATTACACTATAATTCGTTGTATCCGAAAAACGAAGTAGATATTTGATGAGGGAGGCTTGTGCCTGACACAAGCTTCCATTATTTTAATACTTACTAAAGTCTGTGCACCTCCTTATCTATATTTTTAATTGTAATAAATAGCATAAAAAAAGAAAAAAAGAAAATCTGGATCTTCAACATCATTTGGATTCAATTTTGTCTAAATATAATCAATACGCCAAAATCCTTATGATATTTGCTTTCTTTTGGTGGACAAAATGACAAATGTAGCAAACTGACAAGCATAGCCCCATCAATTTGCCAATATAAAATCATTTTTAATATTCTCAAGTTGTTTATCTACAGTTTCTACAGCTGGCCATGACGAACTCAAAAACCTATTTTTTTATTTATGTCAATCATTTTTATGGTGTGATTGGATTTTGTAATTTATCCAAAAAAAACACACATTAATTTATTTATTTTCATTTCAAACGATAGAACTTCGTATTTCAGTTCTTAATATTTTTTCTTTTTCTACTAAAATTATAATTCCAAACATAGTATTACCGTTTCTATGAAGTACGTATAAGTTCGAATTGATATGCTTTGTTATGTTGAGTTGTATATTGTTCAAATTCAACATTCGAGTTTAAGTATTTATAATTGATTCATTTTTGACAATTATAGAATGAGCAAAGTATAAGTTTAAAATTAATATGATATCACTTTTTTTAATATCGAATTAGTGTTGTTGAATATTTTATTTCTTGCGTCGCAAAAAGTCGTTAGGACTATTGGGAGTTGATCAGACGAAAATTTTCCGTCACTCAATTCAGTTCCTGAACAAGTATATGTAAGTCAGAAATATTAAAATGATATGTGTACGTAATTAATTGTATATCTTTTAATAATAAAAATTATAAATATTTATGGTGTTGATATGAGAATTTTTATTAATTTTGGCTCTTAGACCTAGGTGAACATAGCCGAAGCATTATAAGCTAACTTTGTATATTAATTTGTAGATCCTATAAATTTAACCTATTGAATTTTATTTTTATTTTGATTCATAATTTAAATGGAGTTCTTGAATTTAATTTAATGGGTCTATTTTGAATTCATGACGCATCAAAAGTTTGATTAATATAACAACGGCTCATATATTAGAATTATATAAATTTTGTCCCGTGTGTTATATGAAACTCAAAAGGCATGGAATTGTCATCAGAATAAAATTTTGTGAATAAAAAAGAATAATCCACGTATAAAAGCTCCACAGTATATGGGCCAAAAGTTAAGAGCTTGACTCACAACTACAAATTAAGTATGGGCCCAAGTGATTTAAAGCCCCAGAGCTAGCTAGCCATGTATATGGGCTTTAAATCAAATGAGAAGATCTTCACCAACATTAGTCATTGGGCCTAAAATAGTAATACTTTAAAAATTTAATAAGCTTTTACGTCGTACAATAAAATTACCAATACTAACTAAAAATTATGGTATCTAATCTCAACTTTTATAAATAAAATCAGAATTTGAATCCTATGCCTTTCCATCATTATTATGTTTCAGGTTCGAATATAAAAATAATAATAAAAAATTAAAGAAGTTCCATTTAAAGTAACGATCTTCATAGTTTAGTTATAGCACAAGTAAACTAATATGTCGTCTAAATAGTTCAAGATATACTTGAATCTAGGAATAGAGTGACGAAAAGAAAAAATAAGAATAAAAAATTGAATTCTCTTACATTTTTCTTTTGTATGTATAAGTATTAATTCTAAATGAGTAAATTGAATCTATCTTTCTTTCTTTATATGGAAAACTCAAAATCGAGGATTTTAAAATTGTTTGATTCCTATCTATGTCAATAACATCATGGCATGCAGGAAGACAATTCTGCCGGTAATATCGGAAAGCTAAAGATGAGGCAGAGTTCACATCAATAAATAGTAGAGCTTCACGAGTCAAATTTAACCTTGAAAAAATACCCACATTAAATAATAAAGTAATTATATATATATATATATATTTTTTTTTTGCTGACATTATTATCAAGTGGCAACATAATACCAATATTTCAATTAAAGTTTTAATTAATAAACCAAATTAATAGAACTGCTGAGCTGTTTATTTATACAAAAAATAGTAAAACACGACGTCTAATATCATACGATGTTTTAGTTTTTTTTTTTTTTTTCACCAGTGTGTTTTCATTTTCCGTAATATCTTCTCAAGTGAGTTATATCTCATATATGTATATTTGTCGTTTTATATTCATTTGTTATTTGATTGGTTTATAGTTTGCACACATTAAGCTGTTGATTGAGAAAAAAATTGACCTAACAATTTCACTTTTCAAACTTCACGGGTGAAAAATGCTAAAACCCCGTCAGAAAAGTGCCATGAAATTCAGTTTTGACGTTTATATAGAATGTAAATTTTAAAATTGAAGAGGACAAATTCTGAACTATTTGTAATTAATATATAAAAATAAAAAAATTATAAATAAAGCAAGAAATTGAAGCCCAGTCCAAGTTTAGTGGCTCCACCTGAGAGCCCCCGATGTTCCACAAGAATAGAAGTGATGGAGACATGGTTAAGAAATGTTATGGAGGCCCACCACTCCACTACTCCTCATAAATCCAACTTTCACACTATTACATTGGACTTTCGTTAATTTTTTTTTTTACATTACAAACAAGAACGAGCTCATGCAAAAGGCACAAATAAATTTTCAGGTTGGGGGTGGGGGTGGGGGGCATTTACGACTTTTTAGCTAAGGTATGTTTGACAGTTTAATTAATGGTTAAAATGAGAATTAAATATTAGTTTTGTGGCCCAGTAGCATTTTGTTCGTTGTCATTCATATCTTTGTTTCTGGGGCTGTCTCTGCAGTCCGCATGCATTAAGAAACTCTCTCTGTACACTTCTAGGACCAGGACCTGCCTCTTTACACATTAACACAGCACTAAATATTATATGCAAATATATATATATATATATATAATTATTTTTTTGTTTTCCCCAAATAATTGAAGAAAATTAACCTAAAAATAAAAGAAGCATTCATGATTCTTCATCTTCTCCTCAATACAGATAACTTTTGTTTACAGGCATTCTTGATTCTACATGTTACACATGATCTCATTAAACATTATATCCTTCGCCCTATCAAAAACTACTAACCAACTCATAGCAGCTTCTGAAGTAGAAACTGCCCATTGCATTCTCATTATACATACTACATCTCAAGCCATCAAGCTTGAATAATCTCTCAACTTCGTGCAAATCACTCGTTAAAAGCTCGTTCCATCGTGCAATGTCGTCAACAAACAGAACCCAATATTAAGTTCAAGAGTGTGATTAAAGGGGCTCCTGCAATGTCACAACTATTGGACTAGTGACAATATGTTTCCCATCAGACCATACTACTGACCCACTCCTCACAACTGAGCTTCCGGGGGACAGCTTCAATGCCTCCACTTGGACCCTAACAAGAAAGTTCAGTTTCTGTCCCACTCTCCTAAAGGCCAGCCTCTCCGGCTCCACCGTCACCACCGCCCCACCAGGCTGCCGGATTTTCACCGTATAAACAGAATCGGGACTGCCTACGTTCGTTACCGTCCTTATAAAATGAGTCGACATTTTATGCTTCCCGTATTGTTGGAAAACTGCTGTCAATGAGGGGTAATTCAAGTTCCCCACATGTCCTGCCCTCTTCGCTCCGCGGCAATCAGCAGCCTTTCTCGTTACCACTCGAATGTTTTTCGTCGTGTAATTTGAATTGCACAAGAAATCAACATAGTCGTAGGAATTCAAGTCGTATACCAAACCCGGATGCATGGCTGCTTGGGGATGGACATGACCCGCCCCGTAATCCATCACGGTCGATGAATTACGGGTCGATTCATCCAACATTCTTTTGCCACGGTCATCGACCGTATAAGCCGTTGTCATCAAAGCTGACCTAATGGCTGCAGGGCTCCAATCCGGATGAGCGGCCTTCAACAGAGCCGCCAAGCCGGAAACATGTGGGCAAGCCATGGATGTCCCCGACAGGATATTAAACTCTGTGCGCCGCTTATCCGACGAAATGCCGCTCGGCCCAACGCCATCGGGCCAAGCGGCCAGTATGTTCAAGCCCGGGGCGATCAAATCAGGCTTTAAAATCTCTGGGGTTTCCGGATTCGGGCCGCGGGCGGAAAACGACGCCACAACTGGCGCCGGGGAGACGTTTATCCGAGTGCCGCGGAAAATAATCGTCGCCGTTGGCGGCGATTTCGATTTCGATTTTGTTGCTGATTGTATGTACTTTCTGATTTCGTCCCCCGCCACCGCGCCAACAGAAGTAGCCGGCAAGACGTGGCAATCGGCCACCAAACCTTCGCCGTCGAAAACTCCGTTAGCTAAAATCATTCCAATTCCGCCTGCTTTCTTCACCACTTCACCCTTCGCAACCCTGGAATTTATCCCCCTATCACACACTACTATTTTTCCTCGCACGATTTTAGGGTCTAACGAACCTTCCAAACAGAGTGACGACGAGTATCCATCGCTCCCTTCGCTCCCGGCGTAAATTATCGGGTAGAGCTTATGCGGTGCCAGCGACGGCCCACCGTACACGCTGACGCCCGGAATTATTCTTCCGTTGCCGAGCCTAACGTCGGCAGGAAAATCCCGATCAATAGTCCCCGCGCCGACGGTGGTTACCCACGGCGCAACATTTGTAACCGATAATCCGCCGGGGCCTCCATTTCCGGCTGAAGCAGACACAAATATTCCGGCGTCAAACGCGCCGAACGCTCCAATGGCTATCGCGTCGAGATGGTACGGAACCACAACTCCGCCTACACTCAATGAGATGACGTCGACGCCGTCAGCTACAGCAGCGTCAAAAGCGGCGAGAATGTCGGAATCGTAGCAACCGGCATTCCAGCAGACTTTGTAAGCGGCCAGTCGAGCCTTTGGCGCCATACCGGCCGCCACGCCTCGAGCGTAGCCGAGAGTTGAAGCTGGAAACACGTATCGTCCGGCGGCTATTGAGGCTGTATGAGTACCATGCCCGTCGGAATCTCTCGGCGAACGAAACTCCGTCGTTTTGTTCATTTTCCCGTTAGTTGCTTCGTATCCATTGCAAAAATACCTAGCTCCGACCAATTTCCGGTTACACAAACTCACCGGGAAATTTTCTCCACCGACGCATTCGCCTTTCCATTTCGCAGGAACGGGACCTAAATCTCGATGGTTGAAGCTCTGTCTCTCGGGCCATATTCCCGTGTCAATAACTCCGATTACAAGATCCGACCCAAAATCCGATTCTTTCAACAACCCGGCGTTGTCGCCGGTTTTCAAGCCAAGAAACTCCGGCGAGCGCGTGGTGTGCAGATGCCTCACATGCTCAGGAATCACCGCTATTATCCCCGATAAGCTCTCCAGCTTCCGAGCTTCGGAAGCTGACAGCCTGGCGGAGAAGCCATGGAAAGCAGACTCGTAGGAGTGAATTACGCGGGATGCGTCACTAGAATCCGGTGACCCGTCATTGACAGTAGCAGTTGAGAGGGATCTCAAGTAAGATTCATACCAGTGCCTGTGAGTAGGGAAAATGGAGGGTTTTGCGTCGTGCTGGACACGGATTATGAAGGTGTTCCTTTGTTCCACTTCTTGAATTGCCGAAACCGGGACTATCAACAGTATTATTGAGAGAGAAATTGTAAAGAAAAGGAGAAACCGGAGGCTTGTAATTGGAGATACGGCCGCCATTGGAGGGGTGGATTTGGGCTTGAGATTCATGCACTTGGAGTTGTGTATATATGGAGTGTTAAAACGCTTCAATTACAAAAGAGAGTCAGTGGACAGTGGCAATAGTAGATTGTGAGGTATTTTGGTGGGATTCCTTTATGTTGGACATACGGCCGCCATTGGAGGGGTGGATTTAGGAATGTTATATTTTACATTAATAATTTTTATTATTATAATTTTATGTTGTATTTTATATTATATATTATAATTAATTTAATTGATTATACTTTAACTTCTCTTTATTTATGCATGGTCTGTGTGATTATTAGATCTTAAAATAGGTCTCCAATTTATATATTACATGCATTATAATATAATTTATGTATAATTAGCCAATCAAGTAAGTAGTATGTTAAAAGGTAAACTTGTGTTAGCGTGAAACGAACAAATAGCAAGAATTAATAGCCTTGAGCTAGACCATGTGTGTTTGCTCCTCTTCCTTCCAATTGTTTGGAAAAGAGAGTTCAAACAATTATCCTTAAATAGTAAGTGAATATTATAGATGGCAATGTGTGTTTGTTAATTAATTTCTATATTTGGAGATATCATCTTCTAAATCACACGAGGATTTAATTCGAAAATTTGTAGTTATGGAAGAATTAAATGTTAAAAAAGGTTGTGATTACATATATCATATGTAGTTTACAAATACTACCGTGTATAGATGTGATTTATTTATTTTATTTTTTGATAATTAAACGCATTATTAAATAGGTTAAAATTTGTATATTTTTATTAGAATTATTATTCAGATAGTTTTATTAAATATGATGAAAATACTTATTAATTTAAATGTGTGTTCTTTGCGTGATTATTGCTTATAAATACTCTGACTGTTATAATAAACGTAGTTCGTATTTAGATTATAATTATTTTTGGACTCCATCTAATATAAAATTTTAATTGAAAATCAACCCAACAATTTTTTTTTTTTGTACAAATTAATTTAATTATCCAGAATCAAATTAAATTAGATCTGAAGTTTAGTCTCAACCTCAAATTGAATAACATCACATACCTATAGGATGGATAAGCAAAATAATGAAGACGAATTGCACACGTGTAATATAAAATTTCATCATTCAGTGTGACGTGTTAGTGTAATTATTGTTAACGTACCACACGCGTTTTCAGCAATTAAAGCCCAGTCGTAAATGGAAAGATGAGTAGATGACACAATAAATTAATTAAGACTAATTAAAGATCTGCCCAATCATAACATCTATGTAATGAAGGCATATTTATACGTGTTGAAATCATCTGATTTTTCTACCTCAGGGTCAAGCTACATCATGATAAATGGGTGGTTTTCCATAACATTTTTTTATGTAATTCACTAAAAATGACATAAAAATGGGTCTTCACGAACCCTTTCATCACGTGTCCATAGGGGATTTTTTGAGTGATTAACATTAAGGAATTATTAATATTTTATTTTTTAATCCTTTTGAAGAACTTAAGAACAAAAAGCGTGTTTAATAAAATATAATGGTAATAGATATTTGCTAATTCATGTATTTACTTTTTTGAAATATATCATATATATTTGAAATGAAAATGAATGGAATATCATTTCCCGTTAATTTTGCATTTTTTCTTTTAATACTTTTCTTCTTCAAATACTTGATGCTAGGCTATATTATAGCATAGACAAATGATCTGAGTGTATTTAATGTGTTTAAACCATACCTAATAAACCTTAACATGAGTGAAAGATATACATAAATTTCCCACTTGGTATTATATAAAAATTTTCAATGACATACCACTTATGATTAAGACAGTATAAAACATGCTAAATTCGATAATTTATACCGAGTGTTAATCATAACATACATTTTACATATACTTATATATACTTTTATGTGAGTACACTGGTGGAGCTAGGAGGTGGGAGGCGCGACCCGCCTCCTTCAATTTTAATTTTTTTAAAAATTAATACTAAATATATATATATAATTATTAAATTTTAAAAATTTATTATTTTTAAATAATAAAAAATATTTATTTATTTGTTATTTAAAAAAAAGTATTCTCATCTATTCGATATTTATTTTTTGATTTTATTCCTGTGTGAATATATATAAATATATAATAATATATATATATATATATCAATAATGTACTTCACAACATCTAGAAAACTAATTAAGACAAAAAGTGCATGCACAATCAACGCTGAAATGATTTTATGGGAAAAAAAAAAAGAAATAAAGAGCATGCATTATGGATGGCATTGTCTTAGAAATTAGATTCTTCGGACTTCTTCGATGGTGCATGCCAACTGCCACCAAGTACAATCAAATGAGCAAACTTCACTGTGCTCAATTTAATTTTCCTCCACACATTACTCTTTTTTGCCTTTGAATTTCAAACCAATTCTGCACCATTTTAGATGTGAAATTTTTTGTATAGATACATGTAATAATTTACGACCTACAAATTATGAAATAATTTTGGATATCATTAGTTTCCACGTTCATTGATGTGGAGGGATTCATCCCATATTATATGTATAAAAAATAATTTATGTGTATATAGAAAAAAAAAAATTCTTTCCAACAAATTTTTTAAAGTTATGAGATTATAACATGATCCTTTGAAATCGAGTCAAAACGGATAATATATTGCAACGAGACGCTTGCTCACTTTATACCTCTCAGTGGAGAACCTCTCCAGGGTATAGTTGACGCGGAGGGGATTCGTCTTATATCGTGTGTGTAAGGAGTGACGACGCATATGAAAATCGAGGGGATTCATCACAAAAGAGTGGCTCCTCTATTCGAGTGTTTTGGCGCATTGCACTTCTTCTGAGGGTGTAGTTGATGTGGAGGGATTCGTCCCACATTGTGTGTGTGGGGAATGACGTTGTGAATTCCTGAGATGTGGTCCTTTGAAACCGAATCAAAATGGACAATATCTTACAATAGGATGTTTGCTCACTGCGTGTCACATAACACATAAACACCAATAAAATTGTTTTATGAAAATTGGGGTGTAGTTGATGTGGAGGGATTCGTCCCACATTGTGTGTGTAGGGAATGACATTGTGAATTCCTGAAATATGATTTTTTGAAATCGAATCAAAACGGACAATATCTTACAGTAGGACGTTTGCTCACTCCGTGTCACATAACACATAAACACCAATAAAATTATTTTATGAAAATTGATCTTCTTCTTCTTCTTCTTTGCAAAGACAATTTGTTTAAAGAAAGTGAAATATTATAGAAACCACCAATGATCATGACAAATTCGAGCTTAAATTGTGAAGGTATATAATTAAAAATAATTATTAATTTATTTATTTATGATAGTATATTTACTGTAAATTATTTCACTATATTTATTTAGATTTATGATAAATCAAAGAAATATTATTTAAAAATAAGACGAAATAAATACGATTTGAAAAGAAAAAGAAATAAGAAAGGAAGAGAAAAAAACTTCGGAGAACGGAGAGGAGACAGGAAACTTAATACCACTTTTGGGCCCTTCTAGGATTTGTGTGTGAAGATTGAAGCCCATACTTTCTTGGTTTTAAACAAAAGACTCCAATTTTTTGGGCCTCCAGGCTCTTATACACAATAAGCTTTAATTTTAAAGTTCAGTTTCAAATTTGGGCCCAGCCCAAAATAACTCATGAAACCCACTCAATTACTCTCCTCTGTTTTCAACTCAATCGGAGCAATAAAAAAGCCCACACATACAGTTCAATTTGCGTTGTAACCTAAAATCAACCACCATATTGGTAATTGACATTTTGCACCCTCAAATTACACATTTTTTCACTTTGCACCCTCCAAATTTAAATTTGGCACTTTATACCCTTAAATTGTAGTATTCATATTGATAACTTACACACATGCAATTTTGGTGAGTCATAATGGGCAAATTAGTTATTTCATTTATATTTTTCTCTAAAAACGTAAGCTCATTTATTTCTTCCCCACCAAATCTGGCTTCCTTTTTACATGCAACCCCTCTTCTGAAATAAATATACTTAAAACAGAAAAGCAGATTATTGCATTTAAAAATCTGATTTAAATGGTGCTAGCGAGTAGTTGCACCTGACAGTCCTACTCATTATTTCGTTAATCATTTTTCTAAAATCAATTTCGAAATATTTAAGTAATCACTCAACTCTTTAAGTTTACATTATTCTAATTAACAATTGTTGAGATGTCTTGTATTTATATCTAAATTATAATTCAACCAAATTCATATTTTATATGGTTTAAATTAAGATAAAAAAATTAAAGTTTAATTTGCAAAAATGGAAACTATACCGGGGTGCAGGGCTAGCATCCCCGCAATATGAACCTTATTAGTTTTTTAATCCGAAAATTTTGACCCCATTTGTGGGAGTTTGGACAATATTGTGAATATATTAATTTCATTTATGAACATAAACTTTTTAATTGAGCACGTGAATTGTGTATTCTTTAAATTTTATTTTTTATTAATTGTTTATTATTTTCTCCTATTGTGAGATGTTACGATTTGTAACAGGAGTTAAGGAAAAAAGAAAATAAAAAAAATAAAAAAAAAAGATAGCCTTGCTTCCAAATTTGCTCAACTATGAGAAAATAACTCGATTTTTTTGGGATGAAAAAGAGTGGCGGCGCTTCCGGGACTCCTCTAAGAGTTTGGTGGTCTCACAGCGGCCGCCGCCATCGCGATTGCGCCGCCGAAAAGATGTCAAGATTTTTTGGGTGGAGATTTCTATTTCCTTCGTCTCATCCAGATAAATTTGCCTGTCTCTGCACTCCACACTGCAAAATCCCAGATCACCCTTGCATATATATACAATAAAAGAAAACCTTTTAGTCAAAAGAAATGTTTTTTTTTTTTTTTACCATTATAAAGAAAAAAAAAAGATTTCTTGATAAAATTGTGCATAAGGGTTCGATTAATTTCCTTACCTGTACATGTAGATTTCTTTATCAAGGCTTAAGGGCTTGTGGCAGAGATGGCATGATTGGAGATAGCAATAAGAGTGATGATTATCAGAGGCAGAAGGACTTGTAGATTTGACAATTTGGTTAAGTAAGAAAATGGGCTTAACTACAACATTTGAATTTCCATTAGCAAGCTTTGTAAGGATTCTCAACCCTTCATCATCAGACCCTTTGCATGAGCCCAGAAAAGAATCCTTTTTCTTGAACCAGATTATTGAAAACATTTTCAGAGTTCTTTGTGGTGCTCTTTTTTTCTTGTGTCTGTGTGTGTGTATCTATGTGTATATGTGTTTGTTTGAATCTGTGTGCCCAGTGACTGATTCTGTGTGTGTGAGTGAATCTGTGTACTGTGGTTGAGAGATGTGAGATGAAGACTGTGAGGTGGTGGGGAGTTCGATATTTAATGGCTTTAGTGAGAAGAAATGGACAAAAAATGCAAAAGTTCCAAACATATTTGCACCACGTGCACCATTGGTACTATTTGATAGTCTGTACATTCTCTTCTCCAAAATTATTGTCCGGACTAAATAATTTTTTTAAAAAAAAAAACACAACTTTTTGCCTATTTTTATATTTTTTGCATCTGAACATCATTATTTAAAGCGATAGAATAATTTTAGAAAAAAAAAATACATTTTAGAAAAAAAAAATATTTTGGAATGATGCAAAAAAGTGGAATAAACTTGGAATGTAATAAATGAGCTTTAACTGTGTTTCTTTTTTTAAAAATAAAATATATTTTAATTTATTTTTTTATATAAAAAAGGTTAGAAAATTGAAACAAGGAGTGTTCTTTAACCGCGTTTACTTTTGCCGTGCACTGAGCAGAACCCATGCGGGTTTAGTTTAATGAAACGTGAAAATTGTGCATGGGAATTTTTTATTGGTTACCGTGAGTGGGGAATTTTACTTTATTTACCACGGAAGCCCTGAGCTAATATCCACCGTCCATCGAGTCTATTCATGCTGGTGACCAGTGACCTGGCACGGCCTTTTCTATGGTCATTTTGAGCATATGAATTATACGTTTCCATTGACTTTTTTTTTAAAATAAAAAAAAAATTGAAAATTAATGAAGTTATACTAGTACTTTAAATGAACGAATAAAATTAAAAAGAATATTATCATATGAAGAAGTTTTGATTAAAATAAAAAAAGTTCTTGTTACAAATTACAGTGAGTTTTTGATTGATATGTAAATGAGAGACGAGAAACATGTGGTGTGCGTCCCCTCATAAGTTCGCAGTTTTTAAATATATGACGCATGTCCTGTAACATTTTTGTAATAATAATAGTGTGTCCCAGCTGTTGACAAGCTAGCATCATTTTCTGGGCCACAATCATAACACTGTATGAAATTGGCTGATATGAGATAGACAAACAACCACAAGAAACGTACTAGAATGGGCTGAAAATGTATTTAAAATCATAGTCAAGAAATTAGTAGTGGTCATTTTAGCAGTGGCAATAGCCTTTGTCCTTGAATAAGAATATCTATTTTTATGACAGCAGTAGCAGGTTGTCACGCTCAAATAATATCTAACTCTTGCATAGATCTTTTCCACAATAAACACATCCTAGAAATATCTAGAGATCGAGAGTACTCACATCCTTCAAAAGATCTAAAATCGAAATGCTAATGGGTTAGAGTTGGGTTTATAAGAAATAGGGTGTAAATCAAGA
Organism: Paulownia fortunei; assembly: GCA_019321725.1. NCBI lineage: Eukaryota > Viridiplantae > Streptophyta > Magnoliopsida > Lamiales > Paulowniaceae > Paulownia > Paulownia fortunei. The sequence continues at coordinate 324,374 of CM033118.1, read as the reverse complement.
TGAGAAAAACATTTATCTTACAAAATAACTGCATAATTATGATATAAAATAGGAATATTAGGTAGATAGGGCCTAATAAGTCAATTGCCTCGTAGTCCAGAGGTATCGTATTATGCTATGGCAATGCCAGAAAAATTAGACCTAGCCCTTGTTATAGATATAGTTGGATGAGTTCGTCACTTACTACAGACGGTGTTAGAACACCTAAATCTGTAAAAAGCAAGGTGAGATACTGTGGTGGCGTATAATCCCGAGCTGATGTTTCAACCTCAACCTTGGATGGAATTGGTACCCCAAAATCAATAGGACGCAAGGCAGGCACCATGTCTTTTTGATCCAACGGATAGAGACGAGCAAACTGCAAGAACAATCATCAGACTGTAACTTCTTAACTAAACTAACCAAGTTTGAATGAAATCTAATCAGAAATTTTGCAGATGAAAAGCAATATACGCATCAAATCATCTGTCGTGGAGATTTAGTTGCCTTTTCAAATAAGCTGTTTTCATTTACTTCATGACTTCTGTTTAGAAGTGAGGAAAGATTGATAATTTTTTATCACCTTGTAACTTTCAGCAGCAACATAAACTGGTTTATTCATGCTTTTAGCAACCATTGCAATTTGGTAGGTACCCATCATATTTATTATACCTCCACTTTCAACTACTCCATCTGCTCCAACAAAAACCATGTCTACTTCATCCATACTATATGCCACGGCGGAGTCTATCAACAGCTTAACAGGAACATCAAGCTTAGCGAGCTCATTGGATAACCTTAGCCCTGTCCTGTCTGGTCTCCCCTCTGCATTTTGTAGACATCTAATATTAAGAATCATGCTACTAAAACGAGATAAAGCAGTGAATACACATGATGAGAATGGTTATTCATACTAACAAAATATTGATCACGGATATGTATAATTTGCGACTTCTCATATCCCTATGTCAATTGCTACTAACAGAAACAGGAATGCCTACATATTCATAAACATTATTGTTGTAACAGAATGAAAAACAAATCATTTTATGGCTCAATGTTTGTGGATGGGTTCCACACCCATTTCAAGAACTCAATAGATGGACAAGCTACATCTTAGTATATACATATACTTGTATAAATATTAATTTTTTTATATTATATATATGTAAGATGCCATGGTAATTTTTTTTTGTTTTGTTTTTTGCTTTTCGCTTTAATTATAAGTTCGTAGAAGCCAAGAAGAGCTTTTTGGGGCATTTAGCTCTTGCACAAAGGAAAACCAGGAACAAGGATCAAATCTTTTGTGCAGAAGGTGAAACGTTGGTTTATTTTACTGTGTTACCGAGTCAAACCCATTTATCCTTGTGATATAACCAGATAACAGGACACTGACGCCAAGGATATGCACCTGTGCAGAAAACTCGAAATTGTTTTTTATTCTGAGCTGCAGTTTTCAAAATCTCCAGCACAACTCTTGAGAAGCCATGCACCAAAATGGTACAACCATCCAAAATAAAATCTTGACCAAGCATTGCAATTATCCTCCGAGCCTGACATGACAAAAATTAGTTAACATGTTTCAGTTACTTTGACAAATGCAAATACAAACATGAAGAATGACAAACACCTGAGAATTCAAAATTGTCGAGCCAATGGATACCTTATATGATATCTCACCAAACTTCTCAGCACGTTCAATTAGTCGAGACTTGGCTGAATTGAAGTCTTCATATTCCAAAGCAGAAGTTCTTGTCACATAGCGCATAAACAGATCGCATCCAGCTGTTAAAGAGATAGAGGTAGTGTCCCATGACTGCATCAAAAAACATAGGTACTCATTAAATTATTTTCACAGTCTTCAGTGAAGTGGTTGATTGATGTCACTCAATCTCATCTCCAACTTATGGATTTGGGGGAGGCAATCATTCCACAGCATAGTCAAACACATTAGTAAAATATGGACTCATTTGGATTCAAAGATTAAGTGTGATGGGCAGTTTTATCACACTCCATCAAATGTTTTGTTTTACGGATTTAAGCCTGATATTATTTCCAGGCCCAAGATGAAATCCCTAAAATGAGAATTTATTAGTCCAACCTACGACCCTCTGATTCTGTAATCACCATATGGTCTTAATACAAATTTACAATTTTACCCATCAATTTGTAAACCAAACATCTGAATTGCCCATAAAAGATCTGGTAATTAAAGAAGGGATTCCTAGCCTACAAGCCACAAACCCAACTAGTTCAACAAAAAACCCATTCCCCTGGGCACCGAGTTGAATCGTGATGAAAATTGCAACAAAGAAGTGATGAACTTGAAGAAGGAGAAGAAGGTGGGGTTGGGTAGCACATGAAAAGAAGGAGAAGAAGGCAAGGAGAAAGAGGAGCCTGGCAACAAGGTGGATGGTGGGCACAAAAATGAAGGGGAGGAAGAACAGGAAAGAGAAAAAAAGAAGGAAAATGAAGAAGAAGAGAAGCCTGTAGAAAGGGCGGTGGATGGTGCGCAGAAAAATGAAGAAGAAGAGGGAAGAGAAAAAGAGAAAGAGGGGCCGGCAAGTCGTTAACGGCAACACGAAAAGAGAAGAATGAAGAAAGTGGAAAAAATAGGAAATTGGGCAGCGGGCGGAGGAGGAAGAGATGTATTTGGATTGGAGAGGAGGGGCGGGCAATTAGAACGGAGATGGTGGGTGTGGCAGGCGGTGGCGGCGGGTGAGGGAGTTAGTTTTTTTTATCAATGGTGTTCTTCATTGTGAAGGGCAAATAAGTAATTAACTATGTAATCCAATTTTTGTTATCTTGTATGGCTACACACATTATTAAACATATTGCAATATCAAGAACAGTGTAATCCAACTCTATCCTATTAATCTTATCAATCCCATCCACAAATCTAAACTAGGCCTATGTGTATAATCAATTCTCTGTTTCTACAAGTAACATATTATGTGCTTCACATGCACAAACAGCAACCAACCAACGTTACATAGTAAAATTGAAGAACAGAACTGCATAATAGAAATTATCTTATTTTTCCTTCATTATAAACAAACTACAGAGATGCAATGAATGCTGAAAACCACAAGGCATAATTTTGTTCTTCAGAATAGAACTGCCAAAATTCTAACTGTTTCATGCTTGCGTCAATTTAACCTTTAAATTTGCAAAACATAACCAGTATATTGACTGCTAAATGGTGCCATGGCATATATTGCAAGCTATCAAGTCAGAGACTGTGTATGGCTGCTTCGTATACAAAATTATAACTTTGTCTAAAAATATAACTACTAATATCATAGTCGTCTCACAAAGGTGCTTGCTGAAACTATTTTAAGAATTCATATCCAAACCCATGCAATAACATTATAACAACACATCTTACTGTTGAATCACCAAGGCTCTTGTTGAAACTACTGTGAGATACCGAATCTGAACGCATGCAATAATATTATACAGCATCTGATTCTCCATTAATCCTTCCATTCTTCATCAGCATAAACATATAAAACCCCTCAGTTGTTGAAACATAAAAAAAAAAAAAAATGGATCTAGACTTCAAGCATTACAACATTGACTTAATCACATTAAAAAGAAATTAGCCTCCCATGATGTAAAATAAAAGCACCACTCAGTGAAAGCAAGGTTTACATTAAAACATGAATGATATTCCATGTCGTGGTTGAATCTAGTTAAAAAGTTATGATTTTAAAAGTTGGTATCTATCTTAAAAGATTGTATCTTTGGCTTTTCGATTTCATCTGCATCACATTCAAACAGTCAATTCAGCCTTCATCAGAAATCTATACATTTGACAAAAATTCTGACACCTTCAACTCCCACAAGATAATAGTCTCTATTTGTGCAGTCTGAACTTCGACATAGTAATCATCTAATCGGTATCAAGAACTGAAGCCCTAGAATTCAAGTTAAAAATACTTCTGTTCAAATTTGAATACATTTGTCACCAAGTCTAATTTAGGGAGCTCGATTATACAAATGCAGGGATACAATAGATATAAACAATAGGTCAAAAAAATAGAAAAATTCACCTACTTTCAGTGAATCAGCAGCTTTTTTAAGCTCAATTTCGAGCTCCATCATCGTCGTAGCTTGACTCGATCGAATAACCGAAGCCAAAGATCTAATCGCAGCCACTGCCTCCGCTAATTCGGGCTGCTTCCGCCAATTATTAAACTCATCCACCACGCTAAACCTCTTACGATCCTCCTCACCGCCAGATAAAGAATTCTCCGAAAATGCGTCGTCGGGGTGGCGGCCGGCGGCCGCTTGCGCCTGTTCCAACCAATCACTCGTCACGACGCCGTGGTGCGCCGCGCGTGTTTGATAGTAAAGGGAGATTTTAGGGTTAGGGTTTTCGGCTGCCATGGCGGTGGAGGCAGGGGAGAGAGGGCGGCTATCCGGGTCCGTTACGGTGTCGCTTTGTTGTAGCTGTTGTTTGTCGAGGATGAAAGAGGCTGATCTGTACCACATCTATTTTTAGGTTATTACAAAATCTTTAGAGGGGTTTAATGAGAATGAGAATTTGTGCGATTATGCGGAAAGCAGGCGGAATTAAGGAAAGATTCCGGTGGGTTAAGACAAATTGTTGGGTTTAGGGTTTGATTCTTTCCTTTGTTATTAAGTGCTCACACAAAACTTTCGTGTTTTTCACATTTTGTCCCAAAAAGAAAAACTTCATTTCTTGCATATTGTCCCAAACTAAGTTAAATTTAGAATTCATTTAACCCTATTGCATCTAGTGTATTGTGAATTAGACAGTTCAAACAATGATCAAATATTTCGTTTTATAGGAAATGAAGCATTTAGATGTTGAATGAGATAAATCATAATTCATCGATTAGTATTGGATGTATATTTAATTTTCATTTACACACACTAACATATGGGTATATGTATTTTAGTATATGGATGAAGAATGAATACTACCCTCATTGTATTCTACTAAGTGTAGCATCGAGTAAATTATGTTAAATGTTTCATTGAATATATATGCCTTGAAACAGCATTTAGAAAAAAATCTAAATGAATGACAAACTTAAAGTTGTGAAGTTGTGCAAGCCATAATTAACCTAACTAAGAATTGAATAACTGATATCCATGTACTTAGTAATTGGAAATAAACAAGACTTCTATGATAAGACAACAATCTATTAAGCTGTGAAAAATTTGCCATGACAATTAACCTTATGGGTCAAATTTAGGATTTTAAAAATTACACAAGTTAATTTGCATTTTCTTCTATGCAATAATATTCCTTTTACCCTTCAAAGCTGCAAGTTCCAAGTTTACAGAAGGAGCTTTGCCCTTGATCTTCTCTGACTTTTCAAGAGTAGTAGTGATAGAGAACAAGGTAAGAGAAGAGGATAAACTTGGACAACTGCACAAATTGTCTTGTGGAACTTATCAAAGGTGAAAATGGTTGCTGAATTCGTCATGAGTTCTTAGCCTTGATCACTTGGAATAGTTGAGATATGCCAATTCTTCTTCTTCTTTCCTGGAATTGCACATCCTCCTTTAACAGAAAAACAGTAAATTGCAAAAATCGTAACGACTCCTTTCATGTTCCAGATGAGTTCTCTTCATAATGGCCACCTAGCTGAACTCATTGTATTTGTCGATGATCCCTGTATAGTTTAGCAAATGAGAAACAAAATGGACCAAAAAAAATGAAGAACAAAAAGAATGTTTCTTCACCATATTGTGCTTTTTGATACAAAAAAATTCATATGTCTACCCACCTGCACAGACCCTCTTTGTTTCTGATCCGACAACTTCACAATTTGTGGTGGATGAGACCCAAAACAACCACCAACCCCACAATAAGAGACTGATCAATATGGGGCTCCACCACCATTGTCAACACATCTTCTCCCAGAACAACTCCACTTGTAGTTATTTTTCTTTTAACCTGTATAAATCAAGAAAATATACTACATGATTAGTCCTAAACAAGTCCCAAGAACTCATATGAAATTCTACCATAAATTTACATGAAATTACCTCTGCCACAAGCCCCCCAAAGGGGTCAATTATTCTGCAAGATGGCTTGGAAATTTGATTTTCCATTATATATTCACAAGGTTGGTTTTTATTCAGTCTAACCACAACCTTGTAGAATGAATAACCTCTAAGAAATCCTAGAATCATTCTGATTCCCAGGAGTTTTTTCACTCGAAATCCCGGTTTCTCCTTATTAATAGCTGCGCCAGTTGATCTGTAGCCCTCCCACAGCCCAACCACAGACAAATTCTGATATAACATGCTATAAATGATTAAAATCACAGAGTAGGAGCAATGAATTTAATAAAGAACTGCATTTTTTTCTTGCCTTTTTAACTATAGTGAACAAGACTTTGCCTGTGGCATCCATAATATGCACTTGGTTGTTACATTTGTTACCATAATTATCAACCCGGTACAGGATCTGGCCATTCGAATCAAACACAGCGCAGCCGTTGCTGCTCATGATCAGAGACTTCATCCACAGAGTGAATACTTCTTGTTTAGATGAAATGGAAGCAGCAACTACCTGAGGGTGGACCTTTGCCATGTGAAAACAAGTATATTGCCCAATTCAGAGCTCTAGAATGTTTTGTGGTAGTACAAAACTCAAAGGCCTTCTGGGGAAAAGTTTTTTGTATGCATAGTGATTGATGATTGTGATACTCTTTGGCTATGTATATGTACCTTGTAAAACTTGTAGATATAAACACACACACACACACACACACAAGTTGTGTGTGTGAAACATAAAAGGAGCCTCAAGTGGAGGAAGATGCATCATCATTTTGTCCTAACTGACTTAAAACATTGTGTCTCTCTATGACATGTATGTAGATTGGACAAATATGGATCCATGCACATTGTTGACATAGATGTTACCTAAGCGAGCACTCACACAATGTTTCTTTATTTTACTATTATCGTATTGTGATGTTTTTCTTAGAAAAATAAAGCCATCTGTACTTAGTCGGCTACATATTGTTTTATACCATTTTTCCTATTACCTCTCGGAATGCTATTTCTTGTGGTTTTTTCAATGTGTAGGCTTGTTAAAAAATACAGTAAGATTTTCAAACTTGGCTAAGTCTAGTTCTAGACAAGGGATTAAGTCAATATCCTTTGTGTTGGAAGTTTATGCTCCTATTTATCATAGTTTAAAACCTCTTACAATCTGGTTATTCTTAAAATTGTAAAGTATTACAAGTTCTTGTATTATTCTGTAGATCAACTTTTGGAACTCCATAAAAAAAGCAAATCTTTCATATTCCTTTTGTTGTCACCTTTGTCATGCATGTTTGGACAGGTATCATCCACATAAGCAGAGGATGTGAACTGGCCCCCAATGTTTGGCTTCCATTGCTATGTACCTTTATCTACAGTTTAAAGGGCGTTTTAAAAGGAAGTAGCGGCAATATTCTAGTTTGTTAAAAGTATTTACTTCAATTGACAATGACTGCAAAATTTATCAACTTGCATCATAGCTGTATTTTTTCTTTTAAGTTCTCTCCCCAAAACTTGAAACAAAAAAAAAAAAAACATGTTTTGGTTCATTTTTCAACGTTAGCTTTGCATTTTTAGTCTGAAAAACATGGTTATTTTGTGATTTTTTTGAAATTATTTTCCAGAAACATTTTCAAAAATGGAATCATATTTGCAAATCATAGAATAAATCTAAACATACAGACTTTTGTGAATTTTTTTTTAATATTACCATAAAAATGGTACTAGTTAGCTTTGAGATCATGTACAAGTCCAAATATAATTAAAGTCTAGCAAACTCTGTGCCTTCTCTCAATTTAAATTTACTTTCACATTTTAATTTCTGGCTCAAATTTAATTTAATTAATTTCAGTTTGAAAAGTTTTATGAGGATCGATGGAAACCCTTGATGGGGCTCATTTGGTTGGAGGAATTACCAAAGATTGATAAATAATTAATTCCCAATTAAGCTTTTGTTTCGTTGCTATTTAACAAGTTTCCTGTTCTGGGCCTTCATCGATTTTGTGAGGTGTAAATGCCAGTCCAAGCTTGGCCCACAATTGACATTCTTGGGCCAATCTTGGACGTACTCGAACTCAATAATTTAGGCTTTGAGAACTATGTTCAAAGCGAATTTAGACTGGCCCATACGATAAAGATTTTTAAAATTCTTTTTCTTTTTTTAATTTTAATTCTTAAGTTTAATTCAATTTATCCAACTGTAAACACCCTAAACCTAACTAGTAAAACAAATATAAAAGAATTTATTGGCTAATAAAGGATAGGGTCAGGCCGGCTGTCCATGAACTCGTTATTATTCCAAGTCCAACCCAATCAAAGTGACTAGGTGGAGAGCTACATAATCAATCCAAACCCTACACCTTGAGTGGGCTTTAGACTGACACCATATCAATATTAAATTGGTTGATCCAAATAGTCATTACATAATCATTTTATGAATTTATTTATTTTATTTTATTTTAATCTTGCTCGAGTCAGATGATAAAATATTTGCCCTAATTTGACTAAAAATCGTTGAAGGCTGTATTGTATGAAGCGTACGTGGAAGATCAAAATCATAAATTGTTCCAAGAAATAAGAAGAAGAAGCGCGTGATAAAATTGTCATAAAATAAATATTAGTATGTTCGAATAATTCAATGAGCACAAGTTATTAAATTGCAATAAAATTGAAAAGTTAAGGTAAATAGCTGAAAAGTATAGCCTTTTGGGTAATGTGCCCAACAGCTATAGAAAAGGTAATAAACACCACCAACCATTATTGCTTATTGGGGCAAACTTCCTAGAAATTTAACAAGAAGCTGTAGGATGTAGCTCCAGCTCATTCTCAACTGTGATGGCTCCTACTCCATTTACCTATCTTCTTCTTTTTTTTTTTTTTTTTTTTTTTCCAATAACATTAACAAGCCATAATATTTCCTTCATTATTTATGATCGATCGTGAGTTCAAAATAAATTCAATGGACTAAGTCCAACGAATTCAGAATAAATAAAATTAGACTATGATGTAATAGTTAAGGCCATGAGAGGAGGCTTATGAAATCCAAGTTGTTTATGTATCATACTACAAAGGATTACATAATTCGACCTTACAACTATAAATATTTCTCTCAATTTATTATAGGGTATGAAATCAGTTAAGGTTTAAATAATCTCTAGTTTATGGTTTAACTCACTTACTTAAGTTAATGACTTCAACGTTGGAGGGGTTTTCGTTGTGTTACTTCCGCCACCCCTAATGCTTGTTCGTGGTGCAAGCAGTGACTCATCAATTTTCCAACACTGCAGTTCTATAACTCCACAACTCTATACTTTCATAAAATTACAGTTTCATAATTCTCCAACTCATCAATTCTACATATATAAGGTCATTTTTATATTATTTTTTTTCAAAAATCCAAATTGGTCCCAAATTTGACTAAAGTTGAACAATCATAGAGTGTTATTATAATTAATTTTTTTATAATTGACTGATTTTCTTGAAATTCGAGTCAATCGTATGGGATAATAAATCCACATATAAAATCGAATTTGAGTCTGTTAAGAATAATGGAGATGGATGGTTTATAAGGTTGGTAAGTAATAAAATGTTTCCTATGTTTGCTGTTAGAAAAGTGATTGCATAGAGATGAAGGGGGTGTGGGCTCAAGTCTTTCTGGATTACTGGTGAATTCAATGTGATTGAGACACTGAGTATTTAATGAATATAATAGCAACTTGTTGAGCTTTTTTGAATTTGTGCAACCACAACCATTGTTTGTTCAATTACTTTCTTTTCTTTAATGCCAGTTGTGAAATACAAATTCAAATTAATTTTTAAAATTTTCTCATTAACATCACCTATTACTTTTAAATAGAAGTATAAAATATTTAATGTCGTTTTCATTTAAATTTAGTACAATTAAAATGCACGGCATAGAATGGTATATAGTCACATTAGTGGTATTAAGTTAAAGAAATAAAAGGTTAGGATATTCTATTTTTGGCAATATATTCATTTTTTTTTGCAATTAACATTAATTATCTTTATAAATCAAATATGTAAGGCCCTATTTTTGAATGAGATATTGAAATATGATTTACAAAACACATCAATAGGTACAAAATAACATACTTTGAAAATTTTTATGCTTAGAATGAGACATCAAAATAGTATTCTTGAACATGGAATTTGAAGCAATAAATTAAAAATAAAAATGAGAATGAGCTAGAATTTTAAAATTAATTTATTAGATAATCATAAAAAAAAGAAGAAGAATAAAAGAACTTAAAAAAAGATCTGACTTTTGACTTCTGACTACCAATGTTTCACATGAAAATCCAAAACTACCCCGAAACCCATTTAAAAAACAATTGATTAATCAAAGACAAATCCAAACAGGCAGTTGCGCATGATTGGCTGCACATATGAATTTCCGAAACAATCCCTGACCTGAAGTCTGCACGCCACGTGGGAATCTTTGATTGGATATATGTTATTTTTCCCCATATATTCCATGAGCACACATTTCTGACAGTCCCTTTCTTACCAATCCATATTTTATTATTTTATTATATATATATATATATGCATGATTTATTTATTTAATTAATGAAATAATATCTTATATGTGGTTGATTTAATTACATTTATTTATTCCGTGGAGAAATAATCAACAAATTGGGGCAGGCATGCTGTGGTTTTCTTGAATTCCGCGTTGAGAGTGATTTGTTTGACAGAGGGATTTGAATTTGATCGAATTGATTCTACCCAAGCATTGCGTTTTCTCCTTATTTTGCTTTAAGGGTTACATGCATTAAGGTTTGATTAGGATACAATTTTTTTCTTGCCTTTTTTAGGGGAAAAGATAAATTTTGAATATTTTTTCTTTTGTCATTTTGAGTTTCGGTTGCTGGGTCACTGTCGGAATTTTGAATGGAAAAGCTCAGATATGAGAATTTTAATTTTAGGGTTTCTGTACATGTAATTTTAAATTGTTGATCAATGAAGTGGTACTAAGATAAATTCAGTTCTGGGATTTGGGTTTTTGTGTTTGATCGAGTATTGGAGATGGCTGGATTGTGGATTTTACTGTAATTTGATGGCGCAGCTTTTCTAGTCAGTGATTTTGGGTGTTGATTGACGGAAATTTACATTTGACTGTTTTTGAATATAGAGGGGTTGTGGTGAATTGCTTCAGAATCTGAACGGCTTCCATTCAGTGTGAACGTTGTTAATTGGTTAGTTTGATTGACCTTGTTAACTGGATTGTTTGCCAGATTGTTCTCTAACCATTATTCTGTTTTGATACTGGGGGGCACGGGTTACAAATGGATCTTAGAGTTGGAAGGAAATGAGAATATCACAATGAGAGGGAAAGGCGGGTTGTTAAGTCGATGGATGTCTCGGATAGGCAATTCTCTGATCTGGTAGGGTTATTTAAATCTTGGATCCCTTGGCGGTCCGAGCCTGCACATGTGTCAAGGGATTTTTGGATGCCCGATCAGAGCTGCAGGGTATGCTACGAGTGTGATTCGCAGTTCACCTTGCTCAACCGTAGGCACCATTGTCGACTCTGTGGCCGAATCTTCTGTGCCAAGTGTACTTCCAACTGGGTTCCTACGCCATCCGGTGAACCAAAGACTCCACTAGAAGAGTGGGAGAAGATTAGGGTCTGTAACTACTGTTTCAAGCAATGGCAACAGGGATTAACGGCACCTGTTGAAAATGGGGTCCAGGTTACCAACCTGGATCTCAGCAGTACTTCTCCATCAGCTACTAGTTTCATTAGCACCAAGTCCAGTGGAACCTGTGACAGCAGTAGCATTACATTTGTGTCACTACCACCATCTGCTGGACTTAGTCCCCATCAATCAGCAATAATGGAAACAACTCTAGAAAGACAAAGTATTGCAGCAGCAATGAGCAATGATCATGCCTTGGACATCGGTGAACAGAACCGGTCTCAAAACCAATTTGGATTTTGCCCAAACAGGTTCTTTCTGCATCTCCCTTTTGCCTGCTTGAACTAAGTAGCATAGTTGTAATACCTGTAATCCATGCTTAAACTGGGTAGGCTACCAGTTTCCCAAATAGCAAACATCATGTTAGTTCGCAAGTACCTTTGGGATTTTGTTAATGAGTGCGTGACGCTCAGTTCGGTTTGAACATAGGCATTTGAACCTGAAATTTTGTTTCTATTAATGGTCTTCCTGTAGAATTAGAGGTCTATGGCTTTTGATGGCCTCATTATGTGTAAGAACCTGATACAAATGGAAAGTACTTTAGAATAGCGCTCTGTGTTTGTGCCTTCTTATGTTGCATGTAATTTCTACACTGATCTGACCACTGTGCAATACCTGAAAATCTATGTGACATAAGATAATACTTTGGACAAATGGACAATCTTGTTCACTTGTGTTTGCGTTCTTTTGTAGGAATTTTTTCTTGATGTTTGATTATGCCTGGTTAGAAAAATCGCTAGATTTCTTGTGTTGTATCTTTGCCACTTAAATTATGATGAGGTTTTTTTTTGGTCTTTATTATATAATTTATACAAAAAATAACCGTTAAAAGTATGAACTTTTGAAGTGGTTTGGGAGTCTTGTAATTATGCTTTTCATTTAGCAAATAGTATACTGTTATTCATGTAGGAGTTTTATGTGCCATCAACATCCCGAGAGCTTTTACACCTGAGAAGATAATTTGTGATCTGCCTAAGCCCTAAAACTGTTGCCCTCTTGATTTAGTTTATTTAGGCTAACTCATTGGCTGTGATCATTATCCATTATATATCTTTTTTAAACAGAAGTGATGATGAAGATGAAGAATTTGGAGTGTCTCGCTTAGGTTCCAGAACAAGTCACTTGTCACAGGTCAATGGCTACTTGGGACATGTTCAGTTTGATGACATTGACAATGACTATAAATCACGTAAAGTTCATCCTGATGGAGATGCTGTCGATTCAACAACTATGGACAGCTTCTCATTGCAGAATAGTTTTGATTCCCAGGCTCCCGGAGAAGTCCAGCAAGTTGTGCAAAAAGGTGTTGAACATGATATTAGTGATGAATGTGAGGCACCTTCTTTATATCCGGCTGAAGATGTGGATAGTGAACCTGTGGATTTTGAAAACAATGGAGTACTCTGGCTCCCTCCTGAACCAGAAGATGAAGAAGATGAAAGGGAAGCACTTCTATTTGAGGATGATGATGATGGGGATGCTGCTGGAGAATGGGGATACTTGCACAATTCAAGCAGCTTTGGGAGTGGGGAGTATAGAAGCAGGGACAAATCATATGAGGAGCACAAGAGAGCCATGAAGAATGTAGTTGACGGTCATTTTCGGGCTTTAGTAGCTCAGCTCTTGCAGGTGGAGAATCTTACTTCGGGGGAGGAAAATGACAAAGAGAGTTGGTTAGAAATAATCACAGCATTGTCATGGGAGGCTGCTACATTATTAAAGCCAGATATGAGCAAAGGTGGGCAAATGGACCCAGGGGGTTATGTTAAAGTGAAATGTTTAGCTTCTGGAAGTCGAAGTCAGAGGTAATCATTTGTATCTGTTCTGCTCTTACTACATCTATTTTGTAGATTTTTGATAAATTCTTAGTTGAAAGTGATGGGCTACAGAATAAATATTCCAATTTTGATGATAGTTGTATTGATACAGGGTTGGATTATGAAAAGAGAAAAAGAAAAAAGTTAATGGGTTGAATTGGATATCTCTTCGAATCAGCCATGACAAAGAATTGATTAGATTATTATGCATGCCTAACTCATCATATATCCAATTCTCCGTCTTTCTCTTTTTTCATTTCTATGTTTTTAAATGGATACTTTGGATAACCTAGCAGTCTCATTCTAAAGGTTCATTCCCTGGAAAAGTGAAGTCATCATCCTGCTATGTGATGCAGTCGTTCTGGAGGGTTGAAAGCCAGTTCTGAGTAGTACCTATTTTACTAATTTATTCTCCTTTAAAAACTGCAATTTTGGGAATCTGAAGTGTGAGGTAAATGAGTGGGAATATGTCTAGAGGAAAGGTTAGACTAAGTTTCTTGTTTGGGGATTTTTTGAGGCTGTGATTGTGGGGTTACTGACAAGAAACAGCGACAGAGGATAGGGAAGAAGAGAGAGGGAGAAGATAAGCCCAAGGTGTAACAAGAAAGAAGATGCATCACACGGCTTAAGAAAGAACTGAAAATAATGCCTTGTTAAAATATGATAAGGGACCAATGTCTTGGTATCCAAGCCCAATATAAACTTGGCGACCCAAGATTTAGCTTCAAATCCCAAAACTAGCCCAGGTAAGAAACTAGCGCCCTCTCTCCCAAAAAAAGGCCCTTTGGGATTTATATAACTAACTTAAGTAAATAATCTACATACTAATAGCTAAACCCGAACACAATTAATTAATGAGTTGAAAGACATCAAGCTAAGAACTAGACATACTTTAGCTCGAACTTCTTCAAAGTTAAGACTGCTCAATCTGTTTCATATATCTCATTGTAAGCATAACTACGTGATTGTTGAATGGCCAGTTTCTGTCCTGCTTGGCTCTTATGTGTGCTTATGTAATAAGTTAATTTTGATGTTAGCATAACAAAGTGTATGATATTTAAGATGTTAAATATTAATATACTGTTTTAGTTTTTAGATGTGTGGTCTATTGTCAGGCTACCTACTCATTGTTAAAAAAGTTAGTAAAAGGTCAATCTTGAAATCGTTATTGATCATCCGAAAGCGAAGGACCTCTGATTTAGTGTACAATTATAAAATCATATTCTTATAAACAATGTCTCCTCTAGGAAGAAGCTGGCAAAATTTAACACAACTCTGATTACGAGTATACATTTCAAAGTTTAGAAGTATTTTCCCAATGAATTTACCTCATCCCAAAGAATATGATTTCATGACTAATAAGTTAATATACTGAAGTGAAATGTATGTACATACCATGGTGATGTTTAATAATTGCCAAGTTCTGAGGGTCCTTGGGAGGCGCCAACAGAGATATTGATTTACTGACCCCCTCTTCAGTTTTATAGTTCAATGGGTGAGGAAGGATGGAGTCAGCTTCAACCCTTTCTTCCTCTCCCTTTTCTCCTACCAAAATCGGGATTCAGGCCCTTCCCTGTCAACAATCCTACCTATTAAATGGAGTCTAAATCAGACCAAATTAAAATGTGTACTTCTGGATAATAGGATAGTTGAAGAACCATTGTTATTGGCACTTTATATGCTCTTGATATTATTCGGAATAGAGAGGGTATGCAAGTTGTTTGTGTTGATTTAAGATGAAAATTCAACTACTTTTCCTGGTCTATTCAGGTTCGCATGAGGGAATGACAGTGTTCTAATATCAACTTAATATCAAAAGGATATGACTTGAACTAGGCATTGTCTACTTCTTACAGACCCAGATCTAATTTGTGAACTCTAGCCCAAAGGATATCTAATATTGACTTTTAAGATGTATTATTTACATTTAGAGCGGCATCTGTCTCCTTCAGGTCTTCGTTTAAAGCCCTACTACCGATTAATATTCTCAGTTATTTCTAGAATTAGTTTCTCATGCATCCTTACAAAATTTTCTTTTTTCTTATGATGATCCTTCTTTCCCGGAATAGTATGGTGGTCAAAGGAGTCGTTTGCAAGAAAAATGTGGTTCATCGACGGATGACATCAAAAATTGAGAAACCTCGTTTGCTGATCCTAGGAGGGGCTCTTGAATACCAGCGGGTTTCTAATGCTCTTTCAAGCTTTGATACTCTGTTGCAGCAGGTTGAGTCCATTGACATTTGTAATTTGTAAGAGAACAAATTCTTTTGAATGAATCTATGAGTCTTGAGTTTTGCACTTACTTATTTGCTTCTCTTCCCAGGAAATGGATCACCTTAAGATGGCTGTTGCAAAGATAGATGCACATCATCCTGATATTCTTCTGGTGGAAAAATCTGTTTCGCGATATGCACAGGAGTACATTCTTGCAAAAGATATATCACTTGTTCTAAATATAAAAAGGCCACTTTTGGAGCGCATAGCCCGGTGCACTGGTGGCCAAATAGTTCCTTCAATTGATCATGTGTCATCCCAGAAATTAGGATATTGTGAAATGTTCCATGTTGAGAAATTTTTGGAAGAGCATGGCTCTGCTTGTCAGGGTGGAAAGAAGCTGGTGAAGACATTGATGTATTTTGAAGGTTGTCCAAAGCCACTAGGCTGCACGGTGAGTCTGTCACAACCTAGAACAGGAATATCAGTGTTGATATTGATACTAGATGGTCAAATGTTCAAAAATACTTTAATGGTCTATCAGTTATCCTTTCAAACATCATACTGAGATTACAGCAAATGCTCTTTAATTTTTAGCAGCAAATGCTGTTTTAATTATTTATCTGAAATTACAACTTTGAAATCTTGCTAAAGTTCTTATACGGACTTCTATGGAGAAGTTCTTTGAAGAGTCAAATTGTGGTCTTTGCGTTTTGTTAAGGTCAGTATTCATTGGTGGAAAATCTAATATATTTCATTGATTACCTTTGGGTGCATAAAACCTGCTTCTAAGTTCAATGAAAATCTAATATATCTCATTAATTGCTTCAGATATTACTTCGAGGTGCCAATGGCGATGAGTTGAAGAAAGTGAAGCATGTTGTACAATATGGAGTTTTTGCGGCTTATCACCTAGCTCTGGAGACATCTTTTCTTGCTGATGAAGGTGCCTCTCTGCCAGAATTTCCATTAAATGCTCCAATTACAGTGGCACTTCCAGATAAGCCATCAAAGATTGACAGGTCCATCTCAACTATACCTGGTTTTACTGTCCCTGACAATGAGAAAACTCCTGGGCCTCAATCTGTTGGTGAACCACAGAGGTCAAACAGTGTGCCCACTTCAGATCTCGTCAGGGTAACAATTGTGCCCATTCATGGAAATGAACATGCAGAGACATCTAACCTTCCTGGTCCTATGAGCTCTCAGTACACCGAGCCCCCTGCCTCATCTTCTGTGGAAGGTTTTCAATATTCCTCCTTGAATGAGCCCTCTCCTCGCCATGCAGCAGAAGAAAGAGGCCTTGTAGATTTGGCCATGTCTTCGGAGGCAAAAAGTTTCGAAGCAGACAGATTGTCTGCTACAGGGGATCGCCACATCAGTAATGGTTTTGGAGATTTAAATGTCAAAATCATGCAAAGTGATTGCTTGGACATTGATGGTAACAGAAGTGTTTCAAATGCACCATCTTTGCAACTTAATGGAAAACAAATTCTTGAGGAACAACCTACTTTAAAAGAAGAGTTTCCACCTTCCCCTTCAGACCATCAAAGCATCTTGGTATCCTTATCATCACGATGTGTGTGGAAGGGAACTGTCTGTGAAAGATCCCATCTGTTTCGGATCAAATACTATGGAAACTTCGACAAGCCATTGGGTCGTTTTCTACGGGGTCATTTATTTGATCAGGTACCTCTCTCTCCCTCTCTCTCTAAAATGAGAATTATAGAGAAACTTTGCCATCACATCTGTTGCTAGAATGTCCTAGGCTTGTTTCGGACTGAGAGGGTCTAACTTTGTGACAGAATTATATATGCCGCTCATGTGAGATGCCTGCAGAAGCTCATGTTCAGTGCTATACTCATCTTCACGGTTCCCTTACGATCTCAGTTAAGAAACTGCCAGAAATTCTTTTACCTGGTGAGAGGGATGGAAAGATTTGGATGTGGCACCGTTGCCTGAAGTGTCCAAGAGCTAATGGCTTCCCACCTGCAACGCGAAGGGTTGTGATGTCTGATGCTGCCTGGGGATTGTCCTTTGGAAAGTTTTTGGAGCTAAGCTTTTCAAACCATGCTGCTGCTAGCAGAGTGGCAAGCTGCGGCCATTCTTTACATAGAGATTGTCTTCGGTTTTATGGGTATGATCTCTTGATCGGCTTCTTTTGCACAATTACTATCATCTTGTGGGTTGTGACTATATATCATCTCTTTTTGACTGTCAGGCGCACCCAGGCTATGTATGGCTTGATTATTTTTATGTTGTGGTAAAACATGGGGTATACTGAGATTAATTTCACTGTTCATCAAATAGGATCTTGTTCATCGGAGCTATCTTATTGCCTCCCTATGGCTGTTGTACTTCTTTATAAATCTCAAAGAAATCCTTGATGGATGGCTTGCTTTTTCTGGGCAAGCTACAGGAATACAATCAAAAAGAGCATGCTGCATTTGAACTTGGGATGATATTTTAGTGCCTCTGGTTTATTGTGCATGCTTTATGATGTTGTGTTACATGCAGATTTGGGAAAATGGTTGCTTGCTTTCGTTATGCATCAATTGATGTTCACTCAGTCTACCTGCCTCCTCCAAAACTTGATTTCAACTATGAAAGTCAGGATTGGATAGAGCGAGAATTGAATGAGGTGAAATGAGTATGCTTATTTCTTTTTCTTTTTCTTTTTAGACTTTTGTGGATGTCAAATACACCGGAATTTCCTTAATCTGCCTATCTAATCCAACAGGTGGCTGGTCGGGCTGAGCTTTTGTTCTCTGAAGTGCTTAATGCTCTTCGTCTTCTGGTAGAAAGAAAATCTGGCTCGAGTCTGCTCAATGGTGGCATGAAAGTTCCTGAATCAAGACGCCATTTAGCAGATCTAGAAGGGATGTTGCAGAAAGAGAAGTCAGAATTTGAGGTCTGGTATCCATTTCAAATGTTTAGCTTTCTTGTCCATAACGAAGGTTACGTATCAAATTTGTTACATTTCTCTTCATAACGGATATGAATGTCAGTGAAGGAAAAACCACATTTCTGGCTGGTAAACTTAATTAATCTTCTTAGTAAATCACTTATCTTGCTTACAGTTTTGGTGAAAGAGAGATTATGTAGCATATTCTGGGTGATAAAACTATGTGAATAAATCCTCTCAAGTTGAACTCATATTTTATAAGTGTTTAGTTTAAGGGAGATGCATATACTCTGACAAGACCTGTGAATTGCAATAATGTAGGAATGAAAACCATATTGTACCAGCTACCTCCCACTCTACAAACCCTGTGGCTGAGGAAACACATATTAAGAAGAAAAACATTTCTCTCCCTATAAAATTTGTGGTCAAGGCTGGAAAATATTTCCAGTGATGCATCTGAAAGGAGGCTCTCTTTATATTTGACATTTTACAGTTGCATGGACTTTTTTCTGATATTTACATGATAATAATTGTTCAATAGATATGCTATACTCACTCTGCCCCTATTCTTTACTTGATTATGCAAACTAGCTTTTGTGCATTGTTGTGTGCCAGTAACATTTAGATTTAGTTTAGATTTTTCTCTTGTTATGATTCAAATGTTACAAGCATCTTATTGGAGAATTGCTTTGATTTTCAAAACTAGTTTTTTTGGAAGGTTTTAACGGGAATTAAAGATTAGTGTCTCCCTTTGACTGGAAGCGAATTTTTTGGGATGTCGGGGGACAAAAAGTTTTGCAATATGTCAAAAATAGACACATTTACTGGAATGACGAGTTTTTTATGCCAAACTACATTGAGAGAGCCCCCCTTTTGAATATGTGGGTGCTGATGGATGTTTGTAATTTGGCAGGAGTCACTCCAGAAAATTTTGAACAAGGAAGTAAAAAAAGGCCAACCGGCCATTGATATTCTTGAGCTCAATCGACTCCGAAGACAACTTGTATTCCAGTCTTATATGTGGGACCACCGCCTGATATATGCGGACAGTTTTGATAACCGGAGCCAACAAGTTGACATGGAGGTCACCTGTTCAGAATCCATTCAGAAACCCCTCGCTGTTACTGAGAAGCTTTTGGATATAAATGTCCCAGTTAAGACAGGTGAAATATTGGATAATTCTGGTTCTATTGCTGCGGATGCAAAGCCTGATCAGAGCCCTGATCATGGGGTAAGCGATGGGCACAGCAATATTCATCCTGAGGTGCTTCATCAAAAAACTGATGAATTTTTTAACTCTGATCCTGGAAATCAAAATTCACTTGCACTTTCTATTAGAACAAAAGCCACTGATGAATCTGATACTGTGGAATCTGATGTTACTCTTCATAGAGTCCTGTCTGATGGGCAAAATCCTATTTGTTTATCAGATACTCTTGATGCAGCGTGGACTGGTGAAAATTACCTAGGTGTTGGGAACAATAATTTATCCGAATCAGTTGAAGGTGATAATTTATCCACTGTTGGAGTGTCCGAAAAGTTGGATGAGGAAAACCATGGGGAGGATCTGAGCGTGTCTAAGGTGTCTCGTTCGCCATCTTTTTTGTCCTCCAAAAGTTCTGATAATATGGAAGACACTGTAAGCTGGTTGGGCATGTCATTTATGAGTTTCTACAGATCATTAAACAAAATTTTTTTGGGGAGTGCTCAGAAACTGGATACGCTCAGTGAATATGATCCTGTATACATTTCATCATTTCGGGAGTCTGAACTCCAAGGTGGGGCCAGGTTGCTCCTGCCTGTGGGAGTTAACGACGCTGTTGTTCCATTGTATGATGATGAACCTACCAGTATTATATCTTATGCACTTCTTTCGCCTGATTATCTTGTCCAACTGTCTGATGAGCCAGAGAGATTGAAGGACACTGCTGACTCTATGCTTTCTATGCAGTCCCTTGATGCTGGGAATTTCCAATCATTTCACTCTTTGGATGAAATGATGTTGGAATCTTACAGAAGTCTTGGATCTGGAGATGAGACCATGTTATCATTAACTTCTCGTAGTTCCTTGCCTTTGGATCCACTCTCATATACAAAAGCTTTGCATGCAAGAGTGTCTTTTGCGGATGATGGACCCCTTGGGAAGGTGAAATACGCTGTTACTTGTTACTATGCAAAGCGTTTTGAGGCCTTGAGGAGGATATGTTGTCCATCCGAGGTTGATTTCATTAGATCTCTTAGCCGTTGTAAGAAGTGGGGAGCCCAAGGTGGTAAGAGCAATGTCTTTTTTGCAAAAACTTTGGACGATCGATTTATCATTAAGCGAGTGAGTAAGACTGAGCTGGAATCGTTCATCAAGTTTGCACCTGGATATTTTAAATATCTTTCTGAATCAATTGGCTCAGGAAGTCCGACATGCCTGGCAAAGATTCTTGGGATCTATCAGGTATATCTGAGCAACTGAATGTAAATTACTTAAAATAGTTTATTATGCTATTGTCCACACTAAGCAATTTTGTCGTAGATGCTGGTCACTTGCATCAAAAAGTGAAGATGCTTTCTTCCAAATCCATTATACAAATCATATTTTTTAAACTTATATAACCAAGAGACATTCTACCTTAAACAATACTGCTTACCAAACTTATTATACATGAAAGTTTATGCAGTTATGTTTTGTATAAAAGGTTCTGTTTCGCAATTCAATTGTCATTCCTTGGAATGGTATACTTTGTTTGCATGCTCAATGATAATGGATGTGTGATACTCTCGTTAGTATAAAAATATGCCAGGACATTTTTGTATGTTGCCTTGGCATAATTTTCAGAAACACCATGGATGATTTTCTGGTTTTCTGTTGAAAAGGTTACATCCAAACATCTTAAAGGAGGGAAGGAATCAAAAATGGATTTGCTGGTTATGGAGAATCTTCTTTTTGGAAGAAATGTGACACGGCTTTATGATCTTAAAGGATCTACCAGGTCACGATATAATCCTGATTCTTCTGGAAGTAATAAGGTTTTGCTGGATCAGAACTTGATTGAAGCAATGCCTACTTCTCCAATTTTTGTTGGAAATAAAGCCAAGAGACTATTAGAAAGAGCGGTTTGGAATGATACTGCTTTTCTCGCTGTAAGTTTGTGCAATACCTTTATTGTTGATGAATTTAATCTTGACATTTCACTGATGTGTAGAAGATTCACGCTTGTGCATTCATCTTTATTTTTTAATTGTGAACTCTTGAATACATCTATTGTCTGTGTCTTTTGTTTTTTTCCTTTTCTATCCCATGCTAAATTGCCTTTGGTCCATGCATGCATACAGCAAACTTAACTACATTCCCACTCCATTAAACCACCTTGATTATATTGGTGGAAATTTTTATTGCAGTCAATAGATGTGATGGATTATTCGCTACTGGTTGGGGTTGATGAAGAGAAGAAGCACGAGCTTGTTCTTGGGATTATCGACTTCATGAGACAATATACATGGGACAAGCACCTTGAGACTTGGGTTAAGGCATCGGGCATTCTTGGTGGACCCAAATATTCTTCACCAACTGTAATTTCTCCAAAGCAATACAAGAGAAGATTCAGGAAAGCCATGACTACTTATTTTTTTATGGTTCCAGATCAATGGTCACCTCCTACAATCATTCCTAGCAAGTCAGAGACTGATTTATGCGAAGAGAACAACGCACAAAGTACGACTTCTGCTGAGTAAACACCAGTTAATTTCATAATTTGAACCTAAAACTTGGGAATTGAATTCCCATCTCAGTTTTCAATGTTTATATATTTCTTTTTTCCGATTTTTCTGTTCTTTCGGAAGCCAGTTCCTTTTGGTTTCTCTTTAGAATTAGAATTCATAATTATTTGTTAGCAAAAAGCAAAACAAGACAGTTCAGGCCATGAAAAATCTCCCGGTCTACATATTGGATGACCTCCCTAAAAAGGTTTTTGTTGTACACACCTTTTTCCTTTTTATAATTTTCCCCCATGTTTTTGTACTTGGAACTCAAAGTTGTATATGAATTGACAATGTAACTGCAATTTTTGTATAATATGAGGTGTTGAAATAGTTTGATTTTTCTCTTTTTGTATTTTCTGGAGTTGATCAGTTTGATGTATGGGCAGGGTTGGTTGTTCTTCTATATCTACTGGGGTAAATCAAATTGACAATTTATGGATTCAATTTATTGTGTTTAAGTCAAATTACATTGAGAAAAATCAAACTACTTTTGTTTTATGTATTACAGCTCGTTAAAAATAACGTTGTTCAGAAATCAAACTTTGCCCGAAATTTGCAATTCTTGATTTAGAACCACCTTCTTTCATTATTAAACTCCATTAAATTTATCCTCTGAAACATGTTTTTTTTTTCTTTTTTTGACATAATTCTAAAATTCTGTGATTTGAGTCTGGTTTGTAGAAAAATGGAGCAACAACTAACAGAAGAGAAGATAAAAGGTATTGAATATAAAAATGAGATACCAAGTGGAAAGTATTCTTGTCAAAATACACATCCAACGACTACTTCAGTATAGATTATTATGCAGTGGGATAAATAATTACTTAAAGCCATTACTATTAAAATCAGTTTGCCCTGCAGCCCCTTTGTTTGCACTGTTAAACTCATTCTCATCAGCCACTTGAAGCCAACATCTTTGAAGCATTTCGATTATCTCAACATCTCTGCTGTCAAAATTTAAACAATTTGTTGTTACGGATGTCATATATATATAAAACGAGTCAAATCGAGCTGAAAACTTAAGTTTATATAGCAATTTGAATATATATTTGAATATTTCATTCTTAGAGTTTAGCTCAATCTCATCAAATTACTTGCAAGCTTAAGGCAGACTAAACCTATTAATAGTCCTAAACTCATGTTATATGCTAGTAATAATACTATATCAATACAATCTTGGTACCTTGTTGTATTATAACTGAATCTTGATAGTTGCTGGTGAAAACGAGGACCCTCATCGTACCCTTCACATGTTATCTCCCCATTTTCATCTGTATGGCAAACAATACCGGCCGACCGGTCTTCGAACACCTAATGACATATTATCAGAAAACAGGGGAAAAAAGAAAAAGACATGGATATCTATATATACATTATAGAAAACTTGAGTATATTTAAGTACCTTGTTCTTGTGAGATGATCTGAACTGAAGATCAACTGAGATATGATTGTTGGCAGACATGACCACCAATCTACAATTTGTTGGCCTTCTGGTTGAAGCATGATTTAGAGTAATCATAGGAGCTGAACAAAGAGAGAACCTTGTAGCCATTGATCCTATGTTGGAGATCAAAAGAAAGTTTAAGAATGAGGGGCAGGGGGTTGGGGGTGGGGGTGGGGGTGGTGGGGGGTTAACTTTGTTTTCTCTAAGTTGTGGGACTTATTGGAGAATGATATAGCAACCTTATTTATAATGAAATGATGGGTTTGAGTTGGAGTTTTTGTCTTCTAATTTACTACACATATTAAAGAAATGGAACTGATAAAGAAGGTCTTGAAGATGTCTAATAAATAATGCATGAAGTAAAAAAGAAATTGTTTGGTGGGCTCCATTTAGCTTATCTTCAACCTGTTCATGGTAATGATCTTCCATTTGCAATGATTTTGCAGTTGATTAAATTCTCCTGTGGGTCTGTTTGATTTTTTCTTTTCTTTTCTTTTCTTTCCTTTCTTTAACATGATATACATGGGTTATTGTGTTATCTGAAGGAAAATATTTTTAAGGTTTGCCCTCAACTGAAGAATTGCCAACAAAGATTTTGATGTTGTTTTAGGAGCACTAAGTGCTTATTAGCACTAATCTATGAACAAATCTTAGGTTGTTATGTAAAGATTAGGTGAACTGTCAGTTATGCTTTATAGATGTGGTCTTACATTGTGAAAGAACTCTGCCTAATTTAGTACTTTTCTGTGATCCAATTTTAGTTGAAGAGCCTACATATGAAGCTGGTGAATGTAGTTCTTAAATTAAAGTATTTATAATATAGTTTAGATGGTAATATCCATTAGCTGCATGGACGAATGTAAAATACCTTATTAAAACTTGGTTTAAAAAATTTAAAAATACTTGTAACGAAGATTTTCTTAACAATTAAGCGGGCCCCATAATTGGACTTTAGTCCAATCCATGTGGATAGCAATTCGAAATTTAGCAGGCCTCAGCATTGGGCTTCATCCCGGTCCAACGTGTTGCCCTTACCAATAATTAGAAACTACCTTCTGATAACTTTTTTGAGAAAAAGTCCAACTTTCACTTTGTTCAGAAAAAAGTCCATTGTCTCAACTGTGGGCTTGTCTTTATAGCCCAATAATAAAAGCCCAAAGCCATGTAACATCCGGGTCACCCGAGTACCCATCCCTTTTTCTTGAATGCTGCCTTGCTCGACAAGAAGAAAAGCTCCGCCTCAAAACATCATAAACCCAAAATAAAAATCTTACTGCTTAGCTCTCCTTCTTCGTTGAATTTAAGGTGGGTCCGATTCAGATCCACTTAATCGTTCTATAATTATCTCAATTAACTCGTACTTTAATCTCTCTGCAGGATATTTTGAAGCTCTAATTTATTGGGTCGAAAATGTTTCTCACAAGGTGAATTAAAAATCACGTTTTGTAGTCAGCTTTTTCGTTTTTCTAAGGTGTTTTGTTTTTGTAGTGATGTCTGATTTTTTATTTTTTAAATTAATTTTATTTAAGGACTGAGTATGATAGAGGAGTAAACACTTTCTCCCCAGAAGGCCGTTTGTTTCAAGTCGAATATGCCATTGAGGCTATCAAGGTTATTCTTATGCTGATCTATGTGTAAAAAGTTGTTCTCGAGTTATACATTTTGTGGTTTTTTTTTTTTTTTTTGAATTCATAGTTGTTGTGTTTTATTTTAGTTGGGTTCGACTGCAATTGGGATAAAGACCAAGGAAGGAGTGGTTCTTGCTGTTGAGAAGCGCATTACGTCGCCACTTTTGGTATGTTTATCTTCCATTTTTCGGTTATTTTCATTTTAAGGGTTTTGTTTTAATTCGAGGGACTGAATTTATGTCCAAGGAACCTTAGTTTTGAGCCTGTTTTGTCCTAATTTTATGTTCTATAACTGAGGGACTGAATTTATGTCCAATTTTGTAGTAGTGGAACCTTAATTTTGAGATTGTTTTGTCCTAATTTTCTGTTTTATAACTTTGTAGAACGTGTTTAGTTGCGCACTTATATTTGTATGTGAATAAAAGATCTAAATAAGATATGTTCTTTCTGTTTTCGAGTTTGAGTGACAAGTATGGTGGAATGTCATGAAAGTCAAGTTATCCTCTCCACCATTAGGATCTTGTTATAAACTTTGATGTCATGGTTCTTTCTTTTCCGCAATCATTTGACCATGCTGCTACATCATCTACTTCAGGCTCTTGCTCAAAACTTAGCTACAGTTCATTGTCATATTGTGGTTCTCATTGATACTAAAAAAAATTGTTGCATCTTTTGAATAATTATCACTCTTAATTGCCTGCAGGAGCCTAGCAGTGTTGAGAAAATTATGGAAGTTGATGAACATATTGGTTGTGCCATGAGTGGCTTAATTGCTGATGCACGTACACTAGTTGAACATGCACGAGTTGAAACTCAGGTACTTTTAGTCTATAATTCTTGTTATTATGCAGTCAATTATGTTGGTGGTAATTGCTAATATGGCTTTTTGCATTTTCTAGAATCATAGGTTCTCTTATGGTGAGCCCATGACAGTTGAATCCACTACGCAAGCTCTCTGTGATCTTGCCTTGCGATTTGGTGAGGGGGACGAAGAATCAATGGTTAGCCTCTTGTCACATTTTGTACTGATATTTGACTGTAGCGTATCAGCTAGTCCAAGAACAATTTTTTTTGTTTTTCTTTTTTCTCATGGTTTTCTTTCTTATTTGGTAATATGTCTCGTCCTTTCTCTCATGGACTATGCATGATCACTGATATAATTTTTAACATTCCAAGTTTGATGCGCCTCACCCATCTCTCCTTTGAGAGCTATATACTTGTAGTTGAATGCCAAATTACTCTCCTGCTATAATCCTTGGCCATTATATTTTTTCAATTTGTTATCTTTTGGAGCTGCTCCTGCCAAGTGTCTACTACTTCATATATTTGATTGAGGTCTTAAAATGCATTTTGATAATACTAATTCTCAAAGAGGCGCCTACTGTTCATGCCTCAATGGAGCGAATTGTGATGTGCGGGATGCACACAATTGAAATCTTAGAAATTAGTGCCGAAGAAGTTCTAAAACTATGTAATAATTCAGTGGAATAGTTAGTGGTTCACTTAATCTCTTACTCTTGTACAAACGAGATTTTGAACAATTTAGTTTTTCTTTCTAATTTTGATTCCTTTTATTTTATGCAGTCAAGACCTTTTGGTGTGTCTCTACTCATTGCTGGTCATGATGAGAATGGTCCCAGCTTGTAAGTATTTCTTTTGTTTAAATTTGATGGTATGTCCTGTTGCTTCTTTCGTGTACACGGACCTAATTTTGTAATGAAATTTTGGAATTTGTTAACTTTTGACCTACATTATCATGTAATAAAGGACAATTTGTAGCTTTCTGAGTGCTGAGACAGTCAATAAAGAAGTTATGGCGGTTCTTGCTTGCTAATTCGAGATGGAAAATATTGCAAATAAAAAGTACTGGGATCTGCTGCATGTGAGATTGCTGTATTCCCGATGGTTGCCGAATTTGTTCGTTCAATATTGATGAATTTAGAGAACGATTATATATCTATTGCAACATCAGGAAGTTTGATATTTTATTACTACATCTAATAGACATCAAAGAAAAAAAAATGAAAATAAAAAAATTGATGTCAAAGAGATAATGTACAGAACATCTTCCTGCCAAGTATCCACCACTAGCCTATGTTCCGTTGATCTTGATTTTCATTCCTTGTGAATCATGATTCCTGATAATCCTGTGGAGTTTGTCAATTATGTAAGCATATCTGATGAATTCTTATCAGCCAACAACATCAGCCATTCCTCAGGTGCCCGCTGCTTCTGATATGCTACATAGCATTTTGGCTTTCATAATTTGTTTGCAACATTCAAAGGTTCTGATAAATTCTAGTCCAACATCAGCATCATCCAATCTTCAGCTGCCTGCTGCTTCTGATACCTATGTGGCAGTTCAGCTTTTAAAAATTTCACTGCGACATTTGGGTTTTAGTTGCTAAATGCCTAAATGTGTTAGTGAGCGACGTCCTTTTTATTTAAACACGTGCTATTATTATTCTTACATAGCGCAATTTCGGAATCAAGTCATAGGGACAATCATATTATGTTTCCAGGTGTGGCTTATTCACTTTGATAATATAGATTTTGCATTTTTCACTTGCCCTGTAAATTCATATTCAAATGTCTTTCCTGATTTTGGAGCAAATTCATTTTGCCCTGTAATCAACCAATATAATCAATACTAACATGGATTTGTCATGCACAGATACTATACTGATCCGTCCGGCACATTCTGGCAATGTAATGCAAAAGCCATTGGATCAGGTTCGGAAGGTGCTGACAGCTCTTTGCAAGAGCAGTTTAATAAGGTATCTATTTGTTTTAATCTTGATAGTAACTTTATTCCTGGAAGCAAAGTTCTGTGTAGTTGTTTTAAGCTATTTTCAAGGTTATGTTGTTCCTGGATAAGTGTCCACAATGTAGTCAAAACGTGAAATATTTCTGTATTTTCATCTGTATCATATATTCATTGGTGTGCATACAGGATCTAACTCTCAAAGAAGCTGAAACCATTGCACTTTCCATCCTGAAGCAAGTTATGGAGGAAAAGGTACTTCTGGATGTAATTCAGATTTCACTTTAATGCTCTAATCCATATTACATAGCTTATCTTCGGTGCACCACCGCTCATCTCTCCTTGGATATCAGGTTACACCCAACAATGTTGATATTGCGAAGGTATCACCAACATACCATCTTTACTCCCCTTCTGAGGTTGAAGCAGTTATCAGTCGCCTATGAGAAGAGAAGTCCATCAATCGTTTTTCAATCTTTTTTTTATGATTCGCATTCCCATTATTGCCATGCTTGAACACGTTTTGTACTACTCTTTTAAGTGCTTTACCAAGTGTCAAATTAAACAAGAGAACTGCTGTTTAGTCTGTTGGCCTTCTCATCACTTGAATGAATTCGAGAACTTCTTTGGACTTATTTCTCTGCCCTTCTTGGTCGGGTGTTGTGTTGATCCGTGCATTACTTGTTTGCTTTAGCTGGTTTTTTGGTTACTTTTTTAACATCCAAAAAAAATAACGAAATTTACAGCTATTTGTCCTGCACCAATATACTTTAAATATTTTGCTCGATTAAATTATTTATAATGTCATGCGATGATTTTAGCAAAATTATATGTTCCATTACCCCCTATTTTGCATATAAATAATTTATACTACGACATTTATTTGGAACGCAACTAGAATTTTGTTAAAAAGTACACTTTCAATTAAAAACTAAAACACAGTAATAATAAGAATCAAATAAAAAACAAAATAATTTTCTGTTATGTTTTGTTATAAAAATTCTATTATGGTTACGCACAATTTCCTTTTTTGTTTTTTGGTAACAGTAAAATAGGCTCAAACTATGCAATGCACGAGGATATATTATGGAATCAATCTCCTTAATTATTAGTCAGTCAAAAGAGAAACAACAACTAGTGAAGGCCATGTTATTTCTGAAGGTGAGGAGGGTCTGAACAAATTGATGCTCAAAAAATTCAACTATTGAAGCTCAACCAAGAAAATTGAAAAAGGAAATGTTCTTCCACATTTAGAATTGCTCAGCTTCTTATCAATTACAGAAGGAATTCCCTCAGGTGGAGACTGAAGTTCAAAAAAGAAGGTAAAGTTCAGAAGATAGTACAGATTGACAATGTCCAAAGTAAATAGCTATAGGCATTGAAAATTTCTGATTGCTTAGTCTCCGGAAAAATGACTGCAAAGCCGGTCAGTCGCGGAATTCATCGATGAATCCTTTGTGGAATTCAGTGAGACGAGAAATGATGGCCGGTATTCTGTCTTCTTGAGGTAATATTGTGCACCTAAAATGCCATGTTCCAGGAACCTAACACAACGCATCACAGGCAACACATTATCAGTCAAAACTGACGTTCACAAGAAAAACTAAAGCTCAATTAGTCTGAACTGAATAGCCTGGGTTTTAAAGCCATTGCTAGTTTAAGCATATTTCATGCTATTTGATCCTATCCTTTCCAACTTGGGTATGGGTAATTTGTAACAGAAACGGCAATCACAGGCAGTTAACCTATTTAGATAAACAGAAGATGTAGTGCACTGGTGAGTTGGTTGATAACATTTTACCTGTCCAAAGCCAGACCCAGGGACAACTACTATTCCAGTGGCATTAAGGAGACGACGAGCATAAAATGCATCAGGGGCTGTGTTAACAGCTTTAGCTGCTTCTATCGCTTTCTTTGGCAAGTGAATACGAGGAAACAGATACATGGCTCCTTCTGCCCGGTTGCAGGTTACTCCTTCTAATCTATTAAATGCATCTTCCAGTTGCTGAAGATCAACAAATAGTAAACAGAAATGAGCGAGGAAACGAATTTAACGTACAAGTAGCAAGCCACCAAAAATAAATGTGTACTAAGTGCAATAATTAAACCTGATGGCTGAACTTTAAATTTTTTGTTCCCTTATGGTGTATGTTTGAACTTTATGATAGTCTTCATTTCCACCACAGTTATTTAGATTGTTTTTTCACATGCCACGCGAACAACTTAGCTATTTCAATCCAACTGTTAATACAATGTTTTTTTTTTTGCTTTTCAGATTTGGGTTTTCTTTACCTCTTTAGAGGTGAGTGTTTTAAAGAAAGCTAATTCATCCTCAAGTCAAAGCCTAACCTGGGCACGCCTTGCTAGGGAGGATAGGATTGCAACTTTCTCTGCAGAATAAGACCCATAGGATTCATCTCCCACCTGCACCAAATGGAAAAATTCGGAATACAGGTTACAAGTCTCTGAAATTGGATAGAGCATGGAGATTATACATTTTCTTTATGGATGTTGTATAATTTTAAATAGCACAGGCTTGTTATAAATCTCATAATTGAAATTTTATGGGTGTTTTTCTTTTTTATTCTCATGTCCCTGATTTACAGCCCCACTTTGAGAGTCTTGGTTCTTTAGGAAATGTCAAATAATGCTAACTTCCAAACTCACAGGTAATGATCTAAAACCCTTCAGGAACCTGTGAGCCGACCTCAGCTAAGAACGCATGGAAAAATGGATGCAGACAGTTTTCTACTGAAAAAATATTAAATCAAAACACTTTCCAATAACAAACATCCTTTTGCAGTTTCCTCAAATCAACTTTATCTGGCTTTATGTGATCTAAGTTGCATGTATTCAAAGGGGAAACATTGTTTCTTATCATTCTTCTTGTTTTCCTATTTTCTTACATTTTTTTATATGGTGGGTGATCACTGTTTGAAAACCCAACCAGACAAGGCAGTTGAGCCACACAGAGTGCTTTCCAGGCGGGGTTTCTTTTATACAATCGGTCAGGAAATAAATATGTTCTATTTCTCATAACTGGGATTGTTTTGCAGACATGGAGTCTACAGTGGTTTCTTGATGAAAACAGAGGAAATGAAAGAAAATAAAATGAATGCAGAAGGCGGTGCTGCTCCAAGCTGTGTAGAAATCTGTTAGGTTGAGCCTCACATTTCTTAAATTTTCAACAGTGAATTTGTCAGGGACATAGGGGCCGGTGGACAAGGCGATTTCGTGAGTGAAAATTGGAGAAAGAAAAGGGGGAAGCAAGCAAGCGTGAGAAATTGTGGCGTCACGGATCAATAGTGGCTGACCTGATGGTTGAACTAGTAACTCATGGTCCAGTCAAATTATACGCTTTTTGGTCTGATTTTTAAAACATAGTGAGTAATATCATGACCGGAGACAAAAACAAACTCACCTTTGGGGGTTCCATGACAAGGCTTGCAAGAATCTGTCCAGATATATTAGAACAAAGGTTCACTGACGCCAATTTGTATATTTGCTCCCTTATCTCAGGACTAAAACCAGTGATCTCCATGTAACCTCCTCTTTTTCCACATTCTCCATAATAACCTGAGGGAGTGAAGAAACAGAAACTCATCTATACTTTGAACAAGTTACTTAATAGTACTACCACATGCATTAGAATCTGACCACCATACCTTTCGACACAGATTGGAAAGATACTAGGGAAATATCTTTCTCCCCATAACCCATAGACCGGGCAACTTTCTTAAAAGAGTGGAACTGCTTGTCTGGAACATAAATATTTTCCTGGTATACCTGCAGAGGCCCAACCAATGTCATTCTATAATATCATTATCTCAAGTTAATGGCATTGAGGCTATACAGAGGCACATTATAGTTTCAGTTACTACCAAAACCAAGATAGCTAAAGTTTTCAAATCCACAATAACAATTCATTGAACTGGTTTCGATAATTTTGGGTTATTGTGGATTTCAAATCATTTTGAATTATTTTTTCAATCATGTGAATGGATTTAAAATCCACTTAGTATTAATGTCATTTGAAATCCTTAACTCCAAGCCTTTCAATCCAAAGTCAACCTAAATGTGCCACAACATTTTCTGGTGCAAAGTAAAGGTTGAACAGGATTGAGACTTTTAAGGACGCTGATTTACCTCATCTGCCAAAAGAACAAGTCCTTCCTTCTTGCAGAAATCCACAATTTGCTTTTGGTTGTTCTCAGCCAGAACCTTTAGCCGAAGCATTGAAATATTCAAATCGTTAGAATAGGTCCTAACTTAAAAGACCAATCAGATTTCAAGAAACACAATTAGCCAATACAGAAATGAAAAGTTATCATCTTCAATTAGAATTTACTGATTGTTTACCTGCCCTGTAGGATTGCCAGGATTTATGACCACCAAGGCCCTGACACTAATACCCTTTGACTTGGCCGTTTCCAACTGATTTTTAAGCTCAGAGATCTCCAGTCCCCATCCTGTTGCTTCATCAAGATAATAGGGAACCTGTGAAACATTAATAGATTGCTATCAGAAGCATCATATAGAGACATCCATCCTGCCAAAACTTAACTGTAGGAAACGAATATGAGATGTTTGAGGATTTAATTCTTTTAAGCTTGACATGAAGTAAAATTCAAAAGCTCATGAAAAGTAATTAAACTAAAATAAAGATTTGACAAATAAATTTCTCACTTCAATCTATTAAATGTAATACGTACAAGAGTTCCTCCGTGGAGAGCAATTGAAGCAGAATAAAGAGGGTATTGAGGAATGGGACAGAGAATGCCGTCATTCTTCGACCGTATCAGTAACTGCATCATCATATGAACCTGAAAAAAGAATGGGAAAATGTTAGATCAAACTTGGAATTGCTATGTTGTAGTTTTCTCCGAGTCTCGTTTGTAAAAACTAGAAAAGGCGTAGTATCTATACCGCAGGGCTTGCACCATCTGTCAAGAATATATCATTTGGATCAGCTGGGAATCCATCACGAGCTTCAATGCCAGCAGCAATTGTATCACGTAGTCCTCTGATACCCTAATTTTATAGAGTAAGGGAGATGTATGATACATCTGCAGACCAGTCCCAAATACTTCTCATGAATAAGGTTTCAGGGTAGGCCATTGTTACCTGACTGTGACTATATGCACCCGTTGCTCTTCCAGGAATTTGACCTAGGATCTGAAATGCTCGTTTTATGGAATCGGCGCTACAAAACCACCAGAAAAGAGAGGGGAAGATGGATTTATTAAAAAGAAAAATTGGATAAATGTATCAATGTGGATGAGCACACCAATAAACTTTAAATTCAGTCACACTGCAAAAGAGCATGTTTTTGGTATTTTTCACTACCCATGGAGCAAGAACAACAGAAAGGGATAAAAACTACATCAAATCTATCACTCAAGATCATGCTGATAGGAAGTCCACAATATGCCAGATAAAACTGAGAAGACCAGGATCCATAAATTGCAATTTCTTCTTGTTGCAAGCATTCCTTGTACCTGGTTCATCCTCTGGCTCATCCCAATGCATTAGTGTCTATGTTTTAAGTTTCAAGATTGCTGTGTGAATCATAAGGTTTAACTGTGATTCGAGTTTTGGCTTTTGCAACAGCCAAAAAAAAAAATTCTCATCATAGTATCCGAAATTACATAAGTTAAAGACAATTCCTTCCAGTAAGATTAGGACTGACATTTTTGTGAACTATAGCATATATTTGGAAATAGCAACAATATGATCTCCAAATAAGTACCAAACAGGAAATAGTCATCCAGTACAACACTGTTTGTATGGACTTTCATGGCAACAACAATGCAAATTTTGGGGCGATATTAAGTATACTATTTTGGCGAGCTTCACCTAAATAAACTCTTTGTTTCAGCTTTATCCAAAATATCAGGATGGTCACATAAAGCAAGGACCTGAAATTAGAAGTGAAGATGTTAGAAGCATAGACATCATAACATTTTCTAAAGTCCGAGGCAGCTATGCATCATACACACCTCTCTAAAAAAGGTGATTGGCTGCTGGCCAAGGGATTGAGGATTTCCGATATTGCAGTACAGTATCTACCAAGACAAGAAGACAATAAGCATAACTGCAAAAATTCACTTTTGATAATTCTTTGAATTATAGTGAATGGAAAATATATAATGAAATGGGTACCTCATCAAAAGGATGAGATTTTGGGTTGTTCTCCAGTTCTTCTTGTAGTTTCTGTTGAAGAAAACATGTGAGACAACAACCCCCAGAGTAAATAGCTGGTTTTAAGTTCAGAAACCACACACGTATAATCTGTAGCAACTGTAGAACTTATAATCAATTACCTGAGCAAGGATCACAATTTCTCCACGGACAGCATACTCGCACTCCAAAACCTGGAAAAGAACTTGGCAATTAACTGTAGGTTGGAACATAGTTTGAAAGAGTTATCAAATGCTGTATAAGCAACCCTCAGAACTAAATCTCACAAGAAATTAAAGTAATTAAAAGGCAATGTGATACTCGTACTAGATGGAAATTATTGAGCTATAAATCCACCGAGCAATGAAAACAACCAAATAAAATTTGTGACTATAGATTTGTTCTTGAGCCACAACGAAAACATCAAACACCCACCTAGAGATATAAAGACAAGCATAAATAAACTGCACGGGAGGTCATTTTTTATAAATATAATAATCAGCAGGAGACATGTGAAAATCACAAATCCATCACGACGGAAATAGAACAAAATAAAGCGGCAGATAATGGGGAAAAACAGTGAATCAACACACCACCCTATGGCCCCACAGCCACCACAAACTAAACCCCACTGAAGTTCAGGAACACAAATGAAACAAAAACAAAAAAAAAGAGAGGATAAATTCATAATGAGACAATAAAAGTAAACACTCTTTTCAGAACAAGATTCAAAAGCCATGATCAAGACCAGCTAAAACTTGTAATGATCATAACCAAAACCGAACACATAAAACCCACCAAAAGCATTGCAGCAATAAAGAAAGTGAAACCCAAGGCCAGGAATACAAGTCAAATCCCAGATCAAGATTCATGTAAACCGCTATCAACCCAGAAGGATTTGAAAAGGGAGTTGAAAAAATTACCTTGGGATTGATTGTATCAATATTGATAGGATTGAAAGCCATAGAATCAGAAGAAGAAAGATTAGGACTAAACTTGGTATTCAAGAAACACAAGAGAAATGCAGCAGAAGACAAAAGTTGAGATTTTTTGACAAGAGGTGGGGATGCTGCGACACGGAAATGAAAATCTTGTGGCTTTTTCAGCTGTGAATATAAATGGAAAAGAAGAAAATACCCAATTTATAGGGAGCGAGGGGGAAACTTCTTGTCAATTTCGTCTGCTTAATTTGTGTATAGAAGAAAATAAAATAGCGGTACACCAGCCGAGGTGTGTGTCCGTTTGCCTTCTTGTCCAAACAACCTCCCTTATTGGAACAATTCCAATGTGCTCCTGATGCTGACCGCTAACTTGTGTCAGATTAAACTGTTGGCTCATGACAGATTTTAGGACAGCACTCGATTTCATTAGGCTGCATTATGATATTGAAACTTATTTACTGTAGGGCACTGTTGCATATAAATAAATTCAAGAATTGGTAAAATTTAATATTCATTTGTTCAGGTGGAAAGAGAGTTTGAAATTTTATGTAGGGAAAATGTATCAATATTAATAAGAGCATACAAAATATTTTAATTATGTTATGGTCAAGTGAAATTCCGAGAAGATAAAAATTAACTTGTCAGCCAAAGTTATGAGCTGACAAGAGAAAAATAATAAGGAAAAAACTTGTAAACAATATTTTGACTTGGAACAAGGTCAAATGAATGGTTTAAGCTTTGAGAATTAGAAATTTGGTTTGCTCTTTAACAATTTTTTCCAAATGTGCCTGCTGGACCATTGAAGGGCTATGGCCTCTTTCATCTCTAGAAAGTCTAAAATGAACCAATGTTTTAAAAATTTAATAAATAATAATAATAATAAAATGCAAAACACTCGCTTTAACTAAAATTAATGAGGCAAAGTCGTCTGGATAACAATTAACCGCAATTTTTTATCATCAAATCAAAATTCACAAGTGTGTAACCATATTAATGTTACAAGACCCAAATGCTGGAGAACAAAAGGAAAAGGGAAAAAAAAAGAAAAAAAAAGTATAGACAAACTACCCTTTGATCACTAGGTTGAATCAAAGGTGACACTTGTAGCCGGCAACCATGAAGGACCCTCAATGAAGGACTCTACATTATATTTTGAGGCTTCTGCCGCCGTAAGAGTGGGCTTATATCCAGCCCATGTAACCCGGTTGCTCGTGCTTGCTCCCGGGCCAGTATTTTGATACTCAGCATAGAAAGTGGAGCTAGGTGGATCCACATTCGAAACCCAAGAAATCCAACCTTTAGGATCCAAGAACCCACCAATACTGGTTTCCATTATAATTGTAGTTGAATAATCCTTCCATGGCCTGCCTAGATATGTTGGGGCAGTGAGTGTGTCCAATGGGCTCATTGAGCACCTCTGGATGGAAATGCCAGTGTTCTGATTCGGGTCCTTCTTGCCTTGTGCAGTTATTGTCACAAACTGATTAGACAGAGGCTGCCTAGGCAAAATGTTGCAGTTTTGGAACACAACTGCTGAGTTACCAAAGATGAAGTCGATTGTCCCTGTTATGTCGCATTCGCGATAGAATTGGCGGTTGGAGTGAGCGTAGAGGGTGTCTTGGAACGCGTCGAACGAGCATCGGTAGAACACCGACTGGTCGGAGCCCGACCGGAAGGCCACTGCCTGGTGCTTTGCTGCTCCGGCTGTGTTTATGAACCCTATGTCTCGAGCGATGAAGCCTTTCCCGGCAACCGCTGGTGAATGAGAAATAAAATTGATGTAGGTCATCATATTGTTGTCTCATATCCACTTGGTAGATCTTATATGTGCTTTAATTTTTTAACTATAACAATCTTATCGAAGTCAATACATAGATTTACGTGATTAATCCAAATTGGGCTATGTTCACAGAAATTCACTTATCATAATAAAAGATAACACAGTTATCAAAAATCTCGTGCTA
Source organism: Paulownia fortunei (assembly GCA_019321725.1). Lineage (NCBI taxonomy): Eukaryota > Viridiplantae > Streptophyta > Magnoliopsida > Lamiales > Paulowniaceae > Paulownia > Paulownia fortunei. The sequence goes on along the minus strand of CM033118.1, from coordinate 287,035 downwards.
ATCTTATGTGATCGTGAGTCTAAAACTTTAAAACATGTCATAAAATTGATACAATTCTAAGGTTAAGGAAGATTTTTGCTCTCATGTGACCTCTTTAGTATATATTATCTTCTTAATTTGCCAATGGCCAACTACAGAAAAATAGTATTAGTGATGGAAACAAGATTAGAACAAATTCTAGTGATTGAGGAAGGGTGTCACCATTTTAAAAAAGAATGAATGCCCTTTTTTCATCTCTTAATATTAATAAAATATAATCATATGGCAGTGGCAGAGTAGGCCACATTGTCGCTGCATCTATTGACATAGTCTCATTTATTCTCTTAACTTGAATTGTTCAAACTTGCCTTTGATATTGTTATACTCCATATTTGTCCTATTGACACGACTACTTAACAAGAAAATGTAGTGAACTATGGCATCCCTAGAAACCCTCTCACAAATACTCATTAAATTGACAAAAACTGATTTTTTGTTCCAAAAATTCTTTTTTGACAATTACATATATCTTTAATTTAGTATTTTCACAGAATGTATCTTTAAGAGAATAAGAAAATTAATTTATTTATGATATTGACTCCCAAAATCACCTGGTCCTAAAATGCACATGGCGGGATCTGAAACTCTTGATTTTAGAAAGAACATGCATAACTGTTATAGGTGGGGGACATTAAGCCATCAAATCACATGGCACTTAGCAATGTCAGATCAAGACTATGTGAGAGTTTTCACTTTCACATGGCATATTGCTCCTTCCCAACCAAAGTTTAAACTAAAATGCTTGCCCATTTATCCACAAATTCTATCGTTCAATTTACTAATCAATGAATGCGTCAATTATTTCTAAAAAAATTGAGACATAAACGGGACCAGAGTGTGAAACAAATTTAACAGACAACAAACTATAATTTGATCAAAACAAAGTGCATTTGTAAACTTACCAAACGTGGCGGTGGAGAAAGTCGGAGTACCATCCACGAAATTCTTGCTACCGGAGACAATGGTGGCACTTTTTCCGTCGCCGTATATCATCACATTCCAATAAGACTTCTCCAATACCACATTCTCCACATATTCCCCGGCCTTCACGTATATGACGAATCTCGTTTGGCTCTTCTTCGGAATCTTAGCCACCGCCTCATTGATTGTCCTCACATCTCCGCTGCCGTCCGCCGCCACCGTCACATCCGGCTTTGGCTCACTCTCCTGGAGCAGCCGCCGGTCACTCGCCGCAACCCAAATCGGAAACCCCGACCCCGCCTCCCCCAGCAGCCGCCTGTGAATCGGAATCTTGAAATCTCCAAGTATCCCGAGAAGTTTGGACACGATGGCCAAACTGTTGCTCGCGAATTCCGTGGAGTTCTTCATCAGAAGCTTGATTTCTTCCACGAAAGTCGCGTTTACCTCTTCCAGGGCGTCGAAGCACGTTTCTTGGTCTGTTACGACGGTGCTCAGCCACGTCTTTAAGTCGTCGATTCTGGTTATAAGCTTCTCGCCGTTGTGCAACGAGGATATGGACTCGTTGAGGGAATCAACGGCGTCGTTTAGCACCGTGCCGCACACTTTCAGCTCTTCTTTCACCAACGGGTCATCTGTTCTGTTCATGTACTCATCGGAAAAGTGGATAGCTTCTCCAGAGAATCCATGACCACCATTAATGAAAACTGAAAAACATTTTCCGGGTTTGTAGAGTTTGAAGACCTCAAGCTGGTGAAACACGAGTTTGGATGCTGGGTGACGCTGCAGATTGATTTAATAGCCGCCGCCGCCGTCGAAGTGGGAGTCGCCGGAACTTCGCCGGAATCGCTCTTGTTCTTGTTGCGAGCTAAAGTTCCGGCTACAACTCCGATTATCAGGACTGATAATAGGACCAGTGAAATGGAAAGAATGATTATACGCTTGCGGGTTTTTCTTCTGAATGCAGCTTCTTCTAGCTCGTCTACCTTGCCGTAGCCCTTGAAGGACTTGACGGTATCCATTGCTGATGACCACAAATTCTTTCAGCTAGATTTTTACTGTTATGAATGTGAGAGAGTTCTGTGAGATTCAGAGCTTTTGAGACTTGTCTTGCTGTCTTATGCTTTGTTGTCTTTTTATAGAAGCGTGTGTATTGTGTAGTGGTGCTTTTTTGGTTCTATATTTGTTTATTTTAAATATAGATCTGATCATTTGTTTACAACTTTAGATGTTCGATTGGACAAAATCTTGTTGATTTCACTTCATTATAAAAAGAGAAAACGCCCTTCCAAGACCATTGGATTTAATACACTGGTTTTTCTTTAGAAATTAAAATTAATCAAGTACATTGGATTGGATTTATCAATAACTGATTTTATTTTATTTTTAATACAAAATGTTTACATGAATTATAAGTTGATTTTTACATGTTATTAATTGGGATTTATTTTTATTATTTTTAAATCATTGAAACGCATTCAATCATTGATAATCGTTGAATTTTAGTTAGATATTTTTCACTGCTTATCCTCTCAATTTAACAATGAAGGAACTAATCCAAGCAAGAATTTCACAACATATTGGCTACCATTCAAACAAATGTTTTCCACCTTTTACCTTCATCAAATTAAAAATAGAGAATACAGAATAAAAATATTTTGGCTTTTGATGATTTAAAAAGTCTAGTTCTTTACTCTACAATTTTTGACAATTTCAAAGTTCTATTTCATTTCGCTCCACATTTTTTTACTTGAAATCTTATAACTTTACCAATAGATCTTGCAAGTGGTAAAAATAATTGAGACTTCAAAACTTCATCATATATATGAACTCTTGGGAACAAGTTTACTGAACATGTAGTTATTTATCCAATTCCTCCAAGGACGTGGTCCAGCATAGCATGGTGATGGTACCCCAAGCAGTAGCAGTTGTACCTCACATAAACTCTAGTGGGCAGCACATAGTGAGATGAGATAGCCGGATAAGGGTTCCCTCAACCCAACAAAACACGACACACAGAAGGGACACAAATCTACGAGAAATCTCCATATGTAAGTTTCAAGATTATCATATCCCATGTCTTTCTGTGCCCCCCCCCCCCCCCAAGAATTTGTATGTAATAAACTACTATTTCAATGTGCTTATAAATTATTCCCATGAAATCAATATAAATCCTCGAAGTGGGAACCATAATGTCTATGCAACACAGATATGTATTATGTGTGAATTTGTATATACATTTGTTTCCTGATAGGAGAAAAGCATATTAGGTTATTGGAGTGCCATTAATGCATATTGTTTTCCAATTTAAGCATACACTGTTTTCTTGTATGGTCCAAGTTTATGGTGATTCAATAAAGAAAAAAAAAATGTTGAATTGTTATGTTTTTTGTTGTTTCACAACTCGTGGAAAATTAAATTTGAAATAGCATGATTGAGGGGACCATGTTAGAATTCTAACACAATGATTTTAAGATACTTTTTTTGACATTTGAACTAGAAGAGATTATAGGTTCACATTGTTTCTCTTACACTCATTTGTTTGATGTTTTATTGGTAAACTTTTATTGTGTGATGTAAATCAAGAAAACAAAAGAAATTGTGGTTCTTAAAGTTAATTTTAAACCTCATTAAACCTATTCTCGTCCATTTTAGGCAATAATGGAGACTCTTGGAAAATGAGTGGCCGAATGGGCCTCATGGGCCAGACTAGGGCAAGGAGGCCCTTAAAGGTCCACTATGATTTGGCTTCATTATTTTGTTCTCAGGATTAGTTAATTATAACGTTATTAATTACTTACTTAGGGCCACAAAAATATACTTAAGCAACAAGCCGAAAAGTTTAGAGTCAATGATTATGGTGTTTGAAGGATTTAACCTAGAATCTTTTGTTGAAAGATTCTGAAATTTTCATTAGTAAAGAGATGAGAGTATATTTGACTATTTTTTATACTATGAGATAGATATAGGTAGCAAGAATCCAAAATGTTACAATTTTTTCACATGGAGATGTGCAAAACTAGTTCTTGATATGCTTGAGTGAGTCACCAAGCAGCCTAGGTAAGGTAATATAATTTTCTCATAATTTGTTCAACGAATGTTATTACACTCATTTATTCGAGAAATAAGATTATCCTATTTCAATGCGTTTTTTAATTTGACACGAACCCAAAAGCAAGAGCGAATCAACACTATGATACATTATTTTCTATTGATATTGTTTTTTTGACAATTAATGGTAATATACTCGACAAATTGTTAATTTATCTTATATTGACTTAATACTTTATTCATGCTAAAATTAAAAAAGAAAAAGAAAAAGAAAAAATGTCTCAAATCCTATCTATGTCTAATATCATTCGACTCGGAAAACCTAAAAAAAAAAAAGTTGGAGATATACGACGCCTTCATTCGAAACAAAAATAAAAATAAAAAATAAAAAATAAAAAATAAAAAATAAAAATTACAGCCCACTGAAAGAGCATAAGTTTGGGCCTGACCCATATTTTTAAAATTAGCACGTTCCTTTGCCCCAATTGCAAGTGAACTAGACTAGAAAAGTCAGCTTACAAGATTTGGGCCCAATAGCCACAATTTGAGTCCAAAACACTGATCCTTTGACCCTGCAAAGTTTTATTTTGACAGAGATGCAAGGGCCAAGAAGCTTTCTTTGTGCTTTGACATTATTACATTTTAGTCTTAAGGTTTCGTGTCTTTTCGTCAATGACTATAAGTTTATGTTCGAGCAGTACTTAGATTAGTAATTGCTCTAATCCTTCTTCTTTGATTCTATTTTCTGTTATGGATTCCCATGTTTAAATTTGACTTGGCGAAGGCCAGGCGCGGGCACGGAGAGACAGTAGTTTAAAGATTTGAATTGCACAACGGCACACACGCTTCTTCATGCATGTTCTATGGTCATTTGGACCATCACTCTTTTTCTTTCTTTCTTTTTCTTTTATTCCTTGTTTCCATTCTGTGCAATTGTTCTCTCAGGTATATATGATCAGAGCTTGTTGTATTAACATGCATGTCTAAGCTATGAATTACATACAACATCAAAATGTGACTAATTGCAAAATTGCATGGCATTATAAGTTGCAACAAGTGATCCTATCCTAGGAAAAAGACATATAAACTCTAATCTAGAGCAGAACTACATATACGGGCATCAAATGATAGATTTCGAATAGGCCAGCGGGTACTCCAATCATCCTACGGCGGCTTGAACCTGGAACATAGAACATGGCAACTGAGTGAAACTTCCAATGTCGGAAAAGGCATCAATCTTTGGAGAGTTAGAAGTTACTTGTTCTGCGTGGGATTCGATCTGCTTGGAGGCACTCTTCGAAAGCTTGATTTCATCTTTTTGTACTGATTCTTCTTGTTTTGGTGCAAATCCTTGAGAGTTTGTGAAGATGAAGGCTTGTTTGTGGATGGTGATGTCTTTGGTAGAAGGGTCCGGGTTGCTTGTGCTCCATGAACGTGGAAATGCAGAATGAGCACTAATGCAAGAACTAAAGCAGCCATCATACTGAGATGGGACTTCATAACTGATGATGTAGTATTATAAGGCATTACAAGAGAAGAGACTTAATTTCAGAGGGACATTCTGAGATGATATGTCTGTCTGTTGAGTGCTTGTGCTTGTGCTTTGAGCCTTTGCTGGTTTGGTAGAAGAGATGGAGCTTAGATTTTTTTTGTGGTGAGATTTGAAGGTGATTAAGCCCTTGTTGGGTGCGATTTATATATCTTTTGTTTATTGTAAAAATTCTGGTTGGAATCCTATGCAAGTCAAGTGGGATCATGTGAAGATTGTTTGACTGCTGGCTACAAGATTAGTATGTTACAGTTTCAGTGTGGTCATGTGATTAGGCACGTGATTATAGTTTATAATCCTTTAGCTGATGAAGTTTATATATTTCTATTACTTTGTTGCTGCATGTCAGGATTTTATGTGGTGGTCAAAGGAAAAATAGAGGGCTTCTTTTTTGTTTTAATCTGTTGGAATCAAAACTGTGGATCTTTATGAGTTGGCTTTGCTTTGTCTTCTTACTTTCTACTATTGAAATCTAACTTGGTTGTTCATGATGACTACTTCAAGCTCAAGTTTCTTGTTCTAGATGTGTGCCTGTGTGGAGGTGGAGGTGGAGGTGGAGGTTTGTAATTTCTCATTAAATATGTTTAAGTTTTGGTCTCTTTTATTATTAGCATTCTTTTCAAGTCATGACGTCAAATGATTCTCTAAATATTAAACTCTCAAAAAAGCAGTCTCCTCGGAATTGTAAATCTTGACGAAGTTGCATTTTCGGTGGTTTAGTTTAAGAATTTTATCATCTTAAAATTAGTAGTATTAGGTAAGAAAAAGCCATTAATTTAGCGCCTCCCATGTTGTCTCAAATCTCTATGCATTTTGCACTTTACACTTGTCTCTCTTTCACACATTAACTGTGTTGCTACTATTGCCACCCCTACCGAGAAATCTGCAGAATTAAGTTGCTGAGAAGAGTTAATTGTCTCAAAAAATTATTTGAGAAAATATGTAACACTTTTGGATAATCTTTCGTGAACTTAGAGAAACTCAGCCGCTTAAGGGCATCGTATCAAGAAAATGGTCTGTATCTAAACACTCTTCTACACACTAGTGAACATTTTCGTTATGACATCGGTTCATAAACTTAGGGATCCACTTAGATAAATTTCATCGGTTATTTTTTGTTTTATAATGTCATTAATTAATTGATCACTAAATACAGTATTGTGACATTGCAATACTAAAATATAAAGTTGTGACTTGTGTTCTACATATTTCAACTTACAACAAATGAAGATACGTTTTTATTTTTGAATAAATTTAAAATTTATGAGGCAATTAAATAAAAATAATTCCACACAAATATTACAACTTGTTAAGCTAACTTGATCATTTCCCCTAAAGAAGACATAAATATGTTTCAATAGTTAATATAAGAACCCATAAAGTTAAGTTAGGAAATATAATTTAAAAAGTCAATAAAAAAAAACAAAAACAAAAGAAACAATTAAAAACAATTATATAGGGAAAAACAAAGTTTAGATCATCATCACCCCATAAATCAAAACTTGACCCTATTGATTTAGACACGGGCGAAGGTTTTTAAGCTCCGCTAAAGCGATTAGTGAACTACTCGAAGTTGAGCGAAAAGTCATCTGTATCCTTACTCATATCAACTCACATCAACATATTTAGGGTTAAAAATGTCTTCTTCCTACCCATTAAAACTTAAAAAGTCCGCGTTGTATTATAGTTTATACCCACAAATTCCTCTGCTGCCCCAAATTTTTTCAAATCGGAAAATTCCATAAATTAAATTGTAGAGCAAGGTTCTTCGAGATCAAAGGACTGCAAAAGGTGGAGGTGCCGTGATGATTTCCGCTTAATAAATTCGTTGATTTTGCTGTTATCGATCACTGGTATGTGTGTATGTGTTTATGCTTGATTTTTATTTTTTTCAATTATGGTTGGGTTTTGGTTGAAAATGCGTCGAATTTGAAAATGCTGAATTGGTTAGTTTTCTGATTCGATTTTTGTGTGTTTTTTTCCACTTATTCTTGTAACTAGATTGAGATGTTGGCCTTTCTGTACCCTTTTTTTTTTTTTTTATGTTTGTTAACTAAAAGGAGGAAAGATTAAACAAAAAGGATGCTGAATCATGAATATCATATATGACTGCTGAATTTTATTCAAGCGTGGCAATAGGTTTCTTTGGTAGTAAATTATGGATAAGTTAGAAAAGAACAGCTAACAATTTAGTTCAGATTGCTTTAGTTGACTAATTGTTAGGATGTTACCTTATTCGTATTCGTATTCATGCATTCTCCATTTTAATAACTGATTCTGAGTAGCAATGTTGTTAAGAAAGAGTAGTATGTCAAGAGAATTTGGTTCTTCATAGTTTTATCACTCGTTAGAAATTTGTGTTAATTTATCTGAGAGCAATAATGGGAGCAGCATCAAAGGTGGTATGCTTCTCGAGAAATGCTGACAACGCATCCATCAACTATGGAGTAAAATGTGATGCTCTTCGATTATGATGTGGGAAATAGGCAACTGAACCTAAAACCAGCAGGTGAGATCGACGTGGTGCATCGGGGAATTTACCCAAAATGCTCAGGTTGGAATGGAAAAGAGAAAATCAAGTTAGAATAAAGTGAATAATACCAATTTGGATGTCAGATCAGAAAATCAAGTTCACCAGTTTCTTCTACCCTTCTGATGCGACCTCCATTGTTTTTATTGCTATTAGTGGAACCATGAAATTAGGATTTTTTATTCTGGTTAACTTCATTCTGATGGTAAATGTGCGCGCATTTACTTATCCATGTTGGGCAAACTAAGATGTTCGTGGATCACAAATTTTGTCTGTCTTCTGCAAGAAGGGCAAGGTGCATGAATAATTGATTCTACCATTGTTGTATAGTTTCAGTTGTTTACATAGGTCATCTACAAAATCTGTATGCATTCATCCTGGAATTGCTGTTTATGTCTTTTCTTTGGAACTTGTATCGCATAAATTTGACGATATGGCTTCATTTTGATTTTTTTTTTTTTTTTAAAGAGGAGGAGGAGAACTTGCTCTTAAAGTTTTAAAAGAAACTTTTATTCTACTGGGGAAATCCAATTAGAGGCGGTGGATAAGATAAGGATCTCCTGGATTTCTTGCTTTCAATTTGTTGATTTATTGGTTAAAGATGGCTGAAAAAGCATGTGTAAAGCGCCTCCAAAAGGAATACAGAGCACTCTGTAAAGTAAGTTATCTTTTACTCGTGAAATCTTCAAAAATCTCGTGCATATTGATTACTTCATTTCATCTTCCTGACGAGCACTTTTTCTATTATGTTAAAATTTTGAAAATATTATAAAGCTCCATTTATGCAGGGTTGGATAACTTTCTCGTTAGTTGTTTCAATTTGATAATTAAAGCGCTGTCTGTGTGCAAAATATTTGGCTAGCTTAGACTCATCTATGTACTTGAATCCTTTACCACTGTCACCCATAAATGCCAGCCTTTGCTCTTATTATGCTGTGGTTTTGATTTTGGGATACGGGTGTTTTAGAAATTGAAGACTATTTGAGTTAACTGTATTATGTTGGTGATAGTTTGTTCATGCATTTTCAGGAACCTGTTTCCAATGTGGTGGCACGCCCCCTTCCAAACGACATTCTTGAGTGGCGTAAGTTGCTTCCTTGCTTATGTTCTTTACATTTGTGTGATTGTGAAATGTGACATTTCCTGAGCATAATCAGATTCTTTAAGCTCATGTATTGTATCTATTAAAGGAGTAGATTTTTTGACATGCAGATTTGAATATATCTTTCATTAAGACAATGATATTTTACTTTCTTCATGTGTATATATCCACTTCTGCTTTTGTTTTTTCATTGCATGTTTCTTTCTGCTGCTTTATTTGGCAACATTATGGTTCTTACATCTATCAACTGCTGCATCAGTCCTGCAAGATATGCTTAGTAAACCATGATATGGGCTAAATGGATATTCCTTATCTCTTGTCCTTCATATCCTTCTGAGTGGATTGGAATTGTCCTTCATCATATATACTTCTTATCTCAGACTTGCGTGTGAATATGTGGCTGAGTATTTACATGTTAAGTTGGGTTACATATGTGTATGGCCATCGATATGTTGCAAATCTCACTTTTTTTCAATATGAAGAAGGTTATAAAAGTGAAGGCATTTGATATAATTTTGTGAAATCCCTCATTACATATGTTTATTGCCTTTTGTGTCTTTATCATGTTTCTAGAGTCATTAACCAATGTTCCTGACGGCTGCTGCATTGTGTTTGCCTTATCCTATCTTATAGTTTCTTCGTGTGCCAAGCTGATCCTTTTGCTTAATTCTGTGGTCAGATTATGTGTTGGAGGGAAGTCAAGGAACACCCTTTGCAGGTTTCTGGTTCTTGTATTTGTTCACTATGTACACATTGAACTTATTTAGTGTGAGAATGCATAGTGTTGTGTGTGTGTTCTGCATGTGCTTGCTCATTTCTTTCAAATTCTTGAGATCTTCTTTTAATGCTTATGTTGCTACTACTTAGATTTCTGTTTGTGTTATAAATTGCCCCAGGTGGATATTACTATGGAAAGATAAAGTTTCCGCCAGAATATCCATTTAAACCTCCAGGAATCAGGTATTGTTGGTTCTGGTCAAACATAGTGGTTGCAAAGCATCGTGCATGAGCTTTGTTGATGGCATGATTTGGCTCATTTATTAGTAGCTGTTTTATGAAAAATGTTGTTTACCTCCTTGTAGTATGACGACTCCAAATGGACGCTTTATGACACAAAAGAAGATCTGTCTGTCTATGAGTGATTGTAAGTTTGTTGGACTGACTTTGACATATCAATTTCTTTTATCTTCTTACTTATGTCATGTCATTTTCCAGTCCATCCAGAGCTTTGGAACCCTATGTGGTCTGTCTCAAGGTATAGAATTGTCACCTCTGCAAATATTTTCTTTCTTTCCTTCTTTTTTTTACCTGTTTTGAGTTTCTTTGTGCTGATTTCTGCCGCTATTTACATGCAGCATATTGACAGGGCTCCTTTCGTTCATGGTGAGTTCTTGTTAGTTTTGTGGGTGAAAGAATACGTTGGAGTTTATTTTTCCAATTGGCATTGCATCGTGTATATCCGTGTAGGAAATAGTTTCCCAATCCAAAGTCGAGTTAAATGAGATTCGGATCTTCTCTGAATAACTGGATGGTCTTTTTGATCTATTGTGTTTCAGATGGACAATAGTCCTACCACAGGCAGTGTCACAACTACAGAAGAAGAGAAACAGAGGCTTGCAAAGGCTTCTCTGGCTTTTAATTGTAAAAAGTGAGTTTTACAAACCAAATGCCTCTTTCTTTCTTTCTTTTTTTTTTCATGTGTTGGCTTGTTTTGCTTTCGTTTATCATATACCGAATTCAGTTTGTTTGCATTACTAAAACATGCTGCGAATGGGATAACAACAGAATAACTTCTATGTTGCTTCTGAATGATGGACAACTTGTGCCGTGTTTTAATTTTTGCATTTTCTGGATGGGCGACTCACAATTTGTCTTTGTCCACAACAGTCCGACCTTTAGAAAACTCTTTCCAGAGTACGTTGAGAAATATGAGGAACAACTATCAGCTGAGCAATCTTTAGAGCAGGCAGCACGAACATCTATTCAGGATGAAAATTTTGAACCCTCTTTTAAGAAGCAGGATGCTGAGGAACTGCGAAATGTAGAAATCCCGAAAGATTTAAATAACCAGCAGAGGCGGCGGTCTTTCCCTTCCTGGTTGTCGTTCGTGCTAGTTTTCATTTTTGGTATTGTAATGGCCCTGCCTCTGCTTCAACTATGATGCATAGGCAGCAATGAGCCAATGATTGAAAATTTTAAGTGTGCTTAGGGGGCACATTACTGTCTCGAATCATGATGTGAGTTAATATATTTCTCGATCTCCTTGAATTCTCATGTACGAAAATGGGATTTGTATAGCGGTCGTGCTAATGAAGGGAATCCGTTAGATGTCCATCTTGTATGTCTCCTGTATACTGCTATTTTGTTTATAAATTTCATGGGTTACATGTCTGTATCGTGCTAATGAAGGGAATCCGTTAGATGTTCATCTTGTATGTCTCCTGTATACTGCTATTTTGTTTATCAATTTCATGGGTTACATGTCTGTATCCCTATCTTCTACGGGGGATTAATTTTCACAAACTCCTCCCACGAACTACAGAATAAAAACTCTCGTAAAAGATACTACATTTTAATAGAAATATTAAAAGAGAGAGGCATCCAAACACCTGGGGACCTTGAGAAGGACATAGCCAGATTTCAACCTCAGCTGAACCACAAATTAGTCATGCAATCCTCGGATTTGTCCAACCCTGCTTTTGTGATCTTTTGTGAACCACTTAAGCTTTCACTTTCCTCTAAAAATGAGCTCATTTCATGCCGCCTTATTTTTTAAATCAACGCCTCCAAAACATGCGGCTAAAAAACTACACCTTGATACTTAACACATACAAAAGTAATAACGATAGATATTAGTTGTGGTTGCCTTACAATTTACTTTATCAGACAAAGTACTAAGCTGATACATATTTTCTATCATTATACATAATTCCATTTTTCCAGAGGTAGCAGAAAAGGGCATTCGTCTTCATTTGGATTTCATTACAAGGTAAGCATATTAAAGCACAAATAATATAAAAATAATAATAATATAATAATAATAATATCAGTCATGTTTCTTTTTTTGTACTTAATGGTTGCATAATCTTTGATGTGAAAGCTACATATTCCTTTTATTGATCTTTTCCTTTTATTAAAGCTGGATTGATTTTTATACTTTTGTCTTACTGGGTTATTTTCATTTTTTGCATTAATTATTGAGAATAACAACCTTCTCCAATACGAAGCCTTTTCCTTATTATATGCTAACGTCAGTGGTAGCTTTCACTACCTATCCAACTACCAAAAGTTTCTATAAATTCTACTACACTCTCATGTGAAGTAATCAGGTTAGCTGGCCTTTACATTTTCGACATATAAAAACAGAAGAAAAAATGACAAAAGAACAAAGCAAATGAGTCAATGAATTGATTGTAAAGATCATTTTCTTATGTGATTTGGTCCCTCTCTGCAAAGTCAAGAACAATAGTAAGGTAACATACTCTTGTCATTTACTTACTTTTATCAGGGAAGATTTTGATTTTCATACTGACAATTGTGATGAAGAGAAAATTGCCAAGACTTCTGGGTTCTTGCTATTATTTATTTATTGATAGGTGGAACTTTTGTTTCTATTGAATGCCAGGAAAGGATGAACAAGTCTCCAATTCGCCCAAGATATGAATCTGCAGATTACTGCAGTAATGAGTTTGATTATCAAGAAGATTTCACTCAGGTTTGTTTTCCACTATGTAATATTTTTTTGTCTTCTGAATCCTGATTCTAATTTTACATTGGCGTCTCTTTTCAGTTCTTGGAAGAAGCCAGAAAGAATGCATGCAAGTGGACTTCAAATACTGCACATCTTCAAGCAGCAGGGAAAGAGCAGTTGGATGGAGGAAAAAAGAACAGGAAATCATGGAAAAATTCATTGTTTTCTTGGTTGAAGACTGACAGGAAAGGCAAATCCACCAAGCAACCGATGAATGGCACCGCCATTTCTAAGCCAAGGCGTGGACATGTTTCGGGTCCAGTCCAGGGAACTGGAGGTGGCATTACTACTGGCAGAACCCAGAGGGCATCATCCGGTCCCCTCACCGGTCTTTTCAGTTCAACAAGGAGAGTAGAGGAATATGAGGTGCCCTATATGTGTCTTGGCCAGCTTAATGATACTCAGAAGCTTCATTCTTATGGACCTGTTTACTTGGTGACCTAGCTACAAATCAGAAATTTAGATCTTTAATGTCCTGTTTACATGTTTTAGGCTACTAGAATCGTGGGAAGATAGCATGATTAATGACTGTCGGTCATATAAAAGTGTAAAATCTTGTTTCGATGAGTATAAGGCAGATACTATCTGTACATATGGGTAGACCACACAATGTGCTTGCAGTTGGCTCATCATGGCGACCAAGAGTCCCAGACTGATTGATGCACTTTCATGGTGAAGTATAAAGAAAAACAAAGTTTTTCAACCGTTTTTTTTTCGAAATTTGACATAATGTTTGGATACTTATCCTTGATGTTCATTGTCCTATTTCCATGTCAGACATGAATGCCTGAAGAACTGATATGTTGAGAATTTTTGCTGAGAAAGGAAAAATGCAATTTTGAAATTGAATTTCCTGATTAAGAAATTATGAAATTAAAGAACAAAACGAAAATTTAAAGCTTAATTTGCAACATGTTTAACAGCTGCAGAATTGTTCCGGAACTGCTTAATATGTTATCTACATTTTACACCATCCAAGCCCCGTTCAGTATCAATTGTATCTTCTTCCCTATCTCATATTTGATAAGCTAATCCCAGTTATCAATAACAAATTTCACCAAGGGACACTCTTTTTACTGAGCATAGGAGTATCCATAATGCGCAAGAAATATAGTTGAAAGAACTCTGAAGAAAAAATGTCTTCTCATTGTCATAACTAGGCAATGCACAATAACCACTATTAACTAAGGTTTTAATCTAACACTCTTCTGTAAGAGAAGATGGAAATATTTCTTCCTCAAACAGAGAAGCAAACCTATTAAAGCAACAAACAGCATATTCAACTTCCATGCTGTAAGCCATGAAACAAGAAACAAGCTTCTGTCTGCAATAGGACTCACAAGATACAGGTATCAAGCTGTGATCTTTCATCCTCATCATGAATTAAAGAACATTGAACAAATAAACGCATTCAATGAGGTCTTAATCATCTCTATATCTACTATTAGTGGAGGTTCCACTTCCACTCTTGAGTAGAACTGAACTTTTTTTGTGCTGGAAGAATTCATCAAAGCCAGATGCCCACAAAAGCCATTAATTCTGATCAACTTCAACTAGCATTCAATTCCTTGGGTCCAACCAATGCACACAGTTGGTATTAATCCAGTTCACGTAAATACTTCAGAATAAAGCAATCAACTTTGTCCTCTACCTCCTTGTTCCAGATCCAAATTTCTTGGACTAGAAGGATTAACCCTTCTATTACCGCTCAAGAGCCTCTTCAGTGACCTGAGTCTCGTGGGCATCGGAGATTTATGTTCTTCCTCTTCATTAATCTGTCTTGGAATATCAATCACCAACATCACAGCGGGCCTATTGCTTGTTGACGCCATCGATGATGATGAGGATGAGGATGAGGATGACGATGATGATGAACTGGATGGTTCTGCTATAGCACTACCTTGATGATCTTCCTCCATACAAGGACCAAAAGTGCTAACTTGAGTCTCATTACCCCAAAATAACACATTTGTGGGAAAGCTTGGAACCTCTGTTGCATAAATATTAACACCTGAATTCTCCCCCATGGGAGCTTGAAGTATGTTCTCCAATGTTGATTCAGCAGCGGAATTTGATTGTTTCTGATTTGCAACAGGGTTTCTACAAAGAGGGCAAGTAGAATGCGATTGGAACCACATGTCAATGCAATCCACATGAAACCCATGATTGCATTTGGGCAAAAGCCTTGTCTTTTCACCTTCAGAAACCTCACACAAACACACTGCACATTCCAATCCATCTTTGAACTCCTTAGGATCAAATATAACAACAGGTATGGTTTTAAGGACACAAGGGTCTAGACCATGGCGCAATGCGGAGACCAATGTTAGTTCTTGGTGGCCAGCGGCAAAATCAAGGCGCCGCCGCCTAGTGGTGGTGGTTGTGGTGTTTTCTAGGCGGCGGTACCAGAACCATTTGGCATAGAGGTGAAGGCAGAAGACAAAGACTACAACAAAGAAGAGGAGGATAATTGCCACCACCATTATCTTCCCTGTGAGCTCAACCACACCTGTATCACCTAATTTTCCACTGCTATCTGTTGAGTCCCCCATTTCTTCAGATCACACAATCTATAGCAACAAGACTAGATTTTTATTACGTAGTTCAAGAGAAATTTTACTTCAGAAAACAGAATCACAATGGGATTTCTTGAATATAGAGAAAAAATTGTCAAGTCAAAGGTAATTATAAAGAAACTTCAATCTTGAACAGCTGAGCTAAGGTTATTGGAATCCCAAAAAAAACTTGATATTCAAAGCAAAACCAAGATAAGATTGTGTAGTGAAATTTCAGATTTTCACTTCAATGTGGAGTGTATCCCAAGGTTGGGGCATGTAGGAGATTTCTTAAGATTTTCTGATTCTTGAAATTTCGAGAAAAAAAATTCTAAGAAAATCTGGACATTGGCAGCAAATCCCAAGAAAAGATTAATATTTGTCTAACATAGAACATTCAGTAGAAACTCATAGGAAATATGGAGGAAGCCAAAGAAAAGATAAAGTTGAAGTTTGATTTCCAAATATCCAACAAAAGTTAGCATCTTTTGGAAAGAATTCTTCGTAATATATATAAAAAAGAAGTTCCAAGAAAACTCTACTGGTGGAAGAAGAAGAAGAAGAGAAGAAGAAGAAGAAGAAGAAGAAAATGAGATAGTGGTCTACTTGGAACTGAGAAAGTGACCTTAAAATGGAGAAATGCAATGTTGTTAAACAATAGCAGTCAGCGCAGACTGGAGGTTTCACGGGAAAATGAATCTCACATGGCGGCGTTTTGAATGGGAGCGGAAGACACAGGAGAGATCATATCAACTTGGATTACAAGTCATGGAGGCTTAATATTGACTAGTGTTTATGGCTTTGTTTTTAGGTTGGTTAAAGGGGGCAACTACCTTAGACTTTCCTTTTGGTTTTAATTTGACCATTATGATAGCAATTTGTGGTTTATTTAAGTTTTGCTTCTTTGTTTTTCCTAGTTTTTGAGGTTGAAAATTGTAATAATACTTTAATTTGTAGAGGTAATTATCATTGTTTTTTCAAAATTATCACAATTCAAATGATAGTAATTTGTAAATCAGTTACATATAAAGAAGGATATCGATGAAAGAAAATGACATTTGTTTATGTAGTAATTACAACTTAATTTGCGATCATAAAAAAAAAGTTGAATATTGATCATTCCAATTAAAAAAATAAAAATGTAAAAAACATAAAAGATACCTCTTAACTGTAGAGGATCATGTTAGGTTGAAGCATCACAGTCTTTTTCCATGAAATTCAAGGAAATTATTGACTCTTGACCTAAATGTTGAATTTTTGATTCACAATAGTACTTGTCCCCCAATATTTTCTTTTTGTTTTACCCTATCTTGTGGAGGTAATAACCAATTTTGATTAAAAACACATACTGGGATGCAGAATGGACCCAAAATTATTTATTGCTTTGGTCTACATACGTTGAACAAACTCACAATAATATACTTTTCATAAATCATTATTTTTCTTTTGAAAATTCACCTCATTCTTGTTCCTCTGCTTAGTTTCCTACTATTATTTTTCATCATTTAATAAAAAATAATTACTCACGATTCGATCGAGGATTACAAATAATTGCAAGATCCCCTATGTCAAGTAACCTCCATAATTTTATTTTATTTTTTCTTCCTTAGTTATAATTTGTAAAGCGGGATTAGCAATAATAAGAGCTCTCAGGTTAAATACATAACTGCAAATAAAAACAAATGGCTTAAATAAAAATGGTTATATATATCATCAGCCAATCTTTCATCCATTTTCATTAAAAATGTTTTTTTTTTTTTTTTTTTTTTTGGGGGGGGGGGGGGACTACAGCAATAGTTGGGAGTTTTTTGTCTTCAGATCTTTAACTATTTACCCTTATTTTCTGCTTTATATCAGCAAAAGATTACCAAAGTCACCAAAATATTTGGCCACTTCTTCCCCAGATTGGGGGTGTTGGGGTTGAGTCCTGAAATTAAGGGGGGAAGCAGTCAAAAGTGGTGCTTTTGGCTCCCAAAATTCCATGAGAATTAGTTAAAGAAATAAAGACAAAATGATGAATTTGAAATGATTTCTCCCTCCTAATCAACAATCATAACCCTATATCATCTTTGCTTTTATTAGGCTTAAATTTTGAAATTAATAAATTATGAGCACGCGAAAACATCTATATATATATATATAATTTAATTTTAGTGGTAAGAAAGATAACAATAAAATAAAATAATAAAACTTTCAAACTTGAAATTTCAATTGCATAGGATGAAATCATTAATCTTAAGGTAAGAGATTAGGGATCATGGATAAGGATTTGAATGGATTGGTGTGAGAATAAATCATTATATTTTGTTTTGTTTAAATAGGGTAATGCTTTTGTCATAAAATATTGAAGAGTGTTTATGTTGTCGGGAGTGACAGTAATAACTTATTCAGTAAAAATCGATTCCATGCATCATAGATATTTCAAAGTATTTAACATAATCAAATACTAATTGCGAATTCTCCCTCTTTTTTTTTTATGGTTGTGTCAGAAATCAGAATTTGACCAACAAAATCTGAAATGCTAAGAAAACCATAAGAATTGCCAACACAAATACTAGTATTTTCCATATATTAATTGTCATCTTTCTTTCATTCTTTTTTTTTTTCTTTCTTTTCATTTTTTTTTTTTTTTGCCCACCTATAATTTGATATGATCAGTGAAAATTAATTACATGATTACTAATATTTGCACTGCACAAATTACTTCATGTGGCCCACTTACGCATTTTCATTCAACAATTGACAAAAATATGAAAAATATTCATTTTTTACAAAAAAGTAATTAAATTAGGCAATATTGGGTTCAAATGGATTTGGGCCTTAACGAATAATTGAGTAGTCTTACGATCTATTTGGGCTTGGGCTCAGTAGATGGTTTTATTGGCTTCAGTGGTCTAAGCACAATTTAGTCATATTGGGCTCGACTATTATATTTGAATTTTTGTTGGGCACAGACCCAAGGTGAATTATTTACTGTTCTCATGGCTTAGGCCTTCTGATTGAGATGCTCGATTAGTCAAGCTGAGGTACTATTTCTTTGTTGGCCCAAATGGGCTCTTGAATTATTGGGAGTAATCCGAGCTTGTGAGATATCTAAGTTGATAATAAGAAAGGGAGGTTCTACCTTACACAACATATTATAAAATATTTTTAAAATTTATAAGATGTTAAATTTTATTCTAAAAATAAATTATTAAAATATTTGAATAAAATAAGATTCTAGAGCTTTTAAAATATTAATAATGATAATTTTACAATTCAAGCTATCAAAATTAAAGGAGTTTGTTAAAATGAAATTTTATTTAAAAAATAAATTAGGATTTATACAATTTTAACATCTTATTTTGAAAATTTATAAATTATTGTTTTAATTTTATCAAATACGTTTAGAAATTTTATAAACTCTCAAAATATATTATAAGATATTTTTAAAAGTTTATAAGACCACCCTCCAATTATCTTGTCATTTACATGTTATATATACTCAATATTCTAAATATGCACTTTTACATTATTGTAACTTTACAGCACCATTTCTCTCTATTATCCTTTTTGACCGCATTTTAATTTAATTATCTTAGAGTTTTCTGGTTAATCCCACCAACAATGACCATGCAAAATTTTGGAGCAAATCAAGTCCTAAAGTAAATTTTATAAGGTAAAACTTCTTTTTCACAATCAATTCACTCACTCACTCTCTCTCTCTCTCTGCACAGTAATGGAGCAAAATCACCATGAAGATGTATTTAGTGTTGGTTGTATGGAAATGGTGAGATATTAAAACTTGTGAATTTTAAGAATATTTAATAATTTTTAGAGGTATTTGTTTCATGCTCCTTAAATTTAAAAGAAAAAACTTCAAAGTTTATAAAATGGACAGTGAAATAAAACAATTTTAAATATTTTTAATGCTAATTTGTTCATTATAGAGTTACATGTTTTATTTTTTTTTCCATCTCTAGAAATAAATCTAGAATCTTCACTGAGGTGTTTGGTTTAACTTTTTTCTTTCTTTTATTAAGTAAGTATTGTCGTAAACTTAATTTCATATTATCAAAGAAACTGAAATATAGAGGGTGACAAAACAAATACTAGTAATTTATAAACCTTGATATGTTAAAAAGAATGTTTCTAGACTTTTAGTTTAAAAAAAAAAAAGGTGAACAAAATATCTATCATTATCCACCGCCCGTCGTAAACATAACACTGGTTCTGTGGCTCTCACTCCAGCTTTGCTTCCCTTTATCAAGGTTCAATCTCTTATTTGTTATAAAAAAACCAGCTTTTCTTTGATTTAACCTGGTTTAATTCTTTGTATACAAAGTGTTAGCAGAAACAGGATACTGTAGTTGGGTGCATGGAATCTCTACAAAACGCAGCAATCAATCTTTATATCCGAAACAGTGCGCTTTGAACTTCTGCTTAATGAGCTTTCCATGCCTTTATTAGGTAAAAACAAGCCAAAAATCTCATCCTTTTCACTTAAGCTTTTGTGGGGCTTTTTTCGTGGTTTATGAAGTTATTTGTTATGGTGGCATTCCCACTTTTTTACTTTGCTATCTCCCATTTTGTTTTTTAGATGGTGTGCTGCATACTAAGAAATCTTGGGTTGGAATTGTATGTTATATGTAATTGATTATTTGTATTGTTTTGCTAAATGATTTGGAGTGTTTTGGAATTGGGAATCTTGAAAAATGTGCTAAATCTATGAAATGTTATTCTTGTCTTGCAGATATTGCTACTTCACAGCCTTGTTCTTGTTTCCGCAATAATATATTAGCTTTTAGGTCTGAAACACACTTTCATAACAAACTTGTAGTTGGCAATGATAGAGGATTGGGACTGGCGTCTGCATTTTCTTGGAAAACTCTTTGTATCACAGAAAAGGTGGGTAAGCAATTTAACTTGGGGAGAGCTGAGGTATGGCGGGGTCGACTGATGATAAAGGCGGTCGCTACCCTTGAAATCGCTAGTGTTACTTACAAAAATGAAGGGGTGAAGGGGTATCATAACATGTTGAGGGTGGAAATTGATTCAGTAAGGTCAAATTCTCCCGCATTTGAGGCACAATATTCAAGTGAAGATTCAACAGAAATGGACGAGAGTGAGAGGTTGAGACGGATGAGGATTTCCAAAGCGAATAAAGGAAAGACACCTTGGAATAAGGGCAGGAAGCACAGTCCAGGTAATATAATGGCTCAGCCTTTTGGAAATATTTGAAATGTTCATTTTGACATTGTTTTTTGAGCTTTTAACAAATCCAACTATGTTTAAATACGTGCAGAAACCTTACAGCGGATTAAAGAGAGAACCAGGCTTGCAATGCAAGATCCGAAGGTGATGTCGTGTAAGAAACAAAGGATAGCTTTACACAAACCCCATAATAATTCCAAAAAATATCAGGATATCTGAGATCATGAACAATGTAATTCTGGGTCTCCTAGAAACAATTTGTGTTTCTTGAGATTAGTATGGTTTATGCTGCTAGTTCAGACTTAAGACTTGCTTAGACCTTAGGAGTTGCAAGTTCTTCCTCCTGCTTGAACCTCTATCTTACTATTGCACCAATGTAATGTTTTCTCTGGCTAGGATTGTCAGTGATCATGAAGCAACCTATTTATTCATGACTTTGTCGATATAGCTGTTCTAGAATTTACTGTTGCTTATCTTTCTTGCTAACCAACTGGTCTCATTAATTTCTGCCTATATACCAATCATTTTTTTTTTTACTATATAATTTCAAAGAAAACTTACATTATTTTATACGAGTGACGCTATGGTAGTGAGAGTTCTTATTTCTTCATTCACTGTGCATTTGAAACATGCAGGCTCTGAAATTTGAGTTTATGTCTTTGTTCTCGTATACCTTCTTGATGCTGTACAGTACTGGATTTCCCATCCTTGCAGTACATTTGGCTAATTTTTTTGAAATATAAAAGGACAAATATGATATTCAGTTGAAAACTCCATCTGAATAGTTGATTTGGGTAGGGTTCCCCTAGAAATAACTTTGAGAAAACCTTGTACTTTGGGTTGCATCAGCTACGATTTGAACTCGATCCTTATCAATTGTGTTGATAAGTTGAGCAATTTTTATATTATTCTGCTAATGGTTTCCTACTGTTTTAACTTGATTCTATTAAGTTTTCAGTCAATTCCATTTAGCTATGTTCGCTTGTCCGTATCAATTTGCTTTTCATATTTATATTTGCGATTGTAGAATGGTACTTATGACTTTTGGCTACACAGGTCAAGATGAAGCTAGTTAACTTGGGGCATGCTCAAAGGTTGGTTCCATCTTTTTGTTTGCTTTAATATTTGGCTCGATTCTGGCTTTTGGTTTACCGCTTTTCTGTTCATCAGAGATTAGGTATAAGAAGTTTATTTAGAAGTGCTTACGTTCAATTAGTCTTGCATGATACTCATTCATTTGTTGGAGGTTACTTCCTATCCGTATGTTGCAAATTTTGCAGCCATTCGCCGAGAAAATATCTAGTCCTTGACTTAGTTAATGTTTTACTACCTCTTCTCACCACAACAGTTTACCAATGCTCTGATTGAGTATGCACCATTTTACAGCATGTTGTCTTCCCTCTTCTTTGTTTACTGTACAGTGAAGAAACAAGGAGTAAAATTGGAGTGGGTGTCCAACTTGGGTGGGCAAGACGCCGAGAGAAATTGATGCTGCAGGAGACATGCCACTATGAGTGGCAGGATCTAATTGCAGAAGCGGCCAGAAAGGGTCTTTTTGGTGAGGAAGAATTGCAATGGGATTCATACAAGACCTTGAATAAACATCTTGAGCAGGAATGGTTGCAGAGTGTCGAGGAAAGAAAAAATATGCCAAGGCCAAAGGGGGGGAGCAAGAGAGCACCCAAGTCTGCTGAGCAAAAGAGGAAGATTGCAGAGGCCATATCTGCCAAATGGGCGGATCCTGTAAGATTAATATTTCATGTATAGTTTTCAATAAGCAAATGCTCTTTGAAATATTTATCATTGTAAAAGTAAGTTTTCCTGGTGGGAAAGTTGTGTTTTGTACATAACAATACTGCCCTGATTGTTTCTAGAGGGGTGTAGGTTAAAGATGTGTTGGTTGTATCTTGACAGCCATGGCTTCTGTTGGATGCCAATTTTTGAGTTTTCCTACGTTTTTCACTACATATGCTGAATAAGTGTTGCAGTGGCCTTCAACCTTAGCTTTTCCTTTTTTGATTCTACCAGGGATACCGTAATCGGGTTTGCTCTGGTCTAGCTAAATTTCATGGCATATCGGAAAGGGTTGAAAGAAAGCCCAGGAGAAAGCCAAGTGGTGGTGGACAGACTCGAAAAAGAAATCCTACAAAGAAGGATGAGACTGACAATCTTGTGAAGTGTGAGACCAAGAGCCAAGCTCAACAAGTTAGATTAAAGAGAAGTAAAGCACCATCGTACAAGGATCCATTTGCAAGTTCCAAGTTGGAGATGTTAAAAAATATTAGAGCACAGAGAGCTGCTTCTATGAACAAAAAATTTGAAGCCATCTTTAGGGCAAAGTAAGTTCCTATGTCTTAATTCATTGTTCTTTATAGTGATTAATCCGTTATCATGTATTAGATGTCTGTGACTATTTCTTCCATTAATATGAGAATACATTGAAATGAGAAAGGGGGAAAAAGAAAAGGAAACCCTTTTCCTTCTGCAGCCTAATGTAGTTTCAAATGGTCAGTGGCCATTGGGTGAAAATTCTAATCTCAAAGTTCTTGTTGTTTTCTTTGATTGCTTAATATATTGTTGACGTAAATTAATACGTATGCCATATGTTGCGATAGAAATCTGCAAATCAACTGCCCTTTCCGTAAATAATTGCAGGTTGTTGATTGCTGAAGCTGAGAAGGCTACAGAGGCCCTTGAAATAACTGCCCAGAATAGCCCTAATGTTCAGACGTCCCTAATAGAAAGTAGGATGCTAATTGCTGAAGCATTTCAGTTTATTGAATCCATTGAGAATGAAGGTCCAGTCTCTTTTGAAGATGACAATGATCTTTCAGAGAATTCAACTGAACCAGTACTGCATGTTGAAGAAGAAATAAATGCAAATTCTCAAATTCTGGATGTTGTCAACCAGGGTAAAGTAAATGGAGTTCACAGCTTGTCAGCTAGAGACATCAAAGCCGAGGACTTCAGTTTCAACTTTGTCTTGCCAGATTTGGTGAATGGAAACGCTTCGTATTCTTGTCACAGTGATCTACATGAAACTGCACAAAAATTCCATCAGACAAGTTCTAATAGTTTTCTTTCACTTGAGTTGAACAGAAAATTGAATGACTCCAATTTTGCAATGAATCTTGCTGATCCTAACCCAAATCTTAGTGGAAGCGCAGAGCATGCAGAGAAACCATTAGTGAAAGGATTGGAGTACCAATCAGAGAAAGCAGAAGCACCCCTAATGAAGAAATGGGTTCGAGGGAGGCTGGTTGAAGTTGTGGAAGAAACCTAGTTTAGTTCAAGCATTTTTCGAAATTTAATGCATAGTTCTATCCATCTTGGTAGGAAGTATAGAGTTTATTATAGCTGCTTATATCCAATTTTTTGGTGCCAAAACAGTTCCAAATATAACTGAATATCAAGTTAGTTTAGATGTTACAAATTGTGTTGTGATGTATCCAAAATCACCTGGTCTCCATAGGTTAAGCTCCGTGTAGAACTTGCATCCAAGATGTTGATTTTGATAAACTATTTGTTCAATTGAAGACCACATTTACGTCATCTTGTGTTGTCATAGCATGGAGTTTTTATTTCTCCCATTTTGTTCTAAATGAGGGGAACATGGAAACTTTTGACGGCTATTCAAGTTTGTGCTGTTGCATGGACAAGTTTAAGTTCAGGATAGATTGTATTTCAGGTGTTATCATATCACAAGTGAAGATTCTCTGCAAATCGTGAGTTGTTTTGAATTAAGCAGCAAGTAATCTATAACTTTTACTGGGAGTAGACGACTTTTTCAAGGTACAGCACTTGCCGGTTCTTGAGCTGGGAATCCACAGTGTTTCTATTTCCCTCCTTTTGCTTTCCTTCTCTTTAGCTCTCTTAATCTCCATTTCTATTTTGTCCTTCAGGAAAAGGTAACCTATGCCGTAACCTATACATTTGAAAGACACTGAAACCCAAGCTTTTCCACGTGTGGTTCTTGAGAGGTTCTGGGATTTCAAGCCTCATATAATCACAACCATGGTTGTATGATAGAAATTTATGTCAATCCCACCACATGAATAGTTTGACATGGCTTCTTCTCTTACTCTCAACTAGGATAGGAGTAGTGAACCCAGCCCCGTTGTTTTTGTGATGGAAATTAGATTTATTTACCCAACATGGAAGTGTTCACTTTTCAACTTAGTTCTTATGGATGAATGATGTTACTGAAAACTTGTAGGAATTATCTTTCTAGTGTAATTTATATGTTTTTTTTTTGTTTTTTTTTTCTCCTTTTCTTTTTGGTTGATCAATGCTATTATGTAGGAGTTGATTTTGCAGAGTTTATTTACAGGAATAGCTTCTCTGGGAATTAATACTACCAAAATAAAAAGATAAATGAAAAAAAACTGTATACATATTTAACTCAACAATGGACCAATAAGATAAAATAATCATGGTAGAATAGAATTAATTCTCGTACTGATTTTAAAAATTTCTATTTACAACACAAACACTAAAACTATTGTACGCTCTGATTATATTTGAAAATAACATTTGGCATACATATGTTTAACTTCTTAAATACACTGCTATATCTCATATATAATTTGACTATAATAATTTGAAACACAAACAATTCTTATTTCAATGAGTTTCGATTTTTGTTAATCAATTCAAATTCAACAGTATATATTTTAATTTTTTCCCCATCAAAAAAAGCTAAAATTTGTTGGTGGGCGGGCCGGGCCACCTCCGTCAACATGGGCCGAGGTAATGGGTCGCTTTCCGCGGACGATCTTTCTCCTCCGATCAGCGCTCACTTCCCCCGAACTCCTCGCGCTCTCTCACATACTACAAAAATCCACACACTGTTAGTGTGCTACAGTGTGTCTTTCTCCGTTCCCATTTTATTGATTTTACCTCCACTGTAAGAAAAAGAGCGACTGAAAATGATGGAACCTGAGTCCTCCGACGAAGAGGAGGATCGCGAAAATCTAATTAGCCAAAGCGCCAGGCGGAAAGACGTCGTGAAGCCCCCCAGTCATCATCCTCGCTCCACTTTTCAAATCGGCGATGATCTCAAAAGCCCATTTTCCGGCTCCTCTCGCAGGTTCAAAAAGCGGTATCTTTTTGCGATTTTTCTGCTTGTGCTGATTTTGGTTCTGTATTTTACCATCGATTCGAAGAATTTCTTCCTGACGCGTATTTCTTGGATTGAAGATATCGGGAATAGTAATTCTTCAGTTAACCGAATGCGCGAGTCTGAATTGCAAGCTTTGCATTTGCTTAAGCAGCAGGAATTTGAGCTTTTTAAGATGTGGAATTATACCGCATTGGTGAATAAGTCAGAATTAAACTTATTACATAGTAGTAATTTGGTGAATTCGAGTTCTGCTAATAAAGATGGCGCAGATTCACTTTCATCTTCAATGTTGGAAGACTTGAAAGCTCGGGTTTTTAGCCAGATTTCATTGAACAAGCGAATTCAAGGGGTTCTATTGTCATCGCATGAAAATGGGGGCTCCGTAAATTCGAATGAGAATTACATGAATGCGAGTTTTTTGGGTTGGAATAGGTGCGGGAAGGTGGATCAGAGGTTATCTCAGAGGAGAACTAAAGAGTGGGAGCCGAGATTAAACAAGTATTTGTTTGCTATTTGTGTTTCCGGCCAAATGTCGAATCACTTGATTTGTTTGGAGAAGCATATGTTTTTTGCGGCTCTGCTTGATCGGGTTTTGGTGATTCCCAGCGCGAAAGTTGATTACGAGTTTCTTAGGGTCTTAGATATAGAGCATATCAATAGATGTTTGGGGAGGAAAGTTGTGATGACGTTTGAGGAATTTGCAGAGATTAAGAAGAACCATCTGCAAGTTGATAAATTTATGTGTTATTTCTCATTGCCGCAGCCATGTTTTGTGGACGATGACCATGTGAAGAAATTGAAGGATTTGGGGCTCGTTTTGAGTAAGATTGAGGCTGTTTGG
The DNA here is from genome assembly GCA_019321725.1 of Paulownia fortunei. Lineage (NCBI taxonomy): Eukaryota > Viridiplantae > Streptophyta > Magnoliopsida > Lamiales > Paulowniaceae > Paulownia > Paulownia fortunei. Next base: position 260,384 of record CM033118.1, on the reverse strand, counting down.
GAGGAGGATGTTAAGGAGCCAAAGCAAAAGACCTTTCAGGATATTTTGGAAAAGTTTTCTTCTGATGATGATGTTATTGCTGTTGGAGATGTGTTCTTTGCTGACATTGAGAGAGACTGGGTGATGCAGCCAGGTGGTCCTATTGCCCATAAATGTAAGACTTTGATCGAGCCGAGTCGGCTTATTTTGCTCACAGCTCAACGTTTTATTCAGACATTCTTGGGGAAGGACTTTATAGCTATTCATTTTCGGCGCCATGGTTTCTTAAAGTTCTGGTATTTCTCATTCTTTCAGGTCTTGTTACATGTTTTTCTGTGATTGCATGTAGAGTCCAACAGAATTTGCTCAATGATTTTTCAGCAATGCCAAGCAACCAAGTTGCTTTTACCCTGTTCCTCAAGCTGCAGAGTGCATCAATCGAGTGGTTGAAAGGGCTAATAGTCCAGTGATATATCTTTCTACGGATGCTGCAGAAAGTGAAACTGGTTTACTGCAGTCGCTTCTTGTCTGGAATGGGAAGACCGTACCACTTGTTCAAAGACCAGCTGGTAATTCAGCTGAAAAGTGGGACGCTTTATTATACAGGCATGGACTTGAGGGAGATTCTCAGGTGAGTGTACTTTTATTTTTGGTTCATTAATCTTAATTGCATGTTATTAGTAGCTTGTGTGAGTGTTGATTCTGATTTTCCAAAAGAATTTTGTTTTTCGGATCACATCTAGGAAACCCTTTTTGGCATGATAAGAATCAATGGATTCAGCTCCGTTCTTGACCTTTCTAAATAGCAAATAGATCTCTTAGATATTCAGAAAAAACACAATTCCGTATGTCCTGTTGGGGCTGTTATGACATCCTATAGAGGGTGGAAGTTACAAGTGGAATTCAGAGAACACCTATTCTGAAGAATTTTTGTGGAGTTGGAACTTTTCCGATTACTGATGCCAGTTAATCTTGCTTGTGAAATCTTGGAGTTTGTAAAATTTACTATTATGAACTTATCTAACACTGGAATTTCCATTTCACCATGAAGGTAAAAGCAATGCTTGACAAGTCTATTTGTGCTTTGTCCACTGTGTTTATCGGATCTCCTGGATCTACTTTCACTGAGGATATTTTGAGGCTGCGGAAGGACTGGGGGTCAGCATCGATATGCGATGAGTACTTGTGCCAGGGGGCAGTGCCAAATTTTATTGCAGAAGATGAATGAATTTGGACATTGTACATTCATGTACACTTTAAGAGCATTCTGCTACTTTCTGGCTGCTGGAATGAGCAATTGCTCAAAGAGCAGTCGCTTTACCTAATTAAACTACCCAATTCTTTTGTTGCATCCATCAATTATGCTGCCAAGGATAACTGAACGAGCTGACACTGGTGACTTGCTGTCTTAGATTTTTGCGACATGTTTTGGACAGTTGAATTTCTTTTGGAGAAGGAATATTGCCTGATTTCTATTGCTCTATGTTCTGATGTATGAATGATAAGAGCTTCAGCAATCCTACTTGTTTTGTTCTGTGTAATTCCTTCCCAAACTAGGCTTAGTATGGTTCTTGTGAATCTAACCTACCTTAACCCATGCACATTACAGATGACTCATGACATTTTTGATCTGAGGCCATTCGATGATAAATTTTGATTATGAATAGCAGAATTGATTACTGTACAGTGCTTCGACCCATGGCAAGAATGTAGGCCGTTTTTTGCGAGTCTGCAAACTTTCATGCATGTTTCTTAACAATTGAAGTTTGGACAGCCAAAGGAATACCATTGTCCGTCCTGAAGCATTATTTTCTGGAATGCTGCCTGTCTGGTCAGATCTAATATAGTCCTGGAAAATTCTCAAGGGGTCTGGACCGGGATCCTTTCAATTTCTGATGTTGAGGTCCTTTCAATTTCTGATGCTGAGGTTCCATGTGTGCTCGAGCCTACATGAGACTTACAACATCAATGATTATAACTTGAGTTGGTCCTAAAGTACTTAAGAATAAGTCTCTAATTTTCGCCCACATCTTGAACTATTAATGTATCATCGCATATGTGCTAGAGCCTACATGACTTGTATAATTTGAGTGGGTTCTAAAGTCCCTGTAAGAATGACTCTCTAGTTCCCTGAGCTCACCACTTAGGGTTGAGGCGTAATCGTGAATATTTTTTATGCATGTTAGTTATAAGTTTTTGACAGTGTAAATAAATTTAAAATTAACAAAAATGAGAATCAATAGTTAGACATGCTAAAATCTATTTGCTTACGTAACTCAATCTAGTTCAAGACATACCCATCTAGATTTCAAAAACTTATGTGAGTTGCATTATTTTTTATTTTCCTCATATTTCGTATCATTCTCTATTGACTATTCCATGATAAAATAATTTCGAGGTTCTTTGAGTGAAAAGAAAAAAAGTGGATTCCAAGCGGGATTGCACAAATCATTGTTAATTTACAGTCAACCTCAAACCCAAAACACTCGCTAAAACCCCGAACTTCCCTGCACAGGCATAGCAACCCAACACACTCACACACTGGAAAACAATCAAGAATTGGCTACACCGTTACTTTTGTATTTCAAACTTCAAATTTCTATCCAATCTTGAAATCAATCCCTTTACAGAAGACGTAGATAGATAGTATTCGTTCAAGATTTTTTAGTATTCAACGATGAGGGTCAAACTTGTGGTGTTTCCAATCAGGGGAAGAAACTGGTGTTTCAGCCGATCGATTGACCCTTCAATGCTCGCTGCCCAGTCTTCCAGCACTCCTTCCACGTTCAAGCAACTCTGCAGCAAAATCTTTTCCTCGTCTTCATCTTCTGAAAACAGCAAAAAAGCGTCCGAGGACTCCAGAGTTGAACTTGTGGTTGATTTCGTCGCCAACAAGGTCCTAACTTTCACACGAAAAATACGAACTTTTTCTTGTTTTTAAAGGTTGTTGTTGTTATATATATATATATATATATATATATATATTGCTTGTGAATGAGTAATGCGAAATGGGTTTATGTCGGTGATTAGTGATTAATGTGTAACTAATTGGTGCCTGTATTTCACAATAAACTATACACTTTCTCTTGTTTTTTTAGGTCAAATGTATCATTAATTCTAGTTTATATGGCCTGTGAATTATTAATGTCAAATGGGTTCTGTTGATATAGCTTATTCGTGAAGTGCGTAACTAGTTTGTGCCTATGCTTCACATGAAAATTTGCACGTTCTCTATCTTATTGATGAATATTGTGTAAAGCTGTGTTCATGCAAAATGGGTTTTGCTTATACTGCTGTTAGTGAGTAATAAGCAACTAGTTTGTGCTCTATTTCACTAGATATTAGTATACATTTTCTATAGCTTGTTGTTGACTAATGTACAAAGAATTGTTGTTTATAATTAATAAATCTCTAGTCCGTGCCTATGTTTCAATACTCTTGCTTATTATTGAATAATGCATGAAGGATACTGCTTATGTGCCTCATCAATGTTCAATGCGAAATAGATTTTATTTATATTGCTGATTAGTGAGTAGTGAGTAATTAGTTTATGCCTATTGTTGAGTACTATACAAAGGATTGTGCTTATATGGCTCGTGAATGATAAATGCGAAATGGATTTTATTTTTATTTCTGATTAATGATTATTGCATAACTAGGCTTTGAGTATATTTGTGTAATTGTTATGTTTCTAACCTGTTTAGATGAATGGAGCTTGGACTAATCTGGAGAAGGCACCTCAAGGGACTTTGAAGAATAAGATTCATGGGTATATTCACTTAAAAGATGATCTTATTGTTTTTACCTTTTTGTTTGAGTTTTAATTTTCTCAACAATTTGTATTGATTTTTAATGTGTAATCTGAGAAAAAGAACAGAGGTGTGCTCTAATTATATTGTAAAATATTAATTAATGGTTGTTATGACTAGATTGGGACTGAAGCTGTTGTCGCGCGTCAAGCCATCAGAAATTTTCTTCAAATCCATTCCAAAGGAGATTAATAGGGTGGATATTATATACCCATCAAGGTATTCTGACCTTTGTGATTTATTTCCCTTTATTTACAATTCCCAGTGCCGGGCAACAAAAAAGCAAAGATAATCTTGGCAAATGAGTTGCAATTATCTCATTAGACAATTAAATTCGACCTTGTTCACGGATTGACATTATTGTTTGATGGATCCAAAAATCCTTTTAAGAATTGTGTGAAGAGAATACTATCATTTGGAAAAGTTTGTTGATTGTAATTATTTGGTTCCTTATATTGGGAAAAAACTCTTGGTGTATGGTGAAATGCTAATCTGGAGTATTTGGCTAAAAGCTTTTATGAAATGGATATGTGAAACATCTCTTGCAGTTATGTTATAGAAACTTTTCCTTCATCTTCTCCATTTAAACCAAACATTGAAACACTTTGATGTTTTTCTTGATCAAATCCAAGATCCTAATGGTGCATGAAGGAATTAAGTAACAAAATAAATACATGGTCATCTTACTACCCCTGTAATGTGTAGTTAAACTTCTTTTCATCTAAACTGAATGAGGGATATCATGAGGATCTGGCAACTTTTAAGAAATAAGTTTTAAGTAATTAGAAATCTGTTTTGGGGAAACAGAAGTAGTACCCTAGAAAACAAAATGATATGAAGTAAGTACATGTTTAGTCTTCATGGAAACTAATTTTCAATAAATTTTGGTTGTATAAATTACAGTTTGAATCCACGACTTGTCCGCCGAAGACTACGACATATAGCCTTCAGGTAACTTATTGATACCTTCTAGATATTTTTCACTGCTTCTATGGCTGGTTCTTATTTTCACTCTATCTCATGCTGTACCTTTAGCTCTGATGAGCTGAGGCCGACAATATCATTAATGCAACATGTCAATTGTTCTGCTAGAGCTCTACAAATGACTTTGTTTATGGCCTCGAAATTTATGATAATTCTTGCGAGAACTCTAAATTGATTGGCAATGAATCTCTCTTGCCACAAATATGGACTCTTATTAACATCGTTTATTACTCTACAACTAGAACAGGATGCATTTTGGTGCTTTGAGCTGTTGCACGTTGTGATGTTGGCTGAACTTTCTGAGGATTAATTTTTGCCATATGAAGCCAACTAGAACAAATTTTCTGGGAAGTAGTGTACTAAAACAGCAAATGGTAGTGGAGTAAATGCAACATAGACTCCCTTCTCAAACTGAAGCTGTGTTATTACTTTTTTCCTCATCTATTTCCAAACATTTTGACACATATTTGTTCATTTAGAGATACATCTTGGTGCAACTTTGCATCAGATCAAGCCTCGCCCCAAGCATTGAAGGCGTGAACTGAAAAAGGTGAGGAAAGGGATTGGTCTAAACGTGCAAACTGGGAATGTAGGATTTATCTTTATAATATGGGTCCCTGTTTCTTTGACTATTTGATCTCTGTCTATTTGGCATTTTTTCATATGGTGCATTCTTGTTTGTAGTGCTATCACCTTTCATGATATGGAGTCCCTTTGGTTTTCTTCCTTTAGAGATAGGTTGTTTTGATCAGGCATTCATGTTGAGTATTCAGTGAAATGCCTTCTCAAGTTGTAATGCTTGGTTTGGCTACCAAGCCTCAGAAGGATGAAAAAGAGCTTATCCTGCATGGTAATGTTTAGGTCAAGATAATGGCATGTATTTTAAGGCTATGGCATGTTAGTTCAAGGTAAGTGTTTTTAAGATTATGAATTGAATCAGTGGCCAAATTTTAGATTCAGTTTCTTTTTATAATGTGCTAAAGTGATACTGCCACGCTGTGATTTTGTGGTTTGAAAGATGTTTCACAAGAAGGCATCGTCACAAGTTCATCTTTGTGGTCTTGTGTTGCACTTTATTTTTTCAGTATTTACTCACATTAGAGGAGACATAATTAGATGTGTTAATGATATATCTCATGTCTTGTAAAAATACCCTGCATGATACCAGGGGATCAGTTATTCACAAGAAATACTTATATGGTTCAGCCATCTTGCTGCCTCTGACGTCAGTTTTTATGGTATGTACCTGTGTATCTAGAAAGGGTATTGAGCTACTCTATATGCTCCCTTCCTCATAGCATATTTTCTTTTCTGCACATCTGCATGTTGTAGCTGATATATTGGTCTAAAATACTGCATTTAACCTTTCTATGCCTTTGGATCTTGAAAATCTTGTACAGGTTCTTCCTTTGCCTAATATCCCTTTCTTTTGGATCTTGTTCCGCACTTATTCTCACTGGAGAGCCTCACAGGTGAGCAAAATTTATTGTTAACTGATTGGAGTACTAGTAAATTTAGCAATGGCCTAAATAATTACCCGACTGCTCTTACTTTGAGCAGATTTTATAGAATTTCTAATATTGAAGACCTTATCACGGATTAGTGGTGGAATGTCATACTTCAGCCTGAAATTACAATCTGGGAGTATGCCTTAATGTGCTGGGAAAGCATTAGGAATTTTTTTTATTTGCTCAAACTGCTTCTTTTCAGGGAAGTGAGAAGCTTCTTCATTTAGTCAGTGATGCTTCATGTCATCAACATCAGTCTGTTGAGACGGCAAAAGACAAGGAGAGTTCGACAACAAACTCTGATCCATGGGTATCGTTTTGATGCTTATCTCAATATACCATGACAAGTTTTTTGCTTGTAGTTCATTATTTGGTTTTGTGGCATTGATCCTCGATTTTGTTTTTAATCATTCAGCTTGGTGGCATTGAGTCGCATTTGGTTAAACATGATTGTTTTCTCCAGTCTGTTTACGCTTGATGAAAATCAAATCGTTTAAACCATTTGTTCTTGACAGTACCATACTTCTCCAGATAGGGAAGCTCGTAATAAACTATATCAACATAAAATGGTTACTGAACTGGGTAGGAGAGATCTCCGGTCTTGCAATTGGGAGGAGCCTGCTTGTTAAATAGAATAGCCCTTTCCTCCTACTTGACATCTCAAAATGCTAATTCTTGCAACTAACGTTGCTGTTTGAAAAACTAAATGTACACTTCAATTTTGGTGTTTGTGAGAAACTTGCACAGGCATGCTGTCGTCCCTTTACAAAGGTATAAAACGTCGATCACTAGCAAGTTTAAATTTGCTCCACTCCAACTCACTCTATTGGAACCAGCTTTGAGGTCTGTCTCACATTGATATTTAAACTCCACATGTAATCAAGTAATTATGTGTCACCCCGTTTTTTAATTCTGGCATATTGCTATTATAATTCGTAGCTTTTTCTTATTTGTATCTGTTCCATTTATATTTATTTTTATTAAATTATGTTTTACAAACAGTAATTACCTTATAAAACACGTTGCAACTAGGTTTTCCAGCCCTCCGAGGAACTGCAGAGGCTTCTGCACGATAAGGATGCCAACAAGGGTCTTGGTGATTGCACGATATCAAAGATTTGCCAGAAATTTTATTTGAACTCTTCGGACGTTGTAAAATACCGAAATTCAGTATAGGTAGGAATTTATGTAGTTTCTCTGATCATCAAGTTGCTGCTTTCTGATTTAGTAATTTCATTGTTTGTTCAGAAAATTTTGGTGGTTAAAACATTTTTCCTGGTTAGAAACAAACAGAATCTATACACTTTTGTAGCAAGCAATGAATTGTGAATTAAAAAAGCAAACTTTGCAGGCTACATCTCAAAGTGGTCGGAGTTGTCTTCTTGATCACCATTGAAGAAGTATGAATTTGTTGATCAGTTAGTTCATTTTCTTGGCAAATTCGAAGGAGAGAAAGTACTCTGCTTTTTTTCTGGCTCATAATTAAGAAATTTAAATGCTTACATTTTCTTTTTTCTGTTTTTTCTTTTTAATGCAAAGCCAACAGGTTTAGAGGGTGTTTAATTCTTCAAGCATAAGCTCCATATTTAATAATTTAGAACTTACGGAGATATTGGATTTTATTATTTAAAAAATATAATTTTTAATATAAAATAAGACGATGTTGCTTATAATATGTTAATAACAGTATTTTTCTAATAACTTATATGATACTAAAAGGTCATTTGTAAAAGAGTCAATTTCCATTGAAATTTTTTTATCAAAACTTTAAAATATCTTACAAACTCTTTAATATAAGTTTCTATTCAATTTTTTTTGTCAAACACTTTAAAATATCTTACAAACTTTTTAATATACTTCCTTCGAAAGGTTATGGAGCTTATTTGATACGAAAGTTTTGTGTACTTTTATGTTATTATTCTTAAATGTTAATTTATCGCTTTATAAGAGAGAATAGTTTTGAAAATAAAAATATTTTTAGAAAATTGGAGTTTTTATTTAAAAAATTTTGAAAAAAAACAATAATGGAGAAAAATATTTCGGAGACTTGCCCAATACCCTCTGAGGATGAGTTTGGACCAGCGATTGGGACCCTCACAATTGGGCCGACTAATATATGCTTTAGTCCATATTCCATTTGCGGCAGCCCAATAATACACGTGCAGTGCACGTGACTGCCTACGACTTGGTGCAGTCCCCTCCCCATTTTCCTCTTTAATCTCAGTCCCCTCTACTTCTTGTTCAAGAAAACTTTTCCCCCAAAAATATTCCGAAGAAAATCCAAAAATCAAATCAGGTAATTCGAAAATGGCACCAGAGCCTGAGGATGAGATCAAGGACGAGAAGAACCCTAGGCCCCTCGATGAAGACGATATTGCCCTCCTCAAGACCTATGTACTGTTGTTTTTATTTTTTTATTTCTCTGTTCTATAAAATTCAATTTTGAGCTATTATTTTAGATGAGGATTTGAGTTTTTCAAGCACTGCTTGTTGTGAACTGAGCATTGCAATGGGTTTCTTGGGGTTTCAGTTTTTTGAGTGATAATTAAGATCTAGGATTTGAATGTCGAGTAGAATTGTATTCGTTTATTTTATTTTGTTATTTTATATTTTTGTTGAAACAGAAGAATGAACTGGGGCTTAGAGCGTTCTTTTAGTATGAAGTTTCCTTTTTTCATATGTTTAATCTAATGCTTAAGAAGTTGTGGAGATTAAATTATTCCTTTTATGGCCTGATTATTTAGTTGGGTTTTTGCTAACATGATCTGGAATGAGAAAATTAGGTGGAAATTTGTGATTTTTATTTTTCTTTTAATTGAATAGGTTAAAATAATCATTAGCATAAATTCCCTTCTTTTGTTTATTTGCCTGCTTTTTTTTATCTCAAACTTTTTTATCTTTGCTTGAAACAGTTTCTTTTTATTGGATTTCATTTGGTGTAATGGAGAAAAAAGTGGTTGCTATAATAGGACTTGTGCATTGTGTTCATTCCATTTTATGAGTATGAGTTTTAGCAATGATAGTTATTTCATGTTATATACTTGGACATTCATGAAATGTTGTAAAGTGTTGCTTCTATTGAAGTTCTTGAAATGATATGTCCAGGGCTTGGGACCTTATTCTACAAGCATAAAGAAAGTCGAGAAGGAAATTAAGGAGATGGCGAAGAAGATTAATGATTTATGTGGTTTGTTTCTTTTCCCTATTTTTGTATCTCAACTTGTTATGATCATGACTAATGTATGAATTTCTAAAAAATTAATATGAGAACTGACTGTTAATTTTGATTTGTGTCTTGGTAAATGTTCATTGTTCTACCACTAAATGTGGCTGTATATTCAATGTTCCCTTGTATGTAGTGCAATAGAAGTGGCTGTAAATTCCATGTTGCTTTGTGCCTTTGTACTTTGTGACTGTAATTTGTTGATTTTCTCATCATGTTAGGTATCAAGGAATCTGACACTGGTTTAGCTGCGCCCAGCCAATGGGATCTTGTATCCGATAAGCAAATGATGCAGGAGGAACAACCTCTTCAGGTAGGATATATTTTTTGGTTGATTGATAAAATTATTCTTGCCCATCTTATTCATGTACTTGTAGGATATAACTGGTTGTTGTGACTAGGTTGCAAGATGTACGAAGATAATCAATCCAAACACTGAAGATGCAAAGTACATTATTAATGTTAAGCAAATTGCAAAGGTATGCTAGTTTGCCTTTTTGCTAGACATCTTTCCTTGAAGTTGAGTTTGTTTCATGGCTTAACTTGCGAAAAGGGAAAAGAGATGATTTTTATCCATTAGTTTTGTCTATGGGTAAAAAATGTTTAATGTAATTTGTTCTTATTTTTGTTGTCCATTATATTTTGTTTAATTCATACAGATTTCATTTTTTGCAGTTTGTTGTTGGATTAGGTGATAAAGTTTCGCCTACTGATATTGAAGAAGGCATGAGAGTTGGGTAAGCTTTTTCTATCTTGGTTTGTCTTTAGGCCACACAGTTTTCTGTTTGCTGCAGGGGCTTATGACTGTACTCAGTCATAAATTCCATGCTATGGTTTTGTGGAACTTTGAAGCAATTTTGATCTTATTCTGACAAATGTGGAATTATGCATATGTAGATGTGTTAATCTAGGGCAATTGATCTAGCAAAGTAACTTACAAGTAATCTTCTCGTTGGTGAATGTTCATGATCCAAATTTTGAGCTGCAAATCTTAAAGGACTCTTAGTCATGTGTATGTTTTGAAATTAGGGTTCTGTAAACACAACCTCAATCAACGTTGCATATTTTAGCTGGTGGTAGTTTGCACTTCCCTCTTCATTCATTTCACTTCATTGAATGAATTCTCTTATCTTTTAGTTTTCTCTATTTTCATGTGATAAGAGAAGGATTTTGAGAGAAGAAGCTTTATGAAGCTTGATATAGCGGGCTTTGTTATTGCTGCTATTATATTTGCCAAAAGCTGCTATGATATACAATTTGACACTATGCTTATTTATTGCAGTGTTGACAGAAATAAATACCAAATTCAGATTCCCTTGCCTCCAAAAATTGATCCAAGTGTTACGATGATGACAGTGGAGGAAAAGCCAGATGTAACCTACAATGATGTTGGTGGATGTAAGGAGCAGATTGAAAAGATGAGAGAGGTGTGTTATATATTAACGTCTTGGCATGCTTCTACTTCTAGTGTACAAGTTTGTTGCTTCAGTCTATACCTTGCCTTCTCCTGTTCTCTGATCAAGTATCTCTATTTTTACTTTTCAAATGATCCTATAAAAGGACTCTGAGTGGAAATTTCACTTGTTTCCTTGGATGCTCATATATATAATTGTTTTCTGATAGGTTGTCGAGCTGCCCATGCTTCACCCTGAAAAATTTGTGAAGCTAGGGATTGATCCTCCCAAGGGAGTACTGTGCTATGGTCCTCCTGGTACTGGTAAAACTCTATTAGCCAGAGCTGTGGCTAATAGAACTGATGCATGTTTTATTCGTGTTATTGGAAGTGAGCTTGTCCAAAAGTATGTTGGTGAGGGAGCTCGGATGGTTCGTGAACTATTTCAGGTCCAATGCTCCTCATGTTTCATTATTATTTTGTATATAATCTCGAATGCTACCTTAAAAACTGTTCCTTATTCACTGTGGCAGATGGCACGCTCTAAAAAAGCTTGCATCGTATTTTTTGATGAAGTGGACGCCATCGGAGGTGCACGGTTTGATGATGGGGTGGGTGGAGACAATGAGGTCCAGCGCACCATGCTTGAAATTGTAAATCAGCTTGATGGATTTGATGCTCGTGGAAACATTAAAGTTTTAATGGCAACCAACAGGTTAAGTTTGAACTTTCTAATTAGCCCATTACATTTAAGATTATTAATGGGTTCCCTTGTTTACTCATTCATATTGCTTTCTTTTATATGAATTTCATGAGAATAACTGCAGGTTGTTTAAGCACTTCTGATGCTTATGCTTTTGTGAAGAAGATAAAGGGCAAGTAAATATAGAATATACTGGTGACTAAGTGAATAATTGATAATGAAGTTATCCCACTCTTGGTTGTCTGTCTTTTACTTTTTTTCTCTTTCTAATGAGCTTGCTACTTCTGGAAGGGTTGTAATAGTGTTAAATGCTCTCCTTTTTGTTAGTGATCATTTTCTCGTTCTAAAGATGATCCTTACTATCTTTTCATTGTTATTGGTACACATACAGCTTAAAAGCTCTTAATGCATAAATTGATTGCCTGTAGACATCATTTCTTTTTCATTGTTTTAGTTTATGGTTTTGGCTCTTTTGTGTGTGTATATGGATGTTCCGTTTATACCCTTGCTCTCTCTGCGCATGTGTGTGTGCCCAATGGGGGAGGGATGGACTCTGTTTCCTTCTTAATCAACATAGACTTGTTTTTTCCTGGTTTATTTGGATTTCTTTGAAATTCTGTCTGCTGCTAGGACCAATGTCAAATCTAGATCTGGTTTTTGAACAAGTAGTGCTGATTCAATTATGGCTATCTTTTTTTATTCCAGACCTGATACTCTTGATCCGGCCCTGTTACGTCCTGGACGGCTGGATCGCAAAGTGGAATTTGGACTGCCTGATCTAGAAAGTAGGACACAGATATTCAAGATTCATACACGAACAATGAATTGTGAGAGGGATATTCGGTTTGAACTTCTTGCTCGGCTTTGCCCAAATTCTACCGGTAAAGATTCGTCTATTCCACAAATTAATTAATTGTCAGCGTGCTGCATAGAGTTTGGCATTGGCCCATTGATAAAGCATGACTTTCTAGGCACAGCACAAACATTGGTGTTCAGATGATTTTAAGTTTTGCAGTGCTCCTTTTTGTGCATTAGATGCTGGATAATATCTTGCAATGATTGATTCTTTGTTCACTGGTCTTTTTTCCAGGAGCTGACATAAGAAGTGTGTGCACTGAGGCCGGAATGTATGCTATTCGAGCAAGGAGGAAAACCGTCACAGAGAAAGATTTCCTAGATGCTGTCAATAAAGTGATCAAAGGCTATCAGAAATTTAGTGCAACTCCCAAGTATATGGTTTACAATTGATTACTGTCCTTTGTTGAATTTCAGTTTGGTGTAATATGGCCGGAATCATGGGGACTTTTCTGTGAAGATTACTTCTTACCTGCTATACTGCAACAGAGAAGCTCTCACTTTGTAGCTTGGATGCCAGTTCTGAACTGTACCCAGTTGCAAACTTCGGATGTAGTAACTTTTATTCCAGTTCAAAAATATTCCCAGCAAGCTTGAGTGTATTATACAGTGCTAAAATTTACAAGTTTCCCTCTGATGGTTTGATTGATTGGTAGAAAATAAATTTACAATGGTGTTGTGAAATTTGCAATTTGCTAACGAAGTGTAGTAGTCAAAATGCGATGTAACAGAGCCATGCAATCAATTGGTTTCTGTTTGCTCTTTTTTGACAGCACTCTGTTGGACAATGCAAAAAAAGAAGCTTCTTGGTTTCAAATTGGCCATTTTTTGCAATGACAACAAAGCTTTGTTAGCTTACTGGTATAAAGGACCAAAAACGAAGGGAAAAATTGTAGATCCAAATTAACATATTCTCGAGTATGAGTCATGGCTAAGCTTATTCTCTACTCTTTATTTGAAGGCAAAGGTTTGAAGCCATGAAACAATGTCCATGAAAATGGGCCTTAGTCCAGATGACGAACATTATTTGTCGTCCATCCACTGTCAAAAAGAGCATACAAGATTGGATTGTATTGGACGCCTGTTCCTAACAAGCTCAAATGTTTTGATCACTCTTAAAATCCTGTTTTAGTCCAATTGTCCTTTTTCTTGTGATTTTATCACATTCTTGCACATTTGTACTCTTTGAAATTTTATTTTTTATTTTTACTTTTTGGAGTCATGAAGTTATATCGATTTTCAGATTTCTTTTCTTTTGGCTCCTGGGACACGGAAATATCAGCCAAAAATAGAGAAAAGACAAAACAAAATGCTCAATCATTTTTTATTTTTTATTTTTTGACATTTTTACAAGAACACTTTAAGTTATGTATTTTCATGATTTCATCTGTGCATGGGCTGTATGGAATCTTATGGCTGTAATCTTATAAGACAGCTGTAAAAGTAAGATTTTTTCTTCACTTAAATTATTGACGAATCAAAGTATGAATTCTCATTTATCCTTGTATAGGAGGGAAATAAAGAAAAGAAAAGATAAGAAACGTGTACTCAACTTGAACATGACATTGTCATAGATAGAATTACATACTAGAAAACATATCATCTATCAAATTTTTGCAATCAATAAAAATGCAACTTAAAATAGGCTCAAATGATACTTAAAATTGTCTCATACTTTGTTTATTTTATTCTTGTCACCCCATTATCAGTGGGATTATTAGGGTAAATTTACTGTATCAAGATCCAATTAAACATTTATTATCAGAAGGCCCTTGAAATTACATTTTACCTTATTGACCTCCATATGATAATGGTGAATTTATCCCTCGTTAGTTATCTTTCATCACTTCTTTTATATTAACCATGATAAGAAGAAAACGTGTATTTGGAATTGGACACTTTTTCATTAGTTGCGTAGAGTCCAAGTCCAAGGTTGTATTAGCCCATACTGCAGTTCGCCTGAAATCCCAATAATAATTCTAAATTAACAAATAAGCCCCAGAAATGCCGTGGTACCATGCAGGACTCCTTTGTAAGGCTGACAAAGATTTGCATAGCGACAACCCATGATGTAGTAAAAGCAAAGGACGCATGTAACCCCATTCTGCACCCTCAAACCGCAATCTGTTACTCCAGATATGTATGCGCACAAATTCCAAGTTCCCACACGTGACCTTACCTGTTTCTCTAAGTGCTATAAATCCACATTCATTGTTCTTTTTTTTCTAGATTGCATAAATCTATCATAAGAACTTTCTTTCTAATTTCTTGAAACAGTCCAAAAGATAAGCCCGAAAAGAACTGAGTGCCAATGGCTGGTCTTGATAGAATTGATGCAACAACAAGTTCTGGGGATTTCAATTTCTTGATTGTGAGGCATGAAAATGGTGCGATTTTGGATTTGTTTAAGTTTTTAGTGTTTAATGATCAAGAAAGTGGTGCAAAGTTTCTTGAAAGTTGTCATGGTGATGGAGTATTTCAAGAAGAGCTACTGGGGGATGGTGGTGGTGGTGGTGGGGAGGTGACACCTGATCATAGGTGGGTGATAGTTGTGTCTATTATAGTGAGGAAAATTATTAAGGTTTTTGGAAAGCCCATGGAATGGGCTGGTTATCTTGTCGAGTTCATTCTAAATCTTTTGTCTCTCAATGGCAACTTTCTTGGATTGCTGTACAAAATTCTCCATGGTATGATACATTTTATTTATTTATTTTATTCTCATTTTCCTGGAAAGGTCAATGATGGGTTGTAAGTGAATGACTCACTCGAATATGAGTTGGTTCAATCTTGGCGTGTGCTCAACTACAAGATAAGTATTTCCATACAAGTCACCAATTGCAAGCTAGGTGTGATTATACTAGTGCTTGCTTGTGAGTAGTTGGGCGGGGCTAGACTAGGCCTGGATAAGATGTTTTTAGTACAATATTGTGTTTTATTTCTGCATATTAACTGTTTGTTAACAAATGCCAGTCAAGATGATTGTAGTATTAATCTACCTTTCTTTTTTCTGCCTCAATGACATTCTTGTGTGTGTGTCTAAACTTTGGTGCATGATGGGATGCTTGGCAACTAGTTATGTGATCATCATTCATGATGTTTGGAAAAAAATGCTACTTAGAATGTCCACTGCTGTTTCATCTTGTGCTACCCCATAGTTTGAAGATTTTGATTAAGGGTGCTCTGACATAGGTTCCATGTTTGAAACTGTATTAATGAATTTTCAGTTGTTGTTGATTCTGCATTTTAAGTATTTCTATTATTGCATTTATATTTAGGTGCTGCTTTCGATTTAGAGAACAAGAACTTTTCATATTGTTTGGAAGTTCATAATTTCAGAGTCTAATATCATTATAGAGCTTTCAATATAGAATATCTCTAGGAGTTACATCAAATTGTCTACATATATTATTAATTATTATGGAGTTCAATTGAATTTGCATTTTAATAACGATTAAATTGTGTAATCAGCATGAAGACTTGATCGAAAATTTTCTGTTATCTCGATCTTGTTTTTCAAGTAATGTTTCAGTTCGAGAATATGTGGGACACTATTATGTTGGTGCATTTGAATGTTTTCTATGGTGTTCCCATATTAAAAGCTTTATGAGGTATTAAAACAGCCGCAGTCTCTATCACTCTCAGTCGTGTTTCATAATCACAATGATTTGTGAACAGGAAATGTGGTAGTGCCAAAAAGAGACTCAGAAACATTCATAAGTACGATCGGACATTTAGATGGACGTGTAGACCTGTTCAAGATTGAAACATCCTCCAAAGAAATTAGTCAAAATGATTTTGAGAAGAAAAGTTGGCAAGTGGAGATGGGAAATCGGGCTTTAATGGACCTGTGTATGATGGCTTCCAAATTAGCTTACGAAAATGCTAAGGTTGTCAGAAATATTGTAGATCTTCATTGGAAGGTTAGATTTCTGTCTTGCGCTCTATTTCTTACATATAATTGTAGACAATGAATAATTTCTGGATATTAACCTTTGCAATCTCATAACTCCTAAAAGCAGATGCATTTTGTGGACTTCTACAACTGCTGGAATGGTGAGAACATAGCTTTAAATTAACATAGCATTTATTTATGCTTAATATATACAGTTTCCACCGAAACCGCTATGCCTCCTGAGGAAGACAAAAAACTGAAAAATTATTAGAAAAACTATTATGTTTTTCACTTTCTCATGCTTTGCGTTTCAGATTATCAGAAAGAGAGGTCAACTCAAGTTTTCATAATGTGTGATAAGCCAAAGGATGCAAATTTGATACTCATTAGCTTCAGGGGCACAGAGCCATTTGACGCTGATGACTGGATCACTGATTTTGACTACTCATGGTACGAGATTCCAAAACTAGGAAAAGTACATATGGGATTTCTAGAGGCCCTAGGTTTGGGCAACAGAGTTAACACCTCCACATTCCAGGTGCATCTTCAGGCGAAAAATGTCAAACTTTCCAATTTAAATGGGGTTGATGCAAGGGTTTCCTCTTCTAAAGGTCATGATTCATCATCCACATTTAGTAGTTCCAATGCACATGGTGGATTGAGCCAGTCTTCTGCTTCAGAACAGCCTTCAGGTACTGAGAAGGAGCTCATACCGGTAATGAGAGAGATGACTGCATACTATGCCGTCAGAAGTAAACTCAAGGATTTGCTCAAAGAGCACAAGAATGCAAAATTTGTGGTCACAGGGCATAGTTTGGGAGGGGCCCTCGCCATATTGTTCCCAACAGTGCTAATGCTGCATGAGGAGGAGGAGGTCATGCAGCGGTTGTTGGGCATTTACACTTATGGGCAGCCCAGGGTTGGTAACAGACAGTTAGGGAGGTTCATGGAAGCCCATCTCGAACATCCCAAGTCCAAGTACTTCAGGGTCGTTTACTGCAATGATCTTGTTCCGAGGTTACCTTATGATGACAAAACCTTCTTGTATAAACATTTTGGCACATGCATATACTACAACAGCCTCTATATTGAGCAAGTAAGCATTTTATCTCCTCCATTTGTTTGTACTGTTCTTTCATAGCTTTTTTACTCGTAATTTTCAGCATTTCATACTTCTTGGTGAACTTGAATTATGCAATGCACTAACATGTCTACCATTGTTGATCTTCTGCAGAACGTTGATGAAGAACCAAACAGAAATTACTTTGGTTTGCAATACCTGATGCCAGAGTATTTAAATTCTGTGTGGGAATTGTTAAGGAGTTTTATAATGGGTTACATGTATGGCCCGGATTACAAGGAGTGCTGGGAATCCTTTCTGCTCAGGATAGTAGGACTAACAATCCCTGGTCTTTCTGCTCACAGCCCAGTAGATTATATAAATTCTATAAGGCTAGGAAGAAGGAGATCTGTTGAAATGATGTCCTTATAAAATGCTCCATATATCACACTCAAAATAACATCTGCAATGTGGAACCTCTCTCGGTTTGGGACATGCAAAGCCATGTAATCATGGCATATGCAGACGTTGGATGTGCTATAATGCTGCTTGATTGAGGAATAAATGAGGGCTTTAGTTGTTGTGCTGATAGTTATGCTGTTTGCAGGTTTTTAATAGAAATTCCCTTTTCATTTTGTTCAGTTCATCATTGAAATTGCTGTATTTGGAGGTCTAAGAATGTGTAAAATGCCTCCATAGAAACTCTTTTCTTTTTCTTTTTTGTTTGCCATGGGATTGTCCATTGCTGGAATAATCAAAAAATCAACTACTGACTATGTGAATGATGGTGCATTAGATACAGGGTGAAGATCCATTTTCAGCCCTCTTTTCATTCTCAAAGTTCGACAAAAATGAATGATTGTAGAAACTTCATGACAGAAAATTACTTATCTTCATCAGGGGCCATTTATTGTCTCAGAGCTGCTCGACCAGCACAGATCTTGCAGCAAGTCTAGAATATCCGTCTCTCAATGTAGTTCTCAATTCCTTCAAAATACTTGGGGGCATTATGAGGTAGCAGAATCATTTCTAGTTGTTGTCTTCATTTAGATAATCCATAGCAGTTGAGCCACAAAAAATGCACAGATCAATAGGTTCTCAATGGATGATTGAAGATTCTGAGTTGCAGAAAAATTGCTGTCTGCTGATGAGGTTTCTTCTGTACTGTCAGATAAAGAACTCACATGTACATGAATCTGCAGTCAAATGGCGATGTTAAGGAAAAATTAACACCAAAAACAGAGTATAAGTTTGTAAAAATGATCAAAATCATAAAACCATATTCACTGCTGCCACTTAAAACAATGTATACTAAGATGGAAGCATCTTAAATCTAAAATTCATCCTTCTATTCAAATTTAAATTAGAGCTTTGAGTATGTGCACTGATTTTGATTTGAGTATAATTTTACTTCCGTCGTTTCATTAATTCGAGTATAATTTTACTTTCACTATTTCATTAACCAATAAGATTCAATTTAAGTATCGAATCAAAAGTTTCAAGATTATGTGTTCTTGCAATTCAAATCCAACTAGTATCATAAAAAGTGTGTTTGTTGGTAATAGTTGATTGACTGATTTTTGATGTGTAATTGATTATCATTGAATATTGACATTCATTGATATAACTCTACTTGTTTCACTAAAAAAAAAAATGTTACAAACTTACAAGCAAATATATATAAGTGAGAAAGCCCATTTCTTGAATAACTGAGTGGGTTGGGTGACTGTATTTTGGGCTGTGCCCATCTGAAAACAATGATTGCAAGAGTCCTATTAAGTGTGTGTATGGACCAAAAGTTAAAACCTTGACTAAATAGAAATGAAATTGGAGCTTCATGAATTAGTTGTGGCTAATCGTGGCAGAATAATGTAACCCACATGTGAAGCTTGTTTGTTTATTCTGATAGGTTGGAACTTCAATTAATTGTTTCTGAGTTTAGTTGACTCTATCCCTTACTATTTTATTTAGTCAAATCTTATTTGAAATTATTTAATTGAATAACGATTCTTGGTTATTGGATCAATCATAAACTTCTGACATGAAATAAAAAGAAATTTATTTAATGAGAAGTATGTGGAACGTGCTTTCGATTAAGTATAATTTCTTTTTTGAAAAACTCTAACAAGTTATGATATAATTTTTATTTTTTTAATGTGGCATCGGATTCTATTGGGAAAAAATCAAATTAAACTATTTAGACTTTAGATAAATAAATGAAGGATGAAAACCCAAAAATTAGAAAAAAACAAAAATGTAACAAGACCAATTGTCCCCAACACCACCCCCACCCCCTAAAAGAAAAAAATATGAGAGAGAGACAAATAAATAACAAACAAATTTTAACGAGGTGGTGGAGGAGTGTGAATGGATAGAATATTGGTAGCGATGGCAAACAGTTTGCCAATAATAAATGAAGCCAGAGCAGCGTCATAAATACGTAAATTTATTTTTAAAATGCCAAACACCAACCCATTTACCCAACTCTGCTGCTCCGTTACTAATTCTAACTCTGTTTCTCGAAAACACTTCCCTTCTTTAACATTTTTTTTTCCAATTTTCAACGCTTGTCGATTTTCAAGGAGAGAAGCTTGCTGAACTGAGAAGTTTTCTTGACTGCCCTTCAATTAGTTTGTCCAAAGGTAGGATATTTTTCGTTGGTTTTGGTTACCTTTGAAGAATTGCTCTGGTTTTTACATGAAACCGTTTGATGCTAAGATTGATTGATTAGTCTCTGCTGCATTCTGGTTCTTGAAAGTACGACTTTTTGATTTAAAAAAACAAAGCTGAATTAAAAGCTTTTCTCCAGTACCCTCCACTTGTTTTGCCCAAAGGTAGCTTCTTTTGTCATGATTTTTGTCATCTTTGAATAATTTTTATGGCTTTTTTTCATGAAATGCTTTGATGCTAAGAAGTTTTGTTAATGTGTCGCTATTACTTGTAATATTTCTGTTCTATCCGGGATCTTAAAAGCTGCCTTTTACGAATTTTTAACTAGACGAAACTGAGTTGAAAGTTTTCTCCTGTGCCCTTAATTTGCCTAAAGGTGGCTTCCTTTTCATGATTTTTTTGTCATCTTTAGTTAAACATGTTACGAAGTTGTACTTGAAACCATTTGATCCCAAGCACGGTTTTGTTTATGCTTTGACAAAAGTATGCTTTTGATTGAAAGTTAGGAACTTGCATATGAGTACTTCCGAAGGGCAATTATAGGTCGGATGCCGGTGTGTTCCATATTGGGGTGGCCGAAGTTGTTATTTGCTCTCTCTCTTTTCATTTATTTGATTTTTGCTTGGATATCTTGGGCTCTTTTAATTTTCTGTATGATGAATAAAAATTTGAAGCAACTTTCCCCAGTTATGAACAGAAACTCAGTCAGATTCTGAACACTGATACTTATAGAGGGAAGAATTCTTTTATTCATTTTCAGAGGTCAATTTGAATGGGGAGTATGGCTTGCTCCTATTTATGAGTATTTATTTACTGGTGCTGCTAATCATTTAAATTCTTAATACGGATGTTTACTAAGCAATGACATTATGTGGTGGCAATTGCAGTTGCTACACCTGTTGAATTGTGCAGTTAGTTGGGAGCAAATCTTAAATTTGAAAAATGGCCCAATTTGGTCATGTTTCTGCTGTCAGCTTGAGCAGCCAAAATAACACTGCTAGTATTTGGAGTTCACGGTCTGCTAGGAGACGTGGCTGCACTGCTAGGAGATGTGGCAGCACTGTTAGGCAAATGGATGGCCTGTCATTTGCAGGTAGTGATGCTATGGGTCATAAATTAAGGATTCCAGCTGCACATGCTATTACATCGAGATCTAACAGGGATGCATTCCTTCCAAAAGTATGCTCTCAAATGTTCCTTAAAATGGTTAGGGTAATTCTTAATGAATGAAGAACTGCATTAATGCTATGTTTGTTAAGTAGGTTGTTTGCATTGACTATCCAAGACCCGAGCTTGAGAATACAGTCAACTATTTGGAAGCTGCTTACTTATCCTCATCATTTCGTACTTCTCCCCGTCCAAACAAGCCATTGAAAGTGGTCATTGCTGGTGCAGGTGAGATCAGCATTTTCTAGTCTTCAAAATTGTTATTTGATTCTTGTTTCTGTATCATTTGGTTGTACTTCTTGTGTTTTCACAAACTCCTCTATGCTATTATTGAATTTTTCTGGTTTGTGCTTTTATTCATTTGAATTTTTTCTCTTTCCTTTTTTAAAAAATGTTATACTTCTTGTAATTTCTCAAATTTCTGGTTCTTGCCTTTCCCAAATTTGCAATAGAACTTGACTTCTGTGACCTTGTCTCTGTCCCACTTGTTATCCAACAACAAGAATGCAAAAAGAATTCTCCCATTTCCTCATGCTTTTAGTTTGTTGTTTGTGTATAAATCACACCCTTGATCCATCTCTTGCTTTATTGTGACAGGAACTTTCTTGTCTTTTAGGAATGCTGGAACTAAGTATATACTTGTTTTCTTTTCACCCTTGCACTTTGCGGTGGGGTGTGGCTTTTTATTTGCTTAGTGTTTGTCTCAGTTGAGTAAGGGTAGCGACGTCAGGACAGTGCTTCCAGTTAATGTTTTCCCCTGAAGGCCTGAACAATGTAGCCTCTTCCTCAGCATTGAATTTATTACTTAGCTTGCAGATGTCACAGTTAGGTTTCATTTTTATTTTACAATGTGTCACTTGTGGTGTAATCATGAGAATGATTAGAATTCTCAAATGATGTTTTATTGCAGAGTATTATCTGATAAAGCTATTTTTTCCCCCCAATTTTCTGAGCTGTTGGATGCTTGCAGGTTTGGCTGGTTTGTCTACTGCAAAGTATTTGGCAGATGCAGGACATAAACCAATATTGTTGGAAGCAAGGGATGTCCTGGGTGGAAAGGTTAGTAATATGCTTCAAAATCTCACTTTTTCTGAAACTTTTCTGTTCTTCAAACATGTCTTCTCTTATCACTCTTCTATCTTTGACCAGGTGGCTGCATGGAAAGATGACGAAGGAGACTGGTATGAGACTGGGTTACACATATTTTGTAAGTTTGATTTTCCCTAATATGACTTCCAAAATTTGGTGGTTGTAACTATTAATTCAATTAAGCTTTGTACTGAAACACTTAAAATGCTTTTTATGTCCAAAATATCTTGCAAGATTTCTTCTTTTCTATCATATACTTTTAAATACTGTGCTATGGAAGATTTTTTCCAAAATAAGTCTCCATTGCCATATGCATCTAATTGCCTGTTCTTACTTACTTCTGTTTAGTGACCCTTTAATGGCTTCATTAGTTCTATATATGATGTTCCTATGCACCAAATGACTTGTCTATTTGATGCTTGATTTGGTTTAGTTGGGGCTTATCCAAATATGCAGAACCTGTTTGGAGAGCTAGGCATTAATGATCGGTTGCAATGGAAGGAGCATTCTATGATATTCGCAATGCCAAACAAACCAGGGGAGTTCAGCCGATTTGATTTTCCTGAAGTCTTACCTGCGCCAATAAATGGTGAGCTGTTTTTTCTGTTATCTTTGCAAAAGCTAAGGGATACGTGACTGAAAGACCTGTCCTACTGCCATTAAAAAACATTATGTAGATAATAAAGCCTGATGTGCTTGTTACATTCTGGTTGTCTCAGTTTGGAGTCATTTGTCAATACTTGTTGCTATCTTCATCAATGTGCAGCTGAGCCCTGGAAAATTTGCATATTCCTGACTTCTGCCTCGTATATTCATTAGATGATATCTTATTTATTGCACTTACTTTGAAGTAGATGACTTTCTGGCCATAATCTTGTGAGTAAGGATTATTAACGTGAAAGGTTTATTTGCATCTTGAATTCATAAATTGAGCTGTTGCATTATTTGTCTCGATTAGCTTTGGTATGCAAACTCATTGATAGTTCTTGTTGAGTGAAGGACTTTACCATATTATAGTGAATTTTGGACTTTGCTTGGATCCTTTCTATTCTGTTTTATTGTATCTATATCTGTGCCCTTTCACCAGGAACATCTTCGCTCACTCTTTTGTAAAAGTGAGAGGACTGATATGTATTGGAAGAAACAATATACTGTTTTAGGTTTAAACAAGTCATTTTTAAAGGTGCCTTTCTCAAGCTATGAAATCTTTTTAATGAGAACCTCAATGAAGAGAGTTTATATGCTGTGAGAATATTCATACTTTTCTTTTGGACCTTATTGTGAGACACATAACATCATAATGGCGACTAAATAAACAGCTTTTGAATCTTCTTGGGCATTCCGAATTATGCGGAGGTTATTTTTTATTCAATTCTGTTTTTTATATTTAAGATAAATAGCACCCACACCCTGAAAAGTCGTCAATTCCTTGAATGTGGGTCAGTAGGTGGTCATCTTATTAATTTACAACTGATTTACTCGTTGTTGATGTTCCAATTCCTGTGCTTTACTTAAAATGCTATTGCCAGGAATATGGGCCATCTTGAAGAACAATGAAATGCTTACTTGGCCAGAGAAAGTCAAGTTTGCTATTGGGCTCTTGCCTGCCATAATCGGTGGCCAGTCTTATGTTGAGGCTCAAGATGGAATAACAGTTAAAGACTGGATGAGAAAGCAGGTATGTACTTGTTTTCTTCACATCTGATAGCTTACTATGCTCTATATATGAATTGGAACAGATTTTCCATTGTGAGGATGCTTGATTAGTTCATGAGACATACTACCATTCCTATGATTTTCTCTGCAATACTAAGTCATTTGGTATTATTTTCTGATCTCCATGGTATTGTTAGTAACTCATGGATCCTAATCATTTCAGGGTATACCAGATAGGGTAACCGATGAAGTGTTCATTGCCATGTCAAAAGCACTGAACTTCATAAACCCTGATGAGCTTTCAATGCAATGTATTTTGATTGCTTTGAACCGATTTCTGCAGGTAGGACTTACTCTCTCTCTCACGTGCCAATGAATTCACTATGCACAACTAAATATGGTTACAATAGTATGAGGCTGTTGCCGCTATGATCCTTTTTAATAGGAAATCACAGAGTAAAGATTAAGGTTCATTGATCCATATATCTTGCCCTAAATTGATGTCAACTTCAGATTATAGGTTAGTAAAAGCCACAAAGAGACCAAATTATAAATTTCTCTTAGAATGTCAGTATAGTTAGCATTTAGCTTTTATTTGTCTCAATCATTATTCTCTTCATTTTAGTGACATTTATTGTTTGGTCTGAATGGCCGTTGATAAATATAACACTTGCATGAAATAAAATATAGTCTTGGTACTGGTTTTTGATTTCTAATGAAATTAATGGGATTAATTTTGATGTCAATGTAAATTTCAAACGACACTTGGTAAGTTTACATGTATGATATTCATATGAGAGCACAGGAAACAAACTCTAATGTTTTCGATAAAATCTACAGGAGAAGCATGGTTCCAAGATGGCTTTTTTGGATGGGAATCCCCCAGAAAGACTATGCATGCCAATTGTTGATCATATTCAGTCGCGAGGTGGCCAAGTCCAACTTAACTCACGAATACAAAAGATTGAGCTAAATGAAGATGGAAGTGTCAAATGCTTCGTACTGAATAATGGAAATGTTATTGAAGGAGATGCATATGTATTTGCAACTCCAGGTAGAGCCTTCATTCTTCTAGCCCATGATGTACATCCCTGTTATCTAGCCTGAGATGTTCTAAGATCTCTGATTTACCCTTATCCTGTTAGTTGATATCCTGAAGCTGCTTCTGCCTGAGGAATGGAAAGAGATTCAATATTTCAAAAAATTGGAGAAATTAGTCGGAGTTCCAGTTATAAATATTCACATATGGTTAGTCTTGGATTTTATTTCCAACTTATTTGACAATTATTTCAATGCATGTGGTCGCACATACTGTGTACTTGTTCACACGTGCATATGTATTGATCTGTATTTCATTCTGGAAAGGACTTCTTTGCCTTGGTCATTAAATTCCACATTTTGTTGGCTTTCATGAAATAGGATTATGAGTAGAAGGAAACCCTTTTGACTGCTCGAAAAGTCATGCAAATTTTAAAGGGTCTAAATATAAAATATTGTATATTCTTGTATGCCAAACTAATAAGTGAATTCAAAACTTCTTGATAAGCAGTCTGCACTGCATTACCTGTAACAGTGAGTATTTTAACTTATGCCATGGTAACACTGTATCAACAGGTGATGTTACCCTTCAGGCAAAAGATTATGCATATATGATTCTGTGGACAATGCATTTGATTTTGTAGCATAATATGTGAACTGAAATGACATTTATACATGGTGATCTCCACTGCAGGTTTGACAGAAAACTGAAGAACACATATGATCATCTACTTTTCAGCAGGTCTGGTCATACAAATTTTATGAGTTTATTTATATTATTTCGTGAATTTCTTTCTGCTAAAATACATGTAACTATCAGATTAGCATCTCTCTGCATAATACAAAAACGATAAATTTCATCTCCAATATTTAATAGCATTAGTTAGTGACTTCTCATAGCTCACATATTTCAATCTTACTAGGTTAACCTCTACTGAAGAGCTGTTAGGTCAACTGGTTGTAGTTATAACCTTAATGATTAAGCTGAGATTCCATTTTATCTTCTAAGGATTTTAAATAGAAAAATGAAAGACAAATGTAACTGCTTGCATAAAATATGGTCAATAAGACATTGCATTTATCCTTGTTTTGTTACGTAATTACAAATTGTAAATATGTTGTCCGGGGTATGAAGACAAAAAAACAACGTTCTTCTCAAATCCACTTTGGTTTATCTTCTCATACTCAATGCAAATTTTTGAATGCTTCTTATATGACCTTACTGGCTTCCATGTTCATACCTTTTCATTTCCATGCAGAAGTCCACTTCTCAGCGTATATGCTGACATGTCCGTAACTTGTAAGGTAATACATACACAATAGTATTTTGTTTCAATACCACAATTTGTGCTGTTGTTCTAGATTCACTTATTTTTATTTGTTAAAAGGAGGTTGCTTAAGAGTTCTAAAATCCATAAAGTAATTTGAGATTTTAACCTGTAACAGCTGCTATAATGAGAATACACTACTTTTATATCACCTAAGTCAGCAAGATAGAAAACCTTTCCTTTTGGTTTCTTGAGAACTTATGCTGTTCTCAAGGTTGTAAGCCATTGTCGTATTGCTTGAGCTTTTGGGCAGTTTGTTCTAACATAATAATGGAACATTGTCTGTTTGATAAACCCGGGAGCAATTTGGATGTAAGATTGTGAGTAAAAGCATGATATGAACTGTTAGGCTTATTCTCTAACAGCTCAGTTTGGCAAACTAGTTATAAAGTTCATGAGGAATATGTTTTACATATTGTCTTGCTTTGTATCTTTTATATGTTCATTCTGCTTATCTAGGCATCTGTATTCTGGTCAGGAATACTACAACCCTGATCAGTCTATGTTGGAGTTGGTTTTTGCACCCGCTGAAGAATGGATATCACGAAGTAATGAAGAAATCATTGATGCTACAATGAAGGAACTTGCAAAACTATTTCCTGATGAAATTTCTGCTGATCAGAGCAAAGCAAAAATATTGAAATACCATATTGTCAAAACTCCTAGGTGAGAAATGAATAATGTATGGGAGCAATCTCTTGCCATTGGCTGTTGATGTTCCCCCTTTTTTTTTTTTTTTGGTTCTTTTGAGTGCATAACATTGAGTTCAGTTCAGCATGGATACAACACTAAAGTTGCAGCAGCTAACTTTGTTCGACCCTCCAAAATGCAACTGCTATCCAGCCAGTTTAATCCCTTCACAACCTGACTCAAGTTCTCTTTTGCAGGTCTGTATATAAAACCACACCTGGCTCTGAGCCTTGCCGTCCATTACAAAAATCTCCCATAGAAGGATTCTATTTAGCTGGTGACTATACAAAGCAAAAGTACTTGGCATCAATGGAAGGTGCTGTCCTATCGGGAAAGCTTTGTGCTCAGGCCATTGTAAAGGTGAGTTTCACTGGCTGTGTTATGCCTTACACAAATATGTTACCTATACGAAATAACTAGGCATGTTACATGTATCTCTAAGATCAATCATGTCCTGATTCTATCTCTAAGGTCTATTTATAACTCACCATCTAAGTACATCCTTCATGATTTTTATATAAAGATTTGCAAAAATATGCTCTCAGAGATCATTTATTGTCATTGCTAGTGTTTCTGTTGCCCTTGCACTTATTAGGTTTTCCTTGAATAGTTAATGTTATCGTCAGGCTTGGGCTTTGAACTTTGGAATGATGTAGAACTGATCATGTGATGATGGCAGCCGTATAGCACAATAATAATCCATGTTGCCAAATTTTGAGCATAGCTCTTCTATTGATGAAAAGAGAAATGTGGCTCAATTTTCTCATCATTTTCAGGATTATGAATTGCTGGCTGCCAAAGGACAAAGAAAGTTGGCCGAGGCAACCTTTGCCTAACATGTTTGGAGTGCGGATTTGGTAAACTTTACAACTATACAAACAATTCATGGAAGACAGAAGATAGGATGCAGCATATGTACGTGTTACGAACCAAGATGACTCAAAAAAAAGAGAAAAAAAGAAAAGAAAAGAAAAACAAAGAAGCAATGGAAAAATAAGAAAATTGCCGCATAAAAGTAGCAAGATTCTTTGTTAAATCTTTTATGCTGTGGGAACATCTTAATTGGCTGTTATAGTTGTAAGATATTGAACTTGGAGTCTTCTTTAATTGGAAATATCAGTTCTTGTAAAGTATTTGCCTTGCTAATTTAATTTACTAGTATCATATATTGCTTGATGGGAATATGCTGTTAAGTTGAATATTTAGGCGGGTTCGAAATATGCCAGTAAGAGGTTGGCTAGCCTTCCTTAATGGGAATATGCCTGTAAGTTACGACTTAAATGAATATTTATGCCGGTTCGAGGTTGGTTAGCCTTCCTTAATGGGAATATGCCGGAAAGTTACGGCTCAAATGAATATTTGGCGCGACAACTGCTCCCTCAACCCACCCTTTAAGTCTATAAATTTTAAATTTTACATATAATCTCTTTCAACTAGGAAATTTTGTCCATCTAATAATAATATAATTATCTTTTTTATATGACTGATAATATCTATTTATCTCAATCTCGCACCCCCTAGTTCAAATTCCTAGGTCTGTCCCTTATCTATTTTCTCAAATTTTATTAGAGCTCCTTTGAGAAAATAATAACAAAAAACCACTTTGATATGGGAAATGTATAAAACACACCGTTTTATATCTCTACAATGTACAAAACGTAACATATCTATTCTGTACTATGTTTCTACTTTGATAGTCCGCAAACCAGTATAGGTTTTCAACACTCTCGGAGATAGAAACACTCCATTTTTAGCAAAGTGTAGATAGAGATTACTATGAAACATATCCTAATTCAAGTCGAAGGAATGTTCCTGGAAACTGCGAAACTTGAGCCCCTCCATTTTCTTTTCGCCCTTTCTTCCTCCACAGTCCATTCATTGAATATGGTCTTCACCTTTCTTTCAACTTCATTTTGTCTTTTATAAGCTGATGGCTCCAACTTTACGGGGATTCGTTGGCTTAATTAGTATTCAATGCTTTGGATAAAAAGTTAGTGATAATCATCAAAATAATTTTGTTAGAATCGCAGGCACCGACTTTGTAGATATTCTGATGTTTTCAAGATATATATGGATGAGTTCAGTGATCTCCGAAACTGTGTAAAATAATACAGGTTTTGACAGTGTAGCATTAGTTTACGATCACATCTTAATTACCTTCGAAATTGTTGCATTTTAATGTAATTACATGGATTAGTTTAATGAGAAATTAATAATTAATTAACATAACAATGAGGTTGTTACCATAACAAGGAATAGTGAGGAATCATTCAAGAATTACAAGGTGAAATAGCACTAATTCTGGCACAGTTATTCTTAACATGCTAACATCAAATTGATGAAATAAAAGATTATTTTATACGTAACATTTATGCATTAAATCCCACCAAACCTTTTTAGTCACTAATGTTAAGCAAGAATTGCAAGCTGTACTGTCTTAAGATTTAGGTCTCATTACAAATAAATATCTTATAACCTAACATATATTAATAGAGAAAAAAGAACAAGTTCTGACTTGTGGTGATGGATTATTTTCCAAGAGATTTGAACAAGTGAATCTATAGGGATTTGAAGTTGTCTCGAGACCAAATCACTTAGGTTTGGTTATAGAGAATACAAAGATTACCAAATCTCACAGTCCACATGCCAAAATATTATCCTTGAGGGTTCTTTGGGAGAGTTCACAGACTGTAAATCAGCATTTCAATCTTCTTTCTGAAGGTCCTAAAATTTAAAATTCAAAAGCAAGAACCACATAAAGATTGAATCTGTATATGAACATTGAACATTAGGTATAATATTCATAAGCTTTAGATTGTGTCATGGTATTGAGATTGTCTAAAAGATCACGTATTTGGGTCATTGTATGTTTAAGAAATATATACTTATAATGAGCTCCAAATCTCTATTACAAAGTGGTCATTTTTATTAATTATTCCACTGGGGATTCTTGCCAACACCTACATATAATATGTCCAAAAATCTTTATATGAACATGGTTATGTTTTGTGTTTGATTGTGATTTTACTGCACAATATGATCTAAAAATGTTAAACAATAAAGACTACGTGACATGAATCCAAATGATGGAACCTAATATAAAGTATGATCATAGAATAGAACCATATATAACCCTTGTCACATAAATATTTCAGTTCTATATATATATATTTATATGTTCAGCACAAAATACAGCATCAAGCTCATTTTAAGGGTTGACAATTTGTTTAACAGAGGCATCTTTCCAGGTGATACTTATAAAATTTTATTGGACAGAATTTTCGGGGTGTGCCACAAAGTTTATTGACAAAACTGTTGAACAATCTCGGTTTCTATATGTATGGAAAAGAAAACTATATATTAAGATATAACCAATCAATAAGGATTGGCAGTTTGGCAGTAATGCAAATATTCTCTCATATATATTAAGTAAATTTGTATGCCCAGCTTGGACGTGGCCCGATATTTACAATCCTAATCTTTTTAATACTATTTTTTTTTATGACAAGTGCATGGCTTTAATAATATCTCTTAGCCGTGTATCTATCTATCTGTCTATCTACCTATCTATATATATATATATTTGAACTTCAGGATAATAAAAATAAATAAATTGAGGCAAGGGCCAAATTGCACGAGTTATTATATAGCTATTATATTTTCTACTATAATTGATAGAGGAGTAAGAAAATAAGCAAAAAATAAGGAAAATATCAAAGTAATTTTTAATATATAGTTACTTGAATTAATTACATTTTTGAGAATATATAAGTGAAAACGAGTAAAATCTGAGTTTGCGTGTTTTTTAAATTCCGGGCAACCACAGAACCAATTACAATGTGCCGGCTAACCGACACACTGTTCCCATAATTACAGCTTTTGCCTTGTCCTCGTCAAGCAATCCTCCATCCCTTTACCACTTTTCTAATCCTTTATATCATCTCTTCAATCCCAATTCACTTCTCTTCATTTTTTTACAACAAGAATCCATCCCCCACGTTCACCCCACCCCCCAACCCAATGTATACATACATATATGCATATCTATACATATATTACTGTTTACTTTGCTACATTTTCCCATGCAGATCCCTCGAACTTGACCATGTTCACCCCCCCAATTTCCAAACCTAGTCACTAGTCAACTTCACTTTGTATAAATATTCAAACCCTTTGTCCGTTTTCCCTCAAGGGTCCAGCTCCATTCATTTGTGAGCTTTTTTCCCAAACTTTTTCTCTTTCGGGTGGATTGATTTCATCTTCTTCTTTCTTCATCTTCTTCCATATTCTATCTCAAAGCAGGAAATTAAAGAGAAATGGCTGAGCTGAAACAACAATTCAAGAATAGTCATGGAGTCTACGCTTCGTCCAAAAGATCAAAGAGCAATGGATTCACAAGAAAATGTGCTTCTCTGGTCAAAGAACAACGAGCTCGCATTTACATTCTCCGCCGCTGCGCCACCATGCTGCTGTGCTGGTATATTCAAGGAGATGATTGAGCTAAAACCCTTCATTTTCTCACCAAAACCATGGCCTATATCTCTCTCTATAATAGTACATATTTTCATCTCCAAAATCTCCCTTTTTCTGACGCCTCCAACCCTAATTTTATACCAGCCTCTCTCGCACGTCAAAACTCCAAGAAAACAACAAAAAAGTGCATATCCTCATCAACAAGACAGAGGGTCCCTGATTGTTTTGCTTTTTCTCCAATTGCTTCTTTTGTGATAGTCCAACATATATACATGGCTATCTCCTCATAATGCCACCTTTTTTTTTTTAAACCTAATTGGTGAAATTCCACTAGGTTTTTTTGGCAAAGGAGAGACTTCTATATATTGAGACTATTCTATTTGAAGCTTTTTAAAAACAAAGAGGGGCATCTTGAAGAGCTAATGAGGATGAAGAAATGATGGGATTTTGTATGGGGAAATTTCAAGTGATTGTGGAGGCTGAGGACTTGAGAATGTGATGTAAAGGGCTCTACTACATATATAGTATGTATATCAATGCAAGTTACTCTTTCGTGTAATAATTTTCCCACCCTCAGCTTTAAGGTGTGTGCAAAAATAAGATGCAGGGTACTGCATAAGTATGAAAAATAAATTGGAGGGGCAATTTAGTAATTACATGTTCTGTTGGTATTATGTATTGGAATAATGTTATGATACTTCCATATGTACGATGTATTAAATTGATGTAAGAACTAAAGGGCTTTTTGTTATATCCGACTCCCTAATTATGTGGTTATTATTTTACTTGATATCATGATCGTAAGGATAAGAAAATGATTGTCTAAATACTTGGAAAAAGAAACAGAGCTAGAAATTTTATTTATTTTTAAATATTTATATTTTTGAATTATTGTGTTAGTAAAATTTAATATGTATATTTAAATTACATTCCAAAAAATATAAAAAAGCTTTTAATAATTATACTTTCAAAATTAAATTATTGAATCTAAAATTTAATTCGTTTAAATAAAGTGAAAAGGAAAACGCAAAATAAGATAAAACATGTTTTTATTGTTTTTCCCGTTCTAATTAAATAAATTTTCAAAAAATTAAATAAGAATAATAAAATCCCTTGGAACAAGGGGTAATGACACTTTCTTACCTCATAATTGAGTTGAGGCTTGCCTTGAAAATTAAATTTGGCTCTTTACTACCTCTTTTTAAAAAAAGAACATTTATTTCCTCGGCAATTGTCCACCTCAATTTTTTTCTTAGAAAATTGTTCTTGAAAATGAATTTCCAAAAAAAAAAAAAAAGGGTTTCTGATATCTATAGGTTTAAATCTCTTCTGTTGAACGGTTCTTCAAAATTTAATGAAGCTTGGTACACCAATTCATTCAGTTAGATAATTGTCCGAAACCAAACATGACAAACTCCAACTCAATGAAATTCAGACAAGTTCAACATGTTAAATGATGGAACTAACAAAGTAAACTTTCCAGCAACTCACATTGTTTTTATCCATGAAACGAAACCTTTTTATGAAACGAAAGATCTCCAAGTTACGCTCTGTTCACTCCTCCTTTCCAACCATTCAAAACGTTTCCAAATATAAACTAAAAGGATTAAGAAAAATACTACCAAGGCCATATCGCCATATCTGAAGCTAACCTTGTAAAATGGTTGCTATCAAGAAAGCATGGTCTGTCTCAAACGTAATGGATCGGCTATATCACAAGTCTTTGAAGTCAAGGAACGCCTTACAATTACATCTATCAGGACACTTGCATATTCAATACAGACTCAATAACCACTTCGAATTGGTGATCAGAGATGCCCTTTCACTAGCCTATAGATCAGTCAGTGCTTCAACATCAACGTGGAAAGTGTTCAAATCATTTGTCAATCCAGTCTTTGAATACCAGCAACACATAAAGAGGAACATTGAAGGCAGCAATGGTGATTAGTGCTCGCAATGCCCGCAATAATCTCCAGATTATCATTTTTGCTTTTGATTTGTTTGTTCTAGCTGACCCAATATGTATACTTACGTCTGGAGTCGAGGCATCTATATCTGGTCCCATCTGTTTCCGAACTTTTGACCGCATCACAGCATTGCCCCTGCAAATGAACATCTGAATATTTTGCCAAAAAAAGAAGTGAACGCTAAATTAAAAAGTTCCATACATTACTCTTGATTCTACCTCTCCACCGAGTTGCTCTCATTTAAGAATGTTGAAACC
This sequence comes from Paulownia fortunei, assembly GCA_019321725.1. Classification (NCBI taxonomy): domain Eukaryota; kingdom Viridiplantae; phylum Streptophyta; class Magnoliopsida; order Lamiales; family Paulowniaceae; genus Paulownia; species Paulownia fortunei. Next base: position 226,643 of record CM033118.1, on the reverse strand, counting down.
TTTTTGGTTTTTTTGATAAGGTGCATTGATCCTTCTGCATCCCAAATCTCTTCATACTCGCAATTCTCATCTTCATTTTTCTCTTTCACACCACTGCTAAAGCTGTTATATAGACTTCTGATATAAACCATTAGATCGCCAAGCCTTCGCAAAATAAGGACTTCTTTTGCTGGCCAAAGGAGGACAATAACAAGGGTCATTGCAAAGAGGGATAAATACCTGACACATCCGTCAAATTGAATTTCAGAATACAAATTTATATTCAGAAAAACTAGTACACCGACAACCCAAAAGAAAAGAACAACTAAGAAAAACCCCTTTGCTAAATACCATAGGTAGATATGTGTTTGCATGGGAAGAAAGCACAGGTGAGTGGATACGGAATCTTCTGGAGTGTCTCCATCTGACATTGTGGAATTACTGGCAGATAGTAGCATAAAAGAAGGATACAAGTTTCCTTGCTGCCAGCTTACAGTTCCTACAGTATGCTGCATAATTCCATGAATTAACTGCAAACGCCATCATATCATCGCTCATCGAAAGACAAAAAAAACTGTGGAGTTTACCTCACGCACTGGACCATGCTTAGACATGTGGGTAACTGTGCACTGATCATGATCATGACCAGAGAGGACTAGTGCCTGCAGAAACACAAATTAGTTCTCACCTTTTCAGTTATTGTTTCAGCATATATTGGTGAAGAAAGGTAATACATACAGGTCTGATTAGGTCCAGTAGGACATTTGTTGAGTTTTTAGTGATATAATTCTGATACCTGCACCACATGATAAATGGAAAAGATTGACAACAATTACTATATTCGAGATGGATAATGCAACCCAAATACTGCCAGTACAGAAAGAAGTAAAGTAGCTTACACTATTTCTTGATCACGATCGGCATGGTAAATTCGCTGGAAATCATGCATGCACATATTACACAATTACATTGTGGAAATGAATAACAAAGGAAAGCAATGATACTGAAACTAACACACAAGTAATGGCACATGATAGAATCTTAGCATTACCTGATTGATGATTGGTGAAGAACGACGAGGACCACAAGGAGTCTGATCCGGCCGATATAAAGGGATGTGAGTCAATAAAACCCTTGGAGTAGAAGAAATATCTGGATAAATTCAAAGAATGTCAAGGGCATCATACTCTCTGAAATGTTTATGACTTGAACTTAGTGTCATGTACCTTTAGAAACAATTTTGACAAAGTCCCAGGTAGTTGATGTGAGGTTACCTCCTGGATCACCTGCAGATAAAACATCTAGCTGTTATGCTCTAGTGAGTGCCTGGCAGCAGCAAATTTTAAAACCATTCAATAGAACAGGATTTCTGTTTCTCTTGTTATGACAAACTTTAGCAAGTTATAACAAATACAACCAGGAAGTGATTAGGGGTTTGCATTTCATGACACAACGGGAAGCTTCCGTACCTAGTGTGAAAGAAACAAAATTGCCTAGAAGTATTTTCTGGGGCTAGATTTGTATTTTCACTACAGGTACACATCAAATAAATCAACTCCTAACTGGAACAGAGCAAGATTAGTGTGGTTTTGCAGGTATAAACTTAAAAGATCCACATTGCTGTAGCTATCAAGCGACCCAAAGAAGGTCTTGTGATGTGAATTATGAACTGAATTATAACCAGGGATACAGTATTAGAGACATTAGCCGTTACCATCCAAAGTTTGTGCATCAACTGCAATGAAGTCCACTTTTCCAAGTGTAACTTTAAAGTTCCTTGCACCAAATTCTCTCTCATAGCGTTTGACAATCTGCATAACATACATGTGAAGATAGGATATAAAAGATTATAAAGACCAACTGCTAGTACTAAAGCAGAGAGTTATGTTTTGACTGGGAAAATCTTATAAAAGTGAACTGAAACAGCTTCAAGTTAAACTACAGATAGTCACACAAAGAGCAGAGTTCCTATTTTCCTCAAAAATGACATTTTGTAAATGAGGATATTCTGAAAATTAATTTCTGTGCAAGGGAATAGCTATATGAAAGAAAAAGCGTGCTCACCACAGTCCATCAAAAATCTAGAACTGCATGCTGGAGTCAGAAGAAAAGCCAAACTAAAATAGAAGAGGTTGCTTTTCTATTGGCAACTTATTGCAAGGCAGGACTAGGGTTTACTGTGACTTCAAATATGCATAACTGACATTGTCTCATGGATGATCACCCATTAGATGTTGAATTACATATAGAAAAGTTGATACGAAACATTGGAGGAGTAGCACATGACATACCTCTGGCTTTCGGGAGTTGAAAGCTGCGTATCCAATGTCATGGTTTCCAGAAAGGTAGTATACTTTTATGTTTGAAGTTTTCTGAAGTATATTCAGGTTGAAAATATGCCTAAGACGGCCCAAAGATTCCTGCCATCTATTAGTAAAACAAATCAAAAACTGCCATAGACAGGAGTTAGGATAAATATCAAATCAACGATGAGATTATTCATCCTTGATACTAGTTGTAAAACGAATTGGATAGCCAGAACCATATATCATACAAGGAACTGAAATTTTTTCGCATCAAGAAAAGGAGCAAAAAAGTCTTTATCTTCTTTTGATTTTTCAACTGGAAATACTAGCCAAGAACAATATGATGGCCAGATCGAGGTACTAAGTTTTAGGTTGTTTATGTAAATTTCAGGTTGTTTAGGAAACTTCTTTTGAAAATCACAGCATACCCAATAATATCAGATTTGGATCATCATTTTTGTTTAAAAGAGAGAGCTTTGACCAAAAATATATAATTCCCCACATCTTACATGAACCAAGCAAAGTGGGAAATAAAACATAGAAAAGTAGGTGAGAATTTAGGTTTTAGCTAGGGGTGAAATGGTTTTAAATAAGACAAGGGTGAAATCTGATGTTTTCTGTGTGTCCTGAGCTTTACTTTGTGGCAACTCATTCATCAAAACTTTCAGAATCTCTAAGTGGATAATTTAATTTTTCAAAATTTATGAATTTGCACTCACTCTTCATCGGACAGTATGTAACCTCCATCAAAGTAATCACCCAGAAACAAAACAACATCTGGATTGAAGGGTAATACAGATGAGAGGAACGCCCTGCGCATGTATAAATCTGTATAGAACTGAGCAATCTCCAGAGCAAGTGATTTTGGAGCAAGAGGAAGGGAAGTTCTATCCATGAGCTATCAATAAGAAATCCATATCAATAACAATTGGTTAGACAGACTCATTCATTGAGGGTATTAATGTGCACAGAAGCAATATCAAGACAATCACAATCCTTTTTCTCAAAAAGGTTACCTGAGGGTCAGTAACAACAGCAATTTTCACATAATTACTTGACCCGTTCAGCTGAGATTTTCAGAAATAAGACTGTGAGAATGCATGCTTTCCATTTTCATACAAGATAAGCACATAACACAAAATATATTAGAAATGCACATTTAACTACATTAACCATTTTGTAAAGAAAATTACTAAGGAAATCGTAATTATGTATAAGCTAACAAAGACCCATTATAGCAAGAGCAATTACTTGAGAATTAATCAACTATTAGTGAAATGAAATTTCTTGCATTACTCTACAACTATGCCTTAGAATAACAACTGTAGCAATCATAAATCTCATTACGTAACCCAATCCCTATTACTGGTCTATACAAAAGATTTTCCTTCAACAGACATACCCACTAGTGTTTCTTTCGCCCTCCAAATCACCATTTCTTTGTAAGTGGTTCAAAATGAATCCTTCTCTTGCATAAATATGATAAAGAAACACAATGAAGGAAATCCTATCCTCCCACTCTCTTTAAACAGTCCCGGCATAAAACCTGCACCCAGATGCATAATTGTCCACGTTCTCCCCCTCCCCCCGCCCACCCCATCTAAAAAAAGAGGGAAACTAAAATAAAACAAGGTGCGTAATCTAAACTAAATCAAAGATGGTAACAACTTCAAATCAAATTAAGAATTATCACAGCGGTCCATCAGAACACAAGATCCAGACTTTATCCACAAACCAACATTATTGACAGAGCTAGATAAGCACAATACAAGTCTTTCCTTCAGCCAACTAACAAAAAGTATACTGATCGATAGAGTTTGACGTAAAATTGAAAAAAAGCAAAAAGATTTCAACTTTATTAATGGGTTTTACCAAAGAAGAAGATGGGCGTTGGAGATGAGGCCAAGAACAGGTCCAGAGCGAAGGCACCAAATATGCAAACCACTCCCCATAAAGTAAATTCAGAGCCCATAATATGCTCAGAAACACAGTCAAATTCCACATCTTTTTTCTTTTTCCGCTGCTGTGAGATTAATTTCTCCTCTTTCTTCCTTCTTTCATTGTTATGTACTCAACCCATGTTGTAGACTCCAGCCTACGTTAATCCTGTCCCTTTTTTAACTGAAATTAGTTCTTTTCTTGTAAATATTTGATAAAAATGGCCATCAGAAAAGAGGAAAGATGATCATTGATATAAATTGGGGCAGTCCACTTCCGCTGTTCAGCCCACTTGTCAAAGTGCCATTTGGTTTTGGTGTTGGGCTGTGTAACCTGATCCATACTTATTTTGACTACGTATATAACTAATTGAAAGTTTTCATTCGCCAATTTTCTTGAGTAGAGTTCCCTTGTTAACCTTTAATAATAATAATTTTTCGGTTTTCAAAATCCCAAAATAAAAAAGGTAATACTGAATTCTCTTCAGTTTCAAACCCAGTCCAAAAATAAATAAATAAATAAACAATCAATAATTTGTAAATAATAAAATTAAAAACACACGAATAGTCAGATACTGGACATTCCAAACTGAAAAGTAGGTCTTTACAGCGCAATTTTTATCATCAGCCAGCGCTAAATTATTTCTTACTTCCGTCCTCCGTTCCCTTTTCCCCTCCAAAGGTTGAATACAGTGCATCTAATAGCAGCCTCTTGCATGTTCCGATTATGGTTGCTGTCCAAGTAGTCCGGTTTTTGGACTCGCAACTTAAATTTCATAACTGCTGATAAGATGATAGCATTTGCATTTTGGTGAATTCCATTAGAAAGTGCCCTGAAAGGAGGTTCTGAGACAAATCCGTTGTAACCAAAAGAAACAACCCCGAGAGTGCAACTGTGTTTTGTTGGGGGTGAACAATCCGACGGGCGGCGCCCTCAACCCTAATTCACCCCGCCAACACTTCCAATCCCACGAGATTTACTTTACCCATTGGATTCCTCCTCACTCTTAATCCTTAAACCCAAGTCCTTTTCCAATCTGATATTTCATTCCGCGATACAAGAAATGGCATGAAGACGACTCGGTTCATCAATGTACAAAAGGGCGGGGAAGACTGCTAGCTAACCTGGAAGTGTACCAGTAATTTCATTGTTAGCAGGGTCAAAGACCTCTAGCCTTTCCAGTTTAGCCAGCCAAAGGGGAATTTTGCCCCTAAAGCTGTGAATGTTCAGAGCAAGAATCTGAAGGCTTTGAAGTCCCTTGGATACAACCGAAATTTTATCGACTGGCAATGGTTGGTTCATTTAAAAGTTCTTGGAGATGATCAGGGTGCTCAGATTAAGGTCTTGCAGGAAAAAAGGCTTGTTGGCAAGCTGCCAGTAAAAAAGTTATTTCCAAGATCAACTATGCTAAGCTGTCTGAAATCTGAGAAACTAAAAACAGAAATTTTGCATTTCAAAAGATTGTCCGTTAAAGGCAGTTGCTTGAGCCTAGTACAATTCATCAGTGATGTGGGCAGAGTGGCGTTCAGTCAATTTAGGTGAAGAAGCAATGGCTCCATTCTGGAGAGCCTCCCTATACCTTGGGGAATCATGCCTGGTCAATTTGTTACTGTAGAGTGCAAGGACTTTAAGATTGATGAGGTTGTCAATGCCTTCTTCAATAGGTCCAGAAAGCTTGTTGGCAGGCAAGTGATTTACTTCTCAAAGTAATACCATTAGATAAATTGTTTGACGTTTAAAGAATTTTGAATGTAATAAATGGTGCAAAGATTTGCATATTGCTTTCTTATCGGGGTAACATAAATGAAAAGAATACACCTTTGTGGTCATTATGTTCTGTTAAAAGGACTTTGATTCGAATTGATTGTGGGAGTTGACAGTTTCAACTGGACTAACTTCTTAGCATATCATGCAAAAATGTATAGGAAGGTCAATGGGTTTCATCTATAAATGTTATTATCTTTAGCAATATCTTTACTCTCAAACAACAGCATCTATAGAACATTTTAAGATGATTAGTGAAGATTAGCGCTTTTTATCCTGGAACACTTTTGCGCTCCAGTTCTTTGTTTCGCAGGGAAATAGCTCAAATTTCTGTGTTATTACAGTTTAAGGTGATATGCAAAATGATAAGAATCCAGCAAACTAGATTGAGTTTCCATTCTTCATGAGTGTGCCTGTTACTTCATGTTGCAATGAAAGTTGAAATTCCAGTGTAAAATGATGAAGTTAGTATTCCATATCTACATATTATTAATTACATTACTCCTGTACAAAACTGAAGCAACTCTATCCTCTTCAAGTTAGCATTAAATTTCTATTCAACATATGTACTATGACTCTATGCTTGAGTTTCTTTGGTTGCAAAATTCATCTCTGTACAACTTTTCATACTCATAACGTAAATCTCTTGGAAAACCAGACTGATTGTAGAAGTATGTGGGCATCAACACTCATATTGGCTGCAAACTCAGAGATATGTACTCAAGCATCTTGTTGCCCTTATGTTGGTGTCTGTTGGTCGGTCCCTACATCCTTGAGCCAATCAACTACTTCTTTTATAGTAGGTCTCTTGAGAGGGTTCCGGTTTACACACATACAGGCAACATCAAGCACTTGCAGCATCTCTTCTTCAAACCCTTTTCCTCTGAGGAGAGGATCAAAGATTTCTTCTTGTTTTCCCTCATTCCTCATTTGTTGTACCCATGTGACCAACTCTCTTGACGCCTTTGGCTTGAATAACTCAACAGGTCTCTTTCCAGCTAAGAGTTCAAGCATGACAACTCCAAAACTGTAGACATCTCCTCTTAAAGTGGCCATCCATGATTGACTGTATTCTGGTGGAATGTAACCTAGGGTACCAACCAACTCGGTGGTGACATGAGTATGATATGGAAGAATCAATCTTGCCAACCCAAAATCTGCCACATGTGCATCGAAATTTTGATCAAGAAGGATGTTACTGGACTTAAGGTCACGGTGCACGATGTGTGGTTCACAGATCTGGTGCATATATGCAACTCCACAACCTGCCCCTTGAGCAATTTTCAGTCGAGTAGGCCAACTAAGTTGGGATGCTCCATCAGGCTTCTCGTGCAACCAGTAGTCCAGGCTCCCATTCTCCATATAGGAATATATTAGCAATCTAAAACCATTATGCACACAGTAACCTTGCAGAGTCACCAGGTTCTTGTGTTGGGCTGTGGATAAAGCTTCCACCTCTGCTTTGAATTCTCTTTCCATCAAACCCATGTCTCCAGAAAGCTTCTTAATTGCCAGCTTAGTCCCATCCGCCAAAGTTGCTTTATATACCAATCCAAAACCCCCACAACCAATTATATTTGATTGGTTGAAATTGTCCGTGGCTTTCAAGATATCAACTGTTGTGAGATCCTCTATTTTGTTCTTATTATCTGGAAACAACATGACTAGGCTAGTCTCCCTTGCATCTTCAGGAAATACTCCAGAAGAGTTGAAAGATATTGTGTCCAGATCAGTTTTTTCAGGGTCGCCTTTTGGTAGGATTCTCCTCTTTGAAAAGACCCAATACAGTAGCAGAGCCATGGTGAAAATGCCTGAACAGATCACAAGGGTTAGTACAATGATGGTTTTCTTCCTTTTCCCTCTTGTCACTGTGGAATGACTCGTAGCATCCGGCTGATTAGAGCAAGAGCGCTGCAAAATTCGACCGCACAGCTCTGGATTTCCTTCAAAGCTTGAACTAGGGAAAGTGTCAAACTGTCCTCCTGTGGGTATGGGACCTTGAAGATTATTATTTGCAACACTGAAAGAAGACAAGAAATGGAGATTTTGGAGTGACGCCGGAATTTCACCAGAAAGATGGTTTCCAGATAGGTCCAATATTTCCAAGTTAGTGAGATTAGATAATGTGTCAGGAATGATGCCAGAGAAATCATTGCCACTGAGGTCCAGGGCAAGGATAAACTTCAATTGACCAATCTCTACTGGGATAGGTCCATTTAAACTGTTATTCCCGAGATACATAGCTGGTGGTAAGTTTGAGAGTAGATCGTATTGCAGGTTGGACACATTATTAGGCTTAACAAACACAGGTAACTCTAAATAGCTGCTGTCAACTTGATCAGAGTTTTGCTGGAATGCTAGCCTTCGCAGTCTAATAAGTTCCATGGGGAAGTATCCTGAAAGTTGGTTATTTGACAAATCAAAATAGAAAAGGTTTGGAAGAGACCCAACCCAACCTGGAATCGAGCCTGTGATATAATTATATGATAGGTCTAGAACCTCCAGATTAGCTAGCTTCGATAGCCACAATGGGACAGGACCAGTAAATCCGCAGCCACCCAGACCCAGTACTCGGAGGTTCTGAAACTCCTCAGAGGCAATGAAGCTTTCATTGCCAGGCAATTCTTCATTATAGAAATTCTTTGAGAGTATTAGTGTGCTGAGGTTCTTACACCCTGTTAGGATTCTAATTGCACTTGTGAAATTGGTTAGGCTGTTATTAGAAAGGGAGAGGAAAGACAAGGATTGTAACGCCACTATGTCAGATAGAATCTCTCCATTTAGGTTGTTAGTGGCCAAACGAATTGCTTTGAGTGTCTTGCACGAGAAGAGACTTGGTGGCAAACCTCCACTAAAGAAATTGTTCCCTAGATCAACTGACCTAAGCTGAACAAATGTTGAGAAATCAAAAGAAGAAAGTTCACCTTCCAGGGAGTTGACCCTTAAATTCAGTGTTGTGAGTCTTGTACAGTTTGTGAGCGTGGGGGGAATAGTGCCAGTTAGTTTGTTTATATGGAGCTGCAATTGTTCCAAGTTGGAGAGCCTTCCAATATCTTGAGGAATCATACCTGTCAAGTCATTACCATACAACACAAGGATTTTAAGGTTGATGAGGTTGGCAATCCTTTCATCCATCAATCCAGAAAGCTTATTGCCAGGTAAGTACAGTTCTTGCAGGGTCAACAACCCATAAATATCCTGTGGAACCTCTCCTGAAAAATTGTTGAAACCTGCTCGTAGACTCTGGAGTTTTAAGCACTGGCCAAAACCTTGAGGAATTGGGCCTACAAAAGCATTGTTGGAGAAATCAAGGAGCTGTATTGAGGATGAAAAATTGCAGATAGATGAAGGAATGGATCCAAAGAAGCTATTATTGCTAACATCAAACGTTTCCAAATTGAATGCTGGCTGAAGAAATGAAGAAGAGATTGTCCCATGAAAGAAGTTGCTGGACAAGTTGAATGTCTGGATGGTACTAGGCAACTTATTTGATGCCGATAGCACTCCAGATAAACGATTACGACTCAAATCAATAACCTGCAGGCGATCAAAATATGCAAAGAATCCATCTGGAAGAGGGCCAGAGAGCCCATTGTGAGAAAGACTGAGTTGAGAAAGACTGCTCAGATTCACAATAGAAGGAGATATGCTTCCCACTAGGCCTCTTGATGGCAGCCGCAGATTGGTCACCCTGCCGGAGTTATCACAACCCACACCTTCCCAACTGCAGCAATCTACTGAAAGAGTCCAATTCAAGGGAGATGCAGCGGAGATGCTGAGGTTGAATGATGATAAAGAATCACGATCAAGCTGATTGCAGGAGCCATGGCAGGTATGCACAAAGCAAGAAAGTGCTACTAGTACTATTGTTAGCAATATATCTAAGAAATGAGAATCAAAAGAATGAATACTATGCTTAGGTGCTGAGGAAGAAGAATGAAAAGTTGTCAAGAGCATGGCTGCTCTAAGGTGATGATGTATCGGATCAGTTGTGTTTATTATCTTTGATCACTATCAGAACAAGAATATAAGAGGAAGAAGACAGTTGAAGATGCCAAAGATACTCCACTCAATCTCATGTGGGTTTCTCCACTTTTTCATCCAAGTTTGTTCCAACTTTGGTCTACCCACCAAAGAGGAGGGATAGAAAAGAAGATAGAGTGGGTGATGTTGACATGGAGATTGAAGCAATATTAAAATTTGAGGTCTAAACAATGAAAAAGCGTTTACTTTTGGGACGGCCGGCTGGTGGACTTTCTTTAATTATGTTATGGAGTATTATTCTGTGTGTGTGTCATCATTGTGAAGGAGAAAGCTTGTGGGTAAGGCGGAAAGAGTGATAGACCCATTTCACAAGCCCCATGCCCACTTCCTCCTTGAATTTGTTTGGCTGGATAAAACTATACCTGGACTAGTATTTGTCCTATAATGATATGGTGAGAAAAGAAAATTATCATGTATTTCATTCTTCCATATATAATCTGAGTAGTTCCTATCTCATTTTCTCTCAAGAATTTTGAATGCCCTGAAAATATAGTCTGCTTGCTTGTGCTGGAGGATTTGTTAGTCTTGGGATCCATTATGATTTGAACTATTGGAATTCAGATAAAGATTGTTTTATGACATCTAAAATTGATGGATATGTGCAAGATAAGGGCGGATGCACATGTATTTGTCTTAATAGAAAGAATATCCAATTGGGTGTCTTATGTCTATATACTGTACGTACTATAAGACATTTATTTGTTTGGTTAACCCACCAAAAAAAATGTTCTTTTGACTATGTATGATTGAAATAGACATCTTTCCCCGGTTGCTAAATGGAAAAGAAGAGTAAGTATTTTCTATTTTAAGTGAAATTAAATTCACAGTAAAAATTATAATTATTATGACATTAATGAATAGCTGTGTGTATCAGTCAAACATTTAAGTTTCCACCTCAAAACAGTCATCATAATTGAAATTCTGAGTCTTGATTAATGGTGAGAATCACAAGTCATTTTCTAAGTAAACTCCATACTCCCTAGGTGGTAGCCAACCAATATGGATGCAATTTATATTTTTTTGGTTTTATATATGCTATATTTGATGTACATATTTTGTATAAATCTATCATTCAAGTGTCTTATTTTTTTAAAAATTGGATACTTGACTTTCATTCATACATTAAGTGAATCATACATTTGATGTAATATGTATATTACCTATTTTCTTATAGATGTTCAATTGGGTCAATTTATATTTTCTAGTAGGTTGGAAATGTGGTTGCATAACTCCTGGATTATATATTTATCTAAACCAACTTAGACATTGAAAACAACATTAACCCCAGAGTCAACTATGGCTTAATAGTTATTACATCACAGATAGCAATTGCAGAAATTAAATTATGTAACAAAATTGACAACAATATATGAAGATTTATGCCAACCCATTTTGAAGGTTGGCTTGGCTATTCAATAAAACTGAAATTTATTCCTGTTATTCCCAAGCAATGATGGGCCAAAACGAATTTAATTCAAGTCAGAAGATGAATTATGACTTCACTTCCATTCTCAACTCTCATCAGGTGAGAATAATAACATTATATTCCAATCCATCTCTACCACCCACATAATTGAAAAGTTTATTTCTCCAAACACACATCATATATTTGATATTCCAAATAAACCCTCTTCAAAGAATACCAGTACGTCAAAGTTTTTTAGTCTGCAAGTTGCCTGGATTTGATAATTGGTTTGAAACAGTCACAAGCCCAGTTCTGTTTCTGGTAAACACATAAGAGAAATTTAAAAAAATGCAGAGTTGGTATAAAGCCTTGTCAGATTTTTCATTTCTTACTACTGTTAGCTTCTACCTGTTGACAATTAGCAGCATGATCTCAGACTTGTAAGGCTGTCAATAGATGCAAACTTGCAAGCAGACAATCTCTATTTGTATAGTGTTCGTTCAAGGTCAATTCGAAAGTAAAACAAATGAAAGATGAGCGTTTGAGCTTGCCAATACGCAACCTTGCTAGAGCTCGACTTGATAAACTAATAACAACTCAACGCAATATACAAACTCCAAGTGTTCTCAGGCTTGTTTATAACATCAAGCCGAGCGAAATACTACACTAGAGTTGGCAAATAAGCACTGCTACATGACAGTCAATTTACTGCATTCTAATCTGGATTCAGGATAAGAGGTCCATATAACCACAAGGAAATCTTTACAAACAATGATATTTACAATTTATGGAATGTAATATATATCCATAATTCCTTCTGGAATCCACAACCTGAATACATGATTCATCTCCTAGAGCAGTTAAATTTACTGAAGATCTTGAGCGACCAGAGAAAAGGTCAGGGGATACAATTCACCACAAGAAATGCTGAAATAAAGACAAAAAATAATTCAAATTACATGCTCCAATTCATTGCTTTCAACCTACCTCTAAACCAGAGGGACACTATAGATTTATTTGTATGCCCTGCAAAGAACCAAAAATCAGCTTCCTTAACCTGCTGGTGAACCTCGATTCTCCGTGAATACATCGAACAATATAAACAAATTGTGAATATATGACAAGTTGAAACATACTGGCTTTTGAGGTTTATTGGCTGCAAGACAGCCTCTTTCACTAACAAACTTCCATGCCCCACCTCCATGTCAGCCAGCAAGCACCATTCCATGCCAATCGACATAAAAAGGATAATCAGCTTTTAGGTGTTCTTAGTGCTGGAATTGTAGCTCTTCTCTTAAAGGCATGGCCGGCGGCTGGCACTATCTATCCACGCTTGTACTCAATCATCATCTACACAAGTGCAGAAAAAAAACATTAGTTACCTTCCTGAGTTCCCTGTTAGTCTGCTTATTTAGCCAAAATCGGTTGTTAGTTTACTGTAGCTGGAGAAGTGGAAAAACTTAGTAATTCACTTGTGTGGATCAAAGAACAGACCATGTATAACAGCAAAAAATCAGACCTACACACTATGCTTCAGTCATTTCTACTGTAGGCATAAAAGAATTATTGAACAAGGGGCAGCTTTACATTATCCATTCTACCTCTATGTCTAGACTCTAGAAAAAAGGTGCCACCTTCCAACCTATACAGTCATCCTCTGCCAAGTTCTTCCCCAAGATTTATTGTCTTCAGACCCCGTAAATCCTTCCACAGTGTTATGTTAAATTGAGTTCCACAAGTCATCGGTGATGGTTTTAGCTGGAGAGCTCAAATTAGGTTTGGCTTTTTTGCGCACAATTGTCATTCTAGGTTTCTGAAGTTGGTGGGATGGCTGCGGATGGTTTGTGAACTAAGTATTATGTGGATGGTGGCAACAGTTGTGATTCCAGTGAAAGTGTGGATCGCCAGTGAAGAAGAGTGACAAAATCATGGAGGTCAACAAAAAAAAAAAAAAAAAAAAAAAATACAAAACAAAAGAAAACAAAGAAAAGGAAACAAAAAGGAAAACCCTCCTCACCTCTTCCATCTATTTAATTGGAGTGGGTGAAAGAAAGCAGGATATTTCATTATGCATGATTTTTTATTTTGGCGTGGTAATTGCTAGTATGAGATGAATCCCTAAGAGCAAGGCCGTAAGGAATTACCACCTCGGCAAAAACCAGAATTCGGACCAATTTATTTTGGATGACTATTTCGAGAAAGGTTAAGACATAAATTTCAGTCATACAGTGAGAATATCTGCAAGAATGACAAGATTGCTCAAACAATATATTCAGTTACTTCATTACGTTTGCTCACAATTTATATTAGTCTGGATATCCTTAATGAATTGAACCATCAAATCAAGAACATGCATCATTATTAGCATTGATCATAGCTTGATAACACATAAAAGATCTGCAATCTACTCTCCAGCTGTAGTTCGATTACAGTTGAATGCCCATTTTTAACAGTTGAATGATGAACCATAGATCATTGTCGAATTGATATAAAAACAAAAAGTCTAAGAACATATCATTTTGTCCCATCCATGTCCCAACTATATAGGTTCAACAAATTCACTGTCGAGAGACAACCGTACACCTGACAACTATACCAAAGCCCAAGGTAGATTCCATTAGGGGCTTCTAAAGAGGGCTTGGTAATTTCCTGCAACAATCTAAATAGCTATTTTATGCTCACAACAGTATCTGCTATAGCTATATCACAAATGGAAAACTAAAAATACAAACCCTAACCCCTCCCACAACACGCATAACCCAAAAGGAAAATGCACAAAGTGTTCGGTGTGTGTTGGACAATCACAAACCAAGGACAATCAGTAAATCATAAAAAGTTAATGACAACTCACCATTTGATGGATCAATGTGCACAAAGAAACTAGCAGCGACAATGAGATAGCACAAAATAAGCATCAAACCTTTAAAATAATTTGATTGACCTTCCTGCATCAACAGAAGCAACAATAAGAGGCTCCACAGAGTAAACTGCTAAATCCAAGAATAAGCCATCACTTAGATATCTAAAACGAATAGCAAAGTGAGAAAGTCATTGGGGAAGAGAAATAGGGTTTAGATAGAGATAAGATCAATCTGGGAGTAGGAGTCTACACAGGTAGGCAGGCACAAAAATGAAAGATAACTCACACAGACAACACAAAGAATGTTTTTACATAAGCACCACAGAAATAAAATCCGATTAAACACCAGTTACACTACAGATGGCTGGCCAGTACGGGAGAACAGAGGGAACAAACCTGAAGCATAAATGCCACCACCAACACCGTGATAAACAGCGTAGCAGTCTCAAAGAGTTGAAAATTCAAATCCATAGGCTTTCCCATGACCCAACCAAAAATTACACAAAATGGAATCTGCATAAATCAGTAGTACAAGAATCATAAGTTTGCCAACAGCCATGCATAAGCCCCTAACTGCAAAGTCTTCAAAATCTAAATTGTGTGTGGACCCATATAGTAGAATTAGACCTCAAACAAGAATTGGAATGAACAAGAAAATATAGCAAGTTTTCATACACCTACTCCTCGATTGAAAGGAAAGTTCAGCAATAAAACCATAAACCTTCTAGAAGATAAAATAGTACAAATGGCGAGAAAGTCTACAAGGCCTTACCAAAAACATTGATATCTGAGTAGATGATCCAATTGCAACTCCGAGGGTAATATCCTGAAAAAGGAACAGTCAAGTGAACAAAAGCACATAAGAAATGACTTTAAGATTTCTGTGACATCAAACACTCACAAGTTTGTCCTTCATCGCAAACATGATAGCACTAGCATGTTCTGCAGCATTACCCACAATTGGAAGCAAAATAACACTAATAAAAGAGACGGGCATGTTCATTGAATCAGATGCTCCCTGAAAAGATGGCAACAGCAAAGTCAGATTTGCTGTTCAAGAAAACTTCTGGTTACCAAATTTTCATGATATAACAAAAGAATGCCTGCCATCAAATTACAAAATAGGATTCACAAATTTGTGAATGCCTTGGTCACCAGTGCAGATAACCTCAATGTGGAGTCAGGAATTGAATCTTAATATCTGATCAGATATCTAAAGTAGAATCAAACTAAAGCAAAATTTTATCTCTAAAGATTTTGACTATGGAATAGTTAAATGTGCTCTTTTATAGATAAAGACTGAAAAAATAATTCGTTTTTTCAAATACCTTTCTGGTTGTACAGTCAAGTCATATGCTTTCAAATTGGCAATCACTTGGCATAACCAACTCTACAACTCCTTCGTGATAACAAATCCTCTTTTAATGTTTAGTGCTATGATTCAATGATCACAGAGAGAATGGTTTAGCAACACAATGTTACTCATGATACTAGTTTCTAGTTTCCGCAGGATATGCATTGAGCTTGAGGGGGCAAAAATGAATGGAAGTAGAAATTAAATAACATAAAAAAAGAACTTTTTAGTGGCCCCAATGCAATATGCCACTACCATTTGCTGTAATAGTCTTTCATTTTCTTTTCTTATTTCTTTATTGATCTTTTGGTGTGGTACATGGTAACATACCTGTATTGCATCAACAAGATATCCGGATAAAACAGATATCCACAAAGTCAAAACAGCAAGCCACCCTATTGCTTCCCAATGGGTAATTTCAGGGACCTCGTCTTCAAGAGAATCTTCCTCATTATTCTCCGTTGCCTACAGCAAAATGGCAGGGCAAAATTATTAGGTCACTAAAGGCAACGTTTTTTAAAACCAGACCGGACAGGCCATTTCGACCAGTCTAATCGCAAACTGGTGATCGGTCCGGTCCGACTAGGGGCAAAAATCAAACCGGTCAACCCAGACACCCAGACAAAAGAACTGGTCAATCCTGTCAGAACTATTTTTAATTTTTTTTAAGAATCTTAAATTTGGAATTTGGTTACATGTATGTGGTTATTTAGATTTTGGGTCGTTATATATCTTTTAATTGGTTATTTATCTTTCTTATCTCGTACATAATAATTAGTTTACTGCATTATTGTTTTACGTAATTTAATAAGAAAATATAGTCAATTTTCATCAGACCAATCGGACAGGTGGATGAACAGCTGACCGACAGCAAGACCGTCAACAAAACCGGTTTGGTCACCAGATTGACAGACTAAATGTATAAGCACACATAGTGCTCTGACATGAGTATGTGTTATAAGCATTTAGCATGGAGCACTCCTGTTTCATATTATGGAAGATATGCACGTGCATGTTCATTGTGTTGCTCACGTTACAAGCACTGTATATACTGCCTATCTGGACAAGAATAAAACAGATTTACTTACCTCATCAAGAGAACTATATAGATTACTTTGACTCTTGAGCTGAAAGAAAAGATAGCAAGCATAAGCGACCAGCATTATACAGCTGCTAACTCGTGAAAGGGCAATCTCCGACTTGCCCTTATGTACTTCTGTATGAGTGAATTGCAGCACTGCTGGAAACAATAAGCCCATAACAGCCATTAACAACAATCCTGAGTTTACGAGGGCAGTGGCCTGAAAAAATTTGTCGCACATTAGTTTTTCTCTGCTCAGCCTAGGGGCATTATGTTCCTCACCCCAGTAGAGGAAAGCTTTCACAGTCAAACTTGACAGCAAAATGAAGGTTCACACCATTTGACAATCATGATGTGTTAGTCAATTAAGATGTACCACCACCTTATTAAACTTCTGGACTTTCTGATGATGAACCATCCCACCACAAAAGAAGGCGCATCCAAGCACCAAAAGCATATTTGACAGGATGGAACCCAGCAAAGATTGCTGAACAACCCTAATCATCCCATTCTTCAATGCATAGATGGAAATTATCATCTCAGTAGCATTGCCAAACGTAGCATTTAGAAGGCCGCCAACTGCAGATTAAACAAAAAAAGATAACATATATGATAGAGAAACTAAGTTTAACAGTATACATGTACTGACCAGGAGGCAATTATATACTTATAGGTGTTATGAACATAGAGGTGTTGTGGAAAACTCTTGAGCAATGAAATATTGGAAAGCTATCCAAACATCTTTGTGGTGGCATATCGTGCACAACTTTCTAAATCAATAAGTAAGCATGCATAAATATCATTCAAGACAAGATTTGAGGACTAATTGTAACACAAATTTCATTTGCAAAACTAACATGACAAGAAAATGATACAAATTGAAATTTATTACATTTGACGATTGATTGTGGATACAATCTCCATTTTTCTTTTCAAGAATGTGAGTTTGACACTTTGATCTCCTTCAAAGTTAATTTAATCTTCAATGCACTGAAATCTCGAATTAAATGATATGACTTTAGGAATGATGACTTTTGGATTAGGAAACTTGTTGGTAGAATCCATGCTTCGATTTGATCATAGATCTTCTTGAAGTT
This sequence comes from Paulownia fortunei, assembly GCA_019321725.1. Classification (NCBI taxonomy): domain Eukaryota; kingdom Viridiplantae; phylum Streptophyta; class Magnoliopsida; order Lamiales; family Paulowniaceae; genus Paulownia; species Paulownia fortunei. The sequence continues at coordinate 208,815 of CM033118.1, read as the reverse complement.
GAGAGTTTTAGAACCTCCTCCAATGTCTCTCTTGTTTGATGTAGAATTGTGTTACTTCCTGGAGATGATTATTTAATGAAGCCGCATGATTTGATTGGGCAATCATTATTTGATTAGTATTTACTTCCTTAAGATATGATTTGAATTATCAATTTCATAATTTGTAAGATACGATTTTCATTGTCACAATAAAGTAATTTGATGCTTGTCATCATTTGATTGGCCAACAAACTATATGTTACAATATCAACTAATTAACTATTTACTTTAAGAATTAAATTTGATTAAAATCCTATAATATAAATAGAAAATACAAAACTGATATCTAATATATTATTTTACACATGTCTCTACTTAACTAGTCATAAATTTAATTTGTCAACAAAAGCCCCATTGAGACTGCCGCTCGGACAATATGTCTTCAAGTGAATAAGTCGCGACTATTTACTTCACTTTTTCATTTCTAATTGGGCCTTCAAAGAAAAGGAAATGGCCAATTGTGGTATCTATATTTTTTTTTTTTCCTTTTTGAACACCAAACTTTGGATTTCAAACATGTCGCAGTCCACTCATTTTTTAGTCCGCCACATGATTCATTAACTTGAGGTGAGGCCATCGTACTTGCTTATGATTCAGCCCATATACTGTGATCATTGCATCAAACCAGTCTTTGCACCAACAAGCTCATGCAACATCAGCTTCAGGTTTTTGGCAATATTTCCCTTCTTTTTTTTTTTCTTTTTTCTTTTCTTTTCTCAAGATTCTTCTTAGACTCATATGTGTTGCTCAGTTTCAGGACAAGATTTTGGTTTTGAAGATTCATGAACTTAATTCTTTATCTAGCAATAAAGCAGATATAGGCAAATAATATTATGTATATACAAGATATAAATGTGTTTTGGTCAGATTTCATTAAAATGGAAATGCTATTCAGGAAGTACACAGCAAAGGTTATAGCAAAATCAGCCAAAAACCCATCTAGGAATCAACACATTTGAGCTCAGGAATATTGAACATATAAATATGAATTCTTCCCAGTCCACTTTCAAGACACACACTTAACAAACCGTGCTGGTTTCAAACATAAATGGAGACGCCATTAATTAATTTCAGATTTCGTGCCTCTATTGCTTACAATATCATATTAGCAGTGTGCACACACTTAGTGGTTTTACTCTACCAACAACATATAATTTCTTTCTTTATCCGTTTTCTTCTCAGTGATGGGTTGGTTCACTACCTTTCTCTAGTCAGCTTAAAATGACTGATCAATGAACTTCATAATAATGAAGATTGTTCCACCACCAGAGCCTAAAAAGACACAAAGGACAGGGTTCCCCCCTTTCCAAATAAATTTTGTGGCTTATTATCAATCTATGTCCACCGGGGCTCAGGAGGCCAGAGACCAATGCCTTCATCCGAACCATTGTTGGCTCTACTGAAAATGTGCCTACCGTCTACTGACACTTGCCAAAACCTCAAGATGCATCTCCAGGACATATACAGTACACTTAAAGACTTATCTCCTTTAAGATTTTCATTTTCATAGCACCTATTACACATTCACAACGTATGGAACCAGTAAGAACTACTAAAACTTTTCTCTTCAGTGGAAACCGGCAAGTTCCCATTCTTCTTGCGATGTGCTTGCCTCTCTAATTTCATCTCGAATGCAAAAATCTGTTAAAACACTGCTTACATGACTGTAGTTGTTCCATACTATAACTCATCCCATCCTTTCCAAAAGTTTTGTTGCTTGACTGCTTCACATTGTGCATGCAGGTTGTCCCTCCCAACTTCAGTGATCAAAACTGTGGGTTCTGCAGACAGTATCATTGAGAAAAGCCTTTCTGATGCAGTAGAAACAGCTAAAACCACACTTTCCCATTGCCCACACAGAATTACGAACATATAGTATAATAATGCCATCAGAAAACGCGAATTTATATTGGTAAAAATCCTCACATAACAGACCTTCAAGTCCTAAATGTAAGACCATGGGAATCTCAAGCCTCTAGAGTACTAACCATATCTTGCAAAATTGCTTTATTCCAAGTTATATATGCCACATAAATCCCCTCAACGACCTTCAGTATTCTTATTAAACAATTTCTTTAAGCGTCCCCCTACAAACCACTATTCATGATAATAAAAGATAGGTTTGTGCTCTAACAGTTCCATTTTCGACGAATCAGCATCTGTCAAACACAGATTAGATGCTGATGCTGGAATTACAGTAGCAGCCACAATGTCTCTGTCCAATCTATGGAGAAGATGGCATATACCACAGATATTTCCTTTCACAGTGTCTCACCATGGTAACATTGGTACTCAGAATGCTTTCAAGTAAAAAACTTCTTTTTTTCTCTGCGGAAGTAACAACTGCTTCGGTCTTTTCATGTCACTGTCCTACAACTTTAGCTGACAACAAGCTAGGAGTAACAGGGGAAAGATAGCCCCAAAAACCTTTAATCTGCAATTACTTTCAACAAACTCAGTTGGCAGAGACTAGCTCACACACATATGTTAGTCTGTCCAATAGCTCTAAGGACCATAGTCATTAATGGTGAGAACCATATAGGTTGCTCCTTCAAGCTAGTATTAACTTTTTTTATCGTCTACCCAGGATGATTTTTCAAATAAGTGGCAGAAACAATTCTGAGAATCTATAAATCAGTCTTCAAAGTGAAGGAGAATGAATAAGAAAAGCTACCTGTGGGCCCCGTCCAAAATGCAAGTTGCCTACAACACAATTGTATGGAAAGGACATCATTTATTTATTTATTTTTGCCCCACAGGAAAGGAAAATCAAAAATAGCAGAGCAAAGTCCTTCCATTTATGGAACAGCTACTTACTCAGTTGCATATCCGAGGCGCTCTGCTAAAGGAGTAATGCCCAGTAAGCTGAAGAAGAAGACCCATCCCTAGAATTCATTAATGTCAAAAATCACCCTAAAAAAAACTAAAACTAAATATTAGCATCATGGAATTTTTAGAACTATCCCTTTTTTCTTAGGACAAGTTTTGATTTTCTTACATGTTTCTTGGTAAGATAGTGTAGTATGATTGCCAGGGGCCCAAAAGGAAGCAAAACATTGATCTTTGCTTTAATCAAGACAATGTATATACTCCTCAGAATGCTGACTCTATGCACCCTTCTTAATACCCATGAAGCGGAAAATTTTGGATGCGATAAGACATGTGCTGTTTCACAATTCAACGGCTGCACTTTATATGTTGTCTGAGGTGCACTAAATGGGATGTCCTCGCCGGATTCAAAGTCTACTTTTTCTTCTATAGATCCCATCTCTAGAAACCAAGCAATATCCCTGAGAGGCAAAAATTTGTAACTGCATACATTAATACGTGATTTACCTCTGAATGAAAGGCTGAAAAACTAAGTTAGCATGTAAGATTATATACCTCAATGCATTAACATGTAAAGGTCGACCATAAAAAGCTATACTGCCACCACAGTATAAGTTTTTATTACCACATGAGTCAGTTAAGATTCAAACTTCATGCTAATTTCATGATTTTCAAAGACTGAAAACCATTTGGAGAAAATAAAACCAAGAATTCAGAAAAATGAGCCATGGAATTGCACTAACTCATGCTCAGTGCAGCAGACGTTCAGGTAGAGAGGTGTTAAAAAAAAATAAAAAAATCTTACAAAATAGTAAGCAAAATCGCAAGCAGTGAAAAATGTGTAACTCTTTTCATTTTCCACATCAAGTCAGGCCTGGTGAACAGATCATAAGAATGGATAAGAAGCAAATGGCCCAGATCAATTCCCAACAAAACTAAAAGAGAGCATCAAAACTAAAGCTAAGAAATCAACACCTGACAATTATCTGTGAATAAGCAACAAAAGCAAGCAGACTAACACATGCCCATATCAAGATTCTTTGAAGTAGAACAACTTAAAGACAGAGATAAAAAAGAGAAGGTGATGATAAAGTTGGGTTCTTTACCTTTTCTCAGACAACAAAAGTTAATTGTGTTTAACTGATCCAAAATATTTGAGCCCACAAACTGTTTCAGGTGAACCAAATTATTCCCAAGAACAATACTAGTGAATGTAGAAGAGAAAAATTAAGTCCCTTGTAGAAAAAATAGGAGCTATGTAAGATTTTTTCTTGTCAAATGTCATCAAGGCAGACAGAAACAGGTGTTAATAGGGCCGCGTTAACAAAAGAGAAGTTTCCAAGAAGCTGCACATAATGCCCCATTTCAATTTTTGATTTTGATTTTGATCTACTACTAATATTGTTTAAGCATTAAATATATATTTATGTGTTGGAATATTTTGAGAGATTGGAGGTATGGTAAAGGATACTACTATTAATTAATAGTATTTAGACAATATAATAACATTTTGTAGAAGAAGATATTGGAGAGAGTGGCGTTAGTGGTAGTGTCGAGAATACCAGATAAAATGAATGGCCAACCATACAACCACTTGTCGTCTCCATTATTGGGTAATTATGAATGAATTAAAAAGTATTGGAAGTGAGATTAGACTTAGATTATGATCAGATTTTCTCAGTATCCCACTCACTCTTATTCAATGGACACCTAACATAAGATAATAGCAAAAAATTATGGTGTATATCATCGACTAATTATTATATTTTTTTTATTCTTCTTATAATTAATTCAATAAAACAGTATTTTTTTCAAATGAATGGTTGCTGAGAATCAGTTGATAATATATAATGCATGTCTTATCAAAATAGTGCTCCCATTCTAAAATAATCAATAACATATGTGTCCTAGTAACAAAGATATAAACGTGTAAAAATAGTATTGTATTTCAATTTTCCAGTTACATGCAAAGTCTATGTATAATGCGATTCGATAATTTCCAGTTATTAATGATTTTACTTGGTGGGTAAAGATAATCATGTAACTTATTCTCTTATTATGGAATTTTTAAAAAAAAAACACTAATTTTCGATTACTGTTAAAACAAAAATATTATGCCGCAGATGCATACGAAGATAATTTTTCGAATTGAAAGGAAAATGAAGAGGTCAATAATTTAGTCTGAAAATAATGATAAAAAAGAAAGAAAGAAAGAAAGAAAGAAACAAGAGGTTATTACTTGTTAATGATGCTTCTCTTTTATTTTATGTTTTCTCATTTCTGCCCTCGCCGCCCACTTGGGCCTAAAATTGGAGGGTTGAGCCTGAGATACTTTGTCTCATAAACTTGTTTTTTTTTTTTTGGGCCTGGAAAGAGCCAGTGTAGGGACTATTTATGAGTTATTTGAGTCCATTTCTTCTCGGGTTGGTCTTTTGGTATTCACCAACTTTCTATGAGGTTTAAATCTACAATTAAAGAGAGAGAGAGAGAGAGAAAAACACAGTTGACTTTAGTATACGACAAAAATTTAGCCCATAATTCTACATAATCCAGATTGTAGTAGCTAAAATTGAACCAAACTTTTCGACAAAAGAAATTGAAATTAAAAAAAACAAAAAAAAAAAAAACCCTGATTGAAATCTGTGTTGATGCCAGAAGTGAAAAAATACAAGCAAAAAGTAACAAAAGTTGACTAGACTTCCAATTCAAAATTATCTGCATATAATGACTCACAAACTGATGATAAGGAGCAAATAAGAGTTGAAGACGGTTTAAACAAGTCAGGTAATTTGCAGTTTGGTTAAGATATATGAGATAGTTGTTGGCTAAAGACTAATCAGCAGTACCAACTTTTGTGACCATTCTAACATCACTATCACTTGATCCTCTATAATTAAATTTGAAGCCCATAGCATCCCATCCCATCTTTTGACATTGACTAGGAGCATATATTATTATCCTGCATTTATTATTTACAGGTATACATTTTACACTATGAATGGATTTGTGCTAAGAAGCAATCATTCAATTCGCAACTGGATTTTTCTGTCTCTGTGCTTTAAAATTTTTCCAACAGCTTCAAGTGTTCAGGAGTCGAGAAAGACTGACGGAGCAGAAAATGTCTGAACAGGGGCCAAAATGATGGAATTTTGTGACCAACAACGGCCCTATAAACCCCTTCCGTATCAAAACTTTAAGTTAAACCGATAAAATCTTCTAGTGATCCAAACTCATCAGAAATGCGTCTTCCTCTTGTTCTATCACAAAGCATAGCAGATGAGTATCTCTTATACAGGTAAATTATATGAAAATAAGAAATTAATAGACTGGCATTTAAAGAAATGAGAGCATTTGTATTTCAATCAACCAAGTATAATTGTAAACATCCTTTTCCATCATATTTCAATCAACCAAGTATAAGCAATGTGCTGTAAATGTCGGCTCAACCCAAACCGTCCACTGCACACTTCCATTAGCCATACACCATATGCTGGTCCAGGGCTCTTGAGTTTAACAGGCCGTTTAAGTTTAAATGCCGAGTCGACAACTCTCACTTGAACTATTATTCAACTGAATTTCCCACCAAAGTTATACTGCTCCTCTCTCTACTTCTTCACCCTTCTCTCTTTTTGCATAACCATAAACCATAAGCTCTCAGAAGCCCCCAAATTCCCCTCCCTCCCCTCTCTCTGTCTCTGTCTCTCTCTCCCACACACAAAGATACCTCACAGAAAACCAAGAAAATCCAAACTTTGCCACAATGCCGGAAAAACTCTATTTTCTTTGGCCTCCATATCTCCTTTTATTGATTATTAGCACTCTCATTTCTCTACCCAAATCACATTCTCAACAAAGTAATGATCTTGCACTCCTCTTTTATATTTCTTTATTTTTTATTCCTTGAATACTTCAATTGGCTGCAGTTTCTTGAACTCTTTATTGAGTGCTCCAAATCTTTATTGAATTCTGTAATCAACTGTATATTTTTGTTGTGTGCTACAGGTCCAGCGTACCTGGGCTTCTTGTCAAATGCCACAGATTTTCCCTCAGAAGATTACTATGATTACATCATAGTAGGAGGTGGCACCGCTGGCTGCCCATTGGCGGCGACGCTATCAGAAAGATTTCGGGTTCTTGTTCTTGAAAGAGGGGGAATTCCATTTGCGGATCCTAATTTGATGAATCGAGATGGATTTCTCACAACCCTTATGGAAGTTGATGCCTATGAATCCCCAGCTCAAGCTTTCACCTCAGAAGATGGAGTTCCTAATGCTAGAGGCAGAGTTCTTGGAGGAAGTAGTGCGATAAATGCCGGTTTCTATAGTAGAGCTGACCAAGATTTTTACAAAAGATCAGGGATCAATTGGGATCTCAGAATGGTAAATCAGTCTTATGAATGGGTTGAAAAAGCCATTGTGTTTAGGCCTGACTTGAAGAATTGGCAATCCGCTGTTAGAGATGCGTTATTGGAGGCCGGGATTGATCCGTACCATGGGTTCAGTTTGGATCACGTTGTGGGCACGAAAATAGGTGGCTCGACGTTTGACAGCTCTGGTACGAGGCATAGTGCAGCAGACCTTCTAAGCTATGCAAATCCTTCGAATATTAAGGTGGTGGTACATGCTAGTGTGGAGAGGGTTCTGCTGGCTTCTTCATCAGCTTATTCAGACCGGAAACGGTCAGCAATTGGGGTGGTTTTTCGTGATCGGATGGGGCGGTATCACCATGCCATGGTGCGGGATAGGGGTGAGGTCTTGCTGTCTGCAGGGGCTCTTGGAAGCCCTCAACTCTTGCTGCTGAGTGGAATTGGGCCGAGGCCTTATCTTGCGTCCTGGGGAATTCCAGTGTCACACCACTCGCCCTATGTTGGTCGGTTTTTGTATGATAATCCCAGGAACGGAATCTCCATTGTACCGCCAGTGCCCTTGGATCATTCTCTGATTCAAGTTGTTGGCATTACCGGTTCTGGTACTTATTTGGAAGCAGCCTCCAATATTGTACCCTTTGTTTCCCCTGCTCGGCCCGTCTTCATTAGGTCTCCTGGTTCTTCAACTTATCTCACTGTTGCCACTCTTATGGAGAAAATAGTTGGGCCGCTTTCTGCTGGCTCTCTGAGATTGGCATCCACAGATGTGAGAGTGAATCCGATTGTTCGTTTCAATTACTTCAGGAATCCTAGTGATCTCGAGTTGTGTGTGAATGGCACACGAAAAATTGCTGATGTACTGAAAAGCCGTGCTATGGATGATTTTAAGTTCCATCAATGGTTTGGAGCTAGAGAATTTCGGTATGTGGGGCCTGCACTGCCACATGATCAGTCGAATGATGCGCAGATGGGAGAGTTCTGCAGGCGTACTGTAAGCACCATATGGCACTATCACGGTGGCTGCCTCTTGGGAAAGGTAGTTGATCGCAACCTCAAAGTTATTGGAATTGATGCTCTTAGAGTAGTCGATGGCTCAACGCTTGCAGTGTCACCTGGTACCAACCCTCAGGCTACCCTTCTGATGCTGGGGAGGTAAGTATCCAGTATCCTGTATGCTTTGACTCAATGGGATGATTGTGGAAAAGCTTGACAGTTTGATGGTATTTGTTGCAGGTTTTTTGGTATGAAGCTACTTAGGGAGCGAACAAGATAGAAGGGGGATCACTTGTCTGCTTCAAGAAAAGGATGAGCCAAAGTGCAATCCCTCAACTCAAGTATTATTTTCCTTTTAGCTTGTGTAGTATCTTAGGATTTTCTGTGATTATAGCACCACTGTGGAGGATGCTGACTGATAAGTGTTGTGCTGTATTCGTAGTATTCATTCATTCATTCAGAGACAGACAAATACATAATGATAGAAGTTAGCTAGTGTCAGACCGACATGTTGTAATGGTAATGATCAATTGGTTGGTTGGAGTGAAAAAAAGGATGTTGATTTCACATTGTTGGTGGCAACACTTCAGTTTTTGTGAACTTCTTTAGACTGCAACTTTACTCAACCAAGCAAATTGTTGATGGCAAATGATGACTGGCTTAAAGTAGAATGCTGAATCCATTCCAATACTTTTTTTGATTCAGCACTCAGCAGTGTGGCTAAGCATCCAGGGATCTAAAAGTGAAAGCCCTTCATCAATCTTGTTAAAATGTGGAGGTTGGAGGTATACAAGAAGAATAAATTTTGGGTGCATGTCTAATCTAGGCATCTATTTCATTATGATTCTATATACAACTGTTGGGACACACATAATTAATTGTATGTTTGAACAAGTACAAGTCAAAATTGAAACACAAGTTTTTACAAATTTGTTAAATTTCGTTTTACTTGGATGTGAAAAGCCCTTATGTTGTATATAAACTCAAAAAGTTTGGGTGAAATGAGGGAAATCTCATCTCACATAGTCTTCATAAGCCCGAATCCAAACATGGGCATTGGGCCTAGTGCTTAGTGGGCTGTTCTGTTGGCCGACCCAGACCCATTTGCAGCCCTAACTGATTGTGCAATGGAAGACTGAAGGGTGAGGTAGGGGCCCCTCTACTCGTTATGAGCATCACATAAAGTTGATCTTTAATTTATTTAAGGAAAATAAAAAATAAAAAATAAAAAATAAAAAATAAAAGAATCAATTAAAAGAAGATGAAGAATATTCTGAGATTTCACCTTGCATGTGGGGTGATGATACGGACTGTCCCACAAAAAAAGAAGCAAGAAAAATAATAAATGTTCAGCTATATTTACTAGTTTTTTATTAGAATTTTATGTGTTGTTGTGGATGTAATAAATACTTGTTTTAACAAAAAAACACATTTGCCTCTCTCGTCTTTTTTACTTTATTATATATAATATGTATATGGGTGTAACCCACGAGGTTCCGAGTATTAATGTTTGGCCCAAAAATAGATTAGTGGGAAGCGGGGGACTCGTTTCATGTACCATTCTCTCTCCCTCACTCCCTCTTTCTTGAACAATATAAAAGAAGCTCATTTGTTATGAATGATCAGAATTTTTAACTATGTTTTAATATAAATAAAAAATAATATATTTATTTTATTATGAATAGATTGTAATAAATACTAAAAATTTACAAGTTCAATAGCATCAAAAAAAACTATTGAGGAAATTATTAGTTGTAAATTAAAAACTCTCACTTGGTATTACAACAAATACTTAGAACAATTGTTTGGGACCCACCCACCCCACAATTAAAATATGCGGGAGAAAAGACAAGAGGCAGCCGCACATGGAGGGAAACAACCTCTCTCCTAATTATTACTTTATAACTATCTAATAATCATACAAAAGCATCCTCGTTCATTTATCACCACTTACCACAAAACCACCATGACTATATAAAAATAAAAAATAAAAATAGAAAAGATATTATAACATTGTCGGATCTAATAACAATATTTCCCCTCCTTTCTTTTTTCTTTTTATTATATAGTTCCAAAACAATTATACAAAGAGCAGAACTAGCAACGTTTTCAAATATGAAGCTCCAATTAACAAAAATAATGTCAATAATTTGTGAGCGTAAAAATAAAATGAAATTATTGTCGAAATGAACCAATTTGTGTCATGTTTCATGATATTGAGAATGTAAGTAAATACATCCAAACATTCTAATCCACTCTCAATTGCATATTCACTACAAATTAAATTGTTACACTCCCTCACCAACCATAATTAAGTGTGCCTCAAATTATAGGGTCAAAAACGTAAAATTCCCACTTATATCACATCATGTATCCCAACTTTTTGGATCAACTGTCTACACGTATATATATATATATATATAGAAATATGTATATGCATACGTGTGTATGTATATATTTATACATTCAATCATGTATTCCGTAAATATCCTGCTGCTTCTACGCAGATTCAAACTCTCCTCCTCCCAAAGTCTCCTCTTCCCCCTCTCCAACAACTTTGCATACAAAAACACACAGAAAAGAGAGAGAGAAAAAATCACAACACAAGAGAAAACAGAAAGAAAGCATGGCTACCACCACCTCCATTTCCTCTGCAACTAATCTCACTAACCAAACACCAACTTTTCCTTCCCAGAAGAAAAACTCTAATCCCTCCTCCACTCATCTTTCCTTCTCCCATTCCTCCATTTCCCTCCAAAACCTCTCCCTTCCCACCAATTTGAAGAACCCCGTTTCGCGCAGCTCCGCGATATTCAATGTCCTCAAAACCGCCCAACATTCCGAATTAGCATCCAATACACGAGATTCAGATCCGGTAATCAAATCCCAGAAGCCCACCATCTTAGTCTCCGAGAAACTCGGAGAAGCGGGGCTCGATTTGCTCCGCACCTTTGGGAACGTTGAGTGCTTGTATAATTTATCGCCGGAGGATTTGTGCGCCAAGATTGGGGAGTGCGACGCGCTGATTGTTCGGAGCGGGACCAAGGTGACGCGCCAGGTGTTTGAAGCGGCGAAAGGAAAGCTGAAGGTGGTGGGGCGAGCCGGGGTTGGGATTGATAATGTGGATCTGCAGGCGGCTACGGAGTTTGGTTGTTTGGTGGTGAATGCCCCGACGGCCAATACGATTGCCGCCGCCGAGCATGGGATCGCTTTGCTCGCTGCCATGGCGCGGAATGTTGCACAGGCTGATGCGTCCATGAAAGCTGGTATGGTGCAAATTAGGTGTTATCTGTTATTCAGTTTTTGTTGCTTTAGCAATTAATTTAAGCTATTTTTGGAAAAGAAAGTAAAATCAATGAGAACTGGTTTTCGTTGTTGCATTATTCTTTTTAGCACATCAGACAAACTTCAAAACGATTTTTATATGGATTCAAATATCAGAAACAAGAAATAAGAAATGGAATTAGGTTATAATTAGCATAGATGTCCCTGTCTCCCTTCTTTCCTTTTTTTCCCCTGAAACCAGAAGAAGTGAAATGTGACCTTGTTGCTTTCCTCGATGAAGCGTTAATTCGATATAGATCTGAACATCAAGGCTGGAGCAAAATGAAAATTCTAGGTTTTTGAACCCCCTTAAATAAAAAAGATTCTTCTGTGGGTTGATTTATAAAGTTTCCCAGTCAGATTTAGCATATTAAATTAATTAGCGTAGGTCTTTGGACCTTTCGTAAAGCAACAACATTAGAATTTTGGAGCTTTCTCTTTTGCTCGTTGTTAAAAATTGAGTCTATATTTATTGTCACCTAACTGTAGTGGGGGATACAGTCGGTGGTTACTAATGAATATGTTATATGCGTATCATCAGTAATCTCTACTTATTCGCCATTTTATGTAGATCACTCGTCTTTCCTCATTCCCTGAGATTGCTCGCTTTCTCTCCCCCTACTAGTGCTTTGCAATCCAGAGAAAATGAGTAAGACTTGTAAAAAATGCCCGATTTCAAAGGTTAGAAAGTTCTACGTTACAATTTTTAGGAAGAGAGCATGAGAAGGGGCATGAGAGCCGTTTAAATATTGTATAATCCTTAGCTAATGGACTTGGCTTTGTATCATGGATTGTTTGTGATGCTCTTAACAGGAAAATGGCAACGTAATAAATATGTTGGTGTTTCTCTGGTTGGGAAGACTTTGGCAGTCATGGGATTTGGTAAAGTTGGTTCTGAGGTTGCAAGACGTGCGAAAGGACTTGGAATGCATGTTATTGCCCATGACCCATATGCTCCAGCTGATAGAGCCCGTGCTATTGGTGTGGAATTGGTCTCTTTTGATCAAGCCATCTCCACTGCAGACTTTGTTTCTCTTCATATGCCTCTTACTCCTACAACTAACAAGATATTTAATGATGAAACATTTGCAAAGATGAAGAAGGGAGTGCGCATCATCAATGTTGCCCGGGGTGGTGTTATAGATGAAGATGCTTTAGTGAGGGCGCTTGACAGTGGAATCGTTGCCCAGGTACACTGCTCTTTGCATTCTCTTGAGACTAATATATGCCGCTCAATTTCTAAAAGGTCGCAGTCATATTGAAATTTATTATGTTCTATGATGTTTATGGCTTTTTAAATTAGTTTGTTCGCAATAAATGAGATCATTATAGGTTCTTCACCAAAGTGTAGATCTACCCATTTCTCAAATACCTTGCTCATTGTATCCAGAATATGAACATTCCAATTTTCTGTTGTAACATAATCCAGTCTTGCTATTGCAATGCAAAACTGAGTAATTTGTTCATCCTGATGTTTGTAGGCTGCCCTTGATGTGTTCACAGAGGAGCCCCCATCCAAAGATAACAAATTAGTGCAACACGAGAATGTCACAGCCACACCTCATCTTGGAGCTAGCACGAAGGAAGCACAGGTACAAATTTGCTTATTGAAGTGGCATCATTTGCTTGTATGAACTGTAAATTCTTTTTTGTTAAATTTTTTGGAACATTAATGTGAGCTCTTTATTACCGACATTTCAGGAAGGAGTTGCAGTTGAAATAGCAGAGGCAGTTGTTGGTGCACTGAGAGGGGAACTTTCTGCCACAGCAGTCAATGCTCCCATGGTTCCTCCCCAGGTAAAAAGCTGTTGATGAACTTGTGCTTGCGTAGAGCCTTTCCTTTTATGTTTTCATGGTTTGTGTTTCTGTTTTTCTGTTATCAGGTTTTGTCTGAATTGGCTCCTTATGTTACTCTGGCTGAGAAGCTTGGTAGACTAGCTGTGCAGTTGGTTGCTGGAGGTAGTGGAATCCAATCTGTGAAGGTGGGTTATAGTTCAGCTCGGGATCCAGACAACTTGGACACTAGGCTTCTTCGAGCCATGATAACAAAGGGCATTATTGAGCCTATATCCGATGCCCATATTAACCTTGTCAATGCAGACTTCACAGCCAAGCAGAAAGGCCTTCGCATCAGCGAGGAAAGAATTGTTGTTGACTCTTCCCCCGAGAACCCTGTGGAATCAATTCAAGTACAAATAAGTAATGTTCAGTCAAAATTTGCAAGTGCACTGTTGGATAATGGAAACATTAGCATTGAAGGGAAAGTGAAGTACGGGATACCCCATTTGACACGCGTGGGATCATTTAGTGTGGACGTGAGCTTGGAGGGAAATCTCATACTATGCCGTCAAGTAGACCAACCTGGAATGATTGGACAAGTTGGAAACATTCTTGGAGAGCATAATGTGAATGTGAGCTTTATGAGTGTTGGAAGAACTGTTAAGAGGACAAAGGCCATTATGGCAATTGGGGTGGATGAAGAACCTGATAAGGATACCCTCAAGAAAATTGGGGAGGTGCCTGCAATTGATGAGTTTGTCTTCCTTGATCTTTGAAGCTGTTACTTATTTGATTGATGGATATTTGGTTGGAGGAGGGCACAGACTTGTTTGTGTTGCAGTGATTCAGAATAAAGGGTGGCCGGTGCAGAAAGAAATGGCTAATGCTGCCTGGCTGTCTCCATTGGTTAGTGATTTTTAGATATATTCTGTTCTGGGAAGATTTAAGTCATCCTGTTGTACTAGAAAATAGGGTTTTGCTATAATTACTATATAGTTCTGTGGAAACATTTTAATGTTTCCACTTCATCAATACAAAACTTTTGGTTGTCATTGTTTTGGGAAGAAATGGTGTATCTTCTGGTGCCTATGGGGTGTAATATTGTTGCTTGTGGTGTAAGTTACTCTTGACTTTGATTTTTCCTGATGAAATTGATTTATGCTCATTATATGTTTGATTTGATTGCTGAACAGTTTGGCATTTCAGATTTCAGTTTTAAGTCGGGCTGATATTCATATTGTGAAAGGTGTAATACCAATCATGGCAAAATATTCATATTTTGTGGCATTGTGGTGCGCGGCGGCTAGCATACCTCTACCACTACTAGGTCTGGTCCAGGCACCGGCATTCTTCACCTCAATGAAACTTGTGCCTTGGGCTTGTTCTGCAACCACCATGTTTACAACAGCTGAGCACCCTTAATTTCCAATTTCAGCAACCAATTATTAATCATCATATTCTTCACATAATTACTTAGCATAGTTATATCTACGACATCTCTTGTCTATCTCTATATATATACTACAATTACTAATGAATGAATACATATAATTATTATTTATCTTATTGAGTTTAATATTGAAATATCTTTATTGAGTTTTGTTTAAATCAAATGTTTAAATTAAATATTAAAAAGTATGTTAAGCTTGGTTTATTTAGTTAATAAATCAAATTCGAGTAATTTAGTTTGTTTTTCAACATTATATATTTGAGTTAATTTTTATTTTTTTTTTTAAAAGTGCCATATATCTAAAACTATGACTTTAAACTAGTATGTAAACCAAATTATGAATATTACGTACTACTACGTAAAAGGAAATTGCCATTGTAGATTTCAAGTTAACAAGATAAAACTAAATTGTCTTCTTCAAAAATACAAATACAAATTCCATGAAACTATAATCTGTGGTAGAGACTTTTGGACTTGAAACTGTTGATTTATTGGGTACTCAATTCTTGGCGCGACCAAAATGTAAAAGATGATAAGTTTTCAATTTTAATAATTTACAACACCCCTGATGAATATGAAGAGTGCAAGTACATTAGATTTTTATTATGACATTAAGGTTATATTTTCATAAACAGAGTTCTCTTAACTCCATGACATGACAATGAAACTATTCCTTAAGAACATTCATCAAGATAATAAAAAATCTTAACAAATTAAAGTAATTAACAATTATATAGATTAACGAATAATCTTTATTTATTCACGAGGTTCATTTTTTTCTTCTTTTAATGTGTTCATAATTTATACAACTAATAATTTCCTTAAGAACATTAATAAATACATACTTGTATATCTATACAAAACTAATATTTTTTTTGTTAACCATTTACGCACAAAGCAAGCGCACTTTGCTACTTTACTACTTTACTAGTCAATAATGAAAGCAATGTGTCCATAGTTAACAACACATTTCAGTGAGCCACCTCGTTTTAGCGAAGTATAAATTGCTCAAAGTTTTGCTAGCAAAATACCAATCAATACAAATGTGTCGATACCAAGTTCCGTAATAATACTTTTGGCAATATGAAATGCTGCCAATCTGAAAACCATTAACTGCCATTCATCATTTGCCCCTGGATAAAGGAAAATAAGTGAAAAATCAGTATATAAGTTTGCAGACGTCTTCTGGTGGCTATTCTAATGTGCCTTTAACCATATATCGTAAGAAACAAGCCAGAGAATGGACATACGTATTCATCATCAATGTGATATTGTCCCCTTTTAAAAGAATCCTTCCTGATTAGCAAAAGAGAAAGTACGCATTTGACATCAAACTTGCAAAAGTAAGTAATATATATAGTCCATGGACAAAATGTTTGAATTTAAACAAACATCAATTAAGTATCAGTACTAACCAAGTTGCTTTCTGCTATTCTTCTTCACGTTGACTTCCTCAGCATCTTCCAGGACCAAATTCATATATTCGTCGAAGCCCTGTTTTTAAACAGGTTTTACACTTGTGAAAACTTGAAGAGAAATTTGGGATGAGTAATGCAGTAGATCGTAAAAGAGTTAGATATATTCCAATGACTTGCTGAGCTGTTACCTACCCTAATTGAATAGAGGGATTGATTATTCATATAGCAAATCAAGAGCATAGAATAAACAAGTTCATGCTAATGGATGATTTAGAGGATGTACACTTACTAACACACACACACACACACACACACATGCACAGAGAGAGAGAGAGAGAGAGAGAGAGAGAGAGAGAGAGAGCAATAACACAAAAAATGTTACTAAGAGACTGCCTTCATTGGCGCCGCCCATTCCCATGTCAGTGTCTTCTCTCTTGGACATCAAAATGGTGGCAAGATTCTTTAAACCTAGTGACCTACTCTGAAACTTGACTACAAGATTGAGGAGGCCTTATTTACCTCATACCTTAGAGCTAACTAACCAAGTAAATCTCTAGTCCAGTATGCACAAGCCATAAACGAAAAAACAAAATAAAGTCGTGACGCTTAAATTCACACCAAAACATCGTACTGACAGAATCTCCACCAACTAAATTAGCTCTCATCTCTTTCATCTCTTACTTTTAAGGTGCAATTTAAAGATCTCCAATGTCAGATTTAGTATAGAGGCAGACCGAAATTTACCCTCAAGGTATATAACAGCACAACCACTACTAATTTTCAAGCCAAGAAAATCATATTAAACTTCAAGAAAAACCTACATTAGGCGTGCATCGCCTTTAATTGCCAGAACTAAAAGAAACATAGAAAATCAACACTTACTATTATTCGGCCTTCTATCCTCAGATCCTTCTGCTCAAAAAGCCATATTTGAATCCGAGCTTTCTGCACAACATTCACAGCACAAAGCACAATCATTTAACTTATTCACAAAAATTAAATAAAAAAATAACAATGAGGAGATTTCAGCTACAAACTTACACTTTGAAGAAACCTGAAAATAAGATTCTGCCAAAAATTATAAAAAAACAAAAAACAAAAAACAAAAAAAAAACAACAACAACATTTGTTAGCTAAATCACACGGTTAACAATAATAATAAAAAAGCGAAAAAAAAGGGGAATGGTGAAAATACAATAGGTTGGGTCATAATCCTCTGAACTTTAGTGCTAGCCATGGCTGCTAATTGTCTCTGAACTGTCGATATTTTTTTCTTCTATAGCAAAAACCCTAGCTGAAAAGTGAAGTTTTTTTCAATTACTGAATTCTGTAATCATCTCGCGCGCCACGGGCATCCTCGGTAAATAAGGGTAAGTACAGTTGGGCTGAGCTCATGAGAGGAAGAAGGCCCAACTAAGAATGGACATTAAAAGCCCAAATGTAATTAGATATACACGCAGATGTACGGAAAGTCACTGCGCCAGTCTCATTTTAGTCCTTAGATTTTCTAATATCACTATTTCAGCACAACATTTGACCTCTACCATATTATGTATACTTTTTTATGCCATATAATCTCATTCTCGTAAAGGTCAAATTGTATGCCATTTAAGTTTTATAAAGACAAATAGCATTTTATGACTTGTTTTTATTTTAAACACGTGCTGTAACACTAATAATAATTTATTTTTTTAAATATTTAAAAAAAATACTTATAATTAAATATTTCGCCACATAAAGCCATATAATAATCATAAATAAATACTTCAATACTTATGGATAATTGCAAGTAAAATCTCATTACATTACATTATATTCACATTCTTAAATCAATCAAAAACATTGAAGTGTAAATTTCTCATAAGTGGTTATTAAGGTTTTAACTCAAACCTGCTACACTCATTTCTTTGGTGGGACTACATTGTTAGGTTAATTTTTGTGCCTTCCTGATCCCTCCTTGCTCCTGCTCATTTCTTTTTTTTTTGCCCTTTATTTTTTTACGATTCATATAACTGCACTTCTCTATTGTGCGTAGCAGATAAGAACGAAAAACATCTCACAAATCCATCGATCTCCCGATATGGCGGGCAACGGAATGCACCCCTACCACCAGCAGTGGCCGCCTGCCGCTGCCCCTCCTCCGGTCCCTGCTGTCGCTCCACCGCCTCCTCCTCCCCACCCCCACCCTCCCCCAATTCCTATCGATAACCCTGCCGTACGCCCGCTCTCCGACGAGGTAAAACTAGTACCAATTTTCTAATTTACTCTTCTCTTCTTTTCTGGCTTAGAAATGCGATGAGTAATGATTGTAGCGATGATGAGAAATTATTGGGTGCGATTTATTTTTCCAGGCTTTAGGGTTTCAAAGCTGGGTCACCACGAGTCATTAATTATCTCCATTCTCTCCGTTTTGTTATGTTGTTTTAGAGTACTTATTTCTCTCCGTATTATTAGTAACTGAAGGGATGACGAGTAACTATGGCGTGAGATTTATTTTTTTCTAGGGTTAAAAGTTATAAATGCTATGTTTAGTGATTGTAGTGGTGATGAGTAATGATGACGTACGATATTTTTTTCCTTAGGTACGGACGATTTTTATTTCAGGTTTGCCGGAGGATGTGAAAGAGAGGGAGCTGCAGAATTTGCTGAGGTGGCTGCCGGGATACGAGGCATCGCAGGTGAACTTCAAAGGGGAGCATCCAATGGGATTCGCGCTTTTTGCTACTCCGCAGCATGCTCTTGCTGCAAAGGATGCACTTCAGGTCACTCTTTTGCTTTTCAGTTACTTTGCTACCATATTACCTATAAAGTTTAAATGTTTGAATTTTTAAACTTTCAAATGTTTTTGGGAAATAGGAAATGGTGTTTGATGCGGAGTCTAAGTCTGTGTTGCACACTGAGATGGCAAAGAAGAATCTTTTTGTGAAAAGGGGTGAGCTTAAGTTATTTTATCGGAAAAGTTCACAGAATTGTATGACTCATTTGAGTAAATTTGATATGTATCATGAATATGTGATAGCTTGGACTGCTCTCAACTGATTAGGTTAAAGTATTTGGATGCGATTTTTGTTTCAGCTTTTTCTAACTGTTATTTGTGTGCAGGGATAGTTGCTGATTCCAATGCTTATGACCAGAGTAAACGTATGCGGACGGGAGGTGATTATACACATACTGCTTATTCAACATCTCCTTTTCATCCTCCCCCGCCAACTGTTTGGGGACCACATGGGTACGTCAGGCTTTGAAACTTAATAGTTACAAAACTGTTGTCTTTTTGTTTGTTTGTTTAAAGGAGGATACTGGTTCCCAACTCCCTCTAGATGATTCAAACCCATGACTAATAAGGTCATAGGTGTAAGGTGTAAGGTGTAAGGTGCTTACTAACAAGCTACCTTGACTTCTTATTTGGGTGGAGAAGTATTTTATTTTTATTTTTTTAAGGAGGGTATTGGCTGGTTCCCCTAGTCCCCTACAAGCAACTCGAATCCATGACCACCAAGGTCCTCGGTGCAAGAGCTTATCAACAGGCTACGTTGACTTGTCTTCACGCGTTTGTTTGGATGGAGAAGTATACTGAAGCTTTTATCTTAGAATTAGGGTTTTGAACTAGGGGAATTACGCTGATTAAAACCATGACTGCTTTTACTAATATTCATGATATTTTGGATCAGGTATATGGCTGCAGCTCCTCCACCTTATGATCCATATACAGGTTATGCAGTTCCTCCCGTGCCAATGCCTGCTCCAGCGCCTGTTCCTGCACCAAGTAGTTATGTACCTGTTCAGGTGAAGGCTTGTTGCGTGCTTCTGGTTCTTGCATTTGTT
Organism: Paulownia fortunei; assembly: GCA_019321725.1. Classification (NCBI taxonomy): domain Eukaryota; kingdom Viridiplantae; phylum Streptophyta; class Magnoliopsida; order Lamiales; family Paulowniaceae; genus Paulownia; species Paulownia fortunei. Next base: position 188,792 of record CM033118.1, on the reverse strand, counting down.
CTCAGTGATGTTTTTTGCTGTCAGCAAGTCTAAGTTAATATTTCATTTATTTGCTCAAAAATAAGTATCCATGGATATATACACTGCCGAGTGGTCGTCCTACTAGTCAGTAGAAGTGGGAAATATCATATATGTATAATATATACACATTTCTATTCGTGTGCGTGTGCGTGTATGTGAATATTTATGTACATATCCCATGGCTGCTATGTTGCTTGTAAGGCATTAAATAAGAATTTAGTTGTCAAGCCACAAAACTTTAGCTTTTGGGGTTAGGGCGGGGATTGTATAAATGAAGCAATTATGCTTTTAAACAAGTTTAGTATTAGACTAAGTCTAACTTCATTTCAACTCGGTTAAACAAAATAAAATGATTGTCAATTCTGCATGCATGGTATTTTAATCGAGATAAGTGAAACCTATCGTTGTTTAGGATATGTAATCTTTTGACTTCGATGATGCTATTTACTGCTGACTTGTAACAGGAGATATAGTATTAAATCTGCACAGCATGTAGGTCCATAGGAGTAGCTAGTTATCATGTTGTTGGCTCTCTGCTGATTATTGGCCCAATGCCATAGCCTGTGGTTTGGCGAGTGGCTGATTGCTAGTAGATTTGCTTGTTTGAGACTCTTGGTTCAATATTTGTTTCTTTAACCATCTGTATTTCTTTCTTGTAGAATACCAAAGATAACCCCCCGTGCAATACGCTATTTATTGGCAATCTCGGTGAGAATATTAATGAAGAAGAGCTGCGGGGCCTTTTTGGCGCGTATGGTTTTGCATTTCTTGCTTGTTTTTGAACCTTCACATATATCATTAACTGCTTCACATATATCATTAACTGCTTCACATTTGTAAAGAATTGACCACTTCATTCTACTCTTTTACTGATGCAGCCAACCTGGTTTTAAGCAGATGAAAATATTAAGACAGGACAAGCACACTGTTTGCTTCATTGAATTTGAAGTAAGATCTGTGCTTTGTTTTCACGCTCATGATTTTAGTTTGTGCCGTGCTTCTCTCTACTATTCTCAGTAGTACTAATTGAAGTTCCATTGCATCGTGCAGGATGTGAACAGTGCGACCAACGTGCACCACAGCTTTCAGGGTGCTGTTATACCCAGTTCCGGTTCAGTTGGCATGCGTATTCAATATCCTTTTGTTTTCCTGGTTTTTTATTAGTCGATCCTTTACATTTATTTTAACATTGGCCTTTCACTTGCTTCGTTTTATTTCTTGTGTGTAGCTTAGGGAATTACAGTGTAATTGACACATTATCTTTGGCTCCCTGCCCCCTTCCCCACACCCCCTCCTTCACCCCTCCTTGAAGACTCCCGAAAACCCAGTCCTAGTCACTCGAACAAACAGTAAATGGAAACATAATAAGAGATGAGAAAGGAATTTTAATGATGTGCTCTGTGGTTTATATGTTGATGTTCTTTCTTGACTTTGAGACACATATTCGAAGAATCCATTTGGGAAAAGAAAGGACGCTATCCACCAAGCTGCCGCCCCCAATGTGAATGGAGCACTGCCTCCCATGACCTACCAGTAGCTGGAAGGGGATGTATTCTGTTCTCTATGCTCTGACAAATACAAAGCACTACATGATAGGATGCATCATGCAGCTGTTGCATGCATCCATTCATCATCAAGTCATCAGCATTAGCATCTTCTCATATATGTGAATGCACTCGGTGGCAAACATAAAGTTGGTCCATTTATACAATATACTAGACATGCATTCAAGGCAAAGCCATCTATGAGTGATTTGTTAACCTTATTGTGGTTTTCATGTTATCTAAGTGTGCATGTGTTGAATGTCTGTGCAATCTGTGTGCTCTTGTCTCTGTGAAATGTCAGGAAAGCAATTTCTTGAAACACTTTGAAGCCCCTTGAAGTAAAACTGCATTTATATGTGACCTGGCTGATACATATAAGCTTATCAAAGATCGGTTATACAAATTCATTACATCCCATTCCAGAAAATGAAATTGAGTTTCATTCATGACATGCTCATTTTATTTCATTATATGAAACACCTAGAAATATTCATCATACAACATGTTGCCATTCCAAGCAGTAAAACCATTTCCTCATCAGGCATCATTTGGTAATTGAAGTTCCACTATTGCCCATAGAACTACTAATCATAATGGCGCATGAAACATCCAGGCTTCAAATCATAAACTATTGGAGTGTTTTGGAAAATCTGTAAGTACTATGCAGGTTCTTTTAAGAGGATTGTCAAGACCTGGATCTGCAGAACAATCAGCTGCCAATGTTTGTTTGCCGCACCAAATAATTGAAACTAGTAGAATTAGTGTGTGGATCTTGGTGCATATATTGTGCAACCAAAGGTTGTGCAATGGTTGGTTTTGGAGTTCTGCAATGATTTCTATGTATGTCAAGTAGAATAGCAGTGTCCGCTTGACTTAATATTTTGATCCACAAAACATTATGTATCATTTTAGGTTCATTGTAGGACTATTAACAACATATATTCTATTGGCTTGATACTAAATTTGCGCGCGATAGACCTGTGGTTCTGTGTGAAGTTGATAAATCTTGCTCCCCTATACTCTGACCTTTTATATTCTATGTTATGCTATCTGACGTCAGTCGAATATTCTGCATTTTATATTAGAATTTAGATTTTCAAACGCAATCTGACTAGATCTGGATGGCCCATGTGGCGCATTCGTTGAATTTGGTACTGCAAATTGTGCATTTAGCTTAGGGCTTCCCACGACAATGTTTACTAAAAATATTCAATTATGTGATTAAGAGGGTTCTATGAATGTTTATAAGCTCCTTAAAGGCAATTTTTTTATACAATACTTCACAAAACACTGCTCTTTCAAGGAAAGGTGATTTCAAAAATAAATTGTTTAAATAATCAATAATACATATTCAGAAAGGCATCGAATGAGGCGGCTTGAAGGTTGATCAGCCAGTAATGTTAGCACACCTAAGTGTCAATTTATTTTCAAACTTATCACATGCTTATTTCGGCATTGACAAAATGGTTAAAAAAGAGCTTTTCCCAAAGCCATAATATTACATGCAACCTACCAAAAAAGAAATTGAATCTTTTGTACAAAACTGCAAATTGATCCAGGCCAACATCGTATGATAAAACAAAGTAGAGCTATGATTTCCCACCTGTTTTCCACTTTTTGATGGGAAAAAGAGTTACTTTCCGGCTGGGGGAGTAAGTTATTACCTCTTTAGGTCGCAGCACTGAGATAGCAGCACCCTCATGTTGGTTCTTGTCTATGTTTTCATCTGTCAAAAGTTTCAGCTCAAATGCCCCCCTGTTAAGCCCTCTAGCCACCTGCCAGTACATGGATTTCAGTCTTCAAAAGGAAACAAGCAGATACATCAATCTCATAGTCCCGTGGCATTTGTTTCGACCCTGGGATCTTTATTCGAGAACATGTGGTGATGGGATTTCCTTTCTTTCAAACGTGACAATAAAGACATGGTAAGACTAGGAAGGATATTAGGAAGATTACACAAATAAGACATTAAACCATTGAAACGAAGAGGGATTTAGGCCTAGTTTGTTAGATAATATTCCATTAAGACACTTTAACATCATTAGAGGAAGAGAGAGAAAATTTTCCAATTCGTTTATATTTGCAGGAGCTTCACTTTCCACAAAAAGGAAGTTTATAATACATTTTTCCTTATAATTTTTATCACAACTAGCTACTTCACTTTTCCATCTAGTCAGAGCAGCTGCAAAAAGTAAAAATGAGCGATGACCATTGAATTGCACTTAGAAACATTTAAAAAAAGAATACAACTTACAGAAGTTAATAATGCTAACAAGAAAAGATGCAACTTCCCTTAGCTGCTAAGAAAAATACTGAGCAATGCTCCTCTTTTCATTTCATTAAATACGTTTGCCATGAAAAACAGTATGTCAGAGGAACTGCATTTTATATTCATGAAAAAGCAATCTGCATCTTCTAAGAGAGGAAGACTACAGATTAGCCCAAAACTTCTTCTTAGCACACATGAAAGTGCCTATTTCTGTTGATATTCTAGTAATTGCTGGAGCAATTTCCACAATTATTTGATAGATGCATGAATTCCCAGCCTTACACCAACATCTCTATGCAACAAAACCAATGCAAATTTAAAATTTTGGAGATATAGGCAATAAGTTTCATAAAGCACTCAAATATAACATAAAACTTAGTTTCGTCCTTTCTAATTAAGGTTAACAATTACCAGAAAGCAATAGTAATTTGCATACCTTTAGGAGAATCCAGACTTTGAGAGAACTACTTAAAACTGCTAGTCTTGTCCTCTTTCCTGAGGTCAAATAGTTACACATATGCCGATCAACCCTTAGAATAAATCGTGGCCAAGATTTGGGGTTTTCAGGATCCGCTTTCTGGTCCATTGTTGACTGACCAAATGAAAAGAAAAACAATAAAAACACAAGGTGAAACACAAAACACGGGAAAACATGAACTAGATCCTAGTTCTTATCTTGCCAGCAAATGAATAACTGACTAAGGAATAACGCCATACCCCAACAGACAATAACTGAAGGAAAATAAGAATAGTCCATGCAAGAATGCATAATAGGCAAGAATGAAGTTTTAAACACAGTTGAAAGGAGAGGCAAAAGATAAGTCCTGCAATATAAGCAAAAACAATTTTCTGCAGTCATTAAATTATTGCTTTAATAACTAAGAAAATCACTGACCAGAAGTCGACAGATTTCATGTTCAATTTTGGAAAATGATGTCTCCAAAGCTTCCACTCTCCCAGTTGCATGACAGCAGGTGCACGGTTCACTAATCATAAATGTAACACTTGGTCGAACCTGTTAAGCATCATCATAAAAAGTTATCAGCAACTAAGCAAGTGTATGCAATTAGAGATGCGACACTTAAAGTTTCAGGTTCTCATAAGGTTTCCCACATCTGAATTTAGTATGGCAAAAAACAGTTAAATACCATGCGAAATTAGTTGTTAATTTACTGCCCCAATTTACTCTTTCATGGTTAAGCCTAGCTTATATTGATTAAATGAGAATGAAAGGTGAAACTTGTCAAACTATTTCAAAATGATACTGAGTTTGATAATTGGGAAGGATTTGAACCATGGTATCGAATCTACAGGGCTACCACCTTATTTGCCTCAACATGCCCACAAGTAAACAACTCACTTCATAAATAGGGAAGCAGCCTGTAATTCTAAAGAAACTGTCAAAGCAAGTGCGATCCTTAATACGTATCCAACTGTTTCATTCCCTTATCTGTACTTAATGCCAACATGTAAAATGTAAATCTATGATCATGTTAAAAATATCAAGAAATCCAATGTCGAGAAAGAAACCCACTGACAATATTAACATACCCTCTTTCGAGTTATTTCCATAAGCCCATGCCTGGACAATTCAGAGACTTTAACGGTTGATCGGTCCCTCTCGACAGCCTTTTTAACTTCTTCATAAACGAGCCTCTTATTTGCTGCAACATAAAGATTTTGTTATAAGGGGGAAAAGAGGATATTACATACATGTAGACTTCTCATTTCCAATATAAGTCTGCCTTTCCATCTTAGGTTGTCCATTTTGCTCAAACAAATACTTCATTAACCTCCCATCTCCAAACATTATGACTGCATATTTCTAAGGTTGTAGATGGGAAGGACTTGTGCAGTAAAAGAATGGACTTGGAGTTTGAGAAAGGTGGAACTGGAATGGAAGACGGGTAATTTCAACAGTATGTATATCCTGGAATGAGGAAAGGACTAGAATGGAATTGACATGCCAAAATACCAATCATAAAACGTGCCTAAACCAACTCTTAAAGCTATATTACAGAACCATAATAATGTAGAGAAGAAGACAACACCAAGTTCAATAGGAAAACAAATGACATAATAGTTGAACACTAAGCCCCCCAAATATATTGAGAATTTCCAAATATCTGTCACTGAGGTTGTGCACATGTGGGCATGGATCCCCAAAGGGGCGCTTATTAAAACATGGTGATATGGGGATGTGGTATGACCCTACACAGCTCCAGTAAAGAATTCATAAGCAATATAGTTTTAATTAGAGAGTAATTTCTTATTGCCGCTTGTTATCTGACTTTACAATATTCACAGCCATTCTAATGGGAGATATCACTTTTATCACCCAAAGAGAACTTGTACAAGCACCAAATTCATTTTTTCTTTCGTTTTATAAGTTTTAGTAACTTTTTTTTTTACATGGCCAATCATTGACCGGAAAGATCCAAAAACAAATATGTGACACATGCCGAGTGAACTAGGAAGAGGGGGAAAACTGTATACTTACAATCATCCAACATATCAATGAAATCTACCACAATTATTCCACCAATATCTCTCAGCCTTAATTCTCTGGCAATCTGAAATCACGAAAATATGTCTGACTTAATGTGTAAAACCATTCATAGAATAATACTAAGCATAGTCAATTATTCTAAAAGTCACATGAAAGGTTACCCAATAGTTTACTTACAACAAACACACAAACAGCAAGCTTACAGAACTTTTAATTTAGCATCAAACACACACAATAATATACAAAAAAGAGAACGTTTAAATACATGAATGTGCTGCCGGAGCACATGGGTCGTGTAGACATTTAATCTGGTTAAAAGAAATAACAATATAAAGATTACACCATACATTTTCTCTCTTAGATAATCTGCCCTTCTCATGATTTATCAAAAAGCAACTTTCCCTGGTAAATTCAACATTTTAAACTAATCTCTGCAGCATTATGATAATAGAGAGCAATCAAGGGCTAGATTCTCTCTTTTACGGCATTTTGAAGTGCATTGGTATTCAATGTTATCCTATTTTTATTAATGACCCTGCAAACATATTCAGGTAGTCACTCGCTATTATGCAATCACATTCTAATATTTGCAGAGCAAATCCACTTTCCCAATATGTACAACAAAACTTAATTCTTTTTGCATACAAAATGAAGATTCCTCCAGGTTACTCATTCAGCCGAAACTGAAAACTAGTCATGACGTACATGTTATCATAAAATGACTTATTTGCCATTCATATAGCCACCATAATAACCTTCCTTTTAGGTGCATTTTGGCACTTAATTAACTGATGCGGTAACATGAAATTTTCAGCATTCAAATAGCAAGGAGAGAGAAAGAAAATTCATAACGACATTCAACTAAACTGAATTGCAGACAATTCTTTCCTTCGAGTACAGCCTAAAATAAATAAAAAATAAAAATAAAACTACATAAAAGTTTTAAAGCTTCTATAACTCATACACATACAATAATCTGTTAAGGAAGACTGAACACAAACTTCATCATGCATATATGTTCAGAGTGACACACTTCAAGGTCCGGTTTACCAACTATATATGAGAACATAGAACAGGGCTAGCAATTTGATGAGAAAGTACTTGTTTGGCTGCAGCAAGGTTCACTTCAAGAATAGCTTTCTCTTGTGAAGTTCCTTGACCTAGCATACAATGGCCCCCATTTACATCAATGGAGACCAATGCTTCCGTTTGTTCAATCACCAGATAACCACCATTAGCCAGAGGAACCCTGAAGAAAAAAAAAAAAAAAAAAGACTCTCGTCAGGCAGGAACAATTTCACTTGCAAATTAATGACTACAAATGTGAGACCATTTTGATGGAGATCAAGAAATATGCGGTTTGGCAGATGTCCTAAGTTGAAAAGGTGAAGAATATGAATGCCATTTAGCAGCACAATTGAAAAGTGACATATTAAGCATATGTAACCTCAATAACAAAAGACGTGCCTCCGTTTTATGGCATCAAATAATGGACTTTGCTTTTCATTCCTTTCTTCTTTGTTTCTTGGGAAAATTTTATAGTCCTTTTGTTTGGGATAGATATTTTCTTACCACTATTTCAGAAACAAAACAGTTTTCACCAAAGAAATTGAAGATGAGAGCAAGAAAGCAGAGAAAAGTTCTCCAGAAGTTAAGCAGGATGTAATAATCCCAGAAACGGAATCTAAGGACCCATTTAACCAGCAGCCTGAGGGGGAGGTGGTATTTGTATTTTTCTTTCTCCAATCCCAACGTTGATCAAACCATCTCATTGCATACAGTGATTCTTCAAGACATTGAGACATGCGGAAAAAAAAATTCTTTTTGCTACAATTGAATGAGGTACATCAATATTGTAGGAAAGCTAACTAAACAAGATAACCTTCTCGCTCTTCTAGAACACTATACAGTTTAGCATGCAATCAAAGAAATCTATGGAGTTCTTTTACACTAGTAACAATTCAAGTTCTGTTCTTCTAGGTGTGAGGTTCAAACAGTTCTTGCAGCTGAAACCCCATTCTTAAACTTCCACTGAGGTTGAGAGAGAGAAAGAAACAAAGAGAGGTTTAACAATTAATTCACGTTGAAGCACATCAACTTTACAAGAAATCATATGAGGGTTTGGAGAAAGGGAATCAGAACAAACATTAGTATCCTTGACAAATACATATTTTTCAAACTGCATAAAGATGAACAGATTCAAAAAACAACATTTTATTAACCTTTTACTGAGAATGTTATTGATTTCATCCTCAATATTGTATTCATCAAAAAGGGGATCCCTTTTGCTGTATAACTCTATTCTGTCACAAAGATTTGGAGCTATCTCCTGAAGATAGTTGGTAACCTGATATATAACATGACAGAAGTCAACAACTTGCATTTAGAAGTAAAAATAGCTTTAATATTTAATAAGCAGCTTTAGCATTTAAAAAAAGAAACATCTATACAGATGCACTATCTGATTGTTCACAAAAAGTTCATATAATCATCCTTTTCTTTTTCAGTTTAAGTACATGATTGTTCACCAAAACATAACACAATCATCCTTTCAGATAGACAAGCTGATTGATCACTAAAAATTCATGTACTCATCCTTTCAGATGCGCAAGTCGATTGCTAACTAAAATTGTTTCAGCAATCCTGTCCTCTGACATTTAGGCAAAATATATCATGAAGTTCTCGATGATGAGCTAGAACCCAATGCCAAGCACTTATAGTGCTGAGTTGCCAGTTAACTGATTTCTCAGTTTCTCACTAAGTGCACATGACAGCCAGTAAATACTATCCGTAAAATGAGAACTGTATAAAAGAAATTGCTATTGTCCGTGATGCAGATAAGATAAGCATCTAGCTAACATGGTAAAGTATCAGACCAAGCTCTCAGCTCAGCAGATGGTTAGCACTTAGTATGCAAAAAAATTAGAAATACACACACACACACACACACAAATATCCTAAGAATCTAATGCATGTTTATGTCCTAAGATACAGCTAGGGAGAGAGATATCCCACTCCATTCACATCGATTTAAAGTAAAATGTCAACTAAAAGATTAGACGCCAAGGCATATATTTTAGAACTACTAATTCCTCTAACTTTGCCTAATGTTACTGGCTCACATACGTCATGATATGTCCTTGGAGAATCAACTACCATGCTCTTCACCTGAAAATAAGCCAAAATAAAGAGCTTAGATGCATGATTTGCCAATTTGTTTAACAAAAAAGTACTGCAAAAGATAGATCAATGTAGAACATGTATATTGCATCCACAAACAGAAAATATTGACGCAGTCACCTTCTCATTAAAATAATCTTGGACAACTGAAAGTGTTTGGCCCATTGCCCTATGCAACATAACAGGAACAGCTCCATCAACACCTTCATCTGCAGCAAGAGCTGCAGATTTTGCATGGTCCACTATACTTTTCCACGTTGATAGCAGACCTTCCAAATCTCTCTGCAATTCCTCTAATGAATGACCAGAGGCAACTGTTCTTACAGTGAGCCCAAATCCAGGAGGCTGCAAAGTTTTTGCTATAACCCGTAATCGTGTTCGCTCAACACCAGAGATTTTCTTTGAAATTCCTATTCTGTTGCAGTGAGTGATCAGTATCTGCAGCATTAAGGACAATTAAAAAACTTATCATGCTGGTCTTGCTTGAAATATAGATCTAGCAGCATAAAACATAGGAACTGAGGTGACAGAATATTGGATACCCAGAATCTGCTTCTCAGCTTTGGATAAGCAGTCAATGTGGGGCCTTTTGTACCCAATCCTTCCTTAACAACTTGTACAATTATCTTAGAGCCCTTTTTAACTTGTGCCCACTTACTTTCTTCTCTGCCTATAACCTTAACACTGGTATCCTGGTCACTTTTAGTCTGCAGCTGGTCGACATTTCCATTTGGCCGTTCTAAGAATCTCTGTGTATCAACCTCACGTTCATGTCTGACAACACCACCATTTACATTTTTCTTAATAACTTCTAAAACATCAAAATCAAAACGGTTCTCGTGAACTTCAAACTCATCATTGATGAATTCTTCTTCACTTTGGTCATACTCCACCTCATCTGGTTCTTCAAGTTCGTTAGAGAACCCATTTTCAGGAAAATCCACCTGCTCTCCTAGTTTATCAAATATAGAGCCATTTACCTCTCTTTCCTTCACTGGACCATGAAAGGAAGGTAATATAAATGGTTCCCTGTTTGGCCTTATATCCATGAAAGATGGCCTTGGGCTACCAATATTTAGAAATGCACCACCCATGTGTGGAACTAGCTTTGTTACTACTCCTAGATATACACTATCGCACTGCACATTGGTTTTTACAGGTTCTAACAATAGTTCAACCAGCTTATCATTTTCTAGAACAGCAATCCTTTGAATGGTACATATGGAAGAATTGATCAATATAACAGTGGAAACAGAGTCCTCCTTGGTCATCACATTGCTTTCTTCCTCATGCAGCAGGTTCTCAGGTATTGGCTGAAGCTGCTTGTTAAGTGCTGACTGAGTGACCTCATCTTTATCAGGTTCGTTCCTGAACACTTTTGAAACCATCTTGACTCTAGAGCCGACTATACAGGTAGATGATTCAAACATCCAAGGCTCCTCAACCAGATCATTTGTTAACAAAGAATCATATCGTTCAGAAGTGTTCATTTCATTCACATCATAATTAGACTTATGGTTGAAATCCTCACCGAGTCTAGGTTGATTTAAGATTTTTGACTTTTGAATATCAACATCAGAGTACTTTAGAATATCTCTTTCATCATCAGTATCACTTGGATTATCTAAGTCTGCAACACGATGAGAGACAAGGGGTGACTGCAATAGCCAAGGCTCCTCGACAACGTGGGCTCTTATTGAAAAAGTTTTATCGATATGTGACTTCCTTCTGATACCAGAATTTTGGCAATCACTTAAGAACTTTGATGCCAAAGAGTCACTTCCACAACATTTCACAATCTTCTCTTCATCTGTGAAACCACTGGAAGCATTTGAGTGTTCAGCAACATATTGCAGTAAAACTCCACATGAAAAGACTGCCAGGAATACAAGTAATACCTCTTAATAAAGCTGGAATGAGAAATTGTGGAGTTCTCTTCCCCATCCATGAATGAAATAAGTGAGCAACCGGTCTTCTTCTAGTACGAGATCTAAGCTTTGCTGTACGTTTTCTATATTTTTGGCTTGGGGAATGTGTCAGCATAGAAAACTCAACTCTGGGTCTCCACCCGACATCAGATGATGTCCACATGTCTTCCTTTACAAAACACTTACACTTGATTTCCTTCATGGTGTCTTCTAACAACAAATAAAATAGAGATTAAATCACACTAAAATGTTAACTGAGAAAGAACATCAAGACAATGCTTATTTTCCTTTTTTATTGGCTACAAATAGCAAAATACTATTACGCATCTTATATAAAAGGATCAAGAAATTGAAAACACAGGCATCCATCCTCATTAAAAGATTTAAAGCTGTAGACTCATGATTGCTGTAAATGGTTTCCTTCAAGTGTTACTGTTACTAGCGCCCCCTTGGTAATCCCCCAACCCCATCAAGTTTCAATATACAGAATACTGATTAATCAATTTTATTCTACGAAAAGATTAGCTATATTCTGCAGTAAGACACAAGGATACAATTGATGGAAGTAAACACAACTAAAAACAAGTTTTAGACAAAAACAAAGGATAAAATAAAGGAAAAGTAAAAAAATTGAGCAATTGTGAGGTTCAACGTAATGAACAACAAAACTTGAGAGCAGTTCACCTTTGAAATCTTCCTCCAATATCCATTCTTATACATACAAGTGCGTTGGGATGAAAATGCAAATAAAGAGGATTCTGTGGAAGGAGAAGAAGTAAAGCTTTGTTTCTCTGCGTTTTGGAGGACGAGCAGCGGTTTCAGGGGTTTGAGTTCTGCAATCCCATACTCCGCAGCTTAATCTGTTTATCTACTTTCAAATGTTAAAAAACGATAAATAGCACTTTACCTCCTATAAATTTTATTTTTTCAAATTCGACCCCATAAAAAGTCAATAATACAATATTTCTTAGCTTAAATGACTACACTATTTTACAAATCCATGAAGAAATTTTCACCTTAATCTCTCACGTTCTAGTTCAATTTTCAACCATCCCTTTTATCTTAATGTTTTAATATAACTTTATTATATTTAGAATTTAGCCGGACCTCACGTTTCATTTTACTTGTTGAATCATCATGACTAGTATGTGAAAAATTGTTAATTTGGTCTTGTAACTTGATTCACTTTGAATTTTATTTTTTTTTCACTTAAACACATGTTTAATAATATCAATATATGTAATTGAATTTTTTTTAAATATTTGATACCATCTTGAATGTGAGTGTAAGAAAAAAGAAGAAATTGATATGCAATGATTGAAACTTTCATAGAGAAGACATGAGTGTGAAAGTTTCAAGAATATGAATTTGATACGCCTAACAATATGAGAAGATAAAACTATGACAATATAAGATTTGGAATGCCGGAAGTATGGGATATCCTACATTGAAAGCTTGTGGGTGAATAGATAAGTTTTCAAATTTTAATAGGAGTGTTATTTGGTGTGGGAGTACATCCCATGTTGGAAAATGAAGCAAGTTTGTTTTGCAGATATAATATTTTATTTTTAGAGGAATAAATTTGTAGTTTTCTTTATAATGTAACTTAATGAACTCAATGGAATTTTTGACTCGTAACCTGAAGAAGCTACTAATCCTATGCTGAGGGATATGATATGAACTAAACCTATGAGTGTGAGCGTGCAACGCATCTACGCACCACATGAGCGCGCAACATATCTAACAAAGGTTGCATTAGCCTCTTTAGAGGCACACTTTGCACATGGCAAATGTACGCACCACCTGAGTGTACAATGTACTTGCAAATTGCATTGGTAAGAGGCGCACTTTGTATTTAGTAGATGTGCATCGTAAGGTTGTGTACCTTTGCGTAGGGATACATAAACTACTAGATTGCATCTTAAGAGATCAAGTAGGTACCACCTGAACACGCAATGCACCTTGTCTAATGCAAAGTGCATCTTGACAGAAGTGTATCGTAAGCTGGTAGACCTTTGTGGAGAAATACCATATGAACCATTAGATTACATCTTGAGAGATTGATACTGTGATTCGGATTAAGAGACATGGCCACTTGTGAGATATTAGTTGAACAAGAATAATTAAGTTTTTATTCGTTTAACAAGATTAATATAGAGCAATAATCTCAACTAAATAATCTATCATTCGATTATTTTAGAATTTTGTGATTTTTTTTAATAATAATACAATCGAGTTTTGGTTCGCCAAATAGTATAGTGCTATACTAATTCTTATAGAAATGTTGTATATTGGATACCATGATTCTATAGTATCAGTATAGAGGACTAAATCTGTATTATGGAGATTTGTTTAGTGCATATATCACTTCAATAAATTCCAAATCTCCTTTCAAAATACCATAAATATGGAAAAAAGTTCCATGAGAGGTTATAACATGGTGCAAGTACCATCACACTTGCAACAAACTTACATAAATTATGCTTAGGAATAAGTAAATAGAAAGATGGGGAGCTATCTGAAGTTTGTTAGCATAAAATCAAATTTGGATATAAAATCCTGCATGCATGCATGCACAAGTTTAGGGTGAAGTGATGATGCAAAACAAAATTAAAAAAGCCACATCTTTGCGATTCTCTTGTGATAATAGCTATCTCAAAGTGCGCATCTTTTGGTATTCCATTACACATTCATCACTTTATTTTCATTGTTCAATGACATTTATAAGTCTTCTAGCTGTTATCATCACTAATGTGTTTTCAAGGTGGAGTTGCTGGCGTAGATTGCTGTGTGTTTATATCACCCATTTCTACTGATGATATGGGAACTACAGTGCTGGACCGAGGATTAACACTTAAATTTGGATTTGGTAATGCATTTTCTCCATCTTCTTTGGCCCTGCTAGAGCCAAAAGATTTGGGGTCTCTTTCATCAAAATGCTTGCATATTGCGCAAAGTTTTGACCAAATTGTGGTGCTAGAGCTCGAGATCCTCTCAACAAAATCTCTATTCTTGTAAAGATATGTGATTAAGAAAACGACAAGGCTAGTTGCTGTTATTCCCCCGTGATTCCAAAAAGTGTTCTAAAACTTTGCAACGAAACGCTGGTTGCAGTAACGGTTCCATCGGGCCCATTACATGCCGAATTGTTTATCCACTCTTTCTCAATTTCTGATATCCTGCCATTGTCTGTCAGCTCAATTACTGCACGAGAGACATCAGAAACTAACGGTGAGGCCTTTGGGAAAACCTGTTAATTTAAAACAAGGTGAGAGATTATCAGTTATATGAAGCATATGCCACAAATAGAGAAAGGAAAGATAGTTGACATATATATATATCTGTGGTACTGTTTCATTGTGTACGATGTAGCTTGGGGAAAAAATGATACTTACATAAGCAAATCCCTCAGTGGGATAGGTTGGACCAACTGTTGTGTACTTATCACAGTAGGTGGACAAGAAGAGCTTCGTATATGGCGTCACAGAAAAAAGGGCTGATATGCCACCTTTTTCGCTTCCTTTAGACAAGGCCTCATCACAGTCCTCTGGATGCTCGTAAGTCCTGATCTTGAACTTGTTGAATCCCAGCTCTTGCAATAGATCAACAATGAAAGAGCCTTTATGACATCCAACATAGTCTCCCTTTCTAATCAGTTCCTTCACATCGGTCACAGCTGGTTGAAGCCTTTGTACTGTTAATCTTGCTGAAAGGCTTGCTGTGTAGGTTGAGCTCAGTATCAGGACAACAAACATCCAGACAACTACAACCAATCGAGCTAAATTGCTCACTATTCTTTCCCCTGCTAGTACATAAAGCAAATCATGAGTAAAACCTAACTTAAAGTATGTTCATATATAGGATTAATGATCTTTTGTTATTGAATGGAACAAGAATAATTACTCACTCTGTGCAAATACTAATGACATGAAGGGGAAATAGAAGATCATGCCAGCATGTTGTGCAGGGGGACCTCTGTAAGCATTGTTAAATCTATGTTCAAGAATCCAGAGGGCCACACCAGTCAAAATGAATAGTGCTATAGCAGTTAACCACAGTTCTTTTGTGAGGGGCTTCAAGAAAATCCATTTGCTATTTGGATCATCGTATGTAATTGGAACTATAATGTTAACTCCTCCTCCTGTAAATGGAAGAGTGAAATCAACATATTTTGATCTTTTGGACGTAATTGTAATGTCTCCGACAGCGGCATCATAGTTCTAAAACATCAACCAGAGGAAAAATGACAACAATGTCAGAAATAAATTATCAACTGAGCTGAGAATCTTGGTATTATTTACCTGAAGAAAAACTTGGTATGATAATTCATCGTAGCTCCCCGCACTTGAACCATCAGGTTTTTCAAATGGAACATACTCATATGGCACGGCATATGGAAGTTTTGCCATGACGGCATCAAACATATCTATGTAGCATCCAGTAATTTTTGAAGCATTAGTTTGAGGGTCTTTTACCAGTTTAACAAATTCTGTAAAACCAGGGTCTGCTGGCACTGCAATCCTAAGCTTCTGACCACTAACTGGAACCTCCCATCCCTTCGGCACAACTGTAGAGTCTCCAGGAAATATAATACTCTTCAATTTTTTATCTGAAGTAGTAGTAATGTTCATGTTGCTTTCACTTAAAATTCCCTGAGGTGCCCATATTCCTACTTCTCTCTCCCCCTTTCCAACCACATTAAGTATTTGAAAGGATGATGGCTCTAATTGTCCATTAACAAGATGAAACTTTCCACCAAGTCCTTCAAATATAACCTCTGACATGGCCTCCAGCAGTTTTGGACCTGTTTGTGACATTTCAGTGGTAAACAGGTTTGCAGAATTAAAAACACTTGTGTTCTGCGAGGAACTTGGCTCCCTAAATCCAACTCTTTCTGCCGCCATAGCCAATGCCCACAAAGTATCATATGCCCACAGACCATAAAGGCTAAGCTCTGCTTGTAAAATATCGGGATTATCATGAAGGAACTTCCTTTTCCACCTTGCAGCCGTAGAGCTAAGTTTTCTGGATATTGGAATCAGAGGTTTTACACCAAGAACCCCTTGCATAGTCTCAATAACATATGGATCCAGTGAGTATAGTAAATCCATCAGCCCACTGGTCACTATCCACGCATAACCTTCAACCATCATTCCTGCTTGCTTCACTTTTGGAAAGAGCCTGGAGGCAAGAGAACTTGACATGTGCACCACAAATACCCTTGTCTGCATACTTTTCATCTTATATAGCTCTTGGAGCAGGAGGTCATCAGTTGCTGACAGAGGGATGATGCTTCTGTATGAAACTCGAGCATTTACATCTTGAAATGCATTAGACAGATAAGGAATTATGCCGTTCCCATAATGTGAATCTTCATACACAAGAACAACTTGAGTCCAGTGGAAGTATTTAATAATGGCAGCAATAGCATCAACTTGGGCTGAATCACTTAGGGCTGTCCGAACAAAATAAGAAGGTTGAGGACGGAGAGCAGGACTTGTAGCTGAAAAAGAAATGATTGGCACATTTGCTCTGTCTCCAAGACCGATCACAAAACTTGCTTGTTCAGATTTTTGAGGACCAATTATTGCATCAGCTTCTACATCCTTCAATAAACTGAGAGCTGCATCCATGCAAGACGGTTTGGAATGAATAAATACACCGCAAGAAATAAAATAGCTTGATTACCTACCTCGAGTATAGAGAAAAATGAACTGTTAGGTTAAATCAAAGGATGGCTTTGCAACTGAAGAGATTCAATTTGGACCTTTGAGGAGCATGATTAGACAGGAACTCGAGGGTAGTGATGCTACTACCTTATAACATTTTCTTGTCATGGATGCGGGGTAAGGATTTTGAGCCAATCATTGGTGGCAGGTGGTGAAGGTCAAAGTGGCTGTAGTTTAACAAACTTCAAGAACTTAAGTATATAAAAAAATTCCACAACTTGATACAACAAACAAGCAAGAGTATCAGCATCAGGCACTAGATAGAAATTTGGATTTGATTGAACATGATAATGTATCACGAAAAGTTTTTCAATTATGGGAACAACAGAAGGACCAACAAAAGCAATGAGCCTTTCATTTCCTCTATTCAGGGCGCAGCTGTTTGGAACTATGCTAAAGTAAATGGTATAACATTCAGCAATCAGCTTTCTGCCACATCTAGCAAGATAGTAATAGATAGGAGATATTCAATCTAATTTGAGAATGCGACTCAGAAGTCATGCAGCCAGAGCAGGGAGAGAAATTAAAGAACCAAAAAAATTCAAGACAACTTTGAACTTAGTTTTCTATGGATCCAAGTCATTGAATATTCTCTCCAAGGCAGCCAGGGAGAAGGATTGCGTATAGCATACTTGGTAAGTCTAATCTTTTCCATAGCTCTCTGTTTTTTAGTGAATAATAAGGATCAAAGAGATGCCTGAGTGTAAGAACTTTTGCCAACTGGCTACCACTGAAACATTTCTGGTTACCACAAGGGTCGAACGACAATGGCAAGTCATTAAGTCCAATAAATGCACTTACATTGATTATAGCAGACAGTTCACCAAAACAAAAAAGAAATGCACAGGTGAGGACTAGATACCGGTAGCTGCAGCATCAATTACTTGTCCCCTCGAGTCCCTTACATGAAGCACAAGTTTCGTAGTGTAATTTGTGTTGACTGAATAAAAATCAGAGAGAGCCAGTGACAAGCTGCTCAGTCCTATACGGCCAACCGGAGAATCCAAATCAAGAATTACACCAACTTGAAAGGTGCTATTTGCTACTTCACTTTGTGCATTGCACAAAATCACAAGTAAATTTATTAGTGAGACAGATAAAATTGAGAAGAAGAACATGTCCATTTGCAGCATCTGGTGCGCTATACCTTTAGAGTTGCAAAGCAGTTTATATATATTTTAAAGCCTCAGTGAATTGAAGTCGCTGAGGCATTGTCATCGGAAGGGTCTTGAACTGGTAAAAGTCCACTCTGGTTACAGTATATTATTGTGAGGCCAGCAATGATGGAAGTTATGGTATATCTTGCAGTGGTCAATCTGTGGAAGTTGGATGGTTGAAGCTGGTATTCTTGTGTTTCAAGAAACAAGAGTTATGTAGTAGCATCAGCATTTGCATCCAATTTGATGATTTTCCAAGAAACCTGATGATATATATATATATATATATATTTGTGTGTGTGTGTGTGTGTGTGTGTTGTGCTTCGTAATTCATATATTGCTACTAATGAGGATTTATATCCAATTATTTATTAGTTTCTACAAAGCAAATGGCCTATTTGCCTTCTATGAATTGAATAGTTTGTGTGTGGAGATAGATTAATGAGAGATCTAAAATTGTTATTCTAATGCATGACTGTATGAGAAGCCATGCCACCTTTTATTATGCCCTGAACTGAAGATAGTAACTAATTTTATTATAAAATAGTAGCAAAAGATATGGTATGCTACACCAACCCTAAATTTTTTAAATCAGTCCTACCTAAAACTCAATGGTGCAATTAGTTGACTGCACAAGGAATAATTGTTTCATTGTTATAGTGATGAGAGTCAACAGAAGCTATTGATTTTGTGGATTTGGAGGGTGCAACTGCCAGGAAGTTGCTATTTCCCTATAGTTTAACATGGAAATATGTAAATAGATATGGATTTGAGTCAGAAGCTTATCATTGTGGACTTGCTGCAAAATTTTATTGTGGCGCAACTGCAGTCTGCATGGAAGTCGTTGTTTCTGTAGAGTCAGTTGGCAATGTTATTGTTCTTTGAAAAAACTTGAAATATGTAAATAGATATATGAATTTGACGCCATATATGTACTGCATGTGTAATTTCTTCGAAATAATGAATTCTTTTGATAAGTTTATATAATTTATATTATTAAATAGCCTTCGAATTTAAAGTTTGTCTCTCACTTATTTTTCAAAAAAATTATGCATTACTAAAAGTACATAACCCTTTTTAAATTATTTAATTACTATGTGCTAACTATTTCTTTTTGATATGTACTATAGTTTTTAGTAGACTATTTGATCAAATAGTGACACAAGGGAGTCCATCGCAATTCCAAAGTTTAGCCAGGTTAATGCCAAATACTGAACTTTAGAGGAGACCCAAGTTTAACATGACATTGGTTTGGCATGACATATAACTAAATACATAATTAAGTTTTTCCCTTGTAATCAATAATATGTTTTTCTATCCTGAAATACACATTGGAATGAAATTTTTTTTTAAAAAAAAAGAAGAAATAAAAAACAAAAAACAAAGAACGAGGAATAGAGTTATATCAAATATAACTAAATAGCAACAAACGTAAGGCTGTCTTATGTAGTGCTAAGGCTGCACCAAAGGCAGACAACACAAAGAATGAAAGGATAATAGTGATCAAATTAGATGAGATTAGGAAACTGCAAATTACAATATACAGGCAGTAGTATATTGTACAAAGAATTTCTAACACACACACACACACACACACTCAAAATCCTCTCACTACTGCGAAGCACAAAGAATTTCAAACCTTCAAAGCAATAAAAAAAAATATAAGGCTACAAAATGGTTGTGCCATCTGCTACTATGGGGAGAAGGTAAAAATGATAGAAGACAAATTTGAGAAAATAAAAAATAAAAAATTGAAGCTTACAGTGAGTACAAGATGGCAGGTTAATCCATCAGAGACTCTCTGCAGCCTAATTTACAAATTTGCAACAATTATGCATCAGGAACTTCCATAAGATCAAATGGATGAGATTGATTGTGCTGAAACAGAAGCAGTTGGGCTGTTGAGGTCCCGTTCCCCATTAGCAACCTTAGGTTTTCCACTCACCTTTTCTATTGCATCTTGACAAATTTCAGTAAACCAATCATCTTCTGGAAGTACACTGTAAGCAACATTATTGTTAGGCTCAAGTCAGATGAACAATCTAGGAGAAAATAGAACAATCTATCCGATTGTGTTCAGCTAAATGCACCTTTAGTTGGGTGCAAGTGGTTTTCTTTTCTTAATGAAATGCAGCCCCAAAACAAAAAATAGCTTAGCCTTTTTTGTTTGAATTCTAGTAACTGCTCCACTTAATATTGAAGATCACGCTAATTCAATTAATATTCAAATAAAACATGAGTTTTGAAATCCATGACATTCTTGTACACTTAAAACTGTAGACCATGCTAATTCAAATAGTTTCCAAACAAAAAACAAGTTTTAAAGCTTAAATCAAGTCTATGAAACACATGAAAGCTCAAATGGAATTAAAATAGAAATAGAAAAGAAAACACATGCAAGGGAAACACACCTAGTTACATGAAGTATTTACCTATATGGATCCATGCCTGTTGCAGAAAATGCAGCCATTGCTTTTGATATAATATCATTGACCACGCGATGCAAAATCCTAGACAAGTAGCGGCCTTGTGAAGCAAAGCACATGACAAATTTCATATCCAAATAGAACTGCAATCAATTCAACATGTAAACATAGTGTCAATAACATGGAGATGGAAGGAATAGATTACCATAAGGATATCAATTTTACAAACCTGTTGTAAAGCAAGAGGACCTAAAGGCCTAGGTCCTTCCTCAATATCATCCCAAGATGTTTGGTCTTCTGAAAGCCATAAGATAACAGTCTCTGTGAGCCTCATTAATAACAGTGTAGCAAATCTTTCCCAGCCTACAAACATATCTGCCGCTATGCCAGCCACCCTATTCAGTTTTGCATATAGTTCCTGGAAGCATAAAGTCACATATCAACCCATGTACATAAATACATTGTGATTTTAGATGTATGCCTAGCTCTTTCAAGTATCAAAACCCAAATAGTTAATAGGTGCTACCTTTTATAAGCGAAAATATGCAGAGGTAAAAGCTACATCATATAGTGACCAAAACAATTAAAGAAATAAACCAAACCAAACCTTGCATTGACATGATATTAATGTCAAAAGAACATCATAGTTATAAATGATACTGGAAGTTGATCAATCTTGGGAAGCCAAGTGATGGACTTGTTGGAAAAGTTACCTGGAATATGGGAGAAGGGAACCACTCTATTTCATACATATTCGCATCCATGTTTATGTATGTGTCTGCAGTTAGATGACTATCACCTTCTTCAGTAAAAATAAGATCCAGAGCGTGTTGGCGACAGAAACTATCTTTCAATCTATCAACAGAGTTCACAAGGCGCCTCTTCCATTCCCTTTGCTCAGGGTTACGATTTTGGCGGTCCACAGGTCTTCTACGAAGATCATCCTTATAATTAGCCTGATTTAATGGGGAAAGCTTCATGGCTGCACGTGGCAACAGCTCATCGGCTAGTAAGGATGCATTTGCAAGCAATGCAATTTGTTCGGCTTCAGTTTCAGCCATTCGAACAATTTTATTTCCTGAACCTTCAAATTTGGCATCTTCTTCCATGGAGCCAGGTAATGCTTTTATGAGCACATTTACGTAGGAATTGAACACCTCGAACAAGCCTTCCAATGTTTTACTTCCTAACTGCATACTCAACAAGGGTCCTACATCTTCGAAAAAATCCTGCACAGGCAATTGGAAATGGTGGCATAATCAGCTTGAAATTTTACCCCACGTGAATAAAATGAAAAATTTCCAAACAGAAGGAATAAAATCGTTCCAAATATATAAGTGTGCCGGAAACAATTTTCAAATGTCCAATTCCACAAGACAGTTTTAAACCAGAAACAGGCAGAGGCATGGTTATGAAAAGGGATGTCAGCCAATAAACCAGACTGACAAAAGTGTTTGTGTAGACTTCACAATCAACTATAATCCAATTTTCAAGCCTTGGTGGATTAAACGTATTGACCTTTTGGCTAGAATTCCAGAGATATATTAACGAGAACCCATAATTTAAAAATGCTACAATGCTTTTTATAAAAAATATATATATATGGACAAGCACCTTCCAGTATCCCATTTTAGCCTTGATGTTACATCTGTGGCGTGATTAAAAAGTTTCTAGTTTACATTAGACAACTCTCTCTGTATTCTACTACTGATGCCTGCTTAACACCATACTAAAGTTTGTCCAAACAGAAAAATGCTCAATGCTTTAGAAGATTCCGTCAATAACTATGCATGTGTTCATGGTGGCAATTCATTTCACTACTAAGTTAACAGCTTGATATCATATCTCACTTAAGCATGCAAAGAAAATCTCATATGAAAACTGAAGAAGGGATGACATCCATCTTATCATACCTACACTTGAGAAGGAAAAATACCTGGACCATTGAATTGAAACGATGAGCACTACTTGAAAGCTTGTGCTGATATGGCATCGTGCCACCCGCGGTTGCACTGGTCCTGCCAGACAGGCGTGCAGAGGTTGGAGGATGCCTGAGCTCCCAATCAGCAGCAGCAGCTAAAGCAGCTGTACTCTCTTCAATCCGCTTTAAATTAGCATCCAGCGCTTGCTCAACACTAGGCCTGAAGAGCTTCAGAAGCACAGGACAAAGAGCAAGCCCACGAGCTTCCAGCAATGAACAATGCCCTAAAGCTATTTGAACACATTCTGCAGCAGATCTCAAACCTCCGGCAGCCGCAGATGAAGCTAATGCATGTCTTTTGACCAGAAGTGCAAATGCCTCTGTCTGCTTTGTTGCCCACATCACGAGCTCAGATGTATAAGCTGTCTTCTTGCCAAAAATAGCCAAGGAATCACTGGCTGCTTGCGCAATGGCAGAGAATACAAGCTGTGAAAGTGCTGCTGTATATGCTCCTCCATAAGAGGTGCTTGATGGATGGATGCTTTGCATGTTGTACTGGTATCTCTGATAATGTGCATTAAGGAGTAGAGTATGAGCACGAGGACCATCACCAAGCTTTTGGAGAGCTGAGATTGCTGTGCGAAGCTCA
This sequence comes from Paulownia fortunei, assembly GCA_019321725.1. Classification (NCBI taxonomy): domain Eukaryota; kingdom Viridiplantae; phylum Streptophyta; class Magnoliopsida; order Lamiales; family Paulowniaceae; genus Paulownia; species Paulownia fortunei. Next base: position 165,459 of record CM033118.1, on the reverse strand, counting down.
GCCCCCCGTGTGGAAGGTTGGCATGCAGCTTCAGCAAGCTGATCAGCTAACCTTTGCCCGCGCTCGGTGATAGTAGTCTGAAGTGACAGAATAACAGCTGGAGCCAACGACTTCTTTTCTTTTGCTTCAGAAACTAAGTGTTCTCCTTCATCAAGATTGGCCAAAGCTTCATCAATTCTCCTTTCAGCTAACAAAACATCAAGGAAATCAGGAAACTCTGTTGACCATTTATCCACATCTGAAGGTTCTCTAACTTCACCAATGCATAAGCCATTTGTAGCAGAACTATCAGTTATGTTATCAGACAAAGAGTCAATATGAACTCCCTCGGCTAAATTATGAATCAGGGTTGCTTGGGTGGATAACAAGTTTCTCATTGATGAAAGCTCACAGTCTAAATCCGATATCTCTTTGGACGTACTGAAATTTTTATTAAACAAAAACAAAAAAAATAGGAAATTTATGTATGCTCAACATGCAGCAGATAAAAAACTGGATAAATCCATCTTCCAGTAAAACATGCATTTATTGCAAATATATGACAAGAAAAAAGGTCTCACTAACTAGTTCAATAGTAATATATATTACAGACAAAAGGAATACGGTACATACTTTCTTTTTTCCTATTTTTTTTTGGCGGGGTTGGGGGTTGGGGTGGGGCGGGGTGTTGGAGTGGGGGCAGATCTCGACTTGGCAATTTTATAAGAATAACTGCTATTGGATCTTGACAAATATGATGAGTGCTTGAATGATAAAGCCGCGACCAAATGGCCCATAGCTTGGCCTAAGGCTGCCCATTCTCATTGGACAGGGAAGCATTCTCTCTCAAACTTTTTTTTTTTCTCTGATGAATTAGATTAAGTTTTAAGGATGACATAGAAGTGGTAATTTGAAAATTTGATTATTTAGATATATCTCATCTCTCTGTCCAAATGGTTTAACTCTTTCCAATTTCCAGCTCCATAACATCATTTGTAGACAAAGACGGAGAAGAAAATGAGATAGAAAAAAACTTGCTACAATGATCCCAGACATCACCAAAAAGAACTCACCGAATAAAAGCTGTATAATTAGCATATACACTTCTGCGCATTTCTTCAGCAGAAGCTCTCTTCAAATCCACAAGATATGAGCATAATTGTCTTATTTCCGGCAAAAAACATACAGGTGTTATTTCCTAGTACAAAATGCACAGTACTATGTGCCATTTTGTCGAAGCTTGAGCAACATGCTCAAAGCTATGTGCCATTTCGGGAGAAAACCTATCCTTACCGTAAAAAACTTCATTAACAGAATATTTCAAGCAAAATTCAGATATTGCGGAAAATCAATGAATGTTACCAATATTTCAGTTCATTTTACTGACAAAAACAGCACAAAAGTCATTTCAGAATAAGAAATTATGCTTTTCAGCAATTGACCAATATCAGTAACCCAAAATATGATAGCATGTGCAAATCATACAAAAAGAATGAAGAAAAACATGAGAATTCAGATAACTCCTTTAGCCAACTTTCTTCTCCATGCACTTGAGCTTTTTTTGGGCTTTTTCGATGCTCCACTGAAGGGCAGCACTTTGTTACAAACAAAAAAAAAAGGCGCCTAGAGTGCACCTGGCTGAGCTTTGGGCTGAGATATAAGCTTGCGTATTCTTCTAACAACTACGAACATTTGTGGACTTTTGATCATGTTATCAGGAATCATTGACTTCACATGTACTCTGAAAACTAACAGTATTTAAACTTGGTCAATCAAAAAGATTCAAGCACCAGTATGAATTTTATGATATTTCCTTTTGTGCTCCAAGATAAAATTTGATCAATACATATTTTGACCATGTAATTTCTCAAACATGTTTGTAACATGTTAGTTTATATGCATTGTATTGTGTAAACTATATATAGTAAAAAGACCAAAGATAAAATGTTTGGCGCCACATTAACAACACACTGAAACCTTAACACTAGGAAATGACAAGAATCAATAGTTGAGCGCGAAACAAAAGCTTAATAATTCTTGAAATGGTGAATTAACAAGAAAATGCATGTCTCACAAGCTCTAGTGGCATTAAATTATACTAATGAACTTACGTCAATGTGGCTGCATCAGAACATGGGAAACAGGTTTCAACTCAAAGGTAGGAATTACAAAAAAAGAGTTAGAGCTTCATTTTTTTTTTTTTTTTTTTTGTCATAGATTCTGGATAAAAACATAAATTAAATGTGATAATATTCATGCCTGTCCTCAACCTATTCAGTAAAAACTAGCTCTGTCTTCATTCGGTCTTTAATATAGTTCAAGGAGATGAAGCACACAAAAATAGGTAACAGATGTAGCCGCTACAATGACTGAAGATCTATGATACACGGATACTTTTGGAAAGGAGCCATACCCATGCCGGACACTTGGATTTGCTCCCAGATACTCCTTGAACATGTGTACAAAAAATAAATAGACACACGTGTACAAAACTTTTTACACGTATATTAGATGCGTCCAATGCTAATAAAATACAAATTAAATGTATATCAAATTTTATGTTTATTTAAATTTATATTAAATGCATTAATGATATCAATACTATATATTTAGACAATAATTTATTTTTCTTCTTACCATAACATCACTAATTTGGTTTCTTCTACACAAATTATCAATTATTTTAATTATTATTTTAAATAAATAAAAATTAGTTTTTTACTTAATGTATCCTATACTTTTTATACGTCACAGAGTTCGTATCGGAAGCCATTTCCCCCTATCCATATCCGTATCCGTGTCCGTATTCGTATCCGTTTTTTGTGTTGACACAGTTGAAGATCCAATAAGGAAAACTCAAGCACTGAACTTGTACAAATGATTACTTCTGCAAAATTAAGTGTTCCTTTCGTAAAGAAGGATTGCTCATTCTATCAGAAACTGGCTGAACAATTAGGATAGTATGTGTATCATAAGCTTCAACAAATTGTAAAACCAATAACCATTTATCAAGAAACGCAACGATGATACTGCTCCATCATCAAAAAGAAAGAAATCAGTCATACAATACATAATTACACAAAACTTGTCTCAAACCAGTAAAATGCATGTGGGCAAAACCGGCAAAGGTGTACTGGTGGTGGTTAAAAACTTTCTTCCTAGGAGATTTCTTTCTTTACTGAAAAAATGGAAACAGGTCCTCTTATTTAAGACTGCTCTTAGATCGATTTTATTTTTGACCTTTTTGAGCAAATAGAATTTGACAGAAACAAACAACCTCCACATTTGGAAGTCCCTCACGGCCCCACAAATTTACGTGAGTGGATAAAAAACATGCATTTCCGCTTTTAGGCATTTGGAATAGAAAAGTTCCCATTCCCTTGCAGGCACAAATTCTGTTCACCGCGTAACCAACTTTAATGAGTAACTACAGCCAAACTCCACTCTAGGGGTAACACACAAGATCTTTAATTAAGAAAACTTCTACCTTACTCATTAATCATATACTAGATTAAAACAGGTTATTAACCTGTAATTTCATTTGTACTTTAACAAAGACCCACATTCTCAACCAATTAAAGCCCAGAAAAAAAAGAAGAGGTTTCTCGATCAAACTACCAATGAAAGAATAAAAAATCACTGGCAAAAATAACTAAGAGAAACCATTGAAAGAAAAAAGATAGATTAAGTGAACCTTTTCACTGAGGGAGTGACACTTGGACTGTACATAGGTATCGGAATCGAAGTTATCGGATTTGAAAACGTTGAAATTTTCCTCAAATTTGGCACCTGCATCTTTGACATTTCCCTTCGCTGAAGCTCCGGAGTGTGCTGCTCTTGACCGAGATGATTTGGCCGAAGCCATAACCAAAGTGAATTTGGCAAATGAACTAAACTACGGAAAACAAACTAACTAGATTAAGCAAAACGAATTAGCTGTAATTCGGCGATTCAGATCCGTTAGTTGTTATCGTTACGCGAATTTAGTGCTGATTTGAATTCCAATTTGGGGGAATTGATAAATGGTTATTGGTTTTGGGGGACAGTGATTGAAGGGCGGGGATTGTATTGCCATTGAAGCGGAAGAAAAATTCGGGGCTTTGCTAAGTTGGTTTTGGCTGGCGGAATGGCACGTCTTTCAGAGACACAGAGGAGCACAATTGGATTTTTGGTTTTAGTTTTTTTTTTTTCCTTACTGTCTTTCTTAAAAAAAAAAAAAATTAAAATTGGAGTTTTAGGTTTCAGTTTTTACTGCCTTTCTTAATAAATTTATATTCTACTATTTCCGAATATTGATATCATCAATAGATTTATTCCGACCAACTTTGTTTGCCATAATAATAATATGCATTTACTATTTTGATACAAAAAAAGATAATCATAACAATTTTTAGTTAAGTAGTGATACAAAGTGATAATAAATTTCTCTTCATTTCGTGACTAAAGACTAGAAGTGATATAAATGACATTGAAGGTGGTGGAGAGAAATAGTTGGTCAATTTGATTTGGGCTGTAATTGAAACAATAGATACAGAAATACCGTACTAAAAATATGTGATGCCTTTTATATTGCAATTGAATTTTTACAGAATGAAATAAAAAGGAGAGCATGACCAAGTTTGATTGTATTATCTGGCAAATAAAATTGTACATTCATTTTGTGAATGATTTTGTCAAAAAGTTCATTCAAAGATTCCTCCCAAACTTTATGGAGGTTAAATAAGGTGATATGTCCGAGCAAAGTTGGAATTAAGAACCAAAAACAACAAAAAACAAAAATCCGAATATCACGAATAAGTTGTTGTGAAGCCAGCACAACTGTCTGTCTACTAATTGAAATTTGACGAAGTAAAATGAGCAACTACTGCTCTTTCTGTCTAGCTTCCACCCACTCAGAATTCAGATGCTAAATCTCACCACCAAAGAATCCATTCCTTTAAGCAATTTTAACACAAAGCAGTTACATTATTATCATCAAAAAAAATTGATGGCAAGCATTGTCTCATGTGCCAGGGAATTATAAACCCGCAGCAGCTCGAAGGCAGCCAAAAACAAAAAAGAAAAAAACCTATTCAGAAGGAATACACTTTTGAAGTTTGAATCACACTTGTTTGCCAATATCCAACCTCATTCAGGAGTATCTGAACGGAGGGCTGCAGAAACAAACAAGTGAAAAAAGTTGTGTCAGAATAAATAAGCAAGTCATGATTTCTGACAGTGATTTTATTAAGAAAGCCGAAAAAATAATACACAGAGAAAACAATATATGGCAACAAAGGCGCATCAGACTAGCAATAAGTCAGTAACACATACAACCCTCTATCAAACATTAAAACCTAAAGGAAGACAAGAAAGAATAGATGTACAGAAAATTACTCCAATCCCAGATCCCAGCTCAGCAAAACAATCATCTTTGATATCTAAAAGTTTCAATCTCCAGGCCCGAGTTTAATTGTAAGCCAGTAGAAATGCAACTCTTGACACTGTATGCTATATCTGGGTATGGCTCCTCTCCAAACTTGGAGAATCTTCATTCACAAACATAGAGTGCCAAGTGTAGCCAAGCTGATATGAAGCTCCTCCAGCTTCCTATCTAAAACTATAGCACCCATTCAATGCCATTTAACCGCTGACTATATTCGACATACATGCAATCATACTTCAGTCCTTCAAGTCTCTAAGAGTAATGGCAAAAGAAGAAAAAGAAAAGCTATCAACAATCTCTAGTCAGTTTGTCTTTGATCTGTTCATAGTCTTATGTCTCAACTCTCAAGGATCTTTAGGCCCATAGTGCCTAAATCGAACATCAAGCTTGGCTCGCAAACCCAACAATGAAACTCAAGAAAAAGGGAAAAGAAAACTAATATAATATGTTCCAGGCCTATATATCATCCCAAGAATTCTTTGGATGTAAAAAAAAAAGAATATCAAACCATTCTTCTTAAACTATGTCAAGTGCAAAACCCGATTAAAGAAAGGCAAGAGAACTGCGGCTCTATTGAAATGAAGACACATGTAAAGTAGTACAAGGGCAATCTCCTCATCAAACCTTTCAAAATCATAACAAGTACTAATGGTGTTGCCAACATAGAGAGAAACTCGATACAAATGAACCAACTCCCAATTCTATCCAAGTGCAGCTATCACTAAACATTGAATATAGGATCTAGAGCTTCCATTTGGCAACAAAGAAAATGGAGTTTCAAAGTAAACATTACCAAACAACTAATCAAGCCTTGAATGTAAATTGTCCAACTCTAAGGCTCCAATTCAACACTGCCATAGAGATATCATAAACGAAATACTACTGGATAAATAATCTTAGTCCGATAAGCATACATTAGCACAGGCCAAAACATCCAATCAAATCAAGCACTTCAACACAAACTCCAAATTCTACCTCAAAATCAATAATTCAATAATCCTAAGAAGACCTCACAACAACGGAGGTAAATCGCTCAACAATTCCTAGTCGAAGAGCAGCTTAAAAGAATAGGTATTCGAGGTTGAAAAACAGAAAAGAATATAATGCTCACTAATCCATCCAACAATAATCAGACAACTAAAATAAAGATCCAGATCTGAAGGGGGGAAAAAAGAAGAAGGAACCTACTGGGTTTCTCGGGTTTGCCGTCGACCCATTGAGAAACGGAGAAATGGACCTTCTCTCGGTTAAGGGCTTCGGATCTGTAGGGCTCCTTCAAGCACTGCCTCACCAAATTCGCGCAGAGGTTCGAGTAAGTTATGTAAGTCATCCCTGCAGCTCTCCAAAACGGCACAGCGGCGTTTGACGCCATTCCTTCTTTCTTTCTCTCACTAACTTTCGTTCCCACTCTCACCCCGCTGTTGTGTGTGAAAATTGATCCGGGATTTCCGGATATACCCTCAGCCTGTCCACGGAAATAAATAAAGTTGGATAAATTAATCTTGTTTGTAAATACTTTATACAATGCTTTAAGAAACATATAATTTTTGTATAAAGAAAATATATAAAGCATAAATAGAAAACGTAAAATGAAAGAATATTGCATGGAGCATTTCTAAGTGTCTGACTGCAATTAGACTAATTAAATCCATTTTGAATTCTTAAAATTATGAACTTTTAATTATGAAGAAAAAATTTCAATAGTTGATTTTTAATATATGAATTTTAATTATGCTACTCATTATACATAAAAGAAAATTCCTCCGCTACGCCTATCTTTTTTAATTTGAGGAAATACCGTTGGTCTTACAAACTGATCAATGATAATGACTATTATTGATATTTTAAATAAATTTCAAAACCTTTGTCATTCATCTCTTGCTTAACTCACTCTTATAATCAATGTTTGCATTCTTTATCATTTCTATTTTGATTTTTCTAATTTTGTCCGTAGTAATAATAATAATAATAATAATAATAATAATAATAAATAGTTTCTTTTCACTCTTCTTCCGCTAAAATAAGCTCATTTTTCGCAAATCCTTCTCCATCATGATATTATGTTAATTCCACCATAAAGTCTAAATCATGCAAAAGCAGCATGCATGATTCTCCAAAGCACAAGCGTGACATTGAGTTTGGATCTGTATCAAATTCGTCCTGTTTGAAACGGATTCGTAACATCTAAATAGATAACAAAATAAGTAGGGCATTTGATTTTTTTGGACAAATAACGATTGCATAAAGACCCGTCCTATTTATAAATAAATATATATTTATTTAATTAGGATTTTTTCATCTAATTGGAATAATTTCATCAGCATTTTTCATATTCTTTCTTTCTATTTTCCTAATTTTCTTTAGAATTATTATACTACAATTTAGACTCCACAACTATCCGTCCCCTTTTCACGGTCACTCGCCCTCTCTTTGGCGTTGTCCTGCCACCGCCCATTTAATTCACGCATAAAGTGGTGCTTGCCCGCTTGGTTATGAGATATCTTCTTCTTCCTTTTTTATTTTACTAGATTAGGAATTAATTTCCGATATACTTTTAGTTTGAAAATTAATTGTAATCCAAAACTTTTATTTGTTGAATCAAGCATTTAAATCGTAGACTTTTTTCCATTCTCATCTTTTTCCTTTTAGTTACTCTTTTATGGGGTTAATCTTTCATTGTTTGTACCATTAATGCTTAAACCACCATAGTTTGAAAATTAATTGTAATCCGAAACTTTTATTTGTTGAATCAAGCATTTTAAACGTTTGTCTTTTTTCCATTCTCATCTTTTTCCTTTTAGTTACTCTTTTATGGGGGTAATCTTTCATTGTTTGTACCATTAATTCTTAAACCACCGCTAAGCCGTGCACAATTATATATGATAAGAGTGTCAATTTAATTACCTATTTGGCCAGGGGATTGCAATAGCTGAATCTTCTCATTCCGGGCTGAAAATATTATAAAAAAAATAAAAAAATTAATTTATTTAGATATTTGTAGATCTACAGACTTAGCAAGTTACACTCGTCGGATTTTGAGTCCAGAACAGGATGAGATATGTTTTACATCAAAGCAGGGCAGGCCGAACCTCGGGTCCACAGAAATCTTCACGGGACAGATCTTGAATGCGACCAAACCCATCCCAAACTCGTCCAATTGTTATCCCTCCCAAAACACAAAATTTTACAAATAATGTCAAAATAGCAAATAGTTCAATTAACTATTATGAATACACCATCGTATGCAACTCAAGTCTATCTTAATTGTATGAACGAAATCACATGAAAACAAATTTAAATTAGGAATTGAAATTTGAAAGGAGAATTTAAATTAGATTTCAACTTTTGAGTTTGTAATCATCTTAAGTCATAGGGAATTTAGATTTTTAGTTTAAAAAATAAGGACAATATTATACAAAGATATCCCATCAAGTCCATATGTGATTTCAAGTGACATCAAATAAATACCAATCAGATTTCCAATGCCTGTTTTTAGGTACCCATTTACTATCTAGACAAGCAACACAGCGTTAATGCAACCATCATTCTCCGGATTGTTCGTAACTTGAGCATACTTCCCTGCATTTACCATCCATGAAAACATGAGAAACAGTTAAAATATAGCTCAAAAACTCATCTCATTGTAAATTTAAGCATGCCCAAGGACAAACATACCCCACACAACTTTTCCAGCAGGGGTGACGAGACCAAGTTCACTAACATTCACCTGAGATACACACAGAAAGGCAAAATACAGAAGATAAGCATCTAACATTAAGTTAAATTACGGATGACCTAAGCTGTAAGTAGCGATTACCTCAATTATCGTTCCTTTGGTCATAACACCAAGAGAGGTGTACATAGGACCATTTGGGTTTTTCTTTACACCGATGATCTCTAAATTGAATGTACATTTAAGTTCCGGGTGAGTCACATGGGCTTTTGTAAAACGCAACCCGGTTGGGCGGATGAATCGCTCATATTTGGGAGGTTTCCTTGTAAAACTTGGTCCTACAAATGTAGCCTTCGTGATCATCCTCTTCCACTGCTTGGCTGCCAAATTGCAACCAAATACAAATCATCAAGACCACAAGTATCATAACACGTTGGAAATTTGATAGTAGAGAAACTTGGACACTAGCAAATGTCTTTCCAACACAGCTATCATTAGGTTGAGATGGTAAATCGCAGAACCAAGATAATATCATGTCACCAGCATACTTACTCTTTCGTTTACCGGATCTGATCACCCTAAACATCTCATCTTCAGCAACAGGTCTGACCTATAAAGTCAACAAACATTCCCATTGTCAACTTGCTTGCTTTGAAGTAGCAAAAAAGCTAAATCAAACTATACAAAAGCAAATACATCTTGTGAGTGAAACACTTATGAACACATCCACGTGTTTGTTAGAAAGCTTGGTATAGCTTAGAAGAACCATTTGTCCAAAGGATTATTCAGAGGTCTTCTTTCCTCTACTTGTTTTTTTTTAACATGCTATATTAATTATGGGAATTTGATAGTTCTTCCCACCCACCCACCCACCCACCCACCCACTTTTATTTATTAAATTATTAATTTTTATTGGGGTAATATGGCCTGCCAAAGAGTAAAGATAAACCATTTGCAAACTACATACCAATTAAAGATGAGGAGATCATTTAACTGCCCATTCGTAATTAAATATGTAAAAGTACGAATGGGCAGTTAAATGGTCTCCTGTGATACAAGGAAAGGGACATGGACATGGCGACACTGAAATGACATTACACACGAGACACGAGACACAAGACACAAGACACAAGACACAAGACACAAGACACAAGACACGACATATTTTTAAAAAATCTAGGATAACATGGATCCAGCACAACTTTCCAATATATATAAATTGACATGTGATATAAGAATTCATGTAAATATACGCCTATACATAAATGTATGCCTATATTTACTTGGTAACAAATTAACAAACATTGATGGGAGTACAAGAAAAAGAAGTTTATATCTGATGGCACCAGAATTTGGAATTCTATTTGTGTGATTTGTATACTATGTATTGCTAGGAAAAAAAAAGAGTTTTTACAATAAACGTAAAGAGTGAATTTAGGTGAGGTAGCACTATTTTTTCAAATAGGTTTAAAATACTTTGTTTTTTCATCAAGTTTTTTGTTACTCCTATATTATCTCAAATTTATGAAAAAAAATTCAGAACATGTCGGACACGCCACCAACCGTGTCGATATTTTTTTATGGACACACCAAGTGTTGTGTTGGACACGTGTCATGTCCGACATGACACGGTTGATTTTTGGGTTTGTTGGTGCATTATAGGGGGCGCCTAAATGGACACAGTATCCTTTTACCATGTGATTAATTATGATTATTAGGCTGAGTTCCATCTTAAGCCCCCACACAGAAGGCAAACTGCAAGGACAAAAGGACTAGCTGCTTGGCTTACCTTTGGTAGAGGCACCTCCCATTTCCCTGCTTTCTCTTTCCTCTTTTGCTTTATAGTGTTGCTAAGAACCTGCATACAGAATGAGGTTACTTTCAGTAACATTTGGAGAATGGTGCACCTTTTTATCCACCATTCAGTGATAGGAATAAGAACAAAAGAAACCTAGGAATATAATATTACCTTTGCTCTGGTTGTCTCATCACGATCAAGAAGATATGCAGGGATAGCACCATCATGGACGTCTTCGTCAACCTTGCGCCTTGTTGATGACTCCTCATGCATTGCCAATCTGAAAGCGTAACATGAAAGTGAGCATAACACCCAAGTTACCATAATACTAACATGTTTATAAAAGGAACAAATTGATCTTCAAGTAACACATAATATAATCTCAGAGAGTATAGGTAAGTCTAGACCCAAGGAAAATGCATGCTAATGAAAACCTAAATGTCATAAAAAACTTGAAAATTTTAAGAAAATCTCTCTAACGTATGAACTTTTTAAACACCTAGATACAGTGTAGAACATCATTTTAGTGATTTCAAGGTCTCCAACTCTATTAAGCACAATTATCCAACTGTGGTCCACGTAATGTGAAAATCATTCCCATTAACAGTCATTATGTTTTTCCAATGATCCTATTTGATTAAGCTTTGCGCGATTCAATTTCAAGGGACTGTAACACTTTCATGACGCTTTTCCAACTCCTCAACTGTTCCAAACAAAGAGGAAAATCAGCATCTCACTTCCAGAAAAGTGCACCAGTACAAAATCCTACAGATGACAAATATATTACATACTTCAAAGAATGGCATACTCTAATGTTCCCACGCATTTTCTAGTCAAAATGCTACAAAGTAGTCATCTGACTTCTACATCAATCACATTCTTCATTTTATTACATCACCATAACAAAACATATGAATCAAACCAAAAAGAGCAAAAACATAAAAACAAGAAATTAAATATCAATAAGAATCTTACGTTTTCTTCATTAGCGCCTTTTCGGCGTATCGCTTCTTAGCAAACATCTTACCCTTAATTCCCAGGGCCTGCTCAATACAAATTAGTCACCATAAATTTCAAATACATTTTTTTGCATAAATAAGAAAAAAGCGAAATCAAAATAAAAAAGTTAACCTTTTGCGCGATTTGCGAGCGCTTGTGAACTTCACGCGCCTCCTTCTTGCGTTTGCGCTCGAAGTGGTCATGGCGGTAGCCATGCCTCTTCCTGTGCAGCTCTATGTAATCTCCTTGCGGCTGTCAATTAACTTGCATTAATTAGAACTCCAAAACTAAAAATGCATGAAACAATGTGTTTCTTTTTTCTTGGAGAATTAGAAGAATGTAATCCAGAAACATACCATTGTGGATTTGGAGGTAGAATTTCAGATTCTGCCAGCTAAAAAAATTGAAAAAACCCTAGCTCTTAATTGAGGGGTTTGAGAGAGAGAGAGGGAAAAGAAAAGAAGAAAGCAGGGTTTAATAGCAGACGGGGGATTGGGCTTTTTCTGCTATTGGGCCTATCACACCATTATTAAGTTGAAGCTTTTGAAAAAGGAAATTGGGTTATTGGGCCACATTTTATATTTAAGAAAGAAGCAGCCTCCTATTGGTGGCATTCACCAGATTACTGGGTTGCTGAAATTTTGCCACCGTATAAACAAGCGTCGAGCTTATACAGCTCAACTGACAGTCCTACTAATATGAGCACTTTGGGCTGATTTGGCCCACTGGTTGGAGTTTCCAAATTTACCTCTGAACCTCTATACTACTAATTTGTGCATTACAAAATTGGTGTAATGAAACTTAACAATAATTGGCAAAATGTGGAGCAGTAGTTGACTGTTAAAAGTACATTTTTACTCCAATAATTTTAAAAGACTAAAAAAAAAATAGTTTTTTTATATGATGGTGCAATAAATTTTAGTTTGAATGTTTTATTATAATTTTATTTTGTATTTTATATTGCATATTGTATGATATAAGATGCAATATAAAACTATAATAGAAATGCCCAAATTGATTTTCTTCATGCAAATATTAATTTTCCAAATAAATCATATGCCAACTTGTGCGAGGCAAGTAAAAGTAGACCCATAAAAATAGTACCAATAAAGCATGTCATGATGTTTAGTAAATTTTATCTAAGTATTAGACATTCTTTTGTGCTAATGGGGTTTGCTAGAGATACCTAGAAACTACAAAGCATAACAAATTACTTCTTTGTACATTTTCCAATTGAATTGATAGAGGACACTGTGTTGTAACTTTGATATGTTTTAGCTGGATTAACAATGATGATAACAATAAGAATAGAAAATAGGTAAAAAAATAGAGGAAGAAAGTCGCTGGGTGGGATGCAGCGATTTCAGTTTTGAAATACCCCACTACGTCAATCCGATTTTCCGGCAGACTTTTGTTATCACCATCATCATCCTTCCATCACTACCTCTCCACGAACTGTCAACAACAAACACACTCTTGAAAAGAAATCTTTCTGCAGAAATTCATCTAATTCCTTAATAGTCAAATGCTTCCACACACCCTTTCTCTCAGCTCTAACCTTCTACCTTCACTTCTCCCCACAAACCATTTCCCCAAACCTTCAGTTTCACTCTCTAGACCCACAAATAAAGCCTTCTTTAAGCCATTAAAAACTAACAGATTTTGGATCCAACCTTTGAAATGCTCAGTTTCTGTAGTTTCAGACCCACCCCTTTTTGAATTGGCCAACAATCACAAGCCTTTTCCAGCTGAGGTTTCAAGAACTATTGTGGAATTATCCTCTGTGGGCGCCCTTTCAACTCTCACTCAGGATGGCTCGCCTTTGGGATTTGGCGTTCGCTTTGCTGTTGACTTAAATGGAACTCCGGTCTTGTGTTTAAATGAGTTCGACACAAGATTTTCTGTTGATAGGAGGTGCAGTCTTCATGTTCAGGTGCGTACCTCACTGCTTTATGTCTTCATTTCGTAAGTTTCAATCTTGATAATACGATACTAATCTTCTTTACCTATTTGTTGTTTCGTGATTGTGCTGTGCCTGTAAGTGTGTATTGTGGCTTTTTTCCTCTGTGTGAATTTGACTTTCATATCCCTCCCTCTCTTTTTAAAATTTGAGGAAAAAGATGATCCATTTTGTGATTTGAATTGATGTGACCAGTTAGAGCAGTGCGGAGTGCGGACGCCTCAGTGCACAATACAAGGGAACCTTGGTAAACCCACAGATAGGATGGCTTTGAGGGTAAGAAGAAACTTAAGTTCTGTTTTCTGTGATTTTCTTGAGTTTGATTTAATGTACCTAGGATTGTAGTATTATATTTTTATTGAGTAGATTATCTCCTGTTGTAAAAATTTGACCTGCGTTAATGCCTTAGTGGAGTAGAATCATAAACTGGACTGCTGAATTTGATGGCAAAATCCTTAGTTCCTTGATGTATACACATTAAAGGACATAATCAGAAACTGATACCAGCTTTGGTTAGGTTGGGGCAATATGCTATCTCATTGTACTGCTGCTCCTAGCTGTGTATTACAGTTTAAAATGTCGGTATAAAACTTCTAAGAGATGTATTTATATGCTTATGCATATGTTTTGTTTCATTCTACTGCTGTTGATGTCTAGACCTGCATGCTCCTGGTGTAGACCAAGTTATCCAGTATCCTTCTTTATCCTAGCTTGGGTCTGAATGCTTTTATCCTTCGTAAAGTCCCAAAATTTTTATTAAAAAGAATTAAGCATAAGCATGAGATTGACTATAGTGCCTACCAAAGACTTTTGACATAAGTTGAATTCTCATTTGGTTTTTTTCAAGTTTCTTACAGAAACTCTGTTCAGCATGGAAGAAGCGGTTTAACGAGGAAGTGGAAGAAAGTTACATCTATGTCATTGATGTTGAAAGGGTACTTCAGATAGAAGATTATGCCGAGGTATGGCTTATATTCAATGTGGGAGATTAATTTTAATCTTCAAGAAAATGTGGATAGCTTCATGAAGTTGACTGAATAATGATAGAACTACTTCAGGATGGCGTTTGGGTAAGTTCGTTGGAATATGCATCAGCTGAACCAGATCCGCTTCGAGACTGTGCAGAAAAAATTGTTGATGAGATTAATACTCACAATAAAGAAGATGTTTATCGCTTCTGCAACATTTATGTAGACTTGGATTTCCAGGTTCATGACCTATTCAATTGCATAATGTCTGACTATTCTTTGCTTTTAACTTATTAGGATTGGTTCCTCTTTGGAAAATTCTTGCACTGATAGTGCGCGCCTTACATGAAGTTCTGCTTGTTTGATTTATATTCTTTGCCATACTAGTGTAGTTCAGAGATTAATTGAAATATATAGACTGTAGATTATTTTGTGAATTGGATACTCACACGAAACAACCTCGAGTGATTTGGTCCATTCATGTTTTAGTTTACAACTCGAATTGATTGTGTTTGGATCCAGAAAGTAACTATAAAACACAAATGGCCTGCGATTTTGGAGATCCTGTCTTTTGCTTTTTGATAGTCCAGAATTGACTGGCTGTTGAATTTGGTATTCTGGAAAAGAAGATTTGTAGTACTTTACTATTCTTAAGCCAGTTTTTGCTTGTGTTATGATGAAGTGCAAGGGCTATACTTTTTATTGCTTAGGCACTGCCCTTTAAATCACGTATTCACTATATCAGCCGTGTCGTTAGTGTAAGTAATGAAGTCATGACGATTTCCAACAAATTCGTTATTCTCCAAATTTCTTGTTGGCAGAAACTACACAAAGTAAATGAAATTATGGTAGATATCTTTCGATGTAGAGAGAACCATGTTATGACGATTCATGTGCAGCAGGGGACGATGGTAATGATCAATAACTATGAGTGAAAAATTATTGCATGCAATCTGAATTTCTTGGACCTATATCCATTCAAAACAGAGCTGCAGCCAGGCTTGGAACTAAAATGAACTTGATACTCTTGAATTGAAATTGGCATAGTTCTTCTAAGAGCTTCATATGTTTGTCTGTCTTAGGTTCAGAATCATGCATTACTGGATTCTGGATGGCTGTGTAGCTCACATGAATTTATGCAGACATCAGATAAACAAAGCCACACTTTCACAATATATTTGGTTGGTTGTCTGTGCATGTCATGGTATATAAATGTTCCGTAGCCAGTTTAGAATGTGGGTATTGCATGTTACCAGTAATAGCATTTGTTGTCGGATGTGGTATGTACCTAGCTTGGTTTTTCTATACCATATGTCTAAAATTCCCTTATAACCAATTGATGGAATGAGGGGCACTTGTGATAGAATGTGTCTTACTGATGGCTATCTGTTTTGCCTCTATTCGGAATAACAATAGTAATAATCTAGTGAAAAAATAACAGAAAACCGTACCTGATGTATCTATGGTAGTTCTTTTTTTTCTTTTCTAATTGGGGCAGACACAGCAGGAGGGGCTAAAGATTTTAAGAGCTTGTATTTTCTCTCTAGTGATGGAGTTCTTAATTGATGGTTTCCACTGCATGGTTCAAAAACTATTTGATTATTTTTCTCTACGCAAATTGATTAAGTATTATTGTTTTTCTTAGGTACTGGATGCCAAGATGGTGTGGGTTGATCGACTGGGCTTTGATGTGCACCTCAGGTCGGTGCAAAAGGATGTATATGAGGTCCGAATACCTTTCCCTAGAGAAGTGACGGATGAGAAGGGTGCGAAATCATCTTTCAATGGTATGTCTCAGCTTGCCTGGGAAGTGGAGAAGAATTTCCATGTCCCTGAGTTCAAGAAGGGGAAACATCTGAAGAAGGTCATGGGAACTGCAATTTAAGTCAAATTAGTTTTACTTGTACTTTTGATGTCTAAAGATTTCAGTGTTGCCCATCCTTCCTCCATCCCATATTTTTCCCATGTATATCTCTTTTTAAGTTACTACTGGCTTTGGTCTGTGTTCCCTTTATTGTTTTTTGGGTTTTTCATAGGAGAGGGGCTGTTGTTTCATAGGTTTGGAGACCAATTGTTTTAGTTTCTAATTGAGTCACTGTTAATTGGGTGAGTATTTTGTGGCTAGGAACTAAGGTTGTATTTGAATTGATGGGTTTGGAACTAAGGATTTCAAATCTATAACTCAAATCTATTGAGATTATTTGGACAATATAAAATGAATTTCAGTTCCTTGAGTTTAAATTTTAAGTTATTTTTTTTTGTCATTACATGATCCATATTAATCCACCTAGTCTTCCTTCAAATCCAAATTATTCTATTCAAACACAACCTAACATTATTTTTGGATCCAGACAAGTGCCAGAAGTTGTTCCTAATTGTGAATTGTTGAGCATGATAGATGTTTTTCTCTTCTTTGGGGTTTTTTTCTTTTTTGTGTTCTGCAATAAAGCTTCAGAATAACCATGGTATTGTCAAGCCTTCATTGCTTAAGAGCTTTTTGACTCATTCATGTTTAGCTGCTGCACTTTATTGAACAAGTCTCAGGAGATTGAAGCTGTAAGTACAACACTTGTACATTCTACGATTCTATCATCAGGCACCAACATAATTTTATTCCTGATTTGCATCTCACCCTTGTGAGTTCAGGCTGCAGATTATAGTAGAGGAAAAAAGTGAAATTTTCTTTTTACTTAGTTCTTACATATTTTTATCCATCAATACTAATTTTTTTAGCCAAACTCATAGTAAGGAGATAAATAAAAAATAAAAAAAAATCCTATCGTAGATGTTCTATTTTTTTTCTGTTTCTAATCTATTGAAGTAGTTGAAGTGCATTGAAACAAACTTGAATTGGAAATTTCCATCAGAAAAAGAAGCTGTTAGTAGCCAACTATTAAGTTGTTAAACATGTTCTGACATTGCCTATAATTCAACAAGCAAAACAAGAAACTTTCCTAACTATCTGTATCAGTCGAAGTAGGCACTGAATGATACTGAGTTTCCAGCTCCTCTATCTTTTCACCATTTCTCTGCTTGTAATCCAGATAAAACAAGGTGTAGACCATATTGCTGAAAAAATTTGTCAGGCAGAAAAGAACTGTTGCCACCAACAGGAAGCCGAATTGCGTGATCAAACCATTATCATCATCATCATCTGTTAATGTAACATAAAACAGGACATAAACTGGAATACTCAGTAGTATTAACATGATCATTAGAAAATAACTCTGGAATCTTCCCTGTCTAATGATTTCTCTAGCTCGTCTAAATGCCTCTTTTCCTTCACATTCGTCCTCCACAGTGGAAATCACCAACACAAGGGTACAAATGGAGGCTAAGTAGGGGTAAGTCAACGCAGCCAGGACTCCCATTAGAGCAAATAATCGGGTTAAAATTACCGTTACCCCAAAGAAAGCAGTCATTAGAAATGAAAAATACAGCCCAGAAACAAAAATCTTTTTCAACGTTGATTTGATGGAGAGCAGCATCTCCTTCAGGCCAAGAGATGCACCCTGATGAGTTGAGACAGATGCAAAAATGGTAATAGCTGAAGCAAAGAGCAGAAGAAGGCAGAAGGCAAACGCAAAAGGGATTTCTATTACCACAAGGGAGATTAAATCTTGATGATTCAGTGAGGAGTTCTCGTAACTATCCTCCACCTTGGCCATTAATGGGGTGGCTATCAGAGAGTGAAGCAGAACAAGAATCAAAAAAGGAAAAAGGACTAAAATGAAAACTTGAAGCATGAGCTTCTTGTTTTTAAGTGGAAAATGTATGGCTTTTCGCATAATCCCAGATATGCTACTCGTTGATGGAGAGGAAGATGAGGCTGATTTTCTGTTGCAAGATGGGGTGAGTGGAATTCCTTCGGCCATGGCTTCTACTTTCTAGTGCTAATTAGGTAGACTGACTTCTAAGGTATCTGTATTATATACAGTGTTGGGGTAAGTTACATTTGGATTCACATGACAGGCTCAGAAGCGTAAGAAGCATCATATGGTCCCAGAAGAAGTGGTAAAAAAGTGACAAAATACTCTAAATATTAAATAATTTTGCTATTATATCATATGTGACAGTCCTTGATTCTGTACTTCAATTCTAGGACGTGACACGTGTAATAATTAATTGTGGTTACTAGAATCCTTATTATTTGTCGCCAAATAATTTTTACTATTTTATTCTCTTCTTTTTAGACAGCAGCATAAACTATATCACTATGACAGATTTATCTGAGGAAATGGTAGGCGGGGGAGGTGTTATTCAGGGAAACCTCAACTTTTTGGTTTTGAAGACAAAGGAAAACTTGGTTAATATGAGGTGGGCGTTATTTTGGGAAGGGTGGTCTAAATGATCAGATGGGGTTTTAGCAGAACAATTGTAAAGAGACAAGAGGTACTGAAGGATTGTACCTTTTTTGGTAAGGGGAATTTGTGCCTCGATATTACATTGTAAACGCAGTTTATAATAAAACAATAGAGGTATAAAGAAAGACTGGATTCTCTCGTTACCATACCCATAACTTGAGTTATCATTCCAGTCCAAGAGCTTACTTGTTTTTTCAGATAAAATCAATGTGTAGTAGTTGAAGTCTCTCAACCACTGGTTTAGTCTTTCTTCCTGTGTCGGACCACCTGCCATGGACTGGTTATGAATTCATGTTGTCTCTCTCTCTCTCTCTCTCTCACACAACACACACTGAAGGTGCTGCTGCATGTAAAAACATCAAGTTGCATAGTTCTTTGATTAATTGGTAATCGGATATCATACATAAACGTTACACCAGAAACACTATTCTCCACATGACTATACTGAGATTAAGTTACAACTTGAGATGTGAAGCAATGAAAATGGACATCAAGGAAAGTATTGATTTACATTGTTTGTAAATGAACTCGGATCAATTAACGGAATCATGCGGCAGCAGGGGTTGAGGAGAAGTGATTCATAGCAGCATTCTTGATGCCAATCAAATCTGCGCATTTGCTGCTACCATACTTGCCAAGCTTCGGTTGGAACATTGAGCCAATTAAATTCTCCAAGCTCTCAGCAGTGTATTTTATATGGTTTCCCATATCAATCTCATGCTCTAATCCAGGCATAAATCTTTGCAAATAGCTCTTATAAGGTGGAACAATAGCCTCAACTATTAGCTGGCATGTCTTCCATCTCAAGGCTTTATCAGACAATATCCATTTGGATTGCTTCTTATACATGTCATCAAAGGCCTCGCAGAATACACCAATCCTCTTCTTGACTAGATTTCGATCAATGGCTCTACCCCCAGGGAACAAGATTAGGCCCTCTTCGCGTAAAAGCACCAAAAGTTTTTCCCAACTCTCTCTCATGTACAATGCTGCATAATACTCCGTGGATTTCTCATATGCCCACAACCAAGAATTCTCCATTAAATCTCCAAGCTTGGTTCCTCTTATGTTGTTGCACAAGTACCAATGACTATTCATCATGAAAAGGTAGGAAAGTGCTGTATCATTGTAACTTTTGGCCCAAGTCTCCAAGTTGATCTCAAGTGCTTTCATTATGTTGTGAATTTCATAGGAGAGAAGCCCCTCTTCAAATTTTACTTGATTCCAGACTTGATATATCTCCAGAACTCGGATAAGAATTGAGCTGTTTTCTTCCTCAAGAAGTTGATTACAGTATTCAGTCACGAAACAAACTAGCCTGGAATACTGCCATCCAGTGGTGGACTAGATGCCCTTTGCAACTCCACTTGCACCAAAAGTTCCCAAAAAATTACACAAGCCCCATCAACAACTTTCTTGACAAGATCTCTTGTCTGGTTTTGAATCTTAATACAAAATTTCCCATCAAACAGCTCGTTGAATTCTAATCTAAGTTTGTCTAGTGTGGAAAATATTTTGAGCAACCTCAGGAGCTTGATTGCTTCTTTCTTGCATTTACAAATCTTGCTGCCAAAATCAAAGATATCTGTAAATCCACATCGGGTTGCAATCTTTGCAAAGCAATTCATCCATACATCTGATCCTACTTTCTGGTAGACCTCACTGCAAAGCCTGTACTCTTTCTGGAGCAAATGCCTCACAGCAAACTCCATGTGCTTATCCCACTGATCAATGTAGCCCTCTACAGTTTGAACACTGACAATTTCAGACAATTGGATATCCAGGTACTCCACATTGAGGGCTTGCAAAGTAGCTTGAGCATTTGCAATCCGGACCTCTGCATAAATAGATGTGCATTTGTCAAGCCGATTGTTAGCAGCTAATACCTCAATGATGCCTTGCAATTCTTGAATAACAGGTTCTGGAAAAGATGAGTCCTCGATGCTCGTATCCTCCTCATAGTAGGGAAACGAAGAATCCCTTGGATGTGGGAAACTGGTTTCTATCAAGAGACGCCTGTATTCCCTCTCCAGCTTGTCAAATGCAGAGGATAAAACCCCTCCATCTTGGCGAAATGATTCCCCTTTTCCCTGCAGTTCCACCAGTATTTTCAGAACTTTGGACAGTTGGACGTGGTAACAATCATCAGCATCAGATGCATTGTTTTTCAGAAATTGCACCACATCCTCAAGCCACAGGATCACCAATCTGCAATTATCAGCAAGAAGCTTTAGCGCCTCTTGGAGGCGTTGGATATTGGTAAGATAAATGAATAAACCAGCAGCACGAGGGTCAATGTCGAGTGAATCCTGCAGCTCGTAAACCAGGTCCAGGACCTTCAAAAGAGCAGCAGCAGGCCCAATGACACGATCAATGTGATGTCTAATCTCATAAACTGCACATTTACAAGCCACTCTTTTTAGAGCAGCTTGCAGATGTGCCAAATTATGGCTTGTTTCTTTCAATCTCGAGCCAGTTTCATCAACTGCAACGGCTATGTTTCTTGATTTCTCTATGCTGCTCTTAAGAATTTCTCTAGCAGCAAGAAGATTATCAATTCCATGAGATTCTTCCATGCTCAAAATTGCCAACCAACCAAAACCACAAAAAGAATATTGGGCAGTTTATACAACATGGGAGGGGCGCACTTGATTTTATGGACACGGCACTCAAAAAAGAGTAGAGATTTTGTTAAAAGTTTCATTTTACTACATTACACTACAATGTTGCTTTACCAAACTTCAACAAGTCAAGTGAAAATAAGTGTACCAGATTCCAACCAAACTTTACTGCCAATGTAAGAATGAAAGGCAAAGATCCACAACTGCCCAACAATTCAAGAACCTGCTGCTTACACATTTCATTTGGAGACTTCTAACCTGCCTTTCACTCATCTCTCACTTGCCCCTCACCCTTCATCTTTTCATCTTTTTTTCTTTCATTTTACGTCCAATAAACTTTAGTTTTTTAATATACGAACCAGAAAATCCTGTATTCAACTCTCCTGTTAATATATTTACAAGTGTAATACTAGTATAAGAATAACCAAAGACCGATTTGTGTCCATTTGCCCTTGAAAGCTGTGATGTCAAATTATTTGGGTTGCTCAGTCAACCTCTTCTAACCCCTCCAAATTTTAATTTCTAGGACTTCAATCTGCACTTGGAATAAGCAATTGGTCATTTGCATGTGAGTTTGGTTGTGCTGAAAACTTTTGTTTGACCTACTTAAATTCACTATTGTATCATGCCTTTTAGCAATTATTCTTTCAATTTTACTATGGTTAACTTTTACAAATGCTAAAGAAAAAAAAAAAAAAAACTTTTTATTTCTGTTTTTCTTTTCACTTTTTCGTTGTGAGAAATAATATATTCATAACCTGTTTGTTTCTTTTACTCATCCAACAAATTACAAATTATGGACGTCAATTTAAAAAAAAGACGGCTCAGGGGAACGTAATTTATAATAAATATATCTGTGATTAGGATATGGTAGCTAATTGAGTTAGCCAATATATACGAGTTTTAGTCATGGACATATTTTAAGGGGGGAAAAAAAAAAAAGAAAGAAAAACAGAAATTGTGTGAGGAATAGGCGCCCAATCGTTATGGAAAATACTACACACACAGTGCGTGCGTTTCTGTGTGTATACTGTATATATCTACGTATGGACGTTTTCTTTTCATCTATCTTCTACCGTCTCCACCAGTCAGCTTACCGCTCTCAGCCTCTCCTATACATACATAAAAACATGTACGAGTAACTAGTATTTAATTAATTGCTGGATGCATGATTAGTATCCTTCTTAGAACGACAGAAATGAGTGAGTTCATATAAAGCTAACAAGGAAGAAAAGATGGTTAACCCCTTCTCGCTGCTCTCTCATTTTCACTCTACATATTTCTTCTCTAATCTTATCTCATTCATCTATCTATCTATCTATATACACACACATAGATGTGTATATATATATATATATATATATATAGAGAGAGAGAGAGAGAGAGTGTATTGAGAGAGAACTGAGATCTGAATCAAATTAATCAATGGCTGTGGATCCAAGACAGGTATTGGCGGGGGTGTTGACGGTCACAATGTTCGTAATGCTTGGCAACATGATCAAGCGCGACCACATGGACTCTATTAATGTACGCTCTTAATTACAACTCTGTTTACGATTTTCTTTTTCTGGAAACTACTGTTTGATTTGCTCTTTCTTCATTTATCAATCTGGATGTGTACTTAGTAATGTGCAGTTTCTTTTTTTCTTTTTCATTTTTCCTTCAAGCTTAGAGTGATGGATTTTGGCATTGAGTTATCTTTCCTTGAATGCCGACTTTGACTTTCTAGCTATTGGTTTGTGAGTTGTTTTTTGGTTTGAATTAACTTGGTGCGTTGTGAATCTGCAACTTTGTGTGCATTTCTTCTGATTCCACTTGGTTGGTTTGATATGACTTTTGGTGCCAAAAAAAATCTAATCTTGGAAGCTTGCAACAAAAACTTTCTTATTGTGCATTCGTTTTAGGTAGTTCCATTTCATCTTGATCATGTGGTTTAATAATATCTATAAGTCCGATGTTTAATAATACTTTGCATCTATTGGTGTTAAGTATCAATTGCGACACATGAATGGACAGAGTTATAGAGAAGAAGGTCTATAGCTCTGATTAAATTAAAGTGCATTATCAAACATCTTTGTTTTGGACTTAAGGAAGGACTAAAATTTAGAATTATTCAAATGGTCTTCTGAAACAATTTGCTTTTCTCGTTTCTTTCTGCCACTGCTGCTTTTCTCTTTATGAAGCCTGCCATTCAAAACACCAATAAGGCTTCAGATCATGCCCTTGCTAGAGTAGCAAAAGGTGCTGATGGCCCTTGGAAGGAGGATGGTTTGACCTTGAAGCCATGTTTGGAGAAGCCAGCTTTGGGTGAGTAGAATGCTTTTCTACATAAATTCGACATAATTGTCATATAATACTTGGTATTCTTTCCCTTTTTTATATATATTTTTTGGGGTTATCAGTGTGTGCTTCTCTTATTTGATGACTTGTCAACAGAAGAGGCGGATGAATCGCAAGGGTATGTCACTTTCTCATTAACTAATGGCCCTGAATACCATGTCTCCCAGGTATTGAATTATTGTCTACCCTTTTATTTTGTATCAGGAGTAATAAAGATGCTCGTATTAGTTGGCTTTTTTTAATTAATTATATTCGTCAAAATTTGAAACAATTTTCTTGTGAACTAATGATTTCCGGTTCTATGTTATTAAACTGGTGTTTATGATGACATCCACTGGTATTCCACACTGCTTTCAATATCCTTCCTCATATGAGGACAGAACTTTTTTTTTTTTATGTTAATTTCTTGAATGGGAGGAGAGTAAGCTGTACGTAAGTGAACTAGCAATGTTACACTAAAGTGGGTAATCACCAATTCAATTTGCCATGAAGTTTTACTTGAGACGGCTGTTCACTCTTGCTATTTTATCAAAATTTCAACTGTCTTGATACTATTTCTTTTAATCAGCCATTGATGAACTGCTTTGTTCTGTCTGATGAACTTTGACGCAGATTTGTCAAACTGTCAGTTTTCTTCTATAAGATCTTGCTCTCATAACTGAGTAGGCATGTTGTGTTGCAGGCTCCAGTCTTCATGAATGTCCGCATGCATTCATTATTTTGTCTAATTTACTGGTAAAATTTGTCACACTATCACTTAATTTCCAACCTTCAGAATTTCCCTTGAACTTCAATATCCACACCTCTTCCCCAAAATGGAACTCTGCCCTTTCAAACCAAGGAGCGAGCAAGAACGCTTCTCTCCTGGGGCTCTTCTACACCACATCAGCCTAGAACTTAGGCTTACCTTTATGTTTTGGTTCCTTTGATTGATTTATTTGTAAATCTTACTGATTTATTTTGAGCCTTATAAAATAGTTTGCAGATGTTATCTATGCATTTAAATTTTTGTCGAAAATATTGAGAAGGTATGATCTAAAGCAGAACCAAAGCAAAAGCTAGTAATGAATTGCTATAATTGGTTGCTTGTGCTTCTGTAGTCATGGCATATTTTAGTTCTTGAGGGGTTAGTATAGATATTAGGCACTGCCTCTGTCATATCCCTCACATTCTATATGTCCATATTGGCATGCTAAATTAGTTGAAGGTAAGTTGGTTGTATCAGGTGTTTTTTTACGTTTCTGATAAAGTGCTGTGTTTTTCTTCTTCTCTAACATTTAATTTCCATGTACTAATTTCATTCAGATTGCCAATGCTGTGGTAGTGGCAAGATACTTACGCGCAAAACTTGTAATCCCAGACATTAGAGGAAGCAAACCTGGTGACAAGAGGTTAACGCTACAATCTATTTTATGTATTTATTTGTGAGTGTACTTATGCTCCATTCTCTGATAAACCTGTGGCTTCAGGATCCAATAAATTGTGCTTTACTTGCAAAGCATTTGCTGCATATTTCTCTAATACTTCATTTGAATTGATGAATTTGAATTTAAGGATTTTAAATCCATAATAACAAATTCATTTAATTTATTTGGATAATCTTATAATTCAATGGATTTCAAATCTTTAATATCCTATTTTGAACTATTTTAAGAATCATTGTGATGGATTTCAAATCCATCTTAAAATGAGTCATTTGAAATCTTCCCCTCAAATCCTCCCATCAAATTCAAATCCTTTCATCCAAATATAACCAAGAGAAAATAACGTAAAAAAAAAATGTAAAAAGTGCATATAACTTGAGTCATGTACCAGTGGGTCCTCTTTCCTATTTATTTCTTCACCTAGTTCCTTTTAAAAAAACTCATAATATTCAGGATTAATAGTACGTTTTTTCATTTTTGGTAAGAAAATTTAGAATGAGTTGCTGTTATAGTATATTTGCTTTCTAGAAAGAACCAGTGTTCCATTCCAGTGGGGAAGCATCATTATTTTGATTCTTTAATTCTAAGAAAGTGTTTATCTATGTCAACATCTCTTCTATACTATTATAAAAATATAAATAGTTCACCATGTTTTATGTTTCTTAATTTTTTTATTTTGATGACTAAAATAATCAACATAAAATACTATTTAAGTCTTAACTATTTGTAATATTAAGTAATATTATGGATATTTAATTAATTTAGGATATTATCTAGAATCCCAAATAATTAGGACAAAAAATAAAGAGAGGAAAATATTGTATAGAATTCAACGTTATAAAATTCTAATAACACAAGATAACCCATCTTAACTAACTATTTTCCTAAACAATTTTGATTTGATAAAGCTAGCAACTTTGTCAGCATTTAGATTATCTAATTCAACATCCACCCACATAAGAATTTTGTGAATGCCCCCAAAATCCCAAATGTAGTCACTAGAATTTTTAAACATAAGCATAATGATTGGACATTTTTGTGGATATAAATTCCTCATTGGTATAGGATTAATGGTTCTATTCCATTTTTTCCCAATTAAATTGTTGTCTTGACTTTTTCAAATGTAAAAAAGAGGGCATAATTGAATTTTATGTGTTTTTACGTGTTATCGTTTAAGTATAAAACTAAATTTCATTTTTTATCTCAAACTCTTTTCAAAATTGACAACTTGTCTTCTTTTTTCAATAATTTTGTGAATATTTTGACATTTTAAACAAAATTAGTTTCATATAAAAATTGACTTCAGAAATTCCCCAACCATAGGTTATTGGCATACAAAAGACTTTGATTGAGAGAGTTAAAATATTTAGAGTTAGACTCTTTACACAATAACGAATTTTTGAAATTTTCTCTTCTTTCCTCAAAAATTATCTTATTTCTATTTCAGTTCTAGGGTAAAAAAAGAAAAATGATTCTACACTATAAACAAGGAAAAAATGAAAAGTTCTATTCCAAAAATAGTACTTTCTCTTCTAAGAATAAGGATTTGTGATTTTTTATGCTATGAGTAATAGTTTAAAAAAATTTACTTAGCACTTATTAGCACATATATGTGTAAATATTAAATTTAGTTATACATAATTCTTTGCAACACCTTTATATAGTAATATCTTTTTGGGAAGTGTGATAAGTTGATAGTGAATTTTAATAACTTTTACTTCATTTCATTTTGATCTTTCAATTATTTGTTTTTAGTGATTATCTTGGTGTGCATATTTAAGCATTAACTTGATGTATGTTAACTCTTTTGAAATTATGTATTTATTTATTTATTTATTTATTTTTGAGTGGTTTATGCGCATTAGTAGACATGGGATTATACACACATCTATACATATACCCTACAGGTATTTATAATATATATACTGTTTGTAAATTTAATTTCCAAAGTTGGTGTTTCATTAATTATAACTACTCCTGTTATCATGTGGTTAATATACCTAAGTTATTAACTTAGAAATTTTTATACAAATTCTATTCAAGATAATTAATTTATTTTTAATGATTAGTATTTATGGAATTCAAGTTATCTTGGTTTCCATTCACTTTATTATTGCTATTTAAATTAATAAATCATTTCTTTTATTAGTAATTTTTTAATGAATGGAGTTGTTCATAAAAATTGTCACTTCTTTGGCGGCCGCCTTGGATGGATACCGAACCTATGGTCTCATTAGATGTATAGTTTTGTTAAATGCTTGGAGATACTACCTAATATCACTTGCCGCTGATCCCATTGTTGACATCGTACTTCATCTGTACTTTCAGGAACTTTGAAGATGTCTATGATGTTGAAAAATTCATAGCTAGCCTAGATGGAGTGGTCAAAGTTATTAAAACTCAGCCTGCTGAAGCGTCAGCTCGTAATCTTGCAGTATTGAAGGTCCCTAATCGGGTTACTGAAGAATACATTGCAGAAGATATAGAACCAGTTTTCAGAGCCAAGGGAAACATAAGACTAGCCACTTACTTCCCATCAGTCAACATGAAAAGAAATAAAGAAAGGACTAACACAGACTCTACTGCATGTTTGGCCATGTTTGGAACCCTAAAGCCACAAACAGAAGTTGGTGAAGTGGTTGATTCGATGGTTGATCGCCTAAGAACCTTCAGTCGGAAGTCTAATGGACAGTTTGTGGCAGTTGACTTGAGGGTTGATATGTTGGAGAAAAAGGGCTGTCACAAAAGTGGTCATTCTGAATCAAAAAGCTGTTATGGTCCACAAGAAATAGCTCTCTTTTTGAGAAAAATTGGCTTTGGAAAGGACACCACAGTGTATGTGACGCAAACAAAATGGGATAGTAGCCTTGACTCTCTAAAGGACTTCTTTCCAAAAACTTATACAAAGGTAAAATTCTTGTTTCTTTCCAAAACGGGATATTTGTCACCTTACTTTTTTGGTTCACCAGAGGCTAATACCAAGAGTTGAATATCACTAACTATTACATTGCAGGACTCTATAATGCCCACGGAGGAAAAAGATAAATTTCTAAATTCTGACACTTCCCAATTTGAGAAGGTAATGGACTTCTACATTTGTTCGGAGAGTGATGTTTTCGTTCCAGCCATATCAGGCCTGTTTTACGCCAATATCGCCGGAAGGAGAATTGCTTCTGGCAAGACTCAGATACTTGTTCCTGCAGATATTCCTGGCTTTTCTGCTCCTTCTGAAGAATTCTTATCACATTACGTTTCAAAAAAGAACCACTTTGCATATTCATGTTTTTGCTAATATAAGTGGCACAGAAATGAAACAGAACTCCAAGGGATTGGGTAACCTCCCAGATCAAATTGATCGGTGTTCTATTTATAATCTGAGGAAAAAGGTTTGTTTGGAAATATATTACATTTGATTCTAAGAAGATTGTCTCTCTCACACTTTGTCTATACGGTTTTTGGTAGGCTTCAGATTCTTCTATAATGTAATAGTCAGAGGGGTTTGAATCTGTTGTAAAACTTTGTACTTTATGTTCCTTGTAACTGATGTCGGATAAAAAAGTTATCGATGCATATTTAGCCTTTATCGAATTAATAGAGAAAATCTTAGAAAAAGTATATACGCACGTAGATGTAAATGTTATATAGCTCAATGTTCCGCATTTTAGCATTTAAGTTTCCATGTGGATATGTAAAGAAAATTACATCTTGGTGCCCCCAACCCAAGGCCCTTGGATTGTGGAGGCCCTTGGTGGACTAAGTCCAAGAGCAGCACATTGCTTCACCTAAGAATTTTCTCAAATATCCTGCATACAATTAATTGAATTATTGAACTATTTACAGTTATAAGACATATATGTCCGAGTAATTTAATTGAATTTTAATTCAGCTTCACGGAGCTAAAATACAAGGGTATACTTATCAAACATAATTTCAAAGAGTCAATTTAGGAGTAACCGCTACTTGCATCAAACTATGAATTTCAGCAAAATTGGACGAGGCTTCTTGATGCAAGGAAAATATGATAATGCTAGTTAGAATTGCGAGCAGCAATGCACCGCTGATATGGCTTTATTAAGACCTTTGCTAGAGGTGTTTCTGGTACTGGAATCAATTTCCCAGCAGCAGCAAGAGGCCAGCTGTACGATAAAAAGAAATCACAATGTGTGGGAATATGATGATTACCAATTATGGTAAAACTGAAGTTTTAAAAATTTGAGCAAGAAACTTTCATAGACGCCAACTGCATATTATTTATTAGAGTGGTGCTAATGAAGTCGTTAATAAACTTAGTTGTACTCAGTATAAAAGTCACATCCTAGAAAATTTAAAACGCACAACTATAACTGTTAACAATAACTTTGATAACTTATGAAAGCAAGCAATTGCAGTTTGTATTCACAATTCTTTTTCAGCACAAAAAAAAGATTTCTACACCTCGAATAGCTATTACTATGATGTTATATACTAGAGTTGTATTCATCTTCTTTCTTGTACAAAATCCATAAAAAGCACTTGCATTGTTTTTTTTTTTTTTTTTTTTCTTTTTCAATTTTTCTTTCCCATTTTCACTAATCAAGTAATCAATTATATTGGACCACCCCCCTCCCCAGTCATTCAATACATGTAACCATCACATAGCAGTCACTGTTTTCCATTATTTTCTCTTTCTCCCTTTCATTTACCAGCCTCATTAATATACTTGTGACTTCTGAAAGGGAGTCAATTAATTCAGTACTTGTTGGCTTTTTGATCCTTTGATATGATTGAAAGAAAAGAACGATGTACAAGAATAAAGAAAATAGCTCCTACTTTTTAGCTCTCGTACTTAGTGAAGATTTCATGATAGTGAAGATTTCATGAGTACTTATAGTTTAACCTATAAACTGGAAGCTGTATTATTTTTATAGTAGTAAAATACTAATTCAGAGCAGATACACATACCTGATAATGCCTACAAGGAGGCAAACAATCCATAGTTTGAAATCAAGCTTAACAGTTGAGGTGAACTTCCCAAGGAAATTGATGATGATAATCTAGAAAAGAAGCGTGTTAATGATAAGCAAATGGAAGAAACTAGAAGTCCAAACTTAGAAAGCAAACAAATATTATATCCCTCACCTGAAGTATAAATGTAGTTCCCACTATTCCAGTGAAGAGGTGGTTTTTGGTCACACCTTTGAAGACATTGATTTCTTCTGGTTTTCGAGCATTGAACTCATTAAAAATCTGAAATTCACGAGCAAAATTAAATAATTCCGATAAACTAGAATATTATAGAAAAATTTATCGAGTTTATCAAGTTTTTCGATTCTTTTTATTTGAATTAGAGCGTACTTACTTGACACAAAACAAATGTGTTAAATACTACAGTATTCTTCACCATGTTAGCATGTTCATTATGGTCATTCTTCAAGTTGAGAATGGTTATGCCACCGAAGTTGAGAATAAGTAGGACTGTGACTTGATATAAAGCCTGCGATACAGGAAATAGCATGCATACGAAGATAACATAAAGAAAAATACATTTTGATAAGTTATCAAAATTCTTCAAACAAAGGAACAAATTAACGGCCAATTACAATAGATAACAAGGTAACAATACCTGCAAAAGCAAGTTCCTCCACATGATATTTGTTACAAGCGGCTCCCTGAAGGATATAAAAACAGTTAAATAACCGGCCATATTCTCAACACGTAAAATTACAAAAATGAGAAGTTTTAGTTCTACATGCAGTTCTATATGCTTGTGCCATTTGAAACAGCAGCTCTAGACAAATGCACTGACAGTATGTTTTGAAAATAAAGCATGGATTATAATGAAGCTGCTAGTTGCCTCTTTTTTAATCAATACAAATGCATGTGTAATTAAAGTTTTTAGCTTATGAGGCATGTACTTTTTCCTGGAGTAGGATCTTAGGTATCATCATATAAAAATGTAATATCTTTCTTCATTTAAACCCAACAAGTTAAAAACTAAGAAACCGTCTCCAAACTGGTTGCAGCCACGAATAATAAGAAATTAAATGCAATTATGAGGGATTAAAGTCTCAAAATCAATTTAAGTGTTGGAAATTAAACCATGCAGCCAAGTGAAAAATCCACATAAATATAAGTTATACCATATGGCCAAACTGACATGTAGAAAATGAAGTATAAGCTTTGTAAGTCATAACACAGCCCTAATGAACATCTCTTTCTTTCAGAAGGCTAAAGAAACCAAGAAGATGTGCAAGCAATTGACCTTTCAAATGATGTAACCATATCTCAAATCACCTTCTCATTCTATGGCATCACTTGATTAAGAAATAAATCTACCATTAAACATGGATGTAAATGCTTACTTTCGACCAACTGGAGTTCTATGCATAAGATGGTCAGTCGGTGGTTCAGTAGCCAGTGCCAGAGCTCCTAGAGTATCCATGATGAGATTAACCCAAAGAAGCTGTGCCCAAAAGCAAATTAATGGGATAAGCATAATTTAGGATTTTTAAAACCCAACTTAAAAGCTCCAACTACATAAGGAAAGATACAGCTGATACTATGCCTTCAATTTTATGCATTTCCTTCGTAGTTTGTTTTATAAATTCAACGGAATGATGGAAAAGGTCATATAATAAGTGAGCATTGACATTAGGAAATATCATCCCCATAATAGCAGGTAGTTTGCATAGCACTATACGATTTCACGTGCATCACCTTAGAATTCCAAAAACAATGTCCAGAGAGGAGGGGGGAGAGAGAGAAACTGTACCTGCACTGTATTTAGAGGAACATCACCAGAAGAAATTGCTGCAACAACATTTATTACAAGAGCTGCAACATTAACAGTGAGCTGGAACTGGATAAATTTTTGAATATTTGCGAATACAGAGCGTCCCCAGTGCACAACCTACAAAAAGTAAATGGGGACGCGATAAACTATGCAAATGTCCACAGGAATTTCAAATAAACAACAAAGAAATAAGAAGATACCCTTCAAAGAGTATACTTAAAATGCATAATTTGAATTTAACAGCCCAATAATCAGAAGAGAGCTCATTTACCATGCATTAACTTCACTATGAAATTATCTGAAACACTTGAAAATAGTATGCATTTCATGGAAGGTTGAAAAGTAGGGCAAAGCAGCTTTTCTTGAATAGGATTTATAGTTGAGATAGATCACTAGGTTAGTTCTTAGAGAATTATTTTGACATTTTTCCAGACACTAACCTTCACAACTGAAGCAAAATTATCATCCAATATAATGATGTCTGAGCTTTCTTTTGCAACTTCAGTTCCTTGTATGCCCATGGAAAGACCTATATCAGCCTAAAAATACAGAAAAGAGAAAGTTCAATTGATACCAATATAATATTAATGGCACTAACAAAAATATCACAAATTAATTATTAGATGATATTTTGTCACTTGAGTCCCACATATTTTTTAGGAGAAAAGGGTAGCAGCACATCAAGTAGCAATTTGGCCAAAACCATGCAGAGTAATCTGCACAAATTAGGTAAAAGAACCAGTACATCATTGGACAAACACCCCAAACGTTTGGGGAGTGAACAAAGGGTCTTTCTCCTTTGTCCACAAGGCTTGTGTTACAGTAGCTAACTGGTAAAATCTTCTCTCTCTTAAAGATGCAGAAATCTTAGATTTTACAGGAATAGTACTTTTTCCCCATTTTAAGGCAGTCATCAGCAGCACTATTCAAGTGCCCAAACATCAAGCAACATGTGCAACTAGGTACACCATTTAGGCATGTTCAACCTAGAGGCAGTTATCCAGAAAAGTATCAATTAATGTAAGAAACATGTAAATAACATTTAAAACTAAAAGTATTTTATATTTAGAGCTCTAGGAAACAAAGTAAGAGGTATTAAAATATCTAAGGTATCAAATACATGCAGTCACACACCTTGGGAAATTTGGGCATCCTCAATTCAGCACTTATGACATTTATATATATTTATTCTGCTAATCAATCATATAATGGTAAATTAAGTTCTATAATGAACCTAATGAAGAGTACATGCAAAGATCATGGGCTTGAGAAGTGCATCGAAATATATAGCTTCATAGGTGCATGGAGATATTTAGCTTTGACAAAAGATAAGCAAAGCATGATTAGAGCATATCAAACCTCGTGCAATGCGGGAGCATCATTGGTTCCATCTCCAGTTACAGCAACAACTTCGCCATGTTTACGCAGTGTTTGCACAAGCAATAGCTTGTCAGTTGGAGAAGACCTTCCCATAACCTATACACGATCAAAACAATGTTTATAATATATTATTTGATAAGCACTAGCTTGCAATGAAAGCAGAAAAGGTCTCTTCTCATTAAGACACACCGAAATCTTTTTTGCAACTTGTTCTCTCTCTTTGTCGGGCAACTCACGGAATTTTTTCCCTTCTATAACATTGGGTTCACTTGTGTCTGCATCTGAAGAAAGTATACCACACTCCAGAGCAATTGCTTTGGCTGTCTGAAGATTATCTCCAGTTACCATGCGCACCTAATGATTGACAAACACAGGCTAGCAGTCATCACGTGACTTTCTTATAATAAGGAAAATACCATAAAATATCCTAGGTGCTGATCTAATTGATGGTCATAAGATTAGCTAAAGCTTCTAGGACCATTAACTTCTGCACCCCTTTATATCCTGATATGATTATGAAAGGCCAGCATCATTGTTGTAAGCAAAATCAACTTGCGTTTTTTATATTGTAAAGAAGCCTGAGAGGAAGATTTCACGAAAGAGGGAAAAATTCATAATTGATGTGACCAGTTCAAATACACAAAAAGACTCTGAAAGAAGCTTCTCTCAGGAATGATTTCGCTCTCCCCTCAATTGCCCTCATTTCCCTGCAGGTATGATCTCTTGCATTTAGGTCAGAGGACGAGCTCAAATGTTGTTTATGGTATCACAGATGGATTAGAAAGCAACTGCTTACAGTGTGCATGTGTGGCCATCAGGCCCATCAATTTGGCACATCAACAAACAAAATAGATACCTTAACACCAGCCTCTGTGCACAGTTTCACTGCATTGTTTACACCTGGGCGACAAGGATCCTGTGCAATGGTATGTGTTAGAAATACAAGACGCCATTAAGCGAGGAAATGGATTTTCACAGAAATCATACCAATAATATTGTCTGTTGATGTCAAAAAAAGTGTGCATATAACATCAATTACTACTAGTGATGAAAGTAACAGCTATGACTCATGCATCAGTATTGAGAGGAAGACAAGATTCAGCTTTTAGCTATGTGTTTGAAGAAAGCAGAAAATGAGAATTTAATAGCTTGTAGAAGTTACTACCTTTATACCAACAATAGCCAGCAAAACAAGATCATCTTCTGGTAAAGTCCACTGTGCCAACTGCTCTTCATCAGTTGGAACCTCGTCTGTTTCACATGTTCTGTAAGCAATTGCGACACACCTCAAGCTTCTAGCAGCCATATTATCAATAGCATCTTTAAGGAAATCCTGGAATACGAATTCATTAAATCCAACTTTAATGTATGCTTTTGTTTGGACATGTTAATAAATGGCATGAGACATTTCCGTGTTAAACCAAAAGAGCATTTAAAAAAGCACATTTTACAATTTGGCATCCTTCAGTTAGTTTTCTCATTATTCTGGGTGTGCGCAATCTAGCTCTAGGGCAGCATATATATTCTTTCTTCATATCATATCAGTTTTTATCTTTATGAATTTCAAAACATGTGGGTCACCATGAAGTTTTCATAAAGCACCAACCTTATCCTCACCAATGGATTGCAAGGAGCCATTTACATCAATATACTGTGAACACAAGGCTAAAATTATTTCAGCTGCACCCTTCCAATGAATATGAACTTTTGAGCCAGCCTGCCAAGTGAACAAGAAAATCCACTCAAAACTTTTTTCAACAATCATAAATAATAATCAGCAGCAATCAATAATTAAATTAAAGGTTTCAAATATCTCATATGCTTTGAATTAGTCCTGCATTTGAATAGCACTAAGACAACACTCCCATCTAACAGTGCATTTTGATAGTCCAAATGCAAGAGTGAGCACTAAATGCTACTTAATACATTGTTTGACAGCCCAACTGTGTGCATGATTGGGCAATCCAAATTCTTAACATCCAGCCTTCTTTTGGGAAAACATGAATCAATTTTTGTAGTTTCAATTCTATCACGTCTCCAAGGTTTTCACTTATGACACCAACTTTCATATTCATACATAGTAAACGATTAAGTCCAATAAATAATGCCTTTCAAGAATTTCTCAACTAAAATATGGGAATAGGCACACCAAACAAACTCAATAGAGTGGAATTAGCATTTCAACCGAGAAACCCAACAAAACAACAGCAGAAAAGCTCAATATAAATGGCAGAAACAAACACCCAGACACACTGTTTACTTGTGTGTGTGTGTGTGTGTCTTTGGGGGGTGGGGGTGGGGGAGGGGGAGAGAAACCAAAGATTATTGAACAACAAATAAACTACTTCAATAATAAGTACATTGACCCAAGAAAACATGATGTTTCATCAAAACAATATAGTTGCAAAGATAATTCTCATCCTAAAGTTTAAAAACACGCAAATATGCTTTTGCTCAAAAACTACTGCCAAGCAGCAAGCTTTGCACCTATATGTCATAGCTGATGCCGGATGCATTTTGTAACCAAATACAGTTCCATAAGAAGGTAAAAGCTCAATTTTCACAAACACTATTAAGTTAGTAGATCTATCTGTCACTTCTCTCACTTGGCACCTTTATCCCATGAGCAATCGTAGGAAGTGTAGCTAATTTTGATCCATATAAAAGCTTCACATCACAATTGAAAGCAAAAATAAGCTTGATTCTCCTAAAAAATTAGGCAAACTCTTGTAACAATAAAGGTGACACATGCTAAAGCAATGCCTAGAGCATCAGTGATGACAGATGTGTAAATAAGAACAGTGAAGAATGTATTGTACTTGGTAAAAATGCATAATTTCCATCTCTTTTCATGTATCTTTGAAAAGAATGTAGGAAAAGGAGCTAATTATGACAATTATGTTTCATAAAATTCTTCAAAAATTATGTGGTAGAAATGCTTAAGTTTCTTCAGTGAACCATTTGAAGTTAAATGGTAGAAATGCATAAGTTTCTTCTCTTAACCATGAGTTTCTCTTCAAAAGAATGAAGGAAGCACAGCTGAATGTTTAGAATCAATATTGAACTGATTCATGAAATAGTAGGTTCAACACCCAATTAATCAGACCTAAAGTCTTATCCAAGTTTCCACAGATCATATCACTGCTGAACACAACCATAAAATTTAAGAAATAGCATCGACAAGCAATACGAATAAATTACCCGCCCTCGTAATGCAACACCCCCTCGCTTCTTGGTAGAATTAAATGGAGAGACGTGGAGAATTATAGATTCTGATTTCACGACATCAAACTTCATTCCCAACTGCAAAAATTGGGTTCATACAGATGATCAATACCAGTATTTATTGTAAGTGAAAATTATGAATAGAATATAGCATGATAATACCATGACACCCCAATGAAGGATAGCTTTCTCAGTTGGGGATCCAGAAACCTCCACTCCACCATCCTTAAAACAAACAAAAGGAATCGGTGAACATGTGTTATGAGACCATGTAAAATTTGGGACCAAG
Source organism: Paulownia fortunei (assembly GCA_019321725.1). Lineage (NCBI taxonomy): Eukaryota > Viridiplantae > Streptophyta > Magnoliopsida > Lamiales > Paulowniaceae > Paulownia > Paulownia fortunei. The sequence continues at coordinate 128,242 of CM033118.1, read as the reverse complement.
TCCAAATTGGGTCAGGCAGCCATCAGAAGCTCTAACAGGAATATAATCCTAAAGAAAAAACGAAATTTTTCTAGATTAAAGTACAACTTGCAACTAAAATGAAGAGTTCATCACCCACAGTGAAATCACACATGCATCAATTATCTATTGTACACGTGGGGAAGATTATAATGTGTTTATCTCAGGCTTGACTAGTATACTGTAAAAGACCCTTCAAAATCCATTTCCATGGGTCAAAGCCAGACGTTTGCCTATGCAGTCATCAACTGAGGAAGGGAAAGAGGACCTTAGATGGAAACACACTGCCAGCAGTATTTTGTGCTAGCCCCTCATCTAGCAGAGAGGAGACAGTCGCATGCAACTGTGTACTATCTTCAGGAGGATCAATATTCTCCCTCCCTACATAAGCCTCAACTACTGTCATCTGTGTCAAAAGGCAGTTGGCCAAGATTATTTACCAAAAACAGAAAGGCAGACATAACCAAAATAAAACACCGTACATTTCATTTTTAACAAACTTAAGAATAGAAAGTAAAACAACCTGATTCAAGGTTAAAGTTCCAGTCTTATCACTACAAATGGTTGTAGCAGATCCCATAGTTTCACAGGCTGAAAGCCTTCGAACCTGGAGACCAATTTCTGTTAACAATTTCATGGAAACTAGCCCAGAATGCAGAAACTGTGATTTAACAAAAGTAAAGATTCTGACAAAGACAGACAAACACATACCAAAGCCTTGTCTGCCATCATCTTTTTCATGGAGTATGCTAGGCTGATGCAAATTCAAGACACATCAGTATCAAAGAGCACTAGAGTGGGCAAGGATGAAAAGACAACAGACAATCCGTGATGGGCGCATTTTATGACACTTACGTCAAGGTTACAGCCAAAGGAAGCCCTTCTGGGACTGCGACAACCACAATCGTGACCTAATAGGACTTAGTCAGTTAAGAGAAAAGACAGTAAATGAACTTAATTTTTTCAGAATGCCAGAACTCACAGCAGCGGTTATAATATGTATGACACCATCGACTGTTCGGCCAACACTGGTCTTCCCACGGGCAAACTGAACAGATCCATCAGGATTTTTTGAATGTCCAGTGAAAAATCTGAGGAAATTAAATATCATTGTAATTGATTTTTGGAATGCAAACCCTGACAAGATACAATAAACACTTCTCAAATTACCTAGCCAAGAGAACAACAAGCACGGAGAGAGCCACTGACAGCCCAACTATACCTATAAAAGTTGCAACACCATTTAGGCGCACCTGTATAATCATCAGGATCCATACTAAGTTTTGATGTAATTTCATGCAGCAAACCATGATCAGAGGAACCAATATCCAATAAGTACCTGCAGAGGAGTTTCTTCACCTGTATCTTCTGAAATACTAGCCATCAACAATCCCCATTCAGTATTAATTCCCACACCAGTTACCTGAAATAGAGTTATAGATTAAATTGACCATCATTTTGCTGTGCATTTCAATCCAAGAAATAACTAGCATAGAGTTATATGAAACACCAGCAAATGATAACAGATCAAAACTACTGTCATCATTATTCTAGTGAACAGAGCCAAGAGAGTTTTCAACAACTAGACAGTTGACCAATTCTGAAGCAGCATTAGTTGTTTGCATTAATCACACTGCACAATATGTACAATTGAAACACGTGTGTATTTGTGCAAGTAACTATGTGTGCATGTCATGGAGATATCGATTGTACTATTTCATCAAGAAAGAAAGAAAATAAAAGTTGTTGCATTCAACAAATAGCTTAAAAAATTTACCCTCCCAAACAATCAAATGATTAGTTCTGCAACAGGTACCAATGCATTCAATTAAAACAATACCTTCTGCAATGGTTAAACTGAAAACCAAATGACGTACATGCAAAAGAGGATAAAATTCAAGGTATTAGTGAGCTCAATCAATAGAGACCAAAAGCTTATATTTTACCAGCATTGTTCCAGCACCATCTGCTACCTTGCAACCTGACATAAAAAATGGATCTTTGTGGTCTTTTTGAACCTACATAATGACATCATACATGAGCAATATAAGATCAATAATGTAACATATTCTGCACAAGAAGGTCTAACCAGCTTACAATCTTGCTTTCCCCAGTCATACTGGATTCATCAATGGCAAGAGAATGACCACTTATCAAGATTCCATCGGCAGGAACCTGGGAAAACACACCAAGAGACAGTTCAACATATAATAATATATTCTCCAAGAAACCAAACTCAAATCCAATCATTCATCACCTGATCACCTATCTTGAGAGGTATGACATCCCCAACCACAATCTCATATATTGAAATCTTCTCTCTTCTACCACCTCTGATAACCTATCCACATGTTTGTCCACGATAACACTTTAACTATCAATCAACTCACCTTAAAGGGAATGAATAATAAAAACTTGCATTACTTCAAGGCTGAATATACCTCCACTTGGATATTTCGCTTTTCCTTGTTTAAATTTTGAAACTGCAGGGACTGCCGGTAATCACTAGTTGCTAAGAAAGAGATGCAAAACACAGAGAGAAACTGTAAAATATTAACTATGTACTGCATAAAAGAAATGAACTCAAGTTATAGTTCAGTCATGGTAACAAGGAGGGTGCAGCCAAGGACACAAAATTAGCAAGAATTGACCTCATTAAGTTATGAAATATCATGTTGGAACTAACAACATTTCAGGAAAAAAAGGCAATCACGCTCTTAAGTGAAAGTAAAAGAAATAATAGAGAGTAATGTCCGAAATTTGAACTTGTATAACTCTTTTTGCTATTAAAAACCAAACTGGTAAAAACAGGAGGACAAACAAAAACACGAGGGAATGGGATATAACGCAATTGACTAAAAAGTAAAATGATGTTATTTCCCTTCTGAAGTTAAGAAACAGCTACACACGACAAATAAAATATGCTTGGTTGCATCGCAGGCATAACTCACACCAAAAGGAACAATTAAGCATCCAACTATCCATCAGAGATAAGTATTTTCTCAATCCTCCACTTGGTTGGAAACCACAAAGCACATGGATACTATCTAAAAAAATGGGGAAAAAACTAAGAGCTATAGAATATAAAGCAAGAGTGAATTTCTTACCAGTAACAAAAAGAACCAGAAGAACGGCAAAGGTAATGCTTCCTCCATCATACCATCCTTTTTCCAGGCCCTGGAAAAACAGAATTACTGTTAAGTTAAACTTTACAGAAACAAAAAGTTAATTGCATGAATTACATTCAGGAATTGCTTATCTTTGACTACATCAGATAGAAAAGGCAATAATGGTCTTTGGAATTAACTGTTAAAAAATTGAGTTGTTTTTGCTTTTACAGAAACCCCTTCCAAATCCAAGAAAAACATGTATAGGATCAACCCAGAGATTTCTCACAGTGAGATTTAGATGTCAGATTCCTCATGACACTGCCAGTTTATCGTATTTGCCAAAGCATGAAAATAAAAAATCAATTGACAATTAGCGAAGCCTATTCTCAAATATTAAATTGGGAAGTCGTATTTTATCAATTTGGGACAAGTCCTAGCAGTCCCCCTAACTTGAACCCCAACTTGCACATGGAGGGATGAAACAAAGTGCTATGTCGCACAGTGAATAATGTGGTGCAACTATGGCATAACGAAAGGATAATACAAGAGATATTAATTGATGAAAACAAAAAGCACTTGTCTAACAGCTTTCCTATTCCAACACTAGTACTATATTACAACATCTTGCTGAAAACCAATTTCGCATTAAGTAGTGAGGCTACCCAGGATCATATACTGATTAGGGAAGTTCCTATTTCATTAGTGCGAGTCAAATTCTAATAATTGTAAAGTCTTTGAAATTTCCATAAGAAGTTTATACAAAGAAATGCAAGATAAGCATATATATTTCAATAGACAAAATTCTATTCTGAAGAATAAGCATGGTACTGGTGTATTCTGAGATTACTTCAGTTTTTATTCCAAGGGCCAACGATGCCACAGCTGCAACTATTAAGATAATGAGGGTTAGATCTTGCCAAGCCTCCCAGAGGAACCCCTGCACAGAATCAAGCATCAAAGAAGTTAGAAGATATATATCAATAGGAAGAAAAAAAAAAAAAAATAGTTGAGTCCATGAAGACCATATGATCATACAAAAATAGCACTCTCAACAAAATATTACCAAGAAACTTCGTCCCTTTTTGACAGGATATGTGTTTGACCCAAAGGCATTCCTTCTTTCTGATAACTCATTGACATCACCAGCAATCCCTGTTTCCGGATTTGTTTTTAGCATATTTGATAACCCTTTAACCTGAAGAAATGGTGCTCAATATTAGCTTGTTTCCACACACTCACAAACATAAATATACACACACACAATGTAAATTGGCAAAAGGATGTAAAGGGAATAAGCGGTCAAAATCGACTTGCCCCTCCATATTGTTGCAGTGCAGAAAGATTATGATCCCTGGTCATTGAAGCAAGTTGTTCAAGTCCAATTGCACAATTCCCAATAGTGGATGGTGGGGTTACTGCACTGCCCAGCACTGAATGAACCAAAATTAAAAAGGTTCTCATACATACTTAAAAAGGAAAACCAAAAATAATTGAAACTCTAAAAAAAAGCAGAATATATCAAACTCAAGATAGTTCATACCTAAACACGAGAACTTGTCTTTTTCAAAAGTTCTTAATAAAGTACATTGAGATCAATCTGTTTGATATTGGCTGATGCTGATAATTCTCATTCTACTACGGACTCCTAAATTTGACCATATAAATCAGCAGCAGTCAGTTTGATATTGGTAGGCACTCATAATTCTCATTCCACTACGGACTCCTAAATTTTGATAATTCTCAATCCAGTACAGACTCCTAAGTTTGACCATATAATCAGCACCTGTGTGACTGTGTTAAGGAGAAAATACCAAATCTGATACATATATCTAGAGGGAACAAGAACAGCAAAGTTCTCAAACTAGTAAGAAGCTTGGGACCACATAATACTATTGGCAACTGCTTGTATGGTGACACCAAAAACTGGAGTAGTATTATTCCACTTATTATACTGTGTATCATCATGGACCCATCACTAAAAATGAGCAGTCATGCATTCGCAGCAAAGTAAAAAAAGCATGTCACTAAAAGAAAGTAAAATGAGTAAGGACCCCTCGCAATACCATATCGATATTAACTTGCTAAAAATTGAGATGAGCACAATTGTTCAATACGGAAACATGTTGGATAACTCTATCTTACAGAATCTTAGCAAACAATAGCCAACAACAGGCAGTCAGAGAAGATTAATTGACATGTTTTCTTCCCGCATGTCAAACTTAAGGTCATTATTCATTCCCTTCCAAAAATCTACTCTTAGCATAAAATCAACACCACTTCCCTCATTAAATTCTCCCAAATAATTAGTAGTAGATTGTGTTAACTTTTTCAGGAAGTGTTGTTTTGTGCTTATGAAGTAAGAAAAATCACCTAAAAATCATCTATATAAGCACACATCTCCAATCACTAGTGCAAAATGAGGATTAGGCAAGCAATACCGATTGCCCGTTGTCCAGCCAATTTGAAGAGCAATGCAGCCTACAACAGAAAATAACCAAAATGTTAATAATTCAAAGACGTATTTATACCAATAAGGATTTATGTGTTTTAGCACTACCCTTATGACTTGAGCATGTGCTCTAATCATTCTTCTTCTTTGTTCTTTCTCTTCTTCCTTTTCCAAGTCTAATGTGTAGCGAAACCGGCAGGAAGCATTAAGCACAAGTGCAGCTTCCTGTAAAGGATCAAGACTTGCACAAATCAGAAGGAGGAGCTCTGTATGTAGACTAATCAGTCAACAAAAGTATCCCCATGATAAACTCATTAGAGGCCATATATATGTACATATACATATATAAAAATGTGCATTCATCTACATATGTGTGCATATATATCACTATCCATGCCACAAAACATGTATCTCAATCTCAAGGTATCGAACATAACCATGCTACAAAACATGTATCTCAATCTCAAGGTATTGAACATAACCATGCTACAAAACATGTATCCCAATCTCAAGGTATCGAACATAACTCATACACATTGTTTCCACTATGGAAAGTCTTCAAGGCAATTTATAGTAGTGAACCTCAAACAAATTGGTTACTGCTCTTCCATGTACACAGTATGAATGCACAAAAGCATAAAATGCCAAGGCAAAATTGGGCCTCGTGAAAAGCTGTTAGGCTTGGCATGTGAAGGCAAATATTTCTCAATCTATCAAAAAAATATTCATCCCTTGTACAAATATTTTGCAGCAGCAATATCACTAAGCCACGGTGCTATTCTGATACATAAGAGCATGTAGAATACATACCAATTGAGCCACAGGAATCTCATAAAATCCATCATCACGAAATAAAGTTTCGTTCTTCTCCAATTTTCATTTTGAAAGGAAAAAATAAAAAATCTACACGCACTGTCATCCCAAGATATTAACTTTTGCGTAAAATGAAAAGGATGGAGGCTATAAACAGAAGCACCAATTAAGAATCACGGCACCACATTGTATATAATGTATGCACGGAACTATGAACGAAACAGTTAATCACACGTTAAGGCCTGATATAGACATAATACACACACAAACATCTTACCCTCCAACGCTTGAGAGATTCATGAGAAGCATTCTTGGTGTTGGCAATGTCAAAAGGATCGGAGAAGTCAGGGTCGCTGTACCAGCCACCGGCATCCTCGTCGGCGGCGGACTCGAGGTCCTGGTGCATTGCGGCGGCGTCGCCGGTGTTCATGTCGGCGGCGGCAGCGGAAGAGAGATGGCACCGCCGCTTCAACGGAGTCAACAAAAATATTTATCGAATAATCAAAAAATAAAAAAAAAGGGGGGAGGGGGGCAATCAAAAGATGGTCGCATGCAAGAAATGTTGGAGGAGAGTGATAGTGCATTGTTTGTGGAGAAAAATGCAAATTTGTGGTTCCGAAGTAGAGGGAAATTCGATTTATTCGGCATGCCGCCAACCAGTTTTTTAGTTCATTTACTAGTAAGAAACGGAGCAGACGGAGCTGGACCTGCTTTCCTAATACTTATGATCACTGAATGATGATCAAAGTATTTTTTGCTACCATCTGCGATATAATTTCCCGCACAATTGGATTGCTGGCGGGGCAGCCCGTCCCCTCCCTCTCCCATCCGGCTATAATTCCTTTTTATAATCAAATCAAGAATTTTGCCCCCTTAAACAAATTTATTAAATGTTTCTTTTAATTTTTTATTAGACTAAAAATGTTATTTTTAATAACAATAATGTAATTTATAATATAACTAATTTAATAAAGTTCGAGTTAAACTACAAAAGAGCCTAATTAATAGTAGTAGATCTTTAATACGACTCCAAGTAAATTTTTTTGTAATACTAAAATGCCCTTTTAATATATTAATTTTAATGATAATAATGTAATTTATAATATAATCAATATAATAGTGTTTAAGTTAAACTACAAAAAAGAAAACACTAGAAATAATTTCATATATTCCAAGCAAAAATTTTGATTAATTAATATATTGAAGTACCGAATTAATTCATCTATTATAATTGTACCACTCTTTCTAAGAAATTCCTATATGCCTAATTTGTTCCATTAGACTCTTAATTGTATTCTAAAAGAAGAACACAAAAAGTTAAAGATTTTAAACTCTTAATTGTATTCTAAATGAAGAATACAAAAAGTTAAAGATTTTAACGCTTATTCCACTTGAATTTCATAAAACCTTATTAATTAATTTAGAATTTTTCCCTAATCCCATTGAAGAACTTGAGACAAAAAAATAAAAAATAAAAAATAAGTAACAAGACAATGAGAAAACTAGAAAAATACAGGAAAGAGAAAACTGCAATTTGGCTCAATAAAAGTACAAATTAGACTATGATAATTAAGAATAATATAACTGGAAAAAAAATAAACTTACACCTATTAAAACTTTCTGAGAATTATATGAGTTATTTACTTTTAAGAAGAAGGGGCCTTTGAATTTTGAACAAATATTAGTACATTCAATTGTATATTCTCTTTTATCTTATTTGGTGTGAAATTATATAAAAAAATTATATTTATAATGTGAGGGGTGTATACTCTCCAACCACAGGGAATGATGGTGTATCATGACCTTCCAAAATTAATACCCAAAGAAGATGGTTTTGGTCATTTTTAATATTTTATTGAAACTGAAAATAAGATTGAGAATAAAATAAACATATTAAAAAGTTCGACTTTATCTAAAGTTAATGTGAAAAAACTCATAAAAGTTTTAGAGGTAAATCCATAAGCAAAACTTTTTAGAAGATTAAAGAATTATCCTTCAATCGATGATGTTCAGCTCCTTATCTCAAAAGATATAAAATTAGATCAACGAGTGTATAATTTTCTTACAGATAATTAAGTTGCAGCTGTATGGATTAAAAAAAATAATGTTAATATACAATTTAAACGAGATATTATAGTTCATACACATTCAAGTCACATGCACAAAAATATTATTATAGATATTATATGACCATTTGCAATATCTACTTCTACAAATTGTGTTCGATCCATATCTACAATCGGTGAAAGTACTGTTGGACAATAATAAGGTACATAATGTTTGAATTTATGTTTATAATTATATTCTGAAATTTAAAAAAAAAATGAGTAAATATTTTTATTAGATTAACAATTTTTCTTCTATTGATCGAATTCAAGTTTAATTTTGTGTGATAATATGTTTTGGCATAGGTTAAAATACAAAGCTGCTACTATAAATAAATACATTTAATTATATATTTTGGTTGAAACTGAATGGCGTGCTATATTAATTTGCTTATCAATAAACTTTTTTTTTTTTTTCAATTTTTACTTAGAGTTCAATATTGTTATACCAAAATCTTGCTTTATTTTCTATACAGCCATTTTGCAAATTATAAACAAGTACTATTTTTCTTATTATTTTGTTTATTCTTTATTGTGCACTTGTGATTTTTAACCCCCGCAATGAAATTGTATATCTTCCATAATTATTTTACAAATAACAAACAAGTAATTTATATTTTATTTTATTATTTATTTTCTATTATGTAATTGTGATTATATTTCAATGAAAAGCCTAACTGGTGATGATGTTTTTACAATATCAAAATTTTCTTCTACGGACAATATTTTTTCCCAAGAACAATAAGGATGTCCTTATTATAAATTTAAAAATTCTCTCAAGAATATTATGTTTGCATGAATGCAATGGAACAAAAGTTTTCACCAATCAAATATGAAAGTTGAAAGGAGAGATTAAATGGAGTAAAGTTGGCAAAAGAGTTGTTCCTCCAGTATCATTTATTGGGAGTCCAAGAGATAAGCATCACATATATCTTGATGCATTAGCAATAGAACAAAGATTTGAAAAATCAGATCTATTTATTATAATAACTTGCAATCCAGTGTGAAAAGAGATACAAGAGAAACTATATGATAGTCAACAAGCTTAATATCGATCGATTTGACCTCAAGAGTACATCGAGCAAAATTACAGGATTTGAAATATCAGTTATTTAAGAAGAAAATATTTGAAAATGTAGCAGCACATGTTCATGTAATTGAATTTAAAAAAAGGGGATTGACACATGCTCATATATTGATAATTTGGAAGTTTGAGTATAAAATTACAACCATAGATCACTTTGATAGGTTTGTCTGCGCTGAACTTCTAATCAAAAAAAATATCCTAAACTCTATAATTTAGTTGCAAAACATTTTGATGCATGAACCATGTGGAGATAAGAACTTGAATAATTCTTTCATGGCGGATGTAAAGTGCATATATCATTACCTACAACCATATTGTAAAAACACGATACAAGATAAAGATGGATGTCCAATCTATAGAAGAAAAAACAAATTGATAATTCAAATTTGCAAAACTGAACAATCAGTGGATAGTAGCTTACAATCCATATCTCTTATCAACATATAATAGTTATATCGATGTTGAGATATTTTGAGGAGTGACAATATAAAGGACATGATAGAGTGACAATTGATTTCACCTACAATGATGATGAAAATTTAATTAATGAAATTAAACAATTTCAAGATGTTCAGTAGGTCTTGGTCAAAAAGTAATGTGGAGAAATTCTGAATTTAATTTGAATGACATATACCTAACAATTATCTTGCAGATTCATCTCCGAAATCACCAATGTGTGACTTTTTGGACAAATCAAAATTTAGAAAATATTTTAAGTTGGGATCATGTCTCAAGACAATGCTCACATATTACTTTTCTATGTACTCTAAAAGTAAAATAATAACAAAATATCTTTATAAAAAAATTTCGGAGCACTATATATGGGACAAATAAGGTAAATGTTGGAAAAAAAAAGATGTGATTGAGCGTATAAATACTGCAAATCTATTATCTTAGGTTACTGGGGCCAACATCTTTTTAAGATTTGTTACCAATAAATGATCTACGATGCTTCAATTTTAAAGAAGTAATTCCAAAAAAGAGAATTGTTAGAATCTGATCTAAGTATTAATGAATGTCAAAATGAAGTTATTACTTTCAAATGCCACATGAATTGTGAAGACCATTTGTAACCATCATGGTATATTGTGCATCAATAGATGTGAGAATTGTTTGGAATACATACTTTGAAACAATGTTTGAAAATTTTAAAAGAAATCAGAAACCTTAATTGAGCTACAAGTTACCAAAATTTTGAATGTTATATTTTTTCTTAAAGAGTATGGAAAAAACATCAGTTCATATGATCTTCCAAATATTTATGTTGATATAAATAATATGGATAATGATTTTTCAAAAGGGATATAAAATGAAATATCAATAGAAATCCCTCCGAAAGATTATGAAGTAGCATAAAACTTTTTCAATAATCTTAAATTGCATATAAAAATGGCAAGTATGACATTTTCTTTATTAATAGGTTAGGTGGAACAGGAAAAATATTTTTATAAAGTACATTATTAGCTCATCTTAGATTTAAAAATCTAATCGCTCTTGCAACTGCAACATCTAGAGTTGTTGTCGCAATAATATCATGGGAAGAATATAACATTCACGTTTTAAGATACCAATAGATACAAATAAATCAAGTGAGTGTACAATATCCAAGCTAAGTGGGACTATAGAACTATTGTGTAAATCATAATTATTTTTATGGGATGAAGCACCAATGGTAAAATGATGGGACTATCAAGAATGTTGATAAACATTGAAAGACATAGTAGGAAATGATGAGGATTTTGGTAGAAAAGTGAGTTTTTTTCTTGTATATATTAGACAAGTATTATTAGTTATTCCTAAGGCAATTATCTATCAAATTATTTCTACGAGTTTGATGAAATCATATTTGTGGTCCAAATGAAAAAAATTACTTTGTCAAGGAACATGAGATCGAGAAATGATCTAAACTTCAATGGGTTTTATTTAGAGTTGGAAACGGTAAGGAAGTAAGTAATACTGAATGTAGTATCAAAATAATAAAAGAGATATTATGGAATATGACAATGAAGAAAATTTAATATAATGACTTAATAGGATATTTTTCATGTCTTAAATAAGACTATCCACTCATCTCATTACATGACAAGTTGAACAATATTAGCCACTAAAAATAAACACGTTAATAGATTAAATGATAAGTTGATCTCTACATTTTTTGGAGAGGTAAGAACTTTTAAAAGTTCTAATAAAGCCATTGATGATACAATTAACTATTATGAAGAGAATTTTCGAACTCTTTAATTCCAATTGGCTTGTCTCCTTATTAGTTGGTACAGAAAAAAAAAGCCCAATAATTTTTTTAAGAAATTTGGACTCATCAAATGGATTGTGTAATAGCACAAGAATGGTTGGATGTCCGATATATGAAAATCTTACATCAATTAAGCAGGCAATTTATTAAACTATTTTTTTTTTATTTATCACTTTTATTTTTCTATTTTTCTTTTCTATTTATTTTTGGGGTAGATATTAGCATAGTAGATTAATGTACATTTTGGTAGAATCATGTATATAATATAAAAATTATACATTTTTTTAGTTTGAAATATTGGTGGTCGCTTTAATTTAAAATTAATTAAGTTGTTTATATCTTGATTTTCTAAATTTTAATATGCTAATTTGTTCATGGAGGACATGAATCCAACCACTACAATGGATTGTACTTGCAAGCATCAACTGAATTTATTTTATTTTCTCATTGTACTTAACAAAAATATATAACTGATAAATAAAAAATTGAATGTCATAATTGATGCAATTGAAAAAACGTAACCGTTATAAAGAATGACATAAAACAAAAGACATAAATTAGATCAACTAATCATGCTCGGGTAAACAATGCAACCATATCAAGTGAAGAATGCAACCAACCATGATCAAGTGAAAAATGCAATTAAAAACAAAAATCTGACATATCAACTGATCTCGATAAGAAATATGCTGCAATTTCTTTAGAAGACATTGGAAAAAACAACGAGTAAGAATGAAGAATATCGAAAATTACATTAAGATTCAAATTTCAAGTAATGATGAAAAGATACTTAACAATTTCAAAATAAATATACAAAGAAGTTTTTGAAATCAAATAAGAAGAAAACTTTCTCCTGCCATCAAAATCAAACAAGAGAAAAATTAATGTGACCATAAATTTCCATATGAACTCATTTAGTTATGTTGTTATTTAGATTTTGAATTTTTATTGAGTTTAGTTCTTTGAATATTTTTATTTAATCATTATATCGATCAATACTTTATTCTTAAAGTACTTTGGAATATTTTAATTTTTATTAATTGTATTTTTAAATAATATTTTTTATTTATAAAATATCTTATAATATCTTAATTTTACTCATTAAATTATTAAATAATATAATTAATTTACTAAAATTATATGAATCACGTGCAACGCACGTGCTACTTACTAGTAATATAAAGCTTATGAAAGTATTGATTGGCTCTAATCTTTAAAATTTTATTATAATTTCTTTTCACAGTATTTTTTTAGTTAAGAAATAATCGATATTGTTATTTTTTAATGATTGATTTATTTGGTTCTTCACAATTTAAGTTGATCGTCTAATTCTACCAACTTATTTCACTAAATATTGGTATTTTGATTTTCGATCTTGATTATCATGTCTACTTCAAATTTGTCAACTCCTCAATAATATATATATATATATATATATATATATTTGCATCTTATACTTCAAAGCTCCTCATCATATGTCCCAACTCTTCCATCTTTTATTTTTTTGGCCGTTGAGAATTTTATGTGTGTGTTGGTTCTTCTGTTATCACATCTCATTTATATCTTCATAGTGTTTATTATATTTTTTAACCTTTTTTGCCTTGCCTTATCATGGACTGTTTTGCTATAAGCTGGTAAACAGTTGCAGGGATTGATTGAATATGTCATGACCAAGCAAACCCATAGTAATATGACACTTTTATGCCCACATATATATCACTGAAACAGAATAGGGAAAAGGAAGCTTTCACCAACAAAGTACGTAACTACCAAACCATTATGCCATTATATCTCACTAAGCTGTTAAAGTAATTGGACATCTGGATTCCTATTATTATCTTATGTACAATAAGATTTGTATTTGTCATTGTCGAGTTTTTTGACTCCCTTTTTATAGTTGTTTTCTCATATCCCCATAACTTAATGCTTTGATGCAAAATACTATGATGCATCACTGTACCACATTTTCTTTATTAAGCACTAAACATAATGCACTCAAACATGTAAAATTTTCCAACTGCTACAATAATAGACCCTTCCCATTACAAAAACTTTTGATTTTCGAAGAAATAAACAAATACAAAAACCCTACCAACTGTACAGAAAAAGCAAAAACATGAACTACTAGGTTCGACCTGCTGCTATAATTGCCAACACTGTATTGCAACAGAACAAACTTCTATAAGATGACTGGAAAAAGTTCGTATCACATATTTTATATTACACAGGTATAACATCCATCTTTGATGTATCTTCAAACCTCAAGACAATACCCTCAAGGCTAGCAGGAAATATACATTTAGTCCACTGGCATCCTGTTGCGAAAGGTTCAGGAGGAGGAACTATCATAAGCACATTTTCATTCCTCTGAACAACACCCATTATGCTGACTGTGCTTCCTTCCTTAATATACCTACCACCACAAAAATACACTTAAGAAAGTAAAAACAAACAATAATGACAAAAATGCAAGTTGAATTGCAGAGTTTGAAGTTCACGATCAACTTTGAAGACCGTGGGCGAGAATTACTCTCCATGGTTTATTTTTTTAAATTTCCTTATAATGTTTACTAGGATGAAACTGTTTACCAATTTCTTCTTCTGAAACATTGGTATTTACTAAGTTAAGAAATAAAGTAGACATATTCCAAGTAGCATGACCAACATTCAAGATATCTTGGGATGGGGGAGGAACAAAAACTTTACCCTTCCTTCAATCGCATAACACGATCATTCGTTGATAGATTCTTCTCTCTCAACCAACAAATAAATTCTGGAGACAACTCTTTGTTTTGAGGATCAATATCAACGACCACAGTTTCATCCACATAAGGAGTCACCCGTGCACCATAGCCAGTTTTAACCAATGCTCTCAGGCCAGATTGGAAATCAGAGATGTAGAAGTCTACAACATGCTTCTGCATGGATTATGGACAAGGAACTTCAGTTAAATACAGCAGCTTCAAAGTGAATTATAAATGCTAGCTGTATCTAGTTTGAGAATCAGGTGCAGAATGCTTGAAGAAAATAAAGATATAGAAGTAGCAGACATAATACTCTTTAGTAAGGCCTTATTTCCACACCAAAGCCCATGTCTCTAGTAGAAAATGAGAAGGTAAGTTCAGCAAGCCAAAAGTTAGTCTATTTTTCAGAGAAACTTTAAATCTATTAGTTGAGAATTGAGAACTTGTCATTGGAGATGAAGAAAAAGAGAAAAGATATGGACCATATGAAATAGCACCAAATATAGCATATAAATTGTGGAAGATGCAAAACAGTTCTATCCCCATCATTTGTTTTACCTAATATTACCTATTCTGCCAGGCAAATAATCTTTATCGGGGAAAAGAAATACAAGATTAGAGGGCTGAGAGGGAGGGAGGTGAGGTAAATATGTTGCAACATATTAATCTTTCTTGTGTATGACAAAATTGCAAGCGAGGAGAATGCTGAGCCTTGGTTGATATTTTGCTAGCTTTTCATAGCAATTGCTTTGCACAAATTCGCAGCTAGCTTTTCATAGCAATTGCTTTGCACAAATTCGCAGAATAGTTTCACTGTGGACCCAAAAAACTCAAAAAGGACACTGAAAGTAACTGAATTTAGCATCTCACCTCTGCAGATTTAAGCCTCCATCTGAAACGACGGTGTGTAGAATTTGCACCCTTGGAATCCCATCCCCTGTACTCGTATAAACTAGTAGATGTGTAGATGCATCGAGGAACCTTTCCGAAGGATGATTCAAGGGGCATATTTCCGCAGGTGACCACCTTCCCCAATATAATAAACCATTGAGTAAGAAATAAGATAAAACAAGTGACAGCTTACAGCATGGTGAGAATTCAAAATTCATCTAGATTTATATATCAACTATTCTAATGCACAAATATTTTTCAGAAGAAGATATGGGTGCTAGAGTTGGAAAGGTCCATAAAGTATAGATCTTTTTTCTCTCTGGAGGATTGTCAATTAATAGAAACACAAAATAAATAGCCAGCCAATCACAAAGTTTGCATATGACCTCTAAGCATTCAAAGTATGGGTAATGGGTAATAGTTTCAAATCAGTAGTTAAAGCCCCACTACAGGTCAAAAATAAAAAGAATCAATTAAGTTACACACCCCGGAGACCTTGACGTATTGTCCATTTTTGGCAGTTCTTAGTTCAGAATCTTGATAGCATGCAATGTATCTACTGACAGCTTTTCTGCCCCAACAAGAATTCCATGTGAGTAGGGCAGCAACAATGCAGAATATGACAGTAACAACTACGAGTAGAAGATAATTGTGAACTGCTCCAAGAATAAAACCCCCAGCAACGAAAGCCATCACAAAAAGCAAAATGACTGCCCATAAGATAGGTGTAGGGAGGTTTCTTTTGAAGGAATACCCGTCATCTTGACCAAGAGTTGTCACAGCCGGGCTGCTACTGACTGAACCATGCACTTTGACTGATCCAGTTGAGTCCAAAGGCCCAGAAACCTTTGTTGGGGCCCCAGATGAATTTAGTGGGCCAGATGAGATTGGTCCAGATGTGATGAGACCTGTTCTGGGGAGAACTGGGGGTTGACCTGAATTTTGGCAGGCAATTGATGTTACTCCCCCAGATTGAGGGCCAGAGGACTTCTTGATAGGTTCCCCATGTTTACTCAGTGGCCCAGAATTTGATTTTTTCATTGAAGCTGAACTAGTCACTCCTGAGGATGATACAGGACCTGAGGCAGAATAACTCGACCTGGATGCAGCACTAGGGTTGATGGGTCCAGAATATGAAGATGCTCCAGCAAAAGACCCAGTCCTCGATGGAGCATTGGTTATAGGTACAGATTTCCTCAATTTCGAGCCATCAACAGGAATATCGAACATCTTCCCTAGCTCGCCTGACTTCTTGATGTCCCCACCAGTGTAGGGCATGGCTACTGAGCTCATGGTTGGTGTTCTTTCTTTTGGCTGCTCGGGATGGCCGGATACATACAGGCCACTACTAAGCTGATGAGATGGGAATCTAGAGCCCATCAGGTTTCCTTATGGAGTAAGCATAGCAGCAAACGAAGTAGATGCCACTGCAATTATGCTACCGTCCAGTTTAGGTATCTAAGATCAAAACAAACATTCTATCAAAAGCATGTTTTCATGATTGATAATCTCTTATATGAGATTTATCAAAAAGGAAAATGTGTGTAAATAGAGAACTAAGGGATCATTCATGAATTATTACGTGGCTAGACAAGCAGTTTCCGTTCACTTAACAAGCAAAGGTTGGATCAAAGAATTATACAAAGTTATGAATGAGAAATTGAGATTCTATTACTCAATCAATAAGAACAAATAAAAAAAAAAAAAAAGAACAAATAGACAGATTGTGACAAACTTGAACAAATCAAATCAAGGAATCAATACCAGTGGTTCCCATCTGCTTTCTTTTTTGGGGTGCAACAAAGTATAAGCACATGGAAAACGGGGATGCCAAATAAGAGGTTAAACTGCATATAATGATATACAAAATTAACATATGAGCTAGGAAATAATTCAATTTCTAATATTATTATTGGGAAGCACCACTGAACACTTTCTTGGTTACACGTATGAACAGCCAGATGATTTTTGAGAACACAATTTATTCACAGAAGCTAACATGGAAAATTTTTGGTCTAAACTCCAGACGTAAATTGATTAGAGCGTGTACTTATTTACAGTTTCGGAGAGAGAGAGAGAGAGAGTGGGAGATACATATCAAACCATGAAGCAGCATCAACCAAATACATACCTGACATATAAACAGGTTTTCGAACAGGACCTCTTGTACAAAAGACTCTTTCAAACAGAACCATAAGTGGGTGAAAAAATGAGCTAGCAGGATTAGATGTAATCATAGCCCTGATAAAAACTGGCTGCTATAATTTCATATAAAAGCAGAATCTTCCAAAAACAGACACTGATTTAATATGTACAACCAACAAATCTCCGTCAGCTGCGCGTGGAAGCTTTCAGGAAGTACAGAAAAACAAAATTTTGTTCGATATACCACCATTTTCAGTTTTCCTTTGTGATCCATTAAGGACAAATCCTGAAGCTAAGTTGGGAGAGAACAAGGAATAGAGGCAGACGTCAAATGTTCTACACGTACACAAATTCAACATAGCCTAAAAGAGATACAAAGAAGCCCTACAAATCTTAAATCCTTTCAAGAAACCAGTCAATTCTCTAGTTAAAATGAAATTATCTCCAAAAAGGTTCTTCCATAAAAAATCTAACAAAAATAAAATCCAGCTCAGTGAAACATTAAAATTTCGTTTTTTAAGCCGCAAAATGAAAAAGGACAGCAAGAAAAACAATAGACCGACTTAACTGAACAAGTCGCACAGGAAACACATTTATAAGCAAGGAAACACACATGAACACTTCTTAAATCAAAGAAACAGTACATACTTCTTAAACCTTTTCGAGCAAATAAACAACAGAAGGCATAGAAACCAGCCATTTAGGAGAATCGTTTGGATTATAACAGTAAATGGAAAAGCAAATGAAAAGGGGAACATGGGGTCAATAAGAACAACAATGAAAAAAAGAAAATAATTTTTCTTTTTTGGATGCATATATAAATATAGCAGTGCGTGAAGGTGAAATCTGAAGGAGATTGAGGAACATGTTTGATATTGAGATGTATGGTGGCGGTCTCTGATATTTGTATATGTACCTGTATGTGTATGATAACAAGATGATCGTTGTGATTTGGGATTTTGGAGCGATCCCATCACCATACACACAGGTTTACAGCTCTCTCTCTCTCCAAAATTCTTGAAAATTGAGTCTTGAGACTTGAGAGAGTCGCAACGACTGGTGGGTTGTCTGGTTTGGCGCTGTAACATCCAAACACAGATTACAGGAGAAAATAAATAACAAAGAAATGAGAATTGCTCATATGATGGTATTTGTTACGGTGACAGCAACCATTATTTATATTAGTCATTCCACCACCTCAGCACACTCTCGAGTCTTTTGTCTTCAGTCTTCACTCATTCACAGTTGTGTTTTAGTTTTATATATTATTTTTTACGTGTTTTTTATCTGTTGCACTTTGGGCCCTGGCATTTTGGTAGAGTTATAAATTCGGCTTCAATGAGTACTAGAACTATCTTTGTTGAGATGTAAATATCTTTGTGTTTATTAGTTGCAATTTTAGCTAGTCTTAGTTAATTGTATCTGCATGATAAAAATATCTCTACATTTCCTCAAAGTTGAAAAATTTCAATGTTAAAAATTTTGAATTTTATAAATTTATTCTCACATGCTTTTTTTACAAGTACAATTTTTATTTTGTAGTTGTCTGAAAAAGATTATATTTTAGTTCTGTTAATTTCTAAAGGGTAGGTTAACTTTCAGGTGGCTGCCTCATCTAACTGTTATCTTATTGTTTAGAACAATCCCAAATATGACAAGATATATATTTTTCTAGCAAAAAATGAAATAAAATTTTTTGAAACCTTTACACAAATACGAAAAACTCGATTTTTGCACACACTTGCACCGTAGTACATGGAAAGTGGTTACGTAAATTGGCTAATGTTGTCATGTGGTTGAACTACGTGTATCTTGACGCTTCAATTTCATTTACAAAATGAATAAAATATAACTTGATAAATAACAAGCACTATATATGTAAGGGAATAACACATTAATTCACTATCACCAACTTCACTAGATTACTTATTTTCAGTTCACTCTCTCATAGATCTAGCAACAATGATATAGCTAAAACAAATTACTATTTGATAGATTTCAGATATACAATGTTTTATTATTTATTTGCTTATAATATAGTACAGGCTCAACAATATATAACATTGCAATTTGCATGATCCTTCATCAAATGCATGCTACGTCTTTAATTTCACGAGCTAAATTAACTTATAGTTTAACCATATATAATAGACTATTCCGGTATATGATATATGGAGAGATATGAATTGTTGTTACGGGTGTCCTTTTAGATACTAACAACGATTGCACCACAAAAGCATTTACTGAAAATCAGAATGTTATGTATTGTTAAATCAATTAAACTTTTTTAACATGAGTGACTATTTGAATTTGATGCCATTCAAGATAGTAACATACGACATACAATATATATGTGCATGCTTTAAATGAATAAAAAAGAAACAAGTGGATGAAGTATTCTAGTAGCCTACCAAAAAGAAAGGCTTATAACATTATAACATGATACCGATATGTGGGTTTTTTATTTTTTAAGACGTTAATAATTTATAGTCAAGAACTATATATATGAATGAAAATTTAATTGAAATTTTGTTTTACAATTAAAGACCATAAGTTTTTATTTACTGAACATATGTTTCTCATGTCAAAAGTAGATAATAATTATTTTTAATTTATGCATACCAGTGAAAATTACCAATATTATACTATTTTTAAATTTTATTACATTATTTATTATATTATATTAATTATTTGACACATATAAAATGTGACGTATAAAATGTACACATGAAGATAATTAATGTAAAAAATCTTGTTTCATGTAAACACACAAAATCTAATCTTCTACTACATCATAACTATACAACATAATATTCAACATTTAAGCAACCAAAAGAAAAGTCAATTAAATACTAATTGTCATGTGTGTATGATTTCTGCATGCAAAATTTGTAATGATAGTAAATGGATATAAAATATGATGGAGATCCGAATAGGGGTGGAATTTGAGGAAATGATTTTGCTTAAAGCCCTTTCCTTTGAAGTATTTGGACGTGTTTTTTTTACAAGTATTTGGACGGACGTGTTATATCAATCCAAGTTGGAGATATGATTTTGCTTTAATTCCTTGGCTGGCTTTAAATGCATCGGGAATTGGAACCCAAACCTCATAATATCTGAAGGGAGTGATAAGTCTTTCACAAGATACCAACAACTCTACTCAGACCATCTTGTCACCGATTTTCCTACCATATCAATTAGGAAGGCTAAGGAAGAGTTTCTGGGTTAACTTATATAGTTGATATCTTTTCTACTTGGTAATTGTATGTTTGTAAGGGTGGAGTGAACCCACCACACAAAGTGGTATCAAAGTGAAACTTGTGTGCGCGTGTCGAACAGAGAGCCTATACAGCATGAGGCGTGTAAGAATTTGGATGGAGAATCCCTTCCTGCATCTCTTAGTCGAGACGTGTTTTTTAAGCCAACTTATGCAGTGGATATCATTCCTGTCATTCTCCTCTAATAATCTATTTTCTCCTTTAATAATTGATTTTCTAAAAATGTACTAGGAACCCTGACAATCTGCTAGCTACCCATACCAGCTTGGTCAATGCAAATACAAGTTTGACTATATAATCCTTGATTGTATATAATTTAGCTACCACATGCACATTAAATATAATAAAAATTAAAATTTGTATAACACAATATGATACTTTAAGAATTAAAAATTAAAATTTGTATAATATAATATGAGATGTCTTTATTAGTGTTTTAATTGCCAAAATCGAAAATCCCATTAATATACGAGTGTGAAATGGATCGTACCAACAAAATAAACCGACAAAGCCCATAGGCCACGACACGAATCTGAGAGGCGACGCACACAGCAAACAGCGTGTAACCCACACTGAACACAGACGTGTCAGTTATCCGTACCTCCCAAGGCAAACATCAACAGTACAAGTAGTACAACACCATTTTTTGTGATAATAATAATATTAATACTCCATTATCCGTCCATACATGCAAAAAATAAAAAAGACATCCTTTTGAATCTTAGGATACTAGATTGTTGTATCAACAAATTTAGAATATTTGTTGATGGATAATATTAACAAGATTAAGGCGGTTGTTCAAAGATGCAGTTGCTGCAAGTACCCTACTCATGTTACACTCGCGTTTCTTCTCAGCTGTTTCTTCATCTTCTCAATGAACTGCTCTGTCCGACTTGGAGATGATGAAAATATGATGATGAGTAAGCAAAGGCAAACGGAAGTTGCAGAAAGTAAATTGCCCATAATCGATGCGGTCAAGAGTCTGTTTTCTCTTCCCACCACTAAGAGTCTGTTTTCTCTTCCCACTACTTCCGATTCTTGGATCCTCAAGGTTAAGGCACTCTTCCAACAAGGCTGGCCCTATTTTCCCCCTCCAAACTTTGAGTAAGCAATAAATCTCAACACAAACCTCACACACTCACAAGTTATTACATATGTGTGCGTGTTTATAGATGTATATTGATGACATTTGCTAGCACATATTTCATATCCACATGTGTTTGTATGTATCTGTTTCAGGGGAGGCAGTGGTGGGGATGAAGGAATGATGGGCAATGAAGGGGCGACAGTAAAGGTTAAAGATGCGGTGGTGAAGAGCTTGGACAAGAGTAAAGCAACGGTGGAAGATTCCGCAAGATCCGCTGCAAAATTGGCAGACGAAGCGGTGGACAAGACTGTAAAGAAGCTGAAGAAAACCCTGTCAGGTAGAGGGGAAGAGAGAGTTCCAGCAGATCATGAAGCAGAACTCTGATGGACGCTAACGGCTTGTCAAAAGATGATCTACATCTTGGATGGAAATTACAACAGGGGGGACAGATATACCTGGAAAACAGGCGTCGTATATGTACAGGGGAGCTTTTCTTTTACACTGAAATTCTTCCAACTTTTATCCTCTTCCCTGATATTTTCATAAAGGAGTCTGGGTACAGCAGAAAACCTACAAAGAAAAGTTAACATAATCTACAGCCAATCAAAATGGAGCTGCGGTCTCCAGGCATTACTAGCTATAAATATCGCTACATGTGCTTAACAGCTTAAGTTGAGGTAAAAAACAAAACACACGAGGTGCCAAATATGGAAAAAAAGATCAGCAATGATGCAAACGAATAGAAACACATCATTTGATCCCAAGCCCGAGGGTCCAATGGTAAACCACAATAACGATTTTGACAGTGAGAATTCTTATTTGCCTCAGTTTGCTCTTGCTCTTGCTCGGCATTTATATTCTAGTATCCAACAGGTTACATGTAAAACAGAAACAAACTGCAACCAACAAACTTCTAATGCTTCCCCCATGACATCAATGCATTTGGTTGAAGCTGAAGCTGCAATCACGGGATGAAAAAGCGTTACATAACGGCATGACTCTTGCGCATAACAAGGGCATGATCTTGGATTGGGGCATAATTGCAAATCACACAAGCAAGTCTTCAAAACGCTTTTAGTATCTCCGGTGTCTCAAGTGCAAATAAATAATGACAGATACTTTAAAAGAAAGCATGTTAGCATATACAGTCAAGCACAGTGCTCTGGCAGATCAGACGTTTTGTCTCTGAGCAATTTCCTCAACAAAACCACTCTTAGAACCCTCGCTTGACACCATCATTTACACAACTCTGATGATAACAGCATTCATAACTCAACCTGTCATAATTGCAGTATGGCACAGAGCAGTTTAGTAGTTGCAGACAATTATAAATTTACCCATTGCCATATAGGATGCCTCTGAAGACAACATAAGTCACCACTTAAATCTAAGCTTCTCACCTACGGCAATAATATGTGGATCCCAACTTCCCCATTATTTCTATTTACATCTAACCTTGTCTTTCTAAATGGAAACACACAAAGTGATTCAGTGTAATGCCAATTCACACAAGCATATATGCATGCTGCAAATGTTTATACATCAAGGAGCTACCCCATGATCCTCATTTCTAGTGCAGTAGTTTCCACTGATCAGCGGATATTTGACAACAATTATGATTAAGCATATATGATTTTCATAAAGCTAGTCGCATCATGATTCTTCGTTTCTATCCATTGCTTAATAACTGTCTAAGTTTATTCTAGTTTTTAAAAAATCTAGTTGAATTGCACAAAGATTGATTAATAAAATGCTTTCCAGTCAGTTTCCTGCCTACTCAGATCCATTCCTCATAATACAGAGCTACTTCACACTTGGTCAATGCAGAAAACAAATGGTCACATGAGAAAACAGAAGTTCACTTCAATTATAAAGTTTGACAAATAACCTCAAGTATGTTCACTTTTTGGTTTTCCCAATGTCAAAAATTTCCCATCCCCTTGATAGAGTCCTTTGTTCGTTGAAACAGAAGCACAGTGCCAGTGGTAGGAACCTACTTTTTACTTTTTTATGTGATTTATTTTTATTGACAGCTCATGCTCGACACACAAGATTGGATAGGATATCATATTCCCTTCAAATCCTATTTAACTTTGTCCCTACATCATCCAACATCATCCATAAGCTTCCAGTATTACATAAGAACTCTGTTCCCAATGCCACTCCTATGGGTTGATATGTTTTCTGATGTCCTGAAATCTCAAATCTCATCAATTTTTCTCATCTGCCCAGTTATTATAATATTTGAAGTGAGAAGATGAAGAAGACTGCATGAAGCTTATTTCTGCAGTCTCGTAATCCTTCGTACGGAAGGAGTATTGTGAAAGCAAGCATGACAATGCAGCCTGAGTAGAAACCCATCACAATTCAGAAAAATTTACAGATCGATTGGTTTGTAGCAGCCTTCCTTTTGAACTAATCCTCCTAATACTAGCACAGAAAACTTGGTGACGATTTGTGTTTTTGTGTTTTCCTAAATTTATACACCAAATCCCAGTGACTTGTAATGCAAGCTATTAAGGGTATGATGACTGAAAACCAAAAGAATAAGCTAAAACTCCAAATGAGTTCCTCAACTCAAAGTAAACAAGAACATTACAAGACATAGTTTATGTCTCCACGTAGACGTGACTAATAAACAAAAATAATCATTCAAATCATATCAAAGAGAGGAGACTAAATGTTCACAAGCTCATCCACTAAAATGTTCTTTGCTTTCCAAATAGTTTCGTATACCATGTGTTCCATAGTGGAATTCTCAGGGAGTCCCGGACTTCGGTCCACCATACATGGACCGTCGGGATTGTCCAGTGACCTGGAGTCTTGTGACCTATTTTCATTCGGGGGGCTCTGGATGGCATCTAATAGA
This sequence comes from Paulownia fortunei, assembly GCA_019321725.1. Taxonomy (NCBI): domain Eukaryota; kingdom Viridiplantae; phylum Streptophyta; class Magnoliopsida; order Lamiales; family Paulowniaceae; genus Paulownia; species Paulownia fortunei. Next base: position 103,395 of record CM033118.1, on the reverse strand, counting down.
TAGGAATTCAAGGAACACTATTCAAGTTCGACATGTTTCCGACACTAATTCTATGTTAGCAAGCACACCTAGACAAGTATATCTTTTTAAACTAAGAAGTGGATAACTAGCAATACCCATTTCATTTTGTATTTCAGTAGAAAGTAACAGAAGGGCATTGTTCTACAGGAACCTGGCAACACAACCAACGTCATGAAAGTTAAAGTCGCACGAAAAACTAGTATTCCCAATTAATGCTCTTCAACAATGACAAAAGTTAAAGTCTGGCTATTCGCAAAATGATGCAACAAGACTAAATCAAAGTTCCTAAGATCACATAAGACGAAGCACTTCCAAGATTAAAGAAGCTGCTAAATTTTAAGGGAAGAAATAATCAAGGGAAAGCGAAAAAGAAAGGAAGGCTGAGGCACCTTAAACGGCATGGGATCAATGGCCGCCGTGTTCTTTGGCGTGCTGCTGGTGCTCGAGGTGGCGGCGCTCCTCAGGGAGGGCGACGAGGTATGAGAAGATAATTCCGCCGAAGCAGATGTGATAGAGAGGATCGATGGAGCTGGTCTCGATGTATTTGGCGTGGTAATTGTCGAGGCCACGCTTTACGGTGTTCTTGATGTAATCGATGGAGAACATGGGCTTGAGGTGCGCTGGCAACTCCTTCACCTTCATCCCCTTTATCTCGTTGTAGAAGCTCCTCATCGCCATTTCTCTTTTCTTCAATCTCACGCTGTGTGCCGATGAATTGGAATGAGATCTCCAACCCTAGCTATAGCTTTCTCTCCTTTTTCTTTTATTTTCTTTTATTTTTTTCGCCCCAGATGAATTTTGGGAATATTGAATATATATAGATTTCTCGTATTGCCTTTTTTTTTCTTCTTTTTTTTTCTGCCGAAGGTGTGTTTGGGAGGAGTCAGAAATCGAGAATATACTGATTATTTCATGTCACGGTTGGTACAGATAAATTCGGTTATTATTTCTTTTCCTATTCTATTATTTTATGTTAGGTTCAGTGGAGTAGATCTCAGAATATCCGATCCCTAATTCCATGAGGTCAATAAAAATAAGTAAATATAATTACTATTGAGTTTAAGAGATCCTAAACTCAATAATATAAACAGTGCATTTTGTCACTTTGGTTATGTTGTACGAAGAAAATCACTCATTGTTGATGCATTCTTTTTGTGAGTTAAATCTTATTTCCTAGCTCCAAATGTACTAAAGGGAAGCTTGGACTTCAATTACAAATAAAAATTGATTAGTGTACTAAAAAGAAATTGCGGCTGCCAAGTCTGGATCAAAGGGTTATTTTTCAATAAAAATTCTAGCAATGTTTGATTTTGTTTTAAAAGGTTTAGGAAAAGTATTTTGGTGGAAAAAATTTAATAATGAAAATAATTTGATTTGTGTTTTGGGGATATATTTTTTACTGTATATCACATTTTGTAAACTTTTACTAGTATCACAACAGGCTAATTTTATTGTTATATGTTGTATTTTTTAATATAAAATAAGAAAATATATTTTCATGATAATAAAAAATTTAAAAAATATAATAATATTGATTTGTAGTGAGTCCTATTTTATTTTAAGAGAATAATAAATTATTTTAGGAGAATGTGGAAAGCAAATAATATTTGATGTTTGATTGGAGTGGGAGGAAGAAAACTCTTTCTGCATAATAAATTCAAACATAGCCTCTGTTTGTTTAACAGTTGAAAAATATAATTCCATTATTTCATGTTAACACATTTAATAGATGTATGAGAGGTGAAAGGAGTTGAAAATTATTTGCATACTAATATATTATTAGCATATTGTTTAACGCTGTGCGAAGCCGCTACTAATTTCAGGGGAGTGATTTAATGTTTCTAAGCAAACAAATTTTCCGTTTTCCTTTTGGGGTGCAGTTAAACTATTATTTATAGTTAAAGTGCTAAAATTTAATTTTTAAAATTGGAAATCTCGTAATTGTATAATTGAATACTTCACTTATGAAAAGTCATAAGAAAAAAAGAAATAAAATTCAAACCCTCTTCATATCATACTCCACACGGTGAGGAAGAAGGCGTAGTAGATTGTGGATGTTGTTCTAGATTAGTTTTAAATAATTGATTTAAATTATCTTAGATGATTGGATGACAAAGAAGTGACTCATGTTTACATTCAACAGAAAATATCATACTATTCCCAACATTATTGCGGTATTACATTAATGGTTTTACTCTTCAAAACAATCTAAAGGAGTAAATAATAATAATAATAACAATTTTATTTTTAATCCACCCTATAAGTCGCTTCCATTTTTAAATATTTCGAAATTTTGATGCTTTCACGCTGCCATACGTGATTTAGGGGAAGACTCTATACGTGCAAAGTGGATTTATATCATAAGCACAAAATACTAATCAAGTGAATGGCAAAATAGGTAGTATAAACAAATAGAAGATTTAGACAACAATTAAATACCGGTCGGGTATAAATCATATTACTCTCAAAATTGTACAAGCTAAAATTTATCAAAGTACCAAAACCCATACAAAATGCCTGATTGATGCCCTCTTATTCCCGACCAAACTACTAATAATTCAGATAATAATAATAAAGGATGTGGCACCGACAAAATACAAGATAAATATAGGCATGCAAACCATATTTAACATGAGCCAAGCCGTCGTCCCAATGAAAAGCCTCACAACTACCGTGTCTTGTCAATTTTCTGCAAAGAGGAAGAACAGAGTAACCCCATTTACTCGTCCATTTGAAGGGATGGTAGAAATGGCAGGATCCACCACAGGGAAAGGCCAATACATTCATCACCGGGTTTCATCCTCAAGGTTGCGGAAACCTGCAGTCAGATCATCATGAAGTTTCTTAAATTTTGCAACCAAGGTTTCCTCTCCTTCTGCTGGATCCTCGAATTTCTGGGAGCTGCATCATTACAAGGGAGGACAGATTAGAATTACAAGTGTTGAAACCAAATATGAGTTCAGTAGGATATAATATACAACATTCAGGTCCTTGCTATAATTTTACTTACACCAAACGGTAAAACAAATCTCCCAGACGATGCTTGATAAGGGTGTAGGTTATCTTCTGCCCATCCATGCCAGCTCCTCGCTCCACTGCCTGCACAGGAAATGACATTATATCAAGAGCTTCTAGCTAGGCACTAGTGCACACCATCACCTCAAACAGACTTTCACTGGAGCTTCAATTTCACGACACAAATACCAAAGAAAAGGAGGTGCAATCTATTTAATGCAACTCACCATCTTGATGCATCTGATACTTGGCCAAGGAGTGCAATAAATCGAATAATGAAAAATGATTACGGTTTTTTTTGTTTTTGTTTTTGTTTTTTTTTTTTTTTTTTTTTTTTGGGGGGGGGGGGGTGCAAACCAGAACATAAGCCCTAGAATTCATATATATCTATATATATTCGCTCCAATTTTTAATACTAGGCAAAATGAGGATAAGAACATGTGCCAACTAATTTACCTGATTAGCCAAATTGTAAAAATGAATAATGTTGCGCATCATCCAAACAGACTTGTAGAATGGGCAAAATTTGTCATATCTGTTGCCAAGGAAAAATTCAAATATCTTAGAAAATTCAATCATTTGGATGCATAGTAAACTCAAAACAGATTGGCAAGCACTAACGGAGTAAATGCATTCTGGGCGAGATAGTCCTCCCTCAAGAGCTTTGCTGTTTCCAGGGTAATTTTATCTGTTTCAGCTAAAGCATCTTTTCCAACTAACTGCAAGCAACAAAATAACCAGACACCAATTACAACTGTACAACATAAATCTCCACTGAGATGGTTAACCATTCATTTTCTTTCCTCAAATCTATAATTTCACCTCTTTCATTTGAACAATTTTTTTATCCTAATATATATCAGAATGAGAAAGATTATCTGTTTCATACATCTGCAACAATTTGGATTAGAATGGTGTGGGTTGTATCAAATTCGAGGGTGAAGAGAGGTCCCGGACCTGGACACTAGAAATACTATAAAAAAAATGTCCCAGAGGTTGCATCCCAAGTGATTTACATTTCTGATGGCGGCCTTAACTACTCAAACGTATCTAAATTCCCAACAACCACAATCTTTATTGGGGTAAAATTAAGGTAAAAACTATCAAAAATGCAAGCAGTCAGACACTGGGCACAGAAAGAGAGAGTGTATTGCCTTCACATGTTAATGGTTTCTTTTCAGTTCTTTCCCAACAATGTTCTAACAGGAGACATGACACAAGCCAGGCCTTTTAATAACTAGCTACACTGATATACTCATGTCTACCAGCAACATAAAAGATACCTTACTCCCAGCTAGCAGCTAATTCTTTGTCCTCTCTACCATAGAAAAGGGCATTGAAACCCAAAAATAGCACATACCTGCACAATTTCATTCAAATCATCCTCTCTCTGAAGCACTTCACGAGCTTTGGTCCTGATGTCAATAAAATCTGGATCAAACTTCTCATAAAAGGATTCCAGTGCCTGAAAAAAGTAAGAGTGTGAGCATGAGAAAAGGTTAGCTCAAGTAAGCAGAATACAAAATGTAGAGAAACAGGCGCAAAGCTGCAACTTTAAAGCTTAAAAATGACCATGAATTTGAAGAAATAAAACATACCCCAGAATACTTTGAGTAAGAAATAAGCCAGTTTACAGAAGGGAAATGTTTCCTCTGTGCCAATTTTTTGTCTAGACCCCAGAAAACCTGAAACATGACAGCAAGTACAGAGTATAGCATGGTGCATAGGAAATGAATATGCAAGCTGTTTATTATCAGAATTTTACCTGAACAATACTGAGTGTTGCAGATGTAACAGGATCAGAGAAATCTCCTCCTGGAGGAGAAACAGCACCAACAATGGTGACACTACCAGTTCTTTCAGGTCCACCAAGACATTTAACTTTACCAGCACGCTCATAGAAGGATGCCAAACGTGCCGCCAAATAAGCAGGATATCCACTGTCTGCAGGCATCTCAGCCTGCATAGCAAAGATGGTGCTTGTCAACATAGTAAAAGGTATAAACTTGTTCCACTTTCCTAATAATCAAAAAAATACTTGGGAATAAAATGGGTATAGATATCTTTATCTAAGGAGAAACAAAAATATGGAACATGAAGAAAAAAAAAACAGAAAAAAAGAAAAGGACTGTGCGTGAGAAAAAGAAGGGCCAGAACTGTTTATTCAACTCAACAAAGCTTATACCATAAGCAAACACTTCTGTCATTCATGCATAAATGCTTGTTATGTGCTCAATAAATATGGTAACAATTATAAGCATTGCGCTTATGTTCTTCACTGCAGAGTAAATTTAGAATTATGTTTCATTTTCCAGTTATTATAAAATTCAGCGCCACTAAGGTTTAAAGACTACTTCCATACTCAAGGCAGCTTGTCCCAGCATGGATGACATATCAACGGTCCATGCAAATAATCTAAACCGCAAAAGATTTCAACAGAAGCATGGCCCACTACCAGACAAGTGACACTCAATAAGTCAATCATTAATCAGGGGAAGCACTCTTATATTACATACCAGTCGACCAGAAATTTCACGCAAAGCTTCCGCCCATCTAGATGTAGAATCTGCCATCATACTAACATTGTAGCCCATATCTCTAAAATATTCAGCTATAGTGATTCCTGAACATCCAAAGTCAAGCCTAAGAGTTAGGATCATTAGCCACAGCACAAAATAACACTTTCATTGATATGCCATACAAAGAATCACAGAAATATAGAGATAGACTTTATCTGTGCAAAGGATTACCCATGCAAAACATGTCAAGAGTTGGTCCCTCCAGTGAACTGAAGTTAGATGGTCAAGATTCAGTCAAATATATCTTCCATTTATTATACTCCATAATGGTGCAGAAACTTATTAACCAAATAACTCATATTAATAAATAAGAAATCCAAGAGACTGTTGAAAAATAAGAAGCGTCACCAATATAAACCAACAATTATGAAGAACAACAATGAGGTGAGTCTCAATGTCCCTATAGCCATAAGGCCACATAGTCCACACAGATGCCACAGTACTCGTGACAGGAGCATGAATTGGTGCTCTTAGAACAACAGCACCAGTTAGAGCCAGTCAGACACTTGATACTACATATTGTAAAGATTAAAAAATACAAACAATCAAAGTGGAAAATAGCTACTGGCAGCAGTGTTGGGATATCGGAGGTGGGGGTTGCTCATTGAATGGTAAAACCTCAGATATTTCATTTGAAATTCACTGGGTTACGAAATGGAATGGGTTTGATTTTTTCAAATGTGTTCATGTTCATATAGTCTTTTGAATCATATTCCTTACGCCAGATTTTGATTTCAAAAATCAGAAAAGCTTGAAATCACTTGAAACTAAGGTTCTACATAAATCTCAAAAAACCCATCCATCATTATTTATTGAGTACAGATTAAATAGGACCTCAGAGTCCCTTCTGGCTCAATCTAAGTCCTATCATATGTGCTTAACAAGAAGCAGATGCATCAGGAATATAAACTCAGTGGCAAGCTGAGTTACCTGTGTAAATTGAAGCCTCACGAGCAGCCACGGGCATATTAGAGGTATTAGCAACCAGTGTAGTACGCTTCATGACAGATTCCTCCCGACCATCAGGCAGGGTCATTGTCAATTGAGGGAAATCCATAAGCACCTGTAGTTGACATCTAGTCTAAACTTGCCATAAGAGCTAATTAAAAAAGAAAGCAAACTATGTACCTCTGCCATTTCATTTCCTCTTTCTCCACAACCAACATAAACCACAGTGTCGGAGTTAGAGTACTGCATTTCATAAAAGCAGGATAATATAAGTTTAGAAGAAGTTTTATAACTGAAACAAATCATTGGCACACAAAATTACCAACAAATTGAAGAAGCGAATGCAAGTAAATGCAGTTCACCTTGGAAAGGGCCTGACTAATGACTGTTTTTCCACAACCAAATGCACCAGGAATGGCACAAGTACCACCAAGCACGGAGGGGAAAAGAGCATCAAGAACACGCTGAATGGAACAAAGTAATCAGTTTATGCAACACTCCATACAGTAACAATTCATAGAAAAAAGAATATAAAAGTTGGGAAACATAATTCATTCGTAAAACAGTCACCTGTCCAGTCAAGAGGGGAGTATCAGCGGCAAGCTTTGAAGCTACAGGCCTAGGTGTACGCACAGGCCAAGTCTGCAGATAAGGAGGCATATCAAATTGAGTGTATTTTGCTTGTTGTTCAACAAATAATAACCTGTCACCCGCATTCAAAATCATCTGCAATTAGAAACGCTGACCTGAAGCATGGTAAATTGTTTTTTGACCCCTTGAAATTCAAGCTCAAGGACGGTGTCCTGCAAAATTTAAGACAAATCAAAGCAACCGAACTTTCAGTTTGCTAGGGTGATACACAGCAGGTGTCCCATTGGCATAGAGACAAACCTTTAATGAGTACTGGCCAGCTGGTGCAATGTAAGTTATCTTCCCCATAGCATCAGGAGGAAGAGCAACATGATGTTGCATTAAACTGTTCTCAAATACATTCTGCACAAAGAATTGGTGCACAAAAATCAAAAAGTGCGGACGAACTGAGCAATAGTGTTTCATCAAGATAGTTTTTAAATTACAGATCGGATAATACTGTCAAACTTACCGCATATAAGTCACCACCGGTCAAAAGATCTCCCTCTCCTGCCATTGAAAATCATACTAGAATAATAAGGATGCCAAAAGTAGTGATACATTTTACTTTGAATCAAGCCATTTAACTCAACATTAAATTACTCAAGAATGGCATTCAGGCACCTATTTTCTTCGGCTGGAATTCCCAAAGAGTATCTTTGTCAAGTGCCGGGACAGATACACCGCGAGGAATATAGACATCACCAGATTTTAATGCAATTGTTTTTAGAGGCCTCTGCATTAAGTATTTAACCCAAAAGATAGAAAGAGCCACCATTAAGCAACATTCATGGGATGCAAGCCCAAAAAAACATATATTGTATGGAAAAGCTGTCTGAAAACTTGAAGAAGCAGAAATCTACAAACCTGAATACCATCAAAGATATTTCCCAAAATTCCAGGACCCAATTCCACTGATAAAGGCTGTAAAAGTTGGTAGATGAGTATGGAATATAGGATTTTTCACTCCACAGAAAAACTAATGTCACAAAAGTTACTAGTTAAAGATGTAACGTGATAACCTTGTGCGTTCTAAGAACAGGATCATTCACCATCAGCCCAGCCGTTTCCTCATATACTGCAATAGAAGCTCAAAATGGCTCTAGAAATCAGCATCCAGCTATTATACTCGATGTGCATTTGAAATATAAACATAGAGAATAGGTAAATGATATGCTAGTCTCTTTTCCTTGTTTGCTTTGAAGGGTGCTTATGGGGTTTGTTTACCTTGGGAAACCAAGGCAGGGGTGGAGTATGGGAATGCTAAATGGTGTCAGGAAAGAGTTGGTGCTGGACTAAGAATGCTAGACCCTCCAGATAAAAAGAGAATGTTTGAAGGGTTAAAAAGAAACTCTAACCTTGAATAGTGGCAGAATCTCCTTCCAACCGAATAATTTCCCCAATAAGGTTGTCGTGTCCAACCCGAACTAGTTCATACATAGCAGCTCCTGCCATTCCATCTGCAACCACCACTGGTCCAGATACCTGTGGAAAGATATAATGATATGTAATACTATGCGAAATGCTGGTGCTCGTTCAACATAAAAATCTGTACAGCTGTTAATAGCATTAAGCAAATTAACAATGTTAATTTTATTAGCAAGAAATTTGTCCCCATCTTTTCTCTCTTAGTGCATTGGAGGCCATAAAGGGTGTATTGTAACATCAATAGTTTCTTCCTGAAAGTTATATAAATCCTCAGCAGTGCCTCAAGAGTCAAGACATGGAATGACCTCATCGGAAAAAAATTGATGGCATAGAACACTTCATTAGGTATCAAGAGTTAGAATGAGATAATAAAATACTATATCGACAACAAAAAACACTAATAAATAATTTTAAGAAATAAAAGGTTTAAACAAACAATTTAGCCATAAAAAATCTGTTAAAGATGGAGAAAACCACCAAACAGTTTGACAGTGATGGCAAAAGTATTGCACATCAATCTTTCTTCCCCCAAAACAATCCTCAAATGGAACCTGATTAACAAAGCTCAGTCTTCTTCAGGTCAATGGCACATTAAATGGAATGACATCACCGTGGGATGATATTATCCAAACAGGGGAAAATTAAGAAGTATAGAAAGCACCCCCAATCAAGAGCAACCATGCGAACAGACAAAAGTAAGGTAAAAGACTGAGCAATGATACTCAAATTAATACGCAGAAGGTGGTGGAATAACCAATTCGACAAACAAGTACTGGATCCAAGCTTGAAAAACAAATATGCAAATGAAACAAGTCAAATGGCATAAAAAGGGTCAAGATTCTAAGAAAAAGACAAAACCCCAACATAGCAGTATAGTAGCTACATCTATTGGATCAACTAAAATCACAAAATTGGCACCACCAATGCCAGAAATTTGACCTTCGGATGTTGAGTACTTGCACCCTTTAAGAAATTAATAAATTCCCAAAACCGGGAAAAAAATGAAATCAAGCTAATTATGCTAACTTAATAAATCAATGGAAAGAAATATATATAGTAAGTCTAACAGATACCGAAAACGAAATAAAGCAAATAAGAAATCAATTGGAAGGAACATCTGAGTAACTCATATCAATTATCAGACTTACAAAAAAGCGTGGGCAGATTATAAGTTAAAAAATAAAAATAAAGGGTGAAAAGAAGATGAGAAAGCGTAATAGGGAGGGGAAGAACCTTGCGAACGTATCCGTACTCGCTCTCCTTCTCGGCATCCTCGAAGGTTGTCAAGGGACCTCCGTAGACAGACGGCATTTTTCAAATTAAAAAGATCGAATCGGCAAAAGAATTAATCAGCGAATGTCAAGTAACAAGATCTGATGGATGATGAAGCCTTCCTTGGGTTCCAATTCCAAATATTGAATTGAGTGTGTGTATGTGAGAGAGAGAGCAGAGAAGAAGAGAACGTGAACAAGTGATTGATGGAGTTGCTGCTGGTTACTGTTTTGTAAATTTATTTTGGTAATAACAATGTTATTCTACGGTGTGTACTTACCAATATAATTACGTATTACACATGTATATTCTTAAAAAGTTTCTCTATATTTTTCAATAGGTACATAAAAAACACCTCAAGCCACCAATAGACTAACACCTGTAAAATGTGTGTATATGTATATACCTGTTTTTATAATTTATATAAAAAAATGTGTATTTATTAATTTATACAAAAAATATATAAATTGTTGGGTTTATACAAATCCAAGTCCAGTGCGAAGTAGACCACAGTAAATCAAAGAATTTCCATATTCATTAAATATGAGTTATTTAAATAATAAGCCAAAATTAGTTAAAACTAAAGTTTAAAACCATATTACAATAACTAAAGTTTAAACCCATATTACACTCCTACTATTCTGCGCATGCACATATGCATTGTCTTGACTATACGATTTTTATATTTTACAATTCTTTCCTGTGTGTGTGTGTATATATATATATATATATTGCTTCTAAACTATACATGTTCTTATGCATTGCCACGATTAAACGATTCTTATATTTTACAATTTTTTTGTATATATTATTTTTAAATTATATATATTCTTATGCATTACCATGATTATACAATTTTTATATTTTATAATTATTTCATCAACATTCCATTACATGCACATTTGATTTTTTAAGAGATAAAAATCACAAAATTATCAAATCATATTAAATTTATTTCACCGTGGTTTACACATTGTTTCACTTTGCCACTCAATTTAAAAATATTTCAATTAAAATTTTTACATAACTTTTCATACTCGATGTGTGAATTTATTTCTTGTAAGTTTTCTATAGTTCCATTTTTTAAATTTAAGAAGATTTATTTGATTTATATTCAAAATTAAAATATATTTCAATTAGTATGTTGTAACGTTTGATCAATAAATTGATATATTAATTTATTTAATTAAAAAATAATTAATTTACTTATTTTAAAATATTTTTAGGGTATGACTGCAAATTCTAAATTATGAAACTATAATTGGGCAGATATGTATTTGGTGTATAATTTTACCAGTAAATTGATAAAAAAAAAAATTCCTTTATTTTTTTTCTCCGCTAACATAATTTCATTCCAAGGACTTGAAACGCATTGGAAAAAGTAAGGGTGAGTGTCGGATCGGGTAGATTGAGTTCGGATAATTCAGATCAAATTACCAAAATGTGGATAGCAAAACTTGCTATTTGAACCCGACCCGATATAATCGGGTGACTGAAATGCCAGGATACCCGACTAGTTCGGATATCCGAGCTGTCGGGTTCGGTATGTTTTTTTCCATTTTTTTTTTTTTTTTTTTTTTTGGGTTTTTGTGTTGTTAAATTGGCAGAAAAGGGGGAGAGGGAGGTTACTGCCTCTATTAGCATCTCCGTTCCTCCTCTGCCGGCGTTGTAGAATTACAGTGGCAGAGACACAGAAAGGATTATTAATTAGTGGAGTAGTATTTGTTTGTACTGTATAGGGGGAGAATTGGAGTATTAATTGAATTGAATTGAAAAAAGACAAAAAAAGGAGAAGAAAAAGCTCAAGAAGTTATCGCATCCGTGATGGTGGTAGTTGGGGCAGTGATGGGGATGATGAGCGGCACGCTGGTCTATTACCACTGCGCCTACCGTCATTCCAGCGTTGTGTCCCTCTTTGCCGACGTCTTCATCGTACTCCTCTGTTCGTTGGCGATCCTGGGCCTCCTCTTTCGCCACATGAACATCGCCGTTCCCGTTGACCCACTCCACTGGCAGATCTCGCAAGACGCCGCTACCTCCATCTTCGCCTGCCTCGCCAACACCCTCGGCGCCGCCGAGTCCGTCCTCCGCGTCGCCGCCACCGGCCATGACAAGCGCCTCTTCCTCAAGGTCAATTACAGTCATCAATTTGTTTCAATTACATTTTTGGACAGAAACGAAACATAATTTTGCCCTTTCTGTGTCTACAGAAATAATCCTCATTTTTTTTTTAAATTTTACAGGTGGTTTCCTGTCTTTATGTGCTCTCTGTCATAGGGAGAGCAGTCTCAGGCGTCACTGTTGCTTATATCGGTGAGTACATTTGCATCATTTTGCTATTGTGTATTCTTACAGTTTTTCTCTAGATTCTTCTTCCTCAAAATTCTCTCTTCAACACTCTTTCTTCTTCAACAGACCCCTAAAAAAATAAATAATAAATAATAAATAAAAAGGACTTCTTCCCTGCAGTGAGATGAAAATCAAATAGGGCTAAAGCAGTTTAAGCTTATCTGATGCTTTCTAATGATGTTATTGCTTTGAGTTGTCTGGTTACAGTCTTGCCACACAAACTGTTGATGGCCTTGAAAAGTTGCTTAGCAATGCTTGATTCGAATTGATGGCATGGGTTTCTGAGAAACAGATGTTAAGCAATTCTTTTGCTGGTGGATCTTTTAACTTCTTTTTTTTGTAATGTTATCTTCCCTAGACAATCTTTATTGACAAAAATGAAGTTTTTATTCCTTTCTAAGTTATCCAGCTTCATTTATTCATAGAAATTGTTTGGGATTACGTTCTCTCTTGCTGCAGGATTGTGCTTATTATGTCTCTACATGGTTGTTGAGAATTCACAAACGAACAGCACATGTTTGGCAAGGTTTTCTGGGAGAAGAGATGCCACAAATTCTGTTCAAGATAACACATAATTTTCATGCAGCAAGCATTTTGTGCTGCTGCTCAATGTATCATTATATGGTTGGGCATTTGTACTCTAATGTGGCTTCTTGACTAAATAATGCCTACGTGATTTCAGTTGTAGAGAATAATTTCCTTCTACATAGTAAGTTTCTTGATAGAAAATTGTTGTATACCTATGTTGTCTTTCACTGACATTCTCATGAAGATGAATGATTCTATGTGAAGAAAAATTGTTGCTGAGATGAACTGTGCTATAGATTTTTTGATTAGGTTCTTTAAGACATTTAAGTCAGCCATTACTTGTGGCAGTTATCTGTAGGTTAGGACTATTTTTATCTCATAGTTCACTTGTATTTTTTCTCTTGCCTACTACCAAGGAATGGAACTTTGCTTCTCTTGTTCTAGCACGCAGATGAGAAGATCCACTTGCCATCTTAAGTGGCTGCATGTCAATCTAGATACTTGGTCCAGATCAAGATACATATTTGTTGGTTCTTGAACTGATTTACTATCTTGTTTCTCTGGTTCTCAGTTTCTGGTGTTTGGTTGGTTGGAGCAGCATATTTTTGCTCCGGAGCACACTGCAGTTAGAAATGAGGTGACATTCAGTTCTGATCCAATTCTGTGAGTTTTAGGATACTTGTTTGCTAAGTTGGTGGTAATGCCTTGCGTTCTGGTGAATCATTAACTTCATTACTGTTGAACTTGACTCCTGTTTACTCGTCTATGTTACTAGGCTTTACTCATATAGAAGATAGCAAATATGTCTTGTTTTGTTCTGTCAATCTTTGCAGCTTTTGGACGGTTTCTTTTAATATTTTTCCTCAAATCACAAAATTCTAAAAGAGTAGGGAATTCCAAAGCAAATGAAGAAGCGTACTAATCGGAATGATCACTAAGCAGGGATGCTCCCTCCACCGTGAGCAACTCATTTGGAACTGATTAAGATAGGCACCACTGTACCAGCCCGGATACAGCCAGGTGTGCTAGAGAAAGCTAGTTGGAAAAATGGGTGTGTTTTTCCTTGTGGGAGTTTTTTCACAATTTCAAAAACACAAATTATGTTTGATTTATCCAATTTCATTAGAAATAATTTATTTTATTTTTTATTTTCACACTCAAAACACTTTTCAATATCTTCAACCTTTTCTTCAATTAACTCATTTTCCAAATCCTATAAAATCAAATAAGGACCACAACTACTTAGTAATTCTCATTAAAATATTTTAATTATCATCTATATCATTAATATCACCTATCACCCATAATTCATCTATAGATATCTATATCTATTTATCTATTTATTTACTTATATTATTAGTAAGTAACACGTGCGTTGCACATAATTTATATAATTTTAGTAAATTAATTGTATTATTTAATAATTTATTTGAGTAAAATTAAGATATTATAGGATATTTTTAAATTTTAAAATATTAAATAAAATATAATAAATAATAAATAAAATATGTCAAAATATTTTAAAAATTAATTATTGATCGATATGATATTACAACAAAGCAACATACTCTCTTTTAACTTATATTTTGTAGGTGATACCTATTCTCTAGAAATTAAAGAAATTTGGCAAATTGAGAAAAATCTAAATGTCAAGAGAGATAGATAATTAATATTAAAAAAATATTCATTTTACCAACATAAATAAAATTACAGTTTAGCTATATTTCTTCTTTAATGATGAATATATATGGAATTAAGTGAAAGAATTAGGGTTTAAGATTAAAAATTAAGTAAAATACATATTCGATATTTAAGAATCTACAAAATTATTTGTCAATTTTTACATATTATTCGGTGTACATATGACATATACATAATATTATTAAACTATTTTAATTAAGTATGATCATTATAAAGTAATCAAGTTATTTTTTCTTTAATTACTTGTATGCTGGAATTTTTTTCACATCACATGATTGTTAGGTATCAGAATTTTGTGCTACAGTGAATCATGTTTCGATATTGTTTTTTGCTATTAAAAATAAAATATTAGTTATTACTAATAATAGATAATGTATTATTTAAGGAAAATATATTTGTACATACACTCAAAATTTGTCTATACATAATGTTTTTAGTTTACGTCTTCTTATATTTGAGGTGTCTTGTTTAATCAACAATTGGTTATAGATATTAAAGTTCCTTTTGAAGAGAGCAATATATAATTGACATTGAAAAGACAATAAATGAGACAAATATACACAAATATTTGAATTTGTTTGTCCTTGAGCTTTTTTTATTGTCATTACAAAGCAAAATTTTATATGAAATTGGTTATGTCTAAATTGAAATGGATAACCTTCATTTTTAGCTGACAAAAGTGACACTCTAGGTATAAAGACAAAGTTTCTAACATGTTGCCCAAACACAATCTCTATATCAATTACGTTATTCTTGAAGTCGTGCGTACTATTCTTGTACCATTACTCAATTTATTTTATGGATTCAGATTCATAAAAAAAATTATTGGACATTTTTTTTTCAACACCAATTTATGAGAGGGTAAACAATTTTGGATTGAAGAGTTCAAAATATTTTCTGCATAATAGTAATTTATGTCATTAATAACTTCATCAAAACTGTTAAAAATTCTTACTTCTCAATACTTGACTTGTCATGTAATTCTTATTTAAAGTTGAAAAAATAGCCTTAATAAGTCGTAATATTGAGTTTTTTTTTATTGTCATATTCAATAATCATCTCTTTTGAAATTTTGATGTTACCTTTAATATCACTTGGTTTCTCATATTTTCAAATTTTATGTAAAAACTTACTAAAATTTGGATCATTACTCGACTCATGTTTTTTAATAATTTTTTTTTTAATTTTGGGTTATAAATATAATTTCACCAAACTTGCAGAAATAATTTGGTAAATTATTGTCCTAGAAACAACTGTTAATACTTATCTAAAATTTTCAGAAAAAATTATCTATTTTCCACCAAAATCATCATCATTTCCTATTACATTTTTAAACAATTTATCAATATTTTTGATAACTATCGTTTTATCATTGGTACTGCATCCCATAAAAATAGTTATATTTTACGTAATAACTCTGCAGCCTTATTTTGCTTGGATATAATACACTACTGACTTGATTCAATTATATCTATTGGTATTTGAAGTGAAAATATATTGTTCTACCCCCTGACATTATTGTAAAAACAACTCCCGATGTTGGGGTTACAAGTTTTATTTGATTTTGATTTTTAGATTTAAGATGAGCTAACAATGTATGATATTAATTTTTTTTCGTATTCCACATGACCCATCAATAAAGAAACCCTTGCATTTTGTATGCAATCTAAGATCATTAGAAAAGCTTTACGTTGTTCAGTATTCAATTTTAACTATGCTTTATAATATTCTAAATGTATTTCTTTTAACATTTTATTTTGTATCTTTCTTAAAAAAATTATTATCCATATTATCTATATCAGTAGGAATGTTTGGAAGATCATATAAACTAATTTTTTTTTTCATGTTCTCCAAAAAAAATTCAGACTTTTCAAAATAATGCAACTTGTTTCAACTGAGGTTTTTGATTTTTTTTTTAAATCTTTAAAAATTGTTATGTATCCCAAAGAACTCTTACATCTGTTGTCCATAATATATACTCAATATTGAAAATTTAGTATGTACCATGTGGATTAAAAAAAATTGATTTGATATTTAATTTTACATAAAAACTCAATATTCAATTTGATTTTAGTTTTTTATTCCAATTTATTGAATTGTACCAAAATATCGAATTTAATTTTTACAAATCTAATAAATAATTTTTTATCTAATTTTATATATTAATTAGTTTACTTTTTTTCTTACTTTTAACTTACCAAACTAAAAATAATAAATTCAAAATATAATAATTTTTTTTAAGAAATGAAAATAGAGAAGAAATTGAGATAGAAATATGCTATATATAGTTGTGTAATACTGTAATAATATATAGACATAATAAGATTTTATCTCTATTAGATTATCTTATTAAACTTTATTGTTAATCTCATTTTACCCATGTATAAACTTTTAAAATTGCTCTAATTTTACCAATTTTATAATTGGTTTAGTAGAATAATATGTAAAATAATCAAGAAATACACAAGTAAATGTAATACAAAATTATTTTCTATTTAATAAAATTTATATTTTTTAAAATATTTATGTTGAGATATGGTGATACATCATGAAGATTCATACAACTTATTTTTTGTTATGTTTGATTATGTTGAATTTTTTTAGGCTCTGTTTGCTTTTATTTTCAGTCGTTTAGAATAGAGTGTTTTTGAAGAATGTATTATGAAAAGTGATATTGAAGATTGTGTATAGAATAAAAAATATATATGTTTTGTTGGAACAAATGATATGATGTATTTTGAAAGATATTTTACCAATTGTTGATATATTGTCAATATTATTTTATTATGATTAATTAGAGACATTTTCAATTATAAATAACTTTTCAATATTATAGTGTTGTAATTATTGACATATAGGGTATAGGACACGTTTTCATATCCGAAGAAGAAAAATAATTTTTGGAAGAAAAGTAGAAAGAGAAAGACAATAAAAACTATAATATTCGAACTAACAATAAAATAGTATAAATAAAATTTGTTAGATGATCAACCCAAAAATATTTTTTTTTCTCCATGAAATGACTCCAGTAGTGATTTTGCATAAATTTTCAAAGTAAAAAAAAATTATTAAGTCAAATATCATATACAATTCTAATTGGGCTACTATGATTGTGATGGTAAAATATAAGTAAAATAGATTTTAAATTTTATGCATAAAATATGTGAATAGTAGAGATGACATCGTTTTTGGAATATGATCTTATAATCGGTAAATATGATAAAAAATTTACATTTGAGTGGCTTGAGAAGACAAATATTAAAGGAATCAAATACTCTATTAACTAATGTAATTATTTTCATATAGTCTCATGGTTCTGAAAAATTCAAATTTTAATCATGAATACATTTTAAGTTTTGTTGTATTCTTTTTTTTTTTTAAAAGTGGAATAACAAAAAATTATAAATATGACAGTGGAATATGCCTTTAAATTGATATAAAAAATAGATGTTATTTTCACATTAATTTTAATGAATCTAATTAAACTGAATATAGTGATATATATTCATACAAAATTGGTATTTGGTTTGATATTAATTTTTTATTCAAATCATCGAATTGTATATAATATTGAATTTTATTTTTTTTACAAATTTTATAAATAGTTGTTATATCTTATTTACATTTATTAATTAATCTTATATTTTTTTCTTAATTTTAACTTATCACACTAAAAATAATAAATTCAAAATACAATTTGATTTTTTTATTTTTCTTAACAAAACTAATTTAACAAAATCATAGAATCGAAAATGGACAAAAGATAAAATAAAATGCAAAATACTTATAAATCTAATTTTCCCACATGTTTTCATAAAAAAATAGTAAATTGGTAAAAATAATATAAAATTCAGATATGTGTGGCTTAAGAAATTATATGTTAAATGAATCAAATATTTCATTAACTGATATAATTATTCTCGTATCTCCCAAGCACATTGATAAGTGCATATTTTTATATTTATTTGTATCAATTCTTTTATGTCTTATTTACTTTGTTCTTGTTAATAATAGGTTTTTATTAATATTTTGTGTGTGATAGGAGTTTAAGAATGAAAAGATCGAAAATGAGCCAAAACGAAGTTGAAAGAAGCATTTTTGGGCCAAATTGACACGGTTCCACTATGACAGTTTCTGTATTTCGGGCATAAAAATCTGATCCAAAGCTCTATTGACCCGATTCTTATCTTATTGGAAATATAAGAGATTTATCTACAACTTTTATGTTGGAAACTTTTCCCGATTAAATTGATTTCAAAGAGTAAAATTCGATTAAAGAGTCAAACATGCAGTGAAACTTTCAGATATGGTAGTCTTTATATATTTGGCATAACTCTCTCCACAAATGTGATATTAATCTGATTCAAGTGGATATAAAAAGATAACAGATATAGCTATAATTGTTATGCAGACATAAAATGCCAATTCATCTTAAAAAGAGGTCAAAAAATTAGTTGAAAGGAGATAAATAGTGTAAGACAACCATTTTATAGAAGAAGAAAACAGTAGCAATGGCGCCTAGGCGCCCTATTTCAGCGCCTAAGTGCCGTGCTTACTGCCCTCTTCGAGAAATCTGGTAGTTAGGCGCCATATTATAGTGCCTAGACACTATCCATGTGACAAAACTGATGCTTTTGGTTAGAATGGTGGCAAGTGGCAATCCTTTATACCTTTTGGCATATGTTTATGATATGTATACACTAGATACATATGTCATATCACACACATTACTCACTTTACACCAAATGCACAACACACCTTACACACTTTATACCAAATGTACAACACACTTTTCTCACTTTACACAAAATACACAATATATCTTACACACTTTACACCAACTCATATCACCATCTCACACTTTATAAAAGGGCACTATCATCTCAACATAAACATGAATTTTCAGATTCACTCACTCTCTACATTCATTCACATTTTGAAAGCACTTTTGAGATTTTTGGAGTTTCAAGAAAGAAAAAGTGGAAGAGGCTTGGAGGAGGAGACATCCATAATCTACCAACCTCAACTATCTTCTTCAACCAATAAGTTTCTTTAATTCCCAATGTTGTTAATTTTTATTCTCTTGTCATTTTTTATCATTTTAGACTAAACTTCCTTATTGGTTAAGGTTGATTTCAAAGCCCTAGACTTGAGTTTTTGTAATTGAATGTTTGATATTATTAATCAATTTTCCAATTGAGGTTGCTTATGTTTTTCTATACTTAATATCTTATGGGTATTTTCTTGTTTTGTTTGGGTGGGCAACCAAATCGGATTTGATAATTCCTTACAACTAGATTAGAGATTTTAGATCCGTAATTGTCTTGAATTTCTAATCATGTGTAGTAAATTGTGATTAATAATTATGAGATATTTTTGTTAATTGTAATGAAAAACATAACCTAAGTTAAATAACCCGATCTTGTGTGGTTGTTGTTTAGATCAATCTACCATTCTTATTTTAATGCATCCATTGGATTAAATTTAAAAAGCTTATTCTAGATTGTTTGGTGGGTAGAGAATTAGATAAAGAGCTTGTTCTATCTAACGAGAAACTAAGGAAAGATTAGGGTAGTAGAGCTTGTTATTACCTACGGTTGATAATTTCATTGGCAAATTGTTCATAATATTGATATGAAATTAGAACTCATTGTCTAGTAGTAGCAAATGAAACCTCAACCTACTTTAATTGATTGTTGATTATTGTTTTAATTTTGATTGATTTATATTTTAATTAGTTTTAATTTCTGTGACTTAGTTAATCAATTCAACCCCTCTCCAAATATTTGTTGTTTATTTCTTGAGTTTGCTCAGGTTAGTAATTTCGAAGTTAAAATTGTTAGTTAGTTGAGTCGATAATAAATCAATTAGCATTGATTCTCATGGGATTGACTCTTACTCGCTCTATACTCGTTAAACATTTATTGAAGTAAAATTTAAATTTGGTAGGCATACGACAACCGACCACACATGTATGCTTTTAGTCTCATAGTTCATGATGTCTTGCAAATTTAATCTCATTAATAAAAAATGATTCAAATTTAGTCATGAATGTACTTTAATATATATGTTTTGCTCTATTTTATTTTTTCAAAATTTGGAATAATTTCAATTGATATAAAAAAATAAATGTTATTTTCACATTAATTTTATTGAATTTGATTAGACTGGATATTGAGAGGTATATTTAGTTTATTCAAATAGACATATTTCACAATAAAATAATTTTTATATAATGTATCATATATTTATTATAATTCAATGTGATTTTTTTATAGGGGTGACAATAATTTGATAAATCGATGAATTCAAATCAAAACTGAAAATTTGGTATTTATTAAAGTCAAACAAAAAATTTAGATTTGGAATTTGACTTTTTTATTTTCATAAAAAAATAGTATTTGATTTAATTTTAGTGTTTTATTTCGGTCTATCGAACCATTCCACAATATCAAATTTTAATTTTTACAAGTTTTATACATAATTTTTGTATTTTAGTTTATATTTTATTATTTAATTCAAAATACAATTAAATTTTGTTATTTAAATTTGAACTATTTTTTTTTTAAATTCTTTTAACAAAATAATTAAATCGAAATATGAACATATAAATGGACAAAAGAGAAACCAAAAAGTAAAGTACTTATATATCATTTTCACACATGTTTTCGGAATATCAAACAAATGCAAATAGAGTTTTACTTGGACTATTGATGTTCTTTTATTATAATTATCATACAATCTCATTAACTAATTAAGAAAATAAGCATTATTTATTTCAAAATTACATATTTATTAAATTACATAACTATCATTAAAATTAATAATACTAAAAGGATATTTTAGTCAAATAAAAAATTTGAAGAAACATTCACAATTTTGTAATAGTATAAATTATTATTACTATTATAAAAGTGTAAATGTTTTTTTGAATTTTTTATTAAATTAAAAATGACCCTTTAACATATTAATTTTGATGGTAATAATGTAATTAATAATAATTTTTCTTTGCATTTTTGGTTAGACTAAATGTCATCAAAACGTGTCACTAATATGTCAATTTTTAATCACTTTTACTCCCCTCCGTTAACTCTCCGTCCAAAACAGACGAAAACCACCATTGCAGTATCACATGTCACCATTTTCAGTAGGAAAAGGCTTCACTTAGGTTCTTCTCCAATGACAGACTTGACGATCCCCAATTTTACCTCTAGCCAAATTGAGGTGTATTGCAGTAGAAATTGGAGGATTGAATACAAAATCCAAAAACCCTAATCACAAATTAATTGGCTAGATTAAGGTGTAATGAAAAAGAAATTGAAGATTTCATGGCGCGAAGAAGAAATGATGGGTCGCAGGCTACACCTATGTTTTTCAAAAAATTTCTCTAGATTTTGTGTATTTCGCATGTAATTCTCTTTTTTTTTTCAAGTGCTGATTTTTTTTTGTACATTATAAGTTTTTTTTTGGGTGTATTTTTTATACTATTATTTATGGTTTATTTGTTGGTTATAAGCTGCATTTTTTTGGACTTTCGTATGTTAATTTTAGGACCAATTTTGTTAAATGTTGTTAATTGAGCCACCTGACTAGGGGTTTTGTTAATTTTAGGTATTTTTGATAATTTTGTTTTATTTTAATAATTTTGTTAAATATTGTTAAATGATTGTATTCTGGTGGTGTAAATTTTATTGGTTGTTTTTGTAATTTTGGGAGCTCTATTCCATACCCATAATACATCTTTCCTTTGCTACATTATTATTGAAGGAATCCATACTTATTTTAGAAGAGCTTGAACCATGCTACCTCTCATTTTCCTCCAAGATATAGCTAAAAATCTTGTTTTGGAATGATGAAATGTGTACTGGAATGCTGCTGAATGCAAAAGAAAGAAATATAGGGAGGTGGCGCCATTTTCCCTCAAAATCTGCTTCAACAGTTATTTTCGTCTGTTATGGACGTAGAGTTAACGAAGGGATCAAAGTGATTAAAAATAAAAAAATGGTGACCAATTTTGATGACGTTGGTACATTAGGTACCAAAAGTGAAATCGATGTATACTTGAGGGATTAAAAGTGATTTTATCCCTTTCTTAATTAAACAGAAATGGAATGAAATTAGGAATGGAATGATGATAGAAAATGAATGATATAAGTATAACATTTCCCACATTTGTATGTATAAGAAATGAAGAATGAATGAAATGATTATTCCTTACTTAATTTCAATGCCATGATTGGTAACTAGAAATGAATAGTAGAAAAGAAATAAAAATATTTTTGATGATTAAATTACCTTTCAGTAGAAATTTTTTAAAATAAAATTATTATTTGATATATCGAGTATAATGAGTTTGTTATGATTTTAGTTGGTATTAATATATATAAATAAGAACTCACACTTATATAATTTTTTTTTTATTAAGAAACCTACATATAAAATTATTTTATATTCTTTTTTATTATTGATTAGATGGAGATAAAGAGTTGGAGAAAATAATACAAAAATATAAAATATTTTTTTATGTTGGTTCAATTTTATTAGGAATATAATAAATTTGAGTCAGACCTCCCCAAACCCACCTTGCTTAGGGCAGGTTTTGAAACCACAAGCGAGTCTCAGGTTTTAGTTTTAAGACGTGTACCGAATCTCTTAAAACATCGCATATTTTTTTTTGGTTATTATGTATATATTTATGTGATGTGTATATATATATATATATATGAAAAAATATATGTATCTTATATATTCTCATAAAAAAATATAAATATAATACTCTTATAAATTAAAATAGTTATATAAAATCAATAAATAGTTAAATATATAAAAGTAACAAGTATATTTAAAATTTTTAATTTTTTAAAAATTAAAAGATGTATATATAAGTTAAATAATTAGTTATTTGTTGATAATAATATTTTCTCGTATTTAGAAAATTATGGTGATAATATTTTTTTTAAAAATATTATTTAATATTTTTAAAATTATAAATTAGGTCTAATGAATTCAACCCATTGACTCTCGGATTTATGGTGAGTTTGAATTTGAGTCCATAAAAATTTGACCCGTTGTCATTCCTAAATTTTGTCAAATATTTTTATTTAGTTTAAAAGAAAAATTTTGTCAAAAATAAATATAAGTACACTTCTCACTAATTGAGAATGACTAAATCCATACTTTTAGGAATAATATTTGGAAATGAGTATTTCTAATATTAAATCATACCAATAATGTGTTTAGAAATAGATTTGGGAATATCCATTCCATTTTCACTCGATTCATACATACCAATTATGCCATTGTTATGGAATCCATGTAGGAAACAACCCCAAACCAAATCTAATTATTGTTCTCTATTAACTAGAAATTGGAATAAAAATATTACTAAACCCATTGAAAATTCACTTATTGCATTTTTGTTGTTGGTTTTGCTAGAAGTTGAACATGAAATATGAGAAATTGTAGGTAATTACATCATCTATTGGCATAGACATTGAATTGGGTGTTTTTTCAATGCTGATTTTGGTGATCTCTCAAGAATATGAATATTTTTGGATCTTAGCTTTGATGGGCCTAATAAGTGGCCAACTCCAATTGTATAAATAAACTCAATATTTGTTTAAGCCTGATGACCTAAATGGACCCCCTCTAGTGGGTCCAAGCCCAAGACATACCAACATTTGTATCATACATGGGAACATAATCCTTGTTCTAACATATATAAATACTCTTTATCCCATTCATTTTGAATTACATGGAATTCAATTGTTACTTTACAACTTTTAGTTATGTTTTGATTTTTTTGAGCTCTATTTCTGATTTGATCGTCGTATGATTATCATCGAAAAATAAAATATTTAAAAAGAAAGTGAGAGAATAATATGCCTTGGGATTTTATGACTCCTAAAAATATGACTTTTTAGGAAAAAAACCCACAATCTAGCAATACTTGTGGACCTTTGCAAACAAACTTTTATACTCAACTCGAATAAGGGCCGACTAAGTCCTTTTGTGAGCGCATAGATATCACATATGTCCACTTTGGTATGCCTAAACCCTCATAATTTTGCTTTTAAATTTTATTCAGATGAGCTCATTCCAATGAAAATATTGTCTACACTTATAAACTCATTACTATTTTCATTGCTTGTCAATTTGGAACTTTGATTGTACACCTAACAATCCTCCCATCTAGCCAATATCAGCTCAATTCAAATCTTCTATTATAATTGGTATACATCTCCTATTGTACATTTAACTTGTATTGATAATATGGTAATAATAAATAAAATAATAATTATGATAGAGGATTCAAGAGTGCCTGCCATGTGCTAGGCTGTTCTGAGTTTCCAAAAGTTCTTCCTCTAATGTGAGCATATCACTATAGTCTGTATATTACTGAACCATAATTTAAAAGATGGACTTCAACTCATAAATCAAAACAAATAAACTTGCAGAAGTAAATGCATATAAATCCCATTCTACAAAGAAAGTAATAAATATTATCTGTCAATTTGCCCTATGCAAGCATGAATCTAGCTAGGTTGAGCAAGGCCATACAACGTCTAAATTCTCTCCTAAATGGTACATAGAAAGGGTACGTACTATGATTCCACTTTACAACGATGGATAAAACAAAATATTGGAACTCGATTTGTACAGAAATTAACGACTGACTCCAAAAGAAATAAAAAGAGGTTGATGTCAAAAAATAATTAAGGATGTAAGATAGATATTATTAAATGAATTATTAATATGAGAGGTCGTCAGTGGATGGCTCTTGTACTTGTTCAATCTGGTTAAGTGCCTCCTCCAAATCCCACCTCTTGTCCAGGTCCTCTTGGCAGCAAGCTATTCCAATCTGCAAAAGCTTCTCCATTTCTAGTCTGCAGAGTTCCGTGCTAATTTCCATTTCTTTGTCGAAAACTTGTGTGCTGTTGCTGCTTCCCTCCCGAACAATGTCATTGATCCATCCGGCTAAATCGGCACCATACTGTCCGCAGCCTTGGGCAAGGTACTTGGCCACGAACTTGCCCGTCAGAGTCTCTAATATCAAAATCCCTAAACACCAGACGTCGGTTTTCTTGCAAGTGCGACCGTTTTGGGCATATTCCGGCGATTTGTAAGCCACCAGGATTTGGTGGACTTGGCTGGGGTTCACCACTGGCACTAGAGTGTAATCCATGAGCAGGGGGTTGAAATTATTGTCTAGAAGCACGTTTGATGATTTTAGGTGGGCGTGAGGGACAGTCAGGGTGGGAAGCTCGCTGTGAAGATAAGCCAGCCCCTTGGTCACTCCTTTTATGATTTTTAACCGGCTTGCCCAACTAAGCCCTGGCTGCTCCGCCGAATGTTTTCCTGCAAGCACAACAAGTAGTATTTTAATTTCTATGGAGTAATTAATTAAGAGGTAGCACAAACGCCCATATTTGTTTATAGTCTACACCAACCATGAAGGTGCGTGGCCAAGCTGCCATTGTACACGTAGTCGAAGACCAAGAGCTTCTCTTCTTTGCGATACAAATAGGCGACCAACGGCAGCAGATTGGGGTGTTTGAGTCTGCCAAGTCTTCTCATGTGCTCGTGGAAGTCTTCCTTTGCCACGTTGTTCATTTGCTTGAACCTCTTCACAACCAGTGCCTCCCCATCCACCAATACTGCCTTGTAAGAAGCCCCGAAGTTGCCACTTCCCAACACTTCCGCCGATGCTCTCATCAAGTCCTGCAAGTCAAACTTCTGTCTATCGTCTCTGACAAATGACAGCTTACCAGCTTGTTGTTGTTGTTGTTCGCCTTTCCTCCCGCTCCCGCTCATCTCACCGACGTGAGTAGAAGCAGCTGCAGCCCCTGCCCCCGCCCCAGCCGACACACTTTTTCCATCATAGGGTGGTGACAGTTCTCTCCCCAGTTGTGGTGTTTGGCTCCTGCGGCTCCGCCAGCATAGGAGAAGAAGCAATATAATCAGAAACAACCCCAGCATGACAGATATGATGATTATTGCAATTTTTGCGGGAGACGACTTCTTTTCATTTGTAGCGCCAGCTGTAGGAGGGATGCTTGGGGGAGAATGAAGAGACGGCTCCAAGTCGGGTGGGGGGATTGGAGGGTCGCATGCTGATTCCAGAGGCTTCCCACACAACGCTTTGTTGCCTGTGGCATTGCATTATCAACGCGTCAGCGGGTAATCTTGTCTTTATAATAGTATAAATATAGATTACTCAATAATTTCTCCCTCTCAAACAATTGATCTAATACTCTTGGGTCCTGATCTGACATGTATGATCCATTTCATGTACTTCGAGATCTAGATAACAAAATAAATATAACAAAATAAATTAAATGACCATGAAGAGGGGTTCTGTATTTGAAAAAATGCACCTGTCATTTCTCAAAATGGAATTACCTAGACAAATAACAAAGCAAAAGTTGCAACGCGTAATTTATTAAGGGCCAAACTTGATCCAAGTCCAATTCTGTAATTAATCCATATACTTACACATGTATATGCACATATAATATACATAGACACACACACACACACACACACACACATACACACACACGATGTGTAATGCATGCATGAATATTGTATAACCAAAGGGTGAGATATACCGATTTTGTTTGCATAGCCAACGCACCTGAGAAGGAGCTTGGATCCATTTTGAGTAGAGGTGCAGGGATTGGACCCTCCAATTGATTGTTAGATACATTGAGGACTTTGAGATTATCTGAGCTAATTGCTGGTATGCTGCCCGTGAATTGATTGTTCTCAAGTCTCAACTCTATCAGTTTAGGGGATTCAAGAGACGATGGAATATGACCCGTAAATTTGTTGTTTGCCATATAAATTTTCTTCAAAGAAGTCATACCCTTAAAAGCATCTTCCGGAATCTGACCGGAAAATTGATTGTTGGACAAATACAAGGACTTGAGAGCACCAAGCTTCCTCCAATCTGGCATTATCCCCTCAAAGCTATTGTTCATGAAGCTAAGAGTCCGCAAGAAACGTAGGGGAACAAGAGAATTGACGTCGATTTGACCCTTGAGGTTCATGTTTTCAAGTTGCAAGCCCCAGACGTAGCCATTGAAGCAGAGAATGCCAGCCCAGTTGCCATTATTCCCAGAACATGGAGGTGTGGAGGCATCCCAATCGTCAAGTGCGGGATCTGCATTTGCTAGGGAGCTTTTGAACTTGAGGAGAGCTTCAGATGCATCTTCTTGTGCCCCCAACACATAGGATGAAAACAACAGCACCAGCAGCATAATAATTACAAAGGATGGAGAAGAAATTGTGGTTGTTGGAGGTAGGCGTGGGCGCACAGGATAGGCTGCAGCTTGCGCGCCCGTCGGCATTGTTAATCTTGGTGATTAACTGCAATGGTTGTGTGTATAGGAAGAGGGGCAAGCTACAGGAATATGTTGGATTTGAATTCAACCTGAAGGCATGGCAAGGGAGAGAATTGATTCCTGGTTATTGATTGGTATTTCTTTTTTCTTTTATGTTTTTTTTTTTTCTTCTTTGTTTCTTCTTCTATTTCTTAATTTGTTTCTCTGAAATTTTCCTTGATTTTTGGTAGGAAAGAGATACAGAGAGGAACAAAGGCACGCAGCAACAGCCAGCGTGTGTAAATTGGTGGCAATGAGAACAGAGGAGGTGGGTGGGGTGGTGTTAGGAGTCAGACGCGAAGGTTGGAGCAAAGCGGCGGCGAAATTTGAGGAGATTTTGTACGTGCTAGAGATACCGTAGGCCAACCCTTTAATTTTTAACTATAATAAGAAGAGTGACTATTTTGGACCATTATTATTATCATTATTATTTTTTCTAATCTGTTAAATTTTTGTAATAAATTATTGAAATTAATATATTTGATTGAATTTAATAAATTATTACTTTTCAAATCAAAGAAATATTAAAAAGTTGTGAATACAATCTTTACGTCAATGTCAATAATTAGGGTGCATATATGGTTTGGTTTTTGCGATTTTAAGACAATTTATGCTATACTAATTATAATGGTTTTATGAGGTTTAGAATCAAGATAAACTTTTTCGTACCATTATCATTACATCCGGAATCCCTACAATTTTGCTATGGTTCGTCATGGTATTGTGGTTTTTTTTTTGTTATATATATATTTTAAATTATTTTATTTAATATTAGTATATAGAATTTCAGAGAAGTATTGCAATGTAAATCTGAAATACAAATGATCAACATTTTACTGTTATTTATATAAAATATTTAATTATATACATAGACACACAAAGGAAATGTGATTTAGGAACAAAAATTAAGTTCGACCAAACATATTGGACCTTATAGCTTGTAGCAAAAACTAACAACATAATTGACAACAAACTTGCAGAACCAAATAATAATAATAATTATTATTATAATTATAATTAACTACATAAAACTGATTCAAATGATTTAAATTGGTCTTTTATTACGTCCATTGTACTCAAATTTGATCGCTCTTGTACAGATTTTTTACATGCTCTAAATCTTTTAACTTAAAACTTTAATTGCAAAAAACTAATCAAATATTTCTTACTTAAAAGTATGTTTCCTATGATTTAGATAATAGAGATTTATCCACATGCAAGAACTAATTACCTTTTTCTACATTGAAAAATATAACAAATTAAATCAATTAAAGGACAGGTTGCATTCTGACTAAGACGCAACTACACATATGATGTTATGTAATTTGTTGAGTAATAAACTGAACAATGAGAAAGAAATATTAAGAAAGAAGAGGTAAAAGCCATAACCTCAACATTGATAATAAGTGGTTGTCCCATTCTATCTTGAGTCTAATAAATGCTACATTTGGTATACATACATTTATATATATTCATCATACAAATATTATATTTTCAATAAAATAAAATACTTAATCTTTATCCATACACCAAGTGTACCATATACCTGATGTAATATGGATATTATCTTCTATCTTATTGGATGTGAAAAAAGTGACATAATGAAATAAATAACGATTTTTTTTTTCTTCTGAGAGGAAGAATACATTTCTACTTTTATTTTTAATTTGATTAAAAACTGAAAAAGCTACTCATGATGTTGGTACATATTTCTAGTTTTCATATTCAATTTATATTTTAACTCATTTTTTTCTTTGTAAATGTATTTAGAATAAATTATAAGCGTATGCTATGACACAAGAGTTAGAATGAGAAAAACTAATTTTCTAAAATTAATATTAATTATGATTAAAATTTTAAAAAAATTTGATACCCATTTCTTGTTTACATATTCAAATTATAGATTAACTGATTTTTTTTATTTTAACTACATAATTTTAAAGAAAACTTATTTTTTTCCTTCAAGTGGAAGAATACATTTCTACTTTTATTTTTAATTATGATTAAAAATTGAAAAAGCTACTAAGGATGTTGGTACATATTTCTTATTGTCATATTCAATTTATATTTTAACGGATTTTTTTCTTTATAAATGTATACATTCTGAAAAAATCTAATTTTTTCTAATAAATTATAAGTGTATGCTATGAAATAAAAGTTAGAATGAGGAAAAATACTTTTATACTATTAATATTAATTATGTTTAAAAATTTTAAAAACTTGATATCCATTTCTTGTTTACATATTCAAATTATAGTTTAACTGAATATATTTCCTTTTAACTGTATAATTTAAACAAAAAACTTATTTTTTCCTATGAGTGGAAGAATCATTTCTACTTTTATTTTTAACATTGATTAAAAATTGAAAAAGTAGTTCAGGATGTTGACACCTATTTCTTGTTTTCATAGTAAATTTATAATATATCGATTTTTTTTAAATTGTATACGTTCTAAAAAATCTATTTTTACTAATATATTAAAAGTGTTTGCTATGACACATGAGTTAGAATAAGGAAAAATACTTTCCTAATATTAATGTTAATTATGATTAAAAAGTTTAAAAAATTGATACCTTTTTTTTTCTTTACATATTCAAATTATAGTTTAACTAAATTATTTTTTTCTTTTAACTATCTAATTTAAAAGAAAACTTAATTTTTTCCTATGAAAGGAAGAATACATTCTACTTTAATTTTTAATTATGATTAAAATTTTAAAAAGTTGTTCAGGATGTTGGTACCTATTTCTTGTTTTCATATTCAATTTATATTTTAACTAATTTTTTTCTTTGTAAATGTATACATTCTAAAAAATTAATTTTTTCTAATAAATTATAAGCGTATGCTATAACACAAGAGTTAGAATGAAGAAAAATACTTTTCTACTATTAATATTTATTATGATTAAAAATTTAAAAAACTTGATACACATTTCTTGTTTACATATTCAAATTATAGATTTACTGAATTTTTTTTCTTTTAACTGTATAATTTCAAAAAAAAAAAAACTTATTTTTTTCTTGTGAGAGGAAGAATACATTTTTATTTTTATTTTTAATTTGATTAAAAATTGAAAAACCTACTCATGATGTTGGTACATATTTCTTGTTTTCATATTCAATTTATATTTTAACTGATTTTTTCTTCTTTGTAAATGTATACATTATAAACAATCCAAAATTTTCTAATAAATTATAAGAATATGTCATGACACAAGAGTTAGAATGAGAAAAAATAATTTTCTGCATTTAATAGTAATTATGATTAAAAATTTAAAAACCTTGATACCCATTTCTTATTTATATATTCAAATTATAGTTTAACTAAATTTATTTCCTTTTAGCTGTGTAATTAAAAAAAATATTTTTTGTCATATGAGAGAGAATACATTTCTACTTTTATTTTTAATTATGATTAAAAATTAAAAAAAAACAACTCAGGGCGTTGACACATATTTGTTAATTTCAAATTAAATTTATAATTTACCAAATTTTTTTAAATGTATATGTTCTAAAAAATCTATTTTTTTCTAGTAAATTAAACGTGTTTGCTACGATACATGAGTTAGAATGAGGAAAAATATTTTCCTAATATCAATGTTAATTATGATTAAAAAGTTTAAAAACTTGATACCCATTTCTTGTTTACATATTCAAATTATAATTTAACTGATTTGTTTTTTCTTTAACTATCTAATTTCAAAGAAAACTTATTTTTTTCCTTTGAAAGAAGAACGCATTTCTATTTTAATTTTTAATTATGTTGAAAATTTTAAAAAACAACTAAGGATGTTAGTACCTATTTCTTGTTTTTATATTCAATTTATATTTTAACTGATTTTTTTCTTTATAAGTATATACATTCTAAAAAATTAATTTTTTCTAATAATTTGTAAGTGTATACTATGGCATAAGAGTTAGAATGAGGTAAAACACTTTTCTACTATTAATATTAATTGTGATTAAAAATTAAAAAAACTTGATACCCACTAATTGTTTACATATTCATATTATAGTTTAACTGATTTTTGTTTTCTTTTAACTGTATAATTTCAAAGAAAACTTATTTTTTTCCTATGAGTGCAAGAAGACATTTCTACTTTTATTTTTTATTATGATTAAAAATTAAAAAAGTTACTTAGGATATTAATACCTATTTCTTGTTTTCATATTTAGTTTATATTTTAACTGATTTTTTTTTTGTTTATAAATGTATATATTTTAAAAAATCAAAATTTCTGCATTAAATTATAAGTGTATGCTAAGACATAAGAGTTAGAATGAGAAAAAAAATAATTTCTTACAGTTAATATTAGTTATGATTAAAAACTTAAAAATTTGATACACATGTCGTGTTTACATATTCAATTTTTCAAGTTTTTAATCTTATTTAATATTAATAGTAGGAAAGTATTGGTCCTCTTTCTAAATCTTGTGTTATATCATACATTTTTAATTTATTAGAAAAAAATTACATTTTTTAGAATGTAAACCTTTAATAAGAAAAAAATCAATTAAAACAAAAATTTAATATCAAAGCAAGAAATAGGTACCAACATTTTGAGCCATTTTTTCATATTTTAGTCATAATTAAAAATAAAAGTAGGAAATATAATGTTTCTCACATAGAAATAATGTAATTGAAATTATACAATTAAAAAAAAATCCAGTTAAACTATAATTTGAATATGTAAGTAAGAAATGAGTATCAAGTTTTTAAAATTTTAATCTTATTTAGCATTAATAGTAGAAAAGTATTTTTCCCTCATTCTTGCTCCTTTGTTATAGCATACACTTTTAATTTATGAGAAAAAAATATTTTGTTTTTAATATAAATGTTTAAAAAGAAAAAAAAATCAAATAAAATAAAAATTTAATATCAAAGCAAGAAATAGGTACCGACATTGTGAGTCATTTTTTTATTTTTTAGTCATAATTAAAAATAAAAGTAGGAAATATATTATTTCTCTCATAGAAAATAATGTAAGTTTTCTTTAAAATTATACAGTTAAAAAAAAAAATTCCAATTAAACTATAATTTGAATATGTAAACAAGAAACGGAAAAAAAATCAATTAAAAAAAATTAATATGAAAGCAAGAAATAGGTACAAAACATTCTGAGTCGCTTTTTTAATTTTTAGCCATAAATAAAAATAAAAATAGAAAATATATTGTTTCTCTCATAGAAAATAATTTAAGTTTTCTTTGAAATTATGCTGTAAAAAGAAAAAAATAATCTAGTTAAACTATAATTTGAATATGTAAAAAAATGGGTATTAAGTTTTCAAATTTTTAATCTTATTTAACATTAACAGTTGGAAAATATCTTTTATCATTCTAACTCCTGGTTTATAGCATACGCTTTTTATTTTTTAGAATTTTTTTTATTTTTTTAGAACGTAAACTTTTAAAAGAAAAAAATCAATTAAAATACAAATTTAAAATGATAGCAAAAAATAGCTACCAACATTTTGACTTCGCTTTTTTAATTTTTAGTCATAATTAAAAATAAAAGTAGAAAATATATTGTTTCCTTTATATAAAATAATGAAAGTTTTCTTTGAAATTAAACGGTAAAAAGAAAAAAATAAGCCAATTAAACTATAAATTGATTACGTAAACAAGAAATGAGTATCAAATTTTTAAATTTTTAATCTTATTTAATAGTAATAGTAGGAAAGTATTTTTTCTTATTCTAACTCCTATGTTATAGCATACACTTTTAATTTATTAGAGAAAAAAATTTAGAACATAAACTTTCAAAAAGAAAAAAAAATAATTTTAAAAAAAAATTAATATGAAAGCAAGAAATAGGTACCAATATTCTGAGTCACTTTTTCAATTTTTAGCTATAATTAAAAATAAAAGTAGGAAATATATTGTTTATCTCATAGAAAATAATGTAAGTTTTCTTTGAAATTATACAGTTAAAAGAAAAAAAAAATCTAGTTAAACTATGATTTGAAAATGTAAGCAAGAAATGGGTATCAAGTTTTAAATATTTAATCTTATTTAACATTAACAATAGGAAATTATTTTTTTTCATTCTAACTCCAGTGTTATAGCGTACACTTTTAATTTATTAGAAAAAAATAATTTTTTTAGATTGTAAACTTTTACAAAGAAAAAAATCAATTGAAATAAAAATTTAATATGAAAGGAGGAAATAGGTACCAACATTTTGAGTCGTTTTTTTTTAAATTTTAGCCATAATTAAAAAAAAGTTGGAAATATATTGTTTCTCTCATAGAAAATAATGTAAATTTTCTTTGAAATTATACAGTAAAAAGAAAAACTATCCAACTAAATTATAATTTGAATACGTAAGCAAGAAATGGGTATCAAGTTTTCAAATTTTTAATCTTATATAACGTTAACAGCACGAAAGTATTTTTTTTCATTCTAACTCATGTGTTATAGCATACACTTTTAATTTATTAGAAAAAAATAAATTTTATTGAATGAAAAATTTTAAAAAGAAAAAAATCAATTAAAATAAAAATTTAATATGAAAGCAAGAAATATATACTAACATTTTGAGTCGCTTTTTTAATTTTTAGCCATAATTAAAAATAAAAGTGGAAAATATATTATTTTTTCTCATAGAAAATAATGTAAGTTTTCATTGAAATTAAACAGTAAAAAAAAAAAAATCCAGTTAAACTATAATTTGAATACATTAGCAAGAAATGGGTATCAAATTTTTAAATTTTTGGTCTTATTTAACATTAGCAGTAAAAAAGTATTTTTTTTCATTCTAACTCGTTTGTTATAGCATACGCTTTTAATTTATAATAAAAAATTAATTAAATTAAAAATTTAATATGAAAGCAAGAAATAAGCACCAACATTCTGAGTCATTTTTTTAATTTTTAGCAATAATTAAAAATAAAAATAGAAAATATATTATTTCTCCCATAGAAAATAATGTATGTTTTTTTTGAAATTATACAGAAAAAAGAAAAAAACAAACCAGTTAAACTATAATTTGAATACATAAAGAAGAAATGGTTATTAAGTTTTTAAATTTTTAATCTTATTTAACATTAACAGTAGGAAAATATTTTTTCTCATTCTAACTTATATGTTATAGCATACACCTTTAATTTATTAATTTTTTTTAAGAATCTAAACTTTTAAAAAGAAAATAAATAAATTAAAAAAAAAATTAAAATGAAAGCAAGAAATAGATATCAATATTACGAGTCAATTTTTCATTTTTAACCATAAATAAAAATAAATGTAGGAAATATATTATTTCTCTCATAAAAAATAATGTAAGTTTTCTTTTGAAATTATATAGTAAAAAGAAAAAATAATCTAGTTAAATTATAATTTGAATACGTAATGGAGAAATGGGTATCAAGTTTTTAAATTCTTAATCTTATTTAACATTCACAGTAGGAAAGTATTTTTTCTCATTCTAACTCCTGTGTTATATCATATGCTTTTAATTACTTAGAAAAAAATAAAATTTTCAGAAAGTAAACTTTTAAAATGAAAAAAATTAATTAAAAATAAAAATTAAATAAAAAAGCCCGAAATAGGTACCAACATTATGAGTCGCTTTTTTAATTTTTAGCCATAATTAAAAATAAAAGTAGTAAATATATTATTTCTCTTCATGGAAATAATGTAAGTTTTCCATGAATTTCAGTAAAAAGAAAAAAAAATTCACTTAAACTATAATTTGAAAACATAATGGAGAAATGGGTATAAAGTTTTTAAATTTTTAATCTTATTTTACCTTAACAGTAGGAAAGTATTTTTCCTCATTCTAACTCCTGTGTTATAGAATATGCTTTTAATTTATTAGAAAAAAATAAATTTTTCAGAACATAAATTTTTGAAATGAAAAAAATCAATTAAAATAAATTTTTAATAAAAAAACTCGAAATAAGTACAAATATTTTGAGTCGCAAAAATAAAAGTAGGACATATATTATTTGTCTCAATGGAAATAATGTAAGTTTTCCTTGAATTTATTCAGTAAAAAGAAAAAAATAATCTAGTTAAACTATAATTTGAATACATAATGGAGAAATGGGTATCAAGTTTTTAAATTTTTAATCTTATTTAACTTTCACAGTAGGAAAATATTTTTCCTCATTCTAACTCCTCTGTTATATCATACATTTTTAATTACTTAGAAAAAAATAAAATTTTCAGAAAGTAGACTTTTAAAATAAAAAAAATCAATTAAAATAAAAATTTAATAAAAAAGCCCGAAATAGGTACCAACATTTTGAGTTGCTTTTTTAATTTTTAGCCATAATTAAAAATAAAAGTAGAAAAAATATATTATTTCGCTCCATAGAAATAATGTAAGTTTTTCATGAATTTAAACAGTAAAAAGAAAAAACAATCCACTTAAACTATAATTTGAAAACGCAATGGACAAATATGTATCAAGTATTTAAAATTTTAATCTTATTTAACCTTAAAAGTAGGAAAGTATTTTTGTTCATTCTAACTCCTGTGTTATAGCATACGCGTTTAATTAATTAGAAAATAATAAACTTTTCAGAACATAAACTTTTAAAATGAACAAAATCAATTAAAATAAAAATTTAATAAAAAAATCCGATATAGGTACCAACATATTGAGTCGTTTTTTCAATTTTTAGCCATAATTAAAAATAAAAGTAGGAAATATATTATTTGTTTCAATGAAAATAATGTAAGTTTTTCTTGAATTTATACAGTAAAAAGAAAAAACAATCAATTTAAACTACAATTTGAATATGTAATGGAGAAATGGGTATTAAGATTTTAAATTTTTAATCTTATTTAACTTTCACATTAGGAAAGTATTTTTTTTCATTCTAACTCCTGTGTTATACCATACGTTTTTAATTACTTAGAAAAAAATAAAATTTTCAGAAAGTAAACTTTTAAAATGAAAAAAATCAATTAAAATAAAAATTTAATAAAAAAACCCAAAATAGGTACCAACATTCTGAGTCGATTTTTCAATTTTTAGCCATAACTAAAAATAAAAGTAAGAAATATATTATTTCTCTCCATGGAAATAATGTAAGTTTTCCTTAAATTTAAACAGTAAAAATAAAAAACAATCCACTTAAGTTATTATTTGAAAACGTAATGGAAAAATCGGTATAAAGTTTTTAAATTTTTAGCCTTATTTAACCTTAACAGTAGAAATGTATTTTTCTCATTCTTACTCTTGTGTTATAACATACGAGTTTAATTAACTAAAAAAAAATAAAATTTTCAGAATGTAAACTTTTAAAATTAAAAGAATCAATTAAAATAAAAATTTAATAAAAAAACCAAAAATAAGTACCAACATTCTAAGTCGCTTTTTCAATTTTTAGCCATAATTAAAAATAAAAGTTGGAAGTATATTGTTTCTTTCATTGAAAATAATGTATGTTTTCTTTGGAATTATATAGTAAAAATAAAAAATAATTGAGTTAAACTATAATTTGAATACGTAATGGAGAAATAGGCATTAAGTTTTTAATTTTTTAATCTATTTATCCTTAAGAGTAGGAAAGTATTTTTCCTCATTCTAACCATTGTGTTATATGATACGCTTTTAGTTAATTAGAATTTTTTTTCTTCAGAAAGTAAACTTTTTAAATAAAAATAAAAATAATTAAAAATAAAAATTAATAAAAAAGCTCGAAATAGGTACCAACATTCTGAGTCATTTTTTGAATTTTTAGCCATAATTATAAATAAAAGTAGAAAATATATTATTTGTCTCAATGGAATAATGTAAGTTTCCTTGAAATTATACAGTAAAAAGGAAAAAAAAATCATTTAAACTATAATTTGAATACTCAAGTGAACAATTGGTATCAAGTTTATAAATTTTTAATCTTATTTAATCTTAACAGTAGAAAAATATTTTTTCTCATTCTAAATCCTGTGTTATATTAAATTTAATAAAAAAACCAAAAATAAGTACCAATATTCTGAGTCGCTTTTTCAATTTTTAGCCATAAGAAAAAATAAAAGTAGGAAATATATTATTTGTGTCAATGGAAATATTGTAAGTTTCCTTGAATTTATAAAGTAAAAAGAAAAAAATAATCTACTTAAACTATAATTTTAATACGTAATGGAGAAATGAGCATCAAGTTTTTAAATTTTTAATCTTATTTAACCTTAACAGTAGGAACGTATTTTTTGTTATTCTAGCTACTGTGTTATAGCATACACTTTTAATTAATTTAAAAAAAATAAAATTTTCAAAAAGTAAACTTTTAAAATGAAGAATATAAATTATTATAAAATTTTAATAAAAAAGCTCGAAATAAGTACCAACATTTTGAGTCGTTTTTTTTTAATTCTTAGCCATAATTAAAAATAAAAGTTGGAAATATATTATTTGTCTCAATGGAAATAATATAAGTTTTCCTTGAATTTATAAAGTAAAAAGAAAAAAATAATCTACTTAAACTATAATTTGAATACGTAATGGAGAAATGGGTATCAAGTTTTTGAATTTTAATCTTATTTAACATTAACAGTAGGAAAGTATTTTTGCTTTTCTAACTCATGTATTATAGCATATGATTTTAATTTATTAGAAAAAAATAAACATTTCAGAACATAATCTTTTTAAATGAAAAAAATCAATTAAAATAAAAATTTAATAAAATAACTAAAAAATAGGTACCAATATTCTAAGTCGCTTTTTTAATTTTTAGCCATAATTAAAAATAAAAGTTGGAAATATATTATTTGTCTCAATGGAAATAATATAAGTTTTCCTTGAATTTATAAAGTAAAAAGAAAAAAACAATCCACTTAAACTATAATTTTTGAACGTAATGGACAAATAGGTATCAAGTTTATAAATTTTTAATCTTATTTAACCTTAAAAGTAGGAAAGTATTTTTGCTCATTCTAACTCCTGTATTATAGCATACGCGTTTAATTAAATAGAAAATAATAAAATTTTCAGAACATAAACTTTTAAAATGAAAAAAATCAATTAAAATATAAATTTAATAAAAAAACCCGAAATAGGTACCAACATCTTGAGTCGCTTTTTCAATTTTTAGCCATAATTAAAAATAAAAGTAGAAAATATATTATTTGTCTCAATGGAAATAATGTAAGTTTTCCTTAATTTATATAGTAAAAAGAAAAAAACAATACACTTAAACTATAATTTGAATACATAATGGAGAAATGGGTATCAAGGTTTTAAATTTTTAATCTTATTTAACCTTCACAATAGGAAAGTATTTTTCCTAATTCTAACTCCTGTGTTATACCATACATTTTTAATTACTTAGAAAAAAATAAAATTTTCAGAAAGTAAACTTTTAAAATGAAAAAAATCAATTAAAATAAAAATTTAATAAAAAAACCCAAAATAGGTACCAACATTCTGAGTCTTTTTTTCAAGTTTTAGCCATAACTAAAATTAAAAGTAGGAAATATATTATTTGTCTCCATGGAAATAATGTAAGTTTTTCTTGAATTTAAACAGTAAAAATAAAAAATGATCCACTTAAACTATAATTTGAAAACGTAATGGAGAAATCGGTATAAAGTTTTTAAATTTTTAGGCTTATTTAACCTTCACAGTAGGAAAGTATTTTTTCTCATTCTAACTCCTGTGTTATACCATACGGTTTTAATTACTTAGAAAAAAATAAAATTTTCAGAAAGTAAACTTTTAAAATGAAAAAAATCAATTAAAATAAAAATTTAATAAAAAAACCCAAAATATGTACCAACATTCTGAGTCGATTTTTTAATTTTTAGCCATAATTAAAAATATATGTAGGAAATATATTATTTCTCTCCATGGAAATAATGTAAGTTTCCTTAAATTTATAAAGTAAAAAGAAAAAAACAATCTACTTAAACTATAATTTGAATACGTAATGGAGAAATGGTATCAAGTTTTTGAATTTTTAATCTTATTTAATCTTAAAATTAGGAAAGTATTTTTCCTCATTCTAACTCCTGTGTTATAGCATACGCGCTTAATTAATTAGAAAATAATAAACTTTTTAGAACATAAACTTTTAAAATAAAAAAAATCAATTAAAATAAAAAACCCGAAATAGGTACCAACATCTTGAGTCGCTTTTTCAATTTTTATCCATAATTACAAATAAAAATAGAAAATATATTATTTGTTTCAATGGAAATAATGTAAGTTTTCTTGAAATTACACAGTAAAAAGAAAAAAAAAATATTTAAACTATAATTTGAATACTCAAGTGAAAAATTGGTATCAAGTTATAAATTTTAATCTTATTTAATCTTAA
Source organism: Paulownia fortunei (assembly GCA_019321725.1). Classification (NCBI taxonomy): domain Eukaryota; kingdom Viridiplantae; phylum Streptophyta; class Magnoliopsida; order Lamiales; family Paulowniaceae; genus Paulownia; species Paulownia fortunei. The sequence continues at coordinate 63,275 of CM033118.1, read as the reverse complement.
CAGTTGAAAAATATTTTTTCTCATTCTAAATCCTGTGTTATATTAAATTTAATAAAAAAACCAAAAATAGGTACCAATATTCTGAGTCCCTTTTTCAATTTTTAGCCATAATTAAAAATAAAAGTAGGAAATATATTATTTCTCTTCATGGAAATAATGTAAGTTTTCCATGAATTTAAACAGTAAAAAGATAAAATAATCCACTTAAACTATAATCTGAAAACGTAATGGACAAATAGGTATCAAGTTTTTAAATTTTTAATCTTATTTAACCATAAAAGTAGAAAAATATTTTTCCTTATTCTAAATCTTGTGTTATAGCATACGCATTTAATTAATTAGAAAATAATAAACTTTTCAGAACATAAACTTTTAAAATGAAAAAAATCAAGTAAAATAAAAATTTAATAAAAAAATCCGAAATAGGTACCTACATCTTGAGTCGCTTTTTCAATTTTTAGCTATAATTAAAAATAAAAGTAGAAAATATATTATTTGTCTCATTGGAAATATTGTAAGTTTTCTTTGAATTTATACAGTAAAAAGAAAAAAAAATCCACTTAAACTATAATTTTAATACGTAATGGAGAAATGGGTATTAAGTTTTTAAATTTTTAATATTATTTAACCTTAACAGTAGGAACATATTTTTTTTTATTCTAACTCCTGTGTTATATCACACTTTTAATTAATTAGAAAAAAATAAAATTTTCAGAAAGTAAACTTTTAAAATGAAAAATATAAATTATTATAAAATTTTAATAAAAAAGCCCGAAATAGTTACCGATATTTTGATTAATTTTTTCAATTTTTAGCCATAATTAAAAATAAAAGTTGGAAATATATTATTTGTTCAATGAAAATAATGTAAGTTTTCCTTGAATTTATAAAGTAAAAAGAAAAAAACAATCTACTTAAACTATAATTTTAATACGTAATGGAGGAATGGGTATCAAGTTTTTGAATTTTTAATCTTATTTAACATTAACAGTAGAAAAATATTTTTCTTTTCTAACTCGTGTATTATAGCATATGATTTTAATTTATTAGAAAAAAATAAACTTTTCAGAACATAATCTTTTAAATTGAAAAATTTTAATTAAAAATAAAAATTTAATAAAAAGACCAAAAATAGGTACCAACGTTCTAAGTCGCTTTTTTAATTTTTAGCCATAATTAAAAATAAAAGTTGGAAATATATTATTTGTCTCAATGGAAATAATGTAAGTTTTTTTTTGAATTTATAAAGTAAAAAGAAAAAAACAATCCACTTAAACTATAATTTTAAAACGTAATGGACAAATAGGTATCAAGTTTTTAAATTTTTAATCGTATTTAACCTTGAAAGTAGAAAATTATTTTTCCTCATTTTAACTCCTGTGTTATAGCATACGCGTTTAATTAATTAGAAAATAACAAACTTTTCAGAACATAAACTTTTAAAATGAAAAAAATTAATTAAAATAAAAATTTAATAAAAAAGCCCAAAATTGGTACCAATATTGTGAGTCGATTTTTCAATTTTTAGCCATAATTAAAAATAAAAGTAGGAAATATATTATTTCTCTTCATGGAAATAATGTAAGTTTTCTTGAATTTAAATAGTAAAAATAAAAAAACAATCCACTTAAACTATAATTTGAAAACGTAATGGAGAAATCGGTATAAAGTTTTTAAATTTTAGCCTTATTTAACCTTAATAATAGAAAAGTATTTTTTCCTCATTCTTACTCTTGTGTTATATCATACGCATTAAATTAATTAGAAAAAAATAAAATTTTTAAAATGTAAACTTTTAAAATTAAAGAAATGAATTAAAATAAAAATTTAATAAGAAAGCCAAAAATAGGTACCAACATTCTGAGTCGCTTTTTTAATTTTTAGCCATAATTAAAAATAAAAGTTGGAAGTATATTGTTTCTTTCATTGAAAATAATGTACGTTTTCTTTGGAATTATACAGTAAAAAAAAAAACAATCGAATTAAACTATAATTTGAATACACAACGGAGAAATATGTATTAAGTTTTTAAATTTTTAATCTATTTATCCTTAAGAGTTGGAAAGTATTTTTTCCTCATTCTAACCTCTGTGTTATAGGATATGCTTTTAGTTAATTAGAAAAAAATAAAATTTTTAGAAAGTAAACTTTTTAAATAAAAATAAAAATAATTAAATAAAAGTTTAATAAAAAAGCTCAAAGTATGTACTAACATTCTGAGTCGCTTTTTTAATTTTTATCCATAATTATAAATAAAAGTAGAAAATATATTATTTATTTCAATGGAAATAATGTAAGTTTTCTTGAAATTATACAGTAAAAAGAAAAAAAATCCATTTAAACTATAATTTGAATATTCAAGTGAACAATTGGTATTAAGTTTATAAATTTTTAATCTTATTTAATCTTAACAGTAGAAAAATATTTTTCCTCATTCTAAATCCTATGTTATATTATATTTAATAAAAAAACTAAAAATAGGTATCAATATTCTGAGTCGCTTTTTCAATTTTTAGCCATAATTAAAAATAAAAGTAGGAAATATATTATTTCTGTCAATGGAAATATTGTAAGTTTTCCTTGAATTTATAAAGTAAAAAGAAAAAAATAATCTACTTAAACTATAATTTTAATACGTAATGGAGAAATGAGCATCAAGTTTTTAAATTTTTAATCTTATTTAACCTTAACAGTAGGAACGTATTTTTTGTTATTCTAGCTACTGTGTTATAGCATACACTTTTAATTAATTTAAAAAAAAATAAAATTTTCAAAAAGTAAACTTTTAAAATGAAGAATATAAATTATTATAAAATTTTAATAAAAAAACTCGAAATAAGTACCAACATTTTGAGTCGTTTTTTTTTAATTCTTAGCCATAATTAAAAATAAAAGTTGGAAATATATTATTTGTCTCAATGGAAATAATATAAGTTTTCCTTGAATTTATAAAGTAAAAAGAAAAAATAATCTACTTAAACTATAATTTGAATACGTAATGGAGAAATGGGTATCAAGTTTTTGAATTTTTAATCTTATTTAACATTAACAGTAGGAAAGTATTTTTGCTTTTCTAACTCATGTATATAGCATATGATTTTAATTTATTAGAAAAAAATAAACATTTCAGAACATAATCTTTTAAATGAAAAAAATCAATTAAAATAAAAATTTAATAAAATAACTAAAAAATAGGTACCAATATTCTAAGTCGCTTTTTTAATTTTTAGCCATAATTAAAAATAAAAGTGGAAATATATTATTTGTCTCAATGGAAATAATATAAGTTTTCCTTGAATTTATAAAGTAAAAAGAAAAAAACAATCCACTTAAACTATAATTTTTGAACGTAATGGACAAATAGGTATCAAGTTTATAAATTTTTAATCTTATTTAACCTTAAAAGTAGGAAAGTATTTTTGCTCATTCTAACTCCTGTATTATAGCATACGCGTTTAATTTAATAGAAAATAATAAAATTTTCAGAACATAAACTTTTAAAATGAAAAAAATCAATTAAAATATAAATTTAATAAAAAAACCCGAAATAGGTACCAACATCTTGAGTCGCTTTTTCAATTTTTAGCCATAATTAAAAATAAAAGTAGAAAATATATTATTTGTCTCAATGGAAATAATGTAAGTTTTCCTTAATTTATATAGTAAAAAGAAAAAAACAATACACTTAAACTATAATTTGAATACATAATGAGAAATGGGTATCAAGGTTTTAAATTTTTAATCTTATTTAACCTTCACAATAGGAAAGTATTTTTCCTAATTCTAACTCCTGTGTTATACCATACATTTTTAATTACTTAGAAAAAAATAAAATTTTCAGAAAGTAAACTTTTAAAATGAAAAAAATCAATAAAATAAAAATTTAATAAAAAACCCAAAATAGGTACCAACATTCTGAGTCTTTTTTTCAAGTTTTAGCCATAACTAAAATTAAAAGTAGGAAATATATTATTTGTCTCCATGAAATAATGTAAGTTTTTCTTGAATTTAAACAGTAAAAATAAAAAATGATCCACTTAAACTATAATTTGAAAACGTAATGGAGAAATCGGTATAAAGTTTTTAAATTTTTAGGCTTATTTAACCTTCACAGTAGGAAAGTATTTTTTCTCATTCTAACTCCTGTGTTATACCATACAGTTTTAATTACTTAGAAAAAAATAAAATTTTCAGAAAGTAAACTTTTAAAATGAAAAAAATCAATTAAAATAAAAATTTAATAAAAAACCCAAAATATGTACCAACATTCTGAGTCGATTTTTAATTTTTAGCCATAATTAAAAATAATGTAGGAAATATATTATTTCTCTCCATGGAAATAATGTAAGTTTCCTTAAATTTATAAAGTAAAAAGAAAAAAACAATCTACTTAAACTATAATTTGAATACGTAATGGAGAAATGGTATCAAGTTTTTGAATTTTAATCTTATTTAATCTTAAAATTAGGAAAGTATTTTTCCTCATTCTAACTCCTGTGTTATAGCATACGCGCTTAATTTATTAGAAAATAATAAACTTTTTAGAACATAAACTTTTAAAATAAAAAAAATCAATTAAAATAAAAAACCCGAAATAGGTACCAACATCTTGAGTCGCTTTTTCAATTTTTATCCATAATTAAAATAAAAATAGAAAAATATATATTTGTTTCAATGGAAATAATGTAAGTTTTCTTGAAATTACACAGTAAAAAGAAAAAAAAAATATTTAAACTATAATTTGAATACTCAAGTGAAAAATTGTATCAAGTTTATAAATTTTTAATCTTATTTAATCTTAACAGTTGAAAAATATTTTTTCTTCATTCTAAATCCTGTGTTATATTAAATTTAATAAAAAAACCAAAAATAGGTACCAAATTCTGAGTCCCTTTTTCAATTTTTAGCCATAATTAAAAATAAAAGTAGGAATATATTATTTCTCTTCATGGAAATAATGTAAGTTTTCCATGAATTTAAACAGTAAAAAGATAAAATAATCACTTAAACTATAATCTGAAAACGTAATGGACAAATAGGTATCAAGTTTTTAAATTTTTAATCTTATTTAACCATAAAAGTAGAAAAATATTTTTCCTTATTCTAAATCTTGTGTTATAGCATACGCATTTAATTATTAGAAAATAATAAACTTTCAGAACATAAACTTTTAAAATGAAAAAAATCAAGTAAAATAAAATTTAATAAAAAAATCCGAAATAGGTACCTACATCTTGAGTCGCTTTTTCAATTTTTAGCTATAATTAAAAATAAAAGTAGAAAATATATTTTTGTCTCATTGGAAATATTGTAAGTTTTCTTTGAAATTATACAGTAAAAAGAAAAAAAAATCCACTTAAACTATAATTTTAATACGTAATGGAGAAATGGGTATTAAGTTTTTAAATTTTAATATTATTTAACCTTAACAGTAGGAAGTATTTTTTTTTATTCTAACTCCTGTGTTATATCACACTTTTAATTATTAGAAAAAAATAAAATTCAGAAAGTAAACTTTTAAAATGAAAAATATAAATTATTATAAATTTAATAAAAAAGCCCGAAATAGTTACCGATATTTTGATTAATTTTTTCAATTTTTAGCCATAATTAAAAATAAAAGTTGGAAATATATATTTGTTTCAATGAAAATAATGTAAGTTTTCCTTGAATTTATAAAGTAAAAAGAAAAAAACAATCTACTTAAACTATAATTTTAATACGTAATGAGGAATGGGTATAAGTTTTGAATTTTTAATCTTATTTAACATTAACAGTAGAAAAATATTTTTTCTTTCTAACTCGTGTGTTATAGCATATGATTTTAATTTATTAGAAAAAAATAAAATTTTCAGAACATAATCTTTTAAATTGAAAAATTTTAATTAAAATAAAAATTTAATAAAAGACCCAAAATAGGTACCAACGTTCTAAGTCGCTTTTTTAATTTTTAGCCATAATTAAAAATAAAAGTTGGAAATATATTATTTGTCTCAATGAAAATAATGTAAGTTTTTTTTGAATTTATAAAGTAAAAAGAAAAAAACAATCCACTTAAACTATAATTTTAAAACGTAATGGACAAATAGGTATCAAGTTTTTTAAATTTTTAATCGTATTTAACCTTGAAAGTAGAAAATTATTTTTCCTCATTTTAACTCCTGTGTTATAGCATACGCGTTTAATTAATTAGAAAATAACAAACTTTTCAGAACATAAACTTTTAAAATGAAAAAAATTAAAATAAAAATTTAATAAAAAAGCCCAAAATTGGTACCAATATTGTGAGTCGATTTTTCAATTTTTAGCCATAATTAAAAATAAAAGTAGGAAATATAGTATTTCTCTCCATTGAAATAATGTAAGTTTTTCTTGAATTTAAATAGTAAAAATAAAAAACAATCCACTTAAACTATAATTTGAAAACGTAATGGAGAAATCGGTATAAAGTTTTTAAATTTTAGCCTTATTTAACCTTAATAATAGAAAAGTATTTTTCCTCATTCTTACTCTTGTGTTATATCATACGCATTAAATTAATTAGAAAAAAATAAAATTTTTAAAATGTAAACTTTTAAAATTAAAGAAATGAATTAAAATAAAAATTTAATAAGAAAGCCAAAAATAGGTACCAACATTCTGAGTCGCTTTTTTAATTTTTAGCCATAATTAAAAATAAAAGTTGGAAGTATATTGTTTCTTTCATTGAAATAATGTACGTTTTCTTTGGAATTATACAGTAAAAATAAAAAACAATCGAATTAAACTATAATTTGAATACACAACGGAGAAATATGTATTAAGTTTTTAAATTTTTAATCTATTTATCCTTAAGAGTTGGAAAGTATTTTTTCCTCATTCTAACCTCTGTGTTATAGGATATGCTTTTAGTTAATTAGAAAAAAATAAAATTTTTAGAAAGTAAACTTTTTAAATAAAAATAAAAATAATTAAATAAAAGTTTAATAAAAAAGCTCAAAGTATGTACTAACATTCTGAGTCGCTTTTTTAATTTTTATCCATAATTATAAATAAAAGTAGAAAATATATTTTTATTTCAATGGAAATAATGTAAGTTTTTCTTGAAATTATACAGTAAAAAGAAAAAATCCATTTAAACTATAATTTGAATATTCAAGTGAACAATTGGTATTAAGTTTATAAATTTTTTAATCTTATTTAATCTTAACAGTAGAAAAATATTTTTCCTCATTCTAAATCCTATGTTATATTATATTTAATAAAAAAACTAAAAATAGGTATCAATATTCTGAGTCGCTTTTTCAATTTTAGCCATAATTAAAAATAAAAGTAGGAAATATATTATTTCTCTTCATGGAAATAATGTAAGTTTTCATGAATTTAAACAGTAAAAAGAAAAAAACAATCCACTTAAATTATAATTTGAAAATGTAATGGACAAATATGTATCAAGTTTTTAAATTTTTAATCTTATTTAACCTTAATAGTAGGAAAGTATTTTTCCTTATTCTAACTTCTGTGTTATAGCATACGTGTTTAATTAATTAGAAAATAATAAACTTTTCAGAACATAAACTTTTAAAATGAAAAATATAAATTATTATAAAATTTTAACAAAAAAGCCCGGAATAGGTACCGATATTTTGAGTCATTTTTTCAATTTTAGCCATAATTAAAAATAAAAGTTGGAAATATATTATTTGTCTCAATGGAAATAATGTAAGTTTTCCTTAAATTTATAAAGTAAAAAGAAAAAAACAATCTACTTAAACTCTAATTTTAATACGTAATGGAGAAATGGGTATCAAGTTTTTTGAATTTTTAATCTTATTTAATATTAACAGTAGGAAATTATTTTTCTTTTCTAACTGCTGTATTATAGCATATGATTTTAATTTATTAGAAAAAAAATAAACTTTTCAGAACATTATCTTTTAAAATGAAAAAAATCAATTAAAATAAAAATTTAATAAAAAAATCAAAAATAGGTACTAACATTCTAAGTCGCTTTTTCAATTTTTAGCCATAATTAAAAATAAAAGTTGGAAATATATTATTTGTCTCAATGGAAATAATGTAAGTTTTTCTTGAATTTATAAAGTAAAAAGGAAAAAGCAATCCACTTAAACTATAATTTTAAATTGTAATGGACAAATAGGTATCAAGTTTTTAAAATTTTAATCTTATTTAACCTTAAAAGTAGGAAAGTATTTTTTCTCATTGTAACTTCTGTGTTATAGCATACGCGTTTAATTAATTAGAAAATAATAAACTTTTCAGAACGTAAACTTTTAAAATGAAAAAAAATTATTAAAATAAAAATTTATTAAAAAAGTTCGGAATAAGTACCAACATTCTGAGTCGCTTTTTTAATTTTTAGCCATAATTAAAAATAAAAGTTGGAAGTATATTGTTTCTTTCTTAGAAAATAATGTAGGTTTTCCTTGAATTTATACAGTAAAAGAAAAAAAAAACAATCCACTGAAACTATAATTTTAATACGTAATGGAGAAATGGTATCAAGTTTTTAAATTTTTAATTTTATTTAACCTGAACTTTAGGAAAGTACTTTTCCTCTTTCTAACTCATGTAATATAGCATACACGTTTAATTAATTAGAAAATAATAAAATTTTTAGAACATAAACTTTTAAAATGAAAAAAGTTAATTAAAAAAAAATTTAATAAAAAAGACCGAAATAGGTACTAACATCGCGAGTCGGTTTTTCAATTTTAGCCATAATTAAAAATAAAAATATGAAATATATTATTTCCCTCAATGGAAATAATGTAAGTTTTCCTTTAATTTATACAATAAAAAGAAAAAATAATCGAGTTAAACTATAATGTGAATACATAATGAAGAAATGGGTATAAAATTTTTAAATTTTTAATCTTATTTATACTTAGCAGTAGGAAAGTATTTTTTCCTCATTCTAACCTCTGTTTTATAGCATAAGCTTTTAATTTATTGAAAAAAATAAATATTTTAGTATGTAAACTTTTAAAATTAAAAAAATCTATAAAATTAAAAATTTAATAAAAAAGCCCGAAATAAGTACCAATATTCTGAGTCGCTTTTTTAATTTTTAGCCATAATTAAAAATAAAAGTTGGAGTATATTGTTTTTTCATTGAAAATATTGCATGTTTTCCTTGAATTTATACCGTAAAAAGAAAAAACAATCCACTTAAATTATATTTGAATACGTAATGGAGAAATGGGTATAAAATTTTTGAATTTTTAATCTTATTTAACTTTAACAGTAGAAAAGTATTTTTCATCATTCTAACTCCTGTTTTATAGCATTGAAAATAATGTATGTTTTTTTTTAAAATTATACAGTAAAAAGAAAAAATATTCAAGTTAAACTATAATTTGAATACATTAGAGAGAAAAGGTTATTAAGTTTTTATATTATTTAACCTTAACAATAGAAAGTATTTTTTCTAACTTTAACTCCTGTGTTATATCATATACTTTTTGTTTATTAGAAAAAAATAAATTTTTTAAAGCGTAAACTTTAAAAAAAAAAAAATCATTAAAATAAAAATTAAGTAAAAAAGCCCGAAATAGGTACCAACATTCGGAGTCACTTTTTTTAATTTTTAGCGTAATTAAAATTAAAAGTAGAAAATATATTGTTTCTGTTATTGAAAATAATCTAAGTTTTCTTTGAAATTATACCGTAAAAAGAACAAACAATCCAGTTAAACTGTAATTTAAATACGTAAGAGAGAATAGGTATTAAGTTTTTAAATTTTTAATCTTATTTAACTTTAACAGTAGAAAAGTATTTTTTCTAATTCTAACTCCTGTGTTATAACATACGCTTTTATTTATTAGAAAAAAATAAATTTTTTAACACGTAAACTATAAAAAAGAAAAAAATCAATTAAAATAAAAATTTAATAAAAGGCCGAATTAGGTACCAATATTCGGACTCGCTTTTTCAATTTTTACACGTAATTAAAAAAAAATAGGAAATATATTGTTTCTGTCATTGAAAATAATCTAAGTTTTCCTTGAAATTATTAAGTAAAAAGAAAAAATAATCCACTTAAACTATAGTTTGAATACGTAAGAGAAACGGGTATTAATTTTTAAATTTTTAATATTATTTTACTTTAATAGTAGAAAAATATTTTTTCTAATTCTAACTTCTATGTTATAGCATACACTTTTTATTTATTAGAAAAAAATAATTTTTTTAAAGTGTAAACTTTAAAACAGAAAAAAATTAATTAAAATAAAAATTTAATAAAAAAGGCCGAAATTGGTCACAACATTCGGAGTCGGTTTTTCAAATTTTAGCCATAATTAAAAATAAAAGTAGAAAATATATTGTTTCTCTCATTGAAAATAATCTAATTTTTTCCTTGAAATTATACAGTAAAAAGAAAAAATAATCTAATTAAATTATAATTTGAATACGTAAGAGAGAAACGGGTATCAAATTTTTAATTTTTTACTTTTATTTAACCTTAATAGTAGGAAAGTAATTTTTCTATTTGTAGCTCCTGTGTTATAACATACGCTTTTAATTTATTAGAAAAAAATAATTTTGTTTAAACGTAAACTTTGAAAAAGAAAAAAATCAATTAAAATAAGAAATTAGTAAAAATGCCGAAATAGGTAACAACATTGAGAGTCACTTCTTAAATTTTTAGGCATAATTAAAATTAAAAGAAGGAAATATGTTGTTTATGTCATTGAATATAATGTAAGTTTTCCATAAAATGATATATTAAAAAAAAACATAATCCAGTTAAACTATAATTTAAATACGTAAGAGAGAAATGTGTATCAAGTTTTTAAATATTTAATATTATTTACCTTAACCGTAGGAAAGTAGTTTTTCTAATTGTAACTCCTGTGTTATAGCATACACTTTTAATTTATTAGAAAAAAATAATTTTTTTAAAACGTAAACTTTAAAAAGAAAAAAATCAGTAAAAATAAAAATTTAATAAAAAAGTTCGAAATAGGTACCAACATTCGAAGTCGCTTTTTCAATTTTTAGAAATAATTAAAAATAAAATTAGGAAATATAATGTTTTTGTCATTGAAAGCAATGTAATTTTTTCCTTGAAATTATACAGTCAAAAGAAAAAAAAATCTAGTTAAAATATAATTTGAATACGTAAGAGAGAAACGAATATCAAATTTTTTAAATTTTTAATATTATTTAACCTTGACCGTGGGAAAATATTTTTTCTCATTCTAACTCTAGTGTTATAGCGTACGCTTTTAATTTATCAGAAAAAAAAAAATTTTAAAGCATAAACTTTATAAAGAAAAAAATTAATTAAAAATAAAAATTTAGTAAAAAAGGCCGAAATAGTTAACAACATTCGTAGTCACTTTTTCGATTTTTGGCATAATTAAAATTAAAAGTAGGAAATATATATGTTTATTTCAATGAAAATAATGTAAGTTTTCCTTGAAATTATACAGTAAAAAGAAAAAATAATCCAGTTAAACTATAATTTGAATACGTAAGAGAGAAACGGGCATCAAGTTTTTAAATTTTTAATATTATTTAACATTAACCGTAGGAATGTAGTTTTTCTAATTCTAACTTCTGTTTTATAGCATACGCTTTAAATTTTTTAGAAAAATAAATTTTTTAAAACGTAAAATCTAAAAAAGAACAAAATCATTTAAAATATAAATTTATTACGAAAGCCCGAAATAGATACCAACATTCAGAGTCACTTTTTCAATTTTTAGGCATAATTTAAAATAAAATTGGGAAATATATTGTTTTCTCATAGAAAATAATCTAATTTTTCCTTGAAATTATACCAAAAAAAGAAAAAAACAATTCAGTTAAACTATAATTTGAAATCGTAAAAGAGAAACGGGTATCATAGTCTTAAATTTTTAATATTATTTAACCTTAACCGTAGAAAAGTATTTTTTCTCATTCTAACTCATGTGTTATATCGTACGCTTCTAATTTATTAGAAAAAAATAAAATTTTTAAAACATAAACTTTATAAAAGAACAAAATCAATTAAAATAAAAATTTATTACAAAAGCCCGAAATAGGTACCAACATTCGGAGTCGCTTTTTCATTTTTTAGCCATAATTAAAAATAAAATTAGAAAATATCTTGTTTCTCTCATTGAAAATAATCTAATTTTTCCTTGAAATTATACAGTAAAAAGAAAAAATAATCTACTTAAACTATAATTTGAATACGTAAGAGAGAAACGGGTATCAAATTTTTAAATTTTTAATATTATTTAACCTTAACCGTGAGAAAATATTTTTTCTCATTCTAACTCCTGTGTTATAGCGTACGCTTTTAATTTATTAGAATTTTTTTTTCAAAGCATAAACTTTAAATAGAAAAAAATAAATTAAAATAAAAATATTGTAAAAAAGGCCAAAATAGGTACCAACATTCAGAGTCGCTTTATCAATTTAGGCATTATTAAAATTAAAAGTAGGAAATATATTATTTCTCTTATTGAAAATAATGTTAGATTTCTTTGAAATTATACAGTAAAAAGAAAACACAATACAGTTAAAATATAATTTGAATACGTAACAGAGAAACGGATATCAAGTTTTTGAATTTTTAATATTATTTAACCTTAACCGTAGGAAAGTATTTTTTCCATTATAACTCATGTCTTATAGTATACGCTTTTTAATTTATTAGAAAAAATTAAAAATTTTAAAACGTAAACTTTAAAAAAGAAAAAAATCAATTAAAGTAAAAAATTAATAAAAAAATCCGAAATAGGTACCAACATTCGGAGTTGCTTTTTTAATTTTTAGGCATAATTAAAATTAAAAGTAGAAAATATATTGTTTCTCTTATTGAAAATAATATAAGTTTTCTTTGAAATTATACAGTAGAAAGAAAAACACTCTAGTTAACTATAATTTGAATTTGTAAGAGAGAAATGGGTATCAAGTTTTTGAACTTTTAATATTATTTAACTTTAACCATGAGAAAGTATTTTTTCTCATTCTAATTCCTATGTTATAGCGTACGCTTTTAATTTATTAGAATTTTTTTTTCAAAGTATAAACTTTAAATAGAAAAAAATAAATTAAAATAAAAATATAGTAAAAAAGGACGAAATAGGTACCAATATTCAAAGTCGCTTTTTCAATTTAGGCATAATTATAATTAAAAGTAGGAAATATATTGTTTCTCTTATTGAAAATAATGTAAGTTTTCTTTAAAATTATACAGTAAAAGAAACACAATACAGTTAAACTATAATTTGAATACGTAAGAGAGAAACGGATATCAAGTTTTTGAATTTTTAATATTATTTAACCTTAACCATAGGAAAGTATTTTTTTTCTCATTATAACTCTTATTTATAGTATACGCTTTTAATTTATTAGAAAAAATTAATTTTTTTAAAATGTAAACTTTAGAAAAGAAAAAAATCAATTAAAATAAAATTTTAATAAAAATGCCCGAATACGTACAACATTCGGAGCTGCTTTTTCAATTTTTAGGCATAATTAAAATTAAAAGTAGGAAATATATTGTTTCACTTATTGAAAATAATATAAGTTTTCTTTGAATTATATAGTAGAAAGAAAAACACTCTAATTAACTAATTTTGAATTCGTAAGAGAGAAATGGGTATCAAGCTTTTGAATTTTATATTATTTAACCTTAACCGTGGGAAAGTATTTTTTCTCATTCTAATTCTTGTGTTATAGCGTACGCTTTTAATTTATTATTATTTTTTTTTCAAAATAAAGTTTAAAAAGAAAAATAAAGTAAAATAAAAATTTAGTTAAAAAGGCCGAAATAGATACCAACATTCGAAGTCGCTTTTTTATTTTTTAGCCGTAATTAAAAATAAAATTAGAATATATTGTTTTTATCATTGAAAATAATGTAAGTTTTCCTTGAAATTATACAGTAAAAAGAAAAAACAATGCAGTTAAACTATAATTTGAATACGTAAGAGAGAAACGGGTATCAAGGTTTTAAATTTTTAATATTATTTAATTAACTGTAGAAAAGTATTTTTTTGTCTCATTCTGACTCGAGTGTTATAGCGTACACTTTTAATTTATTAGAAAAAATAAAATTTTCAAATTAAACATTAAAATAAAAATTTAGTAAAAAAGTACGAAATAGGTACCAACATTCAGAGTCGCTTTTTTATTTTTTAGGCATAATTGAAATTAAAAGTAGGAAATATATTGTTTCTTTTATTGAAAATAATGTAAGTTTTTCTTGAAATTATACAGTAAAAAGAAAAAAAATTATCCAGTTAAACTATAATTTGAATACGTAAGAGAGAAACGGATATCAAATTTTAAAATTTTTAATATTATTTAACTTTAACCGTGGGAAAATATTTTTTCTCATTCTAACTCTTTTGTTGTAGTGTAAGCTTTTAATTTAATTAGAATTTTTTTTTCAAAAATAAACTTTAAAAAGAAAAAAATAAATTAAAATAAAAATTTAGTAAAAAAGCTCGAAATATATACCAACATTCGAAGTCGCTTTTTTAATTTTTAGCCATAATTAAAAATAAAAGTAGAAAATATATTGTTTTTATCGTTGAAAATAATGTAAGTTTTCTTTGAAATTATATCGTAAAAAGAAAAATAATGCAGTTAAACTATAATTTGAATACGTAAGAGAGAAACAGATATCAAGTTATTAAATTTTTAATATTTTTTAACCTTAACTGTAGTAAAGTATTCTTTTTCTCATTCTGACTCAAGTGTTATAGCGTACGCTTTTAATTTATTAGAAAAAAATAAATTTTTCAAAACATAAACATTAAAATAAAAATTTAGTAAAAAAGGCCAAAATAGGTACCAACATTCGGAATCCTTATTTAGGCATAATTAAATTTAAAATTAGGAAATATATTATTTTTCTTTGAAAATAATACAAGTTTTCTTTGAAATTACACAGTTCAAAGAAAAAATAATCCATTTAAACTATAATTTGAATACATAAGAGAAACGTGTATCAACTTTTTTGAATTTTTAATATTATTTAACCTTAACCGTAAGAAATTATTTTTTCTATTCTAACACTTGTGTTATAGTATACGCTTTTAATTTATTAGAAAAAAATAAAATTTTAAAACGTAAACTTTAAAAAGAAAAAATCAATTAAAATAAAAATTTAGTAAAAAAAGCCGAAATAGTTGACAACATCCGTAGCCGTTTTTTCAATTTTTGGGCATAATTAAAATTAAAATTAGAAAATATATATGTTTATCTCATTGAAAATAATATAAGTTTTTGCTTGAAATTATACAGTAAAAAGAAAAAACAATCCACTTAAACTATAATTTGAATACGTAAGAGAGAAACGGGTATCGAATTTTAAATTTTTAATATTATTTAATCTCAACCGTGGGAAAGTATTTTTTCTTATTCTAACTTTTTGTGTTATATTGTACGTTTTTAATTTATTATAATTTTTTTTTCAAAACATAAACTTTAAAAAGAAAAAAATAAATTAAAATAAAAATTTAGTAAAAAAGGTCGAAATAGATACCAACATTCGAAGTCATTTTTTCAATTTTTAGTCATAATTAAAAATAAAAGTAAAAAATATATTGTTTCTATCGTTGAAAATAATGTTAGTTTTTCTTGAAATTATACCATAAAAAGAAAAAATAATGCTGTTAAACTATAATTTGATTACGTAAGAGAGAAACGGGTATCAAGTTTTTAAATTTTTAATATTATTTAACCTTAACTGTAGAAAAGTATTTTTTTTCTCATTCTGACTCGAGTGTTATAGCGTACGCTTTTAATTTATTAGAAAAAAAAAATAATTTTTTAAAACATAAACATTAAAATAAAAATTTAGTAAAAAAGGCCGAAATAGGTACCAACATTCGGAGTCATTTTTTTCATTTTTTAGGCATAATTAAAATTAAAATTAGGAAATATATTATTATTCTCATTGAAATTAATGCAAGTTTTCTTTGAAATTACACAGTTCAAAGAAAAAATAATTCATTTAAACTATAATTTGAATACGTAAGAGTGAAACGTATATCAACTTTTTTGAATTTTTAATATTATTTAACTTAATCGTAGGAAATTATTTTTTCCTATTCTAACACTTGTGTTATAGTATACGCTTTTAATTTTCTAGAAAAAATAAATTTTTTAAAACGTAAACTTTAAAAATGAAAAAAATCAATTAAAATAAAAATTTAATAAAAAAGGACGAAATAGGTACCAATATTCGGAGTCGCTTGTTCAAATTTTAGCCATAATTAAAAATAAAAGTAGGAAATATATTGTTTTCTCATTGAAAATAAAGTAAGTTTTCCTGGAACTATACAGTAAAACGAAAAAATAATTCAGTTAAACTGTAATCTGAATACGTAAAAGAGAAATGAGTATCAGGTTTTAAATTTTTAATATTATTTAACCTTAACAGTAGGAAATTATTTTTTTCTAATTCTAATTCCTATGTTATAACATGCGCTTTAATTTATTAGACAAAAATAATTTTTTAAAATGTAAAGTTTAAAAAAGAAAAAAATTAATTCAAATAAAATTTTAATAAAAAAACCCGAAATAGGTACCATATTGAGAGTCGCTTTTTCAATTTTTAGTGATAATTGAAAATAAAAGTAGGAAATATATTGTTTCTCTTGTTGAAAATAATCTATTTTTTTCATGAAATTATACAGTAAAAAGAAAAAACAATCCAATCAAAATATAATTTGAATACGTAAGAGAAAAACGGGTATCAAGTTTTTAAATTTTTAATATTATTTAACATTAAACGTAGGAAAGTAGTTTTTCTAATTCTAACTCCTATTTTATAGCATATGCATTTAATTTATTTGAAAAAAATAAATTTTTTAAAATGTAAACTTTAAAAAAGAACAAAATCAATTAAAATATAAATTTATTATGAAAGTCCGAAATAGGTACTAACATTCGGAGTCACTTTTTCAATTTTTAAACATAATTAAAAATAAAGTTAGGAAATATATTGTTTTCTCTCATTGAAAATAATCTAATTTTTCCTTGAAATTGTATAGTAAAAAGAAAAAACAATCTAGTTAAACTATAATTTGAATACGTAAAAGAGAAACGGATATCAAATTTTTAATTTTTAATATTATTTCTCATTCTAACTTTTGTGTTATAGAGTACGCTTTTAATTTATTAGAATTTTTTTTTCAAAACATAAACTTTAAAAAGAAAAAATAAATTAAAATAAAAATTTAGTAAAAAAGGCCAATATAGGTACCAATATTCATAGTCGTTTTTTCAATTTTTAGGCATAATTAAAATTAAAAGTAGAAAATATATTGTTTCTTTTATTGAAAATAATGTAAGTTTTCCTTGAAATTATGCAGTAAAAAGAAAAAACAATTCAGTTAAACTGTAATCTGAATACGTAAAAGAGAAACGGGTATCAAATTTTTAAAATTTTAATATTATTTAACCTGAATCGAGGGAAAGTATTTTTTCTCATTCTAACTCTTGTGTTATAGCGTACGCTTTTAATTTATCAGAATTTTTTTTCAAAACATAAATTTAGAAAAGGAAAAAATAAATTAAAATAAAAATTTAGTAAAAAAGGTCGAAATAGATACTAACATTCGAAGTCGTTTTTTCAATTTTTAGCCATAATAAAAAATAAAAGTAGAAAATATATTGTTTCTATCATTGAAAATAATGTAAGTTTTCTTGAAATTATAAAGTAAAAAAAAAAAATAATTTACTTCAACTATAAGTTGAATACGTAAGAGAGAAACGGGTATCAAGTTTTTAAATTTTTAATATTATTTAACCTTAACAGTAAAAATATTTTTTTCTAATTCGAACTCTTGTATTATAACATACGCTTTTAATTTATAAGAAAAAAATAAAATTTTTAAAATGTAAACTTTAAAAAGAAAAAAATCAATTAAAATAAAATATTAATAAAAAAACACAAAATAGATATCAACATTGGAGTCGCTTTTTCAATTTTTAGGCATAATTAAAAATAAAACTAGGAATATATTGTTCTCTCATTGAAAATAATCTAATTTTTTCTTGAAATTATACAGTAAAAAGAAAAAATAATTTAGTTAAACTATAATTTGAATACGTAAGAGAGAAACGGGTATCAACTTTTTAAAATTCTAATATTATTTAACCTTAACCGTGGGAAATTATTTTTTCTCATTCGAACTCATGTGTTATAGTGTACGCTTTTAATTTATTAGAAAAAAATAAATTTTGTAAAACGTAAACTTTAAAAAAGAACAAAATCAATTAAAATAAATTTTTATTACGAAGCCCGAAATAGGTACAAATATTCGGAGTCAGTTTTTCAATTTTTAGGCAAAATTAAAATTAAAAGTAGGAAATATATTATTTCTCTCATTGAAAATAGTGCAAGTTTTCTTTAAAATTATGCAGTAAAAAAAAAATAATCCAGTTAAACTATAATTGAATATGTAAGAGAGAAACGGGTATCAAATTTTTGAATTTTTATTATTATTTAACTTTGACTGTAGGAAAGTATTTTTTCTCATTCTAACTACTGTTTTATAGTATACGCTTTTAATTTCTTAGAAAAAAATAAAATTTTAGAACGTAAACTTTAAAAAAAAAATTAATTAAAAATAAAAATTTAATAATAAAGCTAGAAATAGGTACTAATATTCGTAATTGCTTTTTCAAAATTTAGCCGCAATTAAAAATAAAAGTAGAAAATATATTATTTCTCTCATTGAAAATAATGTAATTTTTCCTTAAAACTATACAGTAAAAGTAAAAAATAATCCAGTTAAACTATAATTTGAATACGTAAGATAGAAATGGGTTTCAAATTTTCAAATTTTTAATATTTAACCTTAACAGTAAGAGAGTATTTTTTTCGAATTCTAACTCCTGTGTTATGGTATACGCTTTAAATTTATCAGAAAAAAATATTTTTTTTTAAAACGAAAACTTTAAAAAAAGTCAATTAAAATAAAAATTTAATAAAAATGCCCGAAATAGGTACCAACATTCGTAGTCGCTTTTTCAATTTTTAGGCATAATTAAAATTAAAAGTAGGAAATATATTATTTCTCTCATTGAAAAAAATGTAAGTTTTCCTTTAAATTATACAGTAAAAATAAAAAATAATCTAGTTAAACTATAATTACGTAATAGAGAAACGAGCATCAAGTTTTAAAATTTTTAATATTATTTAACCTTAATAGTAGGAAAGTAGTTTTTCTAATTCTAACTCCTGTGTTATAGCATACGTTTTTAATTTATTAGAACAAAATAAAAATTTTAAAACGTAAACTTTTAAAAAAGAAAAAATCAATTAAAATAAAAATTTAATAAAAAAACCCAAAATATGTACCAACATTCGGATACGCTTTTTAATTTTTAGCCATAATTAAAAATAAAAGTAGGAAATATATTATTTCTCTCATTGAAAATAATCTAATTTTTCCTTGAAATTATACAGTAAAAAGAAAAAACAATCCAGTTAAACTATAATTTGAATACGTAAGAGAGAAACGGGTATCAATTTTTAAAATTTTTAATATTATTTAACCTTAATCGTGGAAAAGTATTTTTTCTCATTCTAACTCTTGTATTATAGCATACACTTTTAATTTATTAGAAAGAAATAATTTTTTTAAAATGTAAACTTTAAAAAAGAACAAAATCAATTAAAATAAAAATTTATTACGAAAGCCCGAAATAGGTACCAACATTCGGAGTCAGTTTTTCATTTTTTAGGCATAATTAAAATTAAAAGTAGGAAATATATTGTTCTGTCATTGAAAATTGTGCAAGTTTCATTTGAAATTATACAGTGAAAAGAAAAAGCAATACAGTTAAACTATAATTTGAATACGTAAGAGAGAAATGAGTATCAACCTTTTGAATTTTGAATATTATTTAACCTTAACCATAAGAAAGTATTTTTTCTCATTCTAACTCCTGTGTTATAGGATACATTTTTAATTTATTAGAAAAAAATAAAATTTTTTAAAACGCAAACTTTAAAAAAGAAAAAAATCAATTAAAATAAAAATTTAATAAAAAAGCCCAAAATATGTACCAATATTCGTAGTCGCTTTTTCAAATTTTAGTCATAATTAAAAATAAAAGTAGGAAATATATTGTTTCTCTCATTGAAAATAATGTAAGTTTGCCTTGAAACCATACAGTAAAAGGAAAAAACAATCCAGTTAAACTATAATTTGAATACGTAAGAGAGAAACGAGTATCAAATTTTAAAATTTTTAATATTATTTAACCTTAAATGTAGGAAAGTATTTTTTTCCATCCTAACTTTTGTGTTATAGTATATGCTTTTAATTTATTAGAAAAAAATAAATTTTTTAAACGTAAACTTTAAAAAAAAAATCAATTAAAATAAAAATTTAATAAAAAGGCCCGAAATAGGTACCAACATTCGGAGTCGCTTTTTCAATTTTTAGCCATAATTAAAAATAAAAGTAGGAAATATATTGTTTCTCTCATTGAAAATAATCTAAATTTTCCTTGAATTATACAGTAAAAAGAAAAAACAATCCAGTTAAATTATAATTTGAATACGTAAGAGAGAAACGGGTATTAAATTTTTAAATTTTTAATATTATTTAACCTTAACTGTGGGAAAATATTTTTTCTCATTCTAACTCCTATGTTATAGCATACGCTTTTAATTTTTAGCCATAATTAAAAATAAAAGTAGGAAATATATTGCTTCTCTTATTGAAAATAATGTAAGTTTTACTTGAAACTATACAGTAAAAAGAAAAAAATAATTCAGTTAAACTATAATTTGAATACGTAAGAGAGAAACGGATATCAAGTTTTTAAATTTTTAATATTATTTAACTTTAATCATGAGAAATTATTTTTTCTCATTCTAACTTCTGTGTTATAGT
This sequence comes from Paulownia fortunei, assembly GCA_019321725.1. Taxonomy (NCBI): domain Eukaryota; kingdom Viridiplantae; phylum Streptophyta; class Magnoliopsida; order Lamiales; family Paulowniaceae; genus Paulownia; species Paulownia fortunei. Next base: position 42,405 of record CM033118.1, on the reverse strand, counting down.
GTACGTTTTTAATTTATTAGAAAAAAATAAATTTTTGAAAGCATAAACTTTAAACAGAAAAAAATAAATTAAAATACAAATTTAGTAAAAAAGGCCGAAATAAGTACCAACATTTGTAGTCGCTTTTTCAATTTTTAATTCTAACTCCTGTGTTATAATATATTGTTTATCTCATTGAAAATAATGTAAGTTTTTCATGATATTATATAGTAAAAAGAAAAACCAATCCAGTTAAACTATAATTTGAATACGTAAAGAGAAACGGGTATCAAGTTTTTAAATTTTTATATTATTTAACCTTAATCATAGGAAAGTAGTTTTTTCTAACTCCTGTTTTATAGTATACGTTTTTAATTTAAAAGAAAAAAATAAATTTTTTAAATAAACTTTAAAAAGAATAAAATCAATTAAATTAAAAATTTATTACGAAAGCCTGAAATAGGTACCAACATTCGGAGTCCTTTTTAATTTTTTGGCATAATTAAAAATAAAATTAGGAATTATACTGTTTCTCTCATAGAAAATAATCTAATTTTTCCTTGAAATTATAAAGTAAAAAGAAAAAACATTCCAGTTAAACTATAATTTAAAATTGTAAAAGAGAAACGGGTAACAAAATTTTAAATTTTTAGTATTATTTAACCTTAACCGTAGAAAAATATTTTTTATCATTCTAACTCCTGTGTTATAGTGTACGATTTCAATTTATTTGAAAAAAATAAATTTTTTAAAGCATAAACTTTAAAAAGAAAAAAATCAATTAAAATAAAAATTTAGTAAAAAAGGCTGAAATAGGTACCAACATTCAGAGTTGCATTTTCAATTTTTAGGCATAATTAAAATTAAAAGTTGAAAATATATTGTTTCTCTTATTAAAAATAATGTAAGTTTTTTTGAAATTATACAGTAAAAAGAAAAATATTTCAGTTAACTATAATTTGAATTCGTAAGATATAAACGGGTATCAAGTTTTTGAATTTTTAATATTATTTAACCTTCATCGTAGGAAAGTATTTTTTCTAATTCTAACTCTTGTGTTATAGCATCAGCTTTTAATTTATTAGAAAAAAATGAATTTTTTAAACGTAAAATTTAAAAAGAAAAAAATCTGTTAAAATAAAAATTTAATAAAAAAGCTGAAAATAGGTACTAACATTCGAAGTCGCTTTTTCAATTTTTAGCCATAATTAAAAATAAAAGTAGAAAATATATTATTTTTGTCATTGAAAATAATGTAAATTTTTCTTGAAATTATACAGTAAAAAGAAAACAATTCAATTAAACTATAATTTGAATACGTAATAGAGAAATGGGTATCAAATTTTTAAATTTTTAATATTATTTAACCTTAACCATAGGAAAATATTTTTTCTTATTCTGACTCTAGTGTTATAGGGTACGCTTTCAATTTATCAGAAAAAAATAATTTTTTTAAAGCATAAACTTTGAAAAGAAAAAAATTAATTAAAAATAAAAATTTAATAAAAAAACCCGAAATAAGTACCAACATTGGAAGTTGCTTTTTCAATTTTTAGCCATAATTAAAAATAAAAGTAGAAAATATATTATTTCTGTCATTGAAAATAATGTAAGTTTTATTTGAAATTATACAGTAAAAAGAAAAAATAATTCAGTTAAACTATAATTTGAATACGTAATAGAGAAACGTGTATCAAGTTTTTAAATTTTTAATATTATTTAACCTTAACCGTAGGAAAATATTTTTTCTCATTTTGACTAGAGTGTTATAGCGTACGCTTTCAATTTATCAGAAAAAAATAAATTTTTTAAAGCATAAACTTTAAAAGAAAAAAATCAATTAAAATAAAAATTTAATAAAAAAGCCCGAAATAAGTACTAACATTCGAAGTCGCTTTTTCAATTTTTAGGCATAATTAAAAATAAAAGTAGAAAATATATTGTTTCTGTCATTGAAAATAATGCAAGTTTTATTTGAAATTATACAGTAAAAAAAAAATAATCTACTTAAACTATAATTTGAATACGTAAGGGAGAAATGGGTATCAAGTTTTTAAATTTCTAATATTATTTAACCTTAACCGTAGGAAAGTATTTTTTCTCATTTTGACTCGAGTGTTATAGCGTACACTTTCAATTTATCAGAAAAAAACAAAATTTTCAAAGCATAAATTCTAAAAAGAAAAAAATCAATTAAAATAAAAATTTAGTAAAAAAGGCCGAAATAGGTACCAGCATGGGGAGCCACTTTTTTAATTTTTAGGCATAATTAAAATTAAAAGTAGAAAATATATTATTTTTGTCATTGAAAATAATATAAGTTTTATTTGAAATTATACAGTAAAAAGAAAAAACAATCTAGTTAAACTATATTTTGAATACTTTAAAGAGAAATGGGTATCAAGTTTTTAAATTTTTAATATTATTTAACCTTGACAGTAGGAAAGTATTTTTTTCTAATTCTAACTCCTGTGTTATAACATACGCTTTTAATTTATTAGAAAAAAATAAAATATTTAAAGCGTAAACTTTAAAAAAGAAAAAAATTAATTAAAAATAAAATTTTTAAAAAAATAGCCGAAATAGGTACCAACATTCAGAGTCGCTTTTTTAATTTTTAGCCATAATTAAAAATAAAAGTAGAAAATATATTATTTTTGTCATTGAAAATAATGTAAATTTTTCTTGAAATTATACTATAAAAAGAAAAAATAATCCAATTAAACTATAATTTGAATACATAAAAGAAAAACGGATATCAAGTTTTAAAATTTTTAATATTATTTAACCTTAACAGTAGGAAAGAATTTTTTTTAATTCTAAATTTTACGTTATAATATACGCTTTTAATTTATTAGAAAAAAATAAATTTTATAAAATGTAAATTTTAAAACGTAAGTTTAGGGTTTAGGGTTCAGGATTTAGGGTTCAGGGTTTAGGGTTTAGAGTTTAGGGTTTAAGGTTTTTTTTAAAGGAAAACTCCCGTAGGGATGCGGGATTAAGACGATGATCCCCAACCTGTAGATATACCATCAATAATTAGTACAAGATATGTTATATGAAACCCTAGTGTAAATCAAAAATCAAAGGGGTAGTACTCCTTTACATCAATGTAGAAAAAGTTACAAGTCAATAATGTCTGAAAGATGGGGTGCCAAGCTGGTCAAGTAATAAACCCCAATATGTGCCCTGAAAGTTCTTGAGCCGTGAATGTTCTCGATGAAGTAGTTTCGCAAACTGCATTTGCCAAAAAGTTGGCGACCCTATTGCCCTCTCGATAAATATGTGTAATGGAAGTAGTCATGTGATAAAGAGCATTTTTTATATCAATAAGAAGTTATAATTGCCAATGTCCAAGAGCGGATGAACGGAGAATGTGGATGACAGCAAGCGCGTTAACCTCGATCCGTAGATGTGTGATGCCTCTAATTAGAGCCAACTGGAGTCCTCGATTTAGTGCGTATAACTTTGAAAAAATGATGGATGCTGGTCCAATGAAATCCTGAAAGGCCAAGATAGGATCTCCCAAGTGATCTCGGATAATACCTCTAGCTCCCGCACTCCATCTGTCCCCCTGGAGGCACCATCTGTATTGAGCTTAAACCACCCTGATTGTGGTTTAGCGCAATGTACCTTTATAGTCCTCTTTGTTTTACCTATGGTGAAGTGATATCCCAGTCGAGCTGCAATCCCTAGATCCCCTCGCTAAAGTGTCGAAATGAGTTTCCTGCATCTAAACAGAAGAAAGAGGTGATTGTGAACTTTCCAAATTACCCTAGATGGATAGAAACCTGTATTTCTGTGTTTAGAATCATTTCTCTCTGTCCAAAGGAACCACATAATAAGGAATGGGATGATAGTGCGAATGTGTGTGGTGTTAGAGAATGGAGTGGAAAGTTTCCAGAATTGGATAAGAATAGATGGGTGTTCTGTAAGCGGGAGTCGAATATGGAAAGTATTTGAAAAATGCTCCCAAACCTCCCTGGTGCAAACACTACTGATAAAGATATGTTGGATGGATTCCAGACTACTGCAACACTGGCATTTTGAAGCTAGTGAAGGCCTTTCCTCTGCAGTCTTAGGTCGGCCGGAATTCAATCATGTGCAAGTCTCCACAGAAAGACAGATATAGTCAGGGTGAGGTGGGGTCCCTAGAGATCTTTCAATAACATGCTCTTGACCCTACCCTGTCTCACAGATTCCCATGCTGAAGCAATGAAAAAATCACCATGAGGTGTGAGTTTCCATCTAGCAGTATCCCTATGATCACGGCTAATAGAAACCCCGTAAATCAAGTCAACTAGATACCGAGGGAGCACTCTAAGCAATCATTGCACATTCCAATTTCTGTCCGCCCAGTAGAAATTGACTCACTTGTGGTAATGTCGTTCATCTTCCCTAAGTACCGTGAGCGGACCCTCCCTAATCCAATGATCGTGCCAAAAAGAGACACCCCCAGCACCTAAAGTCTAGAACATGTTATCATGAGCCTCATTCCTAACTCCGCAAAGCCTCTTCCAAATTGGACTGTCATGGATGGATACTTTAACTTTCCCAGGAAAGAGGCAACGACATTATTTTTGCAACATGTAGGAGGCCCAGAGAGAAGTGGTGGTCCTAAACCTCCACCAGAGCTTCAAGGAGAATGCCTTAACCACATGTTTAATCTTGCAAATGCCCAAACCACCTTCCTCAATCAGAGTGACCCAAAAAATCTGGCCATGATTTGTTTAATTATGTGAATGACCGTCTTTGGGGGATGTAAAACCTGGATGAGGTAGAGTGGCATCGTAGAAAGTGTGCTTTTAATGAGAGCAAGCCTACCTCCATGAGAAAGAGTAGTTTTTTCCCAGCCCTGCAACCTACTCCTTATTTTACTAATAAGATCCTGATAAAGAGCACATTTTTTATTGCCTTTGTACAATGGGGCCCCAAGATAAGTGATGGAAAGTGCCGTGTGGAGGAACCCTGTGATGTGTTGTACTCTCTGAATCAATGGACTTGGGCATTTCTTGCTGACAATAAAAGAGCTCTTATTGATGTTAATGCGCTGCCTTGATACTTTGCTGTAAAGAGTAAGGAAATCTATCACTCTGATGAGGCATGGTTTCTCGCAGTTCAAGAAGATAATAATATCATCCGCATATGACAAGTGAGTAAGTCTAAGTGCTTGATTCCTGTAGTACATGTCCTCATGCTCCCTAAAGAGCGCATCAAGACCCCGTGAGAGAAAGTCTGCAGCAAAGACAAATAGCAATGGAGAGAGTGGATCACCTTGCCTAAGACCTCTGCTAGATTTGAAGAAACCCATAAGAATTCCATTAATGAAGACTATGAACTAATAATTATCAATGCAATATCTGACATAAGAAATCCATAAGGCCGGAAATCCTATCTTCTCAAGGACTCTGTAAAGAAAACCCCATTGGACTCTATCATAAGCTTTTGCCATATCCAATTTGAAAACCACATTATCCTGCACCTACCTGGAATTAATGGAGTGAATCAGCTCCTGGGCCAGAAGAATATTATCACTGATGAGTCTGACCAGGACAAAACCACTCTGAGAGGGAACGATGAGATATGGGAGAAGCTTAGCCAATCTGAGACTGATTAGCTTAGTAATGATTTTGTTGGTAACATTACATAAGCTAATCAGTCTGAATTCGTTCCAAGTGATTGGGCTGTCGGTTTTAGGAATCAGGACAAGTGTAGTCGCTGTGAAGCTCCATGGCATAGGTGTGCCAGAAAAGAAGTCCTCAACTGCACCTCTCACATCTTCTTGTATGAAATCCCAACAGTGTTGGAAGAAAAGAGCAGAAAATCCATCAGGGCTTGCAGCACTATCCAGATCCATGTCAAATACCGCATGTCTGATTTCCTCCATACTAGGTGTGGAGCATAAGGAATCTGGGCAAAAGGTTGTAGGGAGCCTTTCCAAACAGTCCAAATTATCATCAAGTAAAGCATCAATGTCATCAGTAAGAATGGACTGGAAGAACTCTGATGCAAATGTTGAGATATCCTTTCGAGCTGTGAGGAGTATGCCATTATGAGTGATCTAATGTATTGTACCTTTGGTTCTTTTCTTTTTAACCAAAGAGTGAAAGAATTTGGTGTTTCTTTCTCCTTGGTCAACCCACCGACATGCTGCTTTTTGTCTCCAAAAATCTTCTTCTAGTATAAGGGCATGAGTTAGAACAGCAGTGCACTTGTTCAACTCTACTTGGGTTGCTTCATAATGAGTGTCATCAAAGGAGGTTTCAGCTTTTACCACCTCTTTTTGAGCTTTTTTGATTTTGTCAAATATATCTCCAAACACATTCCAGTTCCACCATTTCAAGAACTTCTTCAACCGGATGAGTTTTTGTTGCAAGTTGCACGTGCCTGCTGTTCCAGTTGGAGTGATCTAAGACTGTTTGGTTGCATCAAGAAAGAGATGGTGCCTCATCCACATTCTCATAAATCTGAATGAAGAAGGCGATTTGACATATGAGAAACTGACAGAAGTAAGAAGAGGTGCATGATTAGACCAAGTTCTGGGTAGATGTGTCACTTTGGTCGACTGAAAGGCATGTAGCCATGCATCCGAGTAAAGGATTCTGTCAAGTGTTTCCCAAACTCTTTTGTTGGTCTAGGTGAAGCACTGTCCTTCAAATCCAGCATCAATAAGTCCACAATCAGTGATCATATCCCCGAAGTCATTCATGGCTGTGGTGTTTAGGATATTGCTGCCTTTCTTTTCACGAGGATCGAGAATCACATTGAAGTCTCCTCCAACTAGCCATGGTTTGGAGTCTGATTCATCAATAATTGTTCTGAGTTCGTCCTAAAGTTCTTTTCTGTCTGAGGCGTTGCACTTTGCATATACTGATGTGACCAAGATAGGAGAGTCGATAAGTTTAGATGATATTTCAATGTGAAGCAACTGTTCATGATCAAGAAGAATCTGAAAGTCAAAATCATTATCCACAAAGAACTAAATTTTATTGGATATATTTGCAAAGGATTTGGAGAATCTAAGTCTTCTGCAAAAGAAATCCCCGTCAAGTTGAACCATAGGTTCCAAAAGAACAAGGAGTTTGATTCTGTTGAGTTGACAAATGCTGTGTAGACGCTTCTGTGACCCTTCATTTCCAACTCCCCGAATATTCTAAATCAAGCAATTCATAAAAACAACTGTGGTGAGGAAGCAACAGATGACCTCGTGACTCGGCCCTTTAATTTTGAGACTTGTGTTTTCCTCTTTGATGTCATTTTGGACTAGCCTGATTGTGGGATTTGGTGTTCTGAATGACATCTCCAATGAAGTGCTTTGATTTTGAGGTCTTCAGCATTGTCAACAAGTGTAGAGGTGGCGGAGAATTCATTGGTGTATAATTCTCCGGAATTCAGATTTTCAGAGCTGTTGATGGAGGAGTTTTGATCGGTGAGTTCAACCCTTATTTCATTTGTGGTGCAGATTATTTCATCACGAACAACAGATTCAGTTGCGTGTCTGGATGCAGCTGTTCCAGCAAATATTTCAGCAATCTGTGGAGTCGGCATTGCAGCAGGCAGAACAAGAGCATGCTGTGCAGAAACAGCAGTAGGCAGAACAGCAGCAGACAGAATAGCTGGCTGTGCAAGGAATGCATTAGCTGTAGGAGCAGAAACAGCAGAGTTTGGTTGAGCTGGGGAGGCAGCATTTGGTCGATTAGGGGATGCAGCAACATGAGCAGCATTTGCAGCAACATTTCCAGCAGTATGTTCAGAATTTTCAGCAGCATGAAGGTCAGAATTTGCAGCAGCATGAAGGTTAGAATTTGCAGCAGCATTAAGTTCATAAGTTGCAGCATCATTTTCAACATTATGTTCATAGATTGCAGCCACCTTTCCAATCACATTTTCAGCATTCAGGATATCATTTCCAGCATTCGTTTCAGCAACATTTTCTGCTCTGTTTCCTTCTCCAGATCCAGCAACACTGACTGTACCCACATCAGCCCCAATTCCAGAAACAACATCAATTCCAGCCACAAAACCCACACCATTCTCATTTCCTGCACAAAGACCAGCCCCAATTCCAGCATCATCAACATTTCCTGCACAACTTCCAGACCCAATTTCAGCCCCATCAATATTTCCTGCACTAGTTCCAGCAAACTTTCCTGCACCAGTTCCAGCAATAATTCCAGTCCCAATTCCAGCAACAATTTCAGTCCCAATTCCAGAAACATTTCCAGCAATAATTTCAGCAACATTTCCAGCCCCATTTTCAGTCCCAATTCCAGCAACATTACCATCCCCCTTTTCAGTCCCAATTCCAGCCCCAATTCCAGCACCATTTCCATGAATCCCATCATTCTCATTTTTCCCATTGTCAATCAAAAGGGGGTTTAAAACAGAAAAACCAACATTATCTATCTCCACAGCACATAGACTGTGTGAGACAATCAGCCCCTCAACATCATTTATCAATGTAATTTTACTAGAGCTAGAGCTAGGCATTTCATCAACAACAGAATTCACATTTACATTCTCCCTTTTTTTTTTTTTTCCAAATGGGCAAGGACTTACCTATTTGGAGTACAGGTTATTTAGGTTTTTGAACTTTAGGTGGAGGCTTGGGGGTATTGCCATTTTCAAAACATCTTGCAACCTCATGTCCTATATGCTTACAAAACGAACAATATGGTGAGGGGTCTTCATAGATGACCTTTTGTGATATATGTTTTTGTTTGAACCTGATGGAAATGACTTCAGTTCTAGGCACAGCAAGGTCAATCTCCACACAGATTCTGGCCACATTCAATCTGGTCTTGTTGGCTGTAGGTTCATCAAGTCTCAAAGGAACACTAATCATCCCAGCCACTGCCCTCAGCACTCTTTTATCGAATAGGTGGATGGGAAGGCCTGGGAGTTGAATCCGAACTGGAGCAATGGCTGATTTAGAATTTGGTTCGAATTCTGGGGACCATTTGAAGACCCTCATCGGAAATCTATTGAAGAAGTATTGCCCACGGAGCCAAATTATGGAGAAATCATCCTCGTTTGATAGATTAATCAGGATATACTTAAGGTTCAAGACTCGAATAGCGTATTCGCCTTTCAGCAGCAAGTTGCTGAAATGTTTTCTGAGGGCATTCAACTGAGGGAAGCCATGGGAGAACTTCCCAACCAAAGTGAACTTGAAAGGTTCAACAAGTTTCTCAATCTCTACATCCAAAAATTCCAGGATATCCATATCATTGAGTTTACAGACTACGCCAATGGAGGGAAGGGCAGAAAGGGATTTAGTTTGGGTTCGGGGGAGAGAAGGGGAGGCAGATGGCTGTGCTAGAATTTGATAATATTAGCAAAGGTAGGAGGAGGGGAGGCAGCCATGGCCGCGACAGAGATAGGTCAGCCCCCCTCCTAAAAAAAAAATCGGGAGTAGAATTTTTTTTGCAGAATTGGGATTTTCAGGCCGAGAGGAGGGTCGGGAGGTGTATGAGAAGTAATGTTAAAAAATTTAGATGGTCGGAGGTCATCGAAAATGCCAAAAAAGATAATTTATAGAAATTAGATTAGGAGAAAGAGGGGAGAAAGATGAGCAATTTGGATACTACCATAGTGGTGCAGTGGCGGGCGGGGGCCCGGGGGTCTGGTAGGTCTGTCACCAATGATGGGGCACCGACGATGGTTGAACCATCGGGAAAGATGAAAGATGAGTGGGATGGGGTTGGCGGCTGGGAGGGAAGGAGATAGGGTTTGGGATTCTAGGCAAAGAGAAAAATTCTAGAGAGAGAAAGTAGAGAGAGAAAAAATCCAATTTTAGTTTAGGGTTTAGGATTTAGGGTTCAGTTTAAGGTTTAGGGTTTTTTTAAAATGAAAACACCTGTAGGGTGAGGGATTAAGGCGATGATACCCAATCTGTAGATATAACCATCAATAATCAATACAAGATATGCTACATAAATCCCCAGTGTAAATAAAAAATCTAAGGAGTACAAATCCTTTACAAAAATGAACAAAATGCTAAAAGTCATTGATGTCTGAAAGACGGGGTGCCAAGCTGATCCAGTCTAATAAACCCCAATATGTGTCCTGAAAGTTCTTGTGTCGTGAAGGTTCTCGATGAAGTAGTGTCACAAGCTGCATTTGCCAAAAAGTCAGCGACCCTATTGCCCTCTCGATAAATATGTGTAATGGAAGTAGTTATGTGATGAAGAGCATTTTTGATATCAACAAGAAGGTGTTGTAATCGCCAATACCTAAGAGCAGATGAACGAAGAATATGGATGACAGCAAGTGCGTCAATCTCGATCCGTAGATGAGTGATGCCTCTGATCAGAACTAACTGGAGTCCTCTATTGAGTGCGTACAATTCTAAAAAAATGCTGGATGCTGGTCCAATGAAATCTTGAAAAACTAAGATAGAATCTCCCAAGTGATATCGGATAATAACTCCAGCTCCTGCACTCCCATCTATCCCCCTGGAAGCACCATCTATATTGAGCTTAAACCACCCTAACTATGGTTTAGCCCAATGTACCTGTATAGTCATCTTTGTTTTACCTATGGTGAAGTGATATCCCAATCGAGCTGCAATCCGAAGATCTCCTCGCCAAAGTGTCGAAGTAAGTTTCCTGCATTTAAATAGAAGAAAGAGGTGATTGTGAACTTTCCAAATTACCCTGGATGGATAGAAACCTGTATTTCTGTGTTTAGAATCATTTCCCTTTGTCTAAAGAAACCACAAAATAAGGAGTGGGAAGATAGTGCGAATGTGTGTGGCGTTAGAGAATGGAGTGAAAAGTTTCCAAGATTAGATAAGAATAGATGGGTATTCTATGAAAGGGAGTCGGATATGGAAAGTGTTTGCAAAATGCTCCCAAACCTCCCTGGTGCAATCACCACTGATAAAAATATGCTAGATGGATTCCAGACTACTGCAGCATTGACATTTTGAAGCTAGCTGAAAGCCCTTTTTCTACAGTCTAAGGTCGGTCGGGATCCAGTCATAAGCAAGTCTCCATAGAAAGACAGATATAGTCGGGGTAAGATGGGGTCCCCAAAGATCTTTTAATAACATGCTCTTAACCCTACCCTGTCTTATAGATTCCCAGGCGGAAGTAATGGAAAAATTACCATAAGGTGTGAGTTTCCATATAGCAGTATCCCTATGATCACAGCTAATAGAAACCCCACAAATCAAGTCAACTAGATGTCGAGGGAGCACTCTAAGTAGTTGTTGCACATTCCAATTTCTATCTGCCCAGTAGAAATTAACCTGCTCATGGCCATGTCGTTCTTCTCCCCTAAGAACTGTTAGCGGGCCTCCCCAATCCAATGATCGTGCCAAAAGGAGACCTCCCCAGTACCTAAAGTCTAGAACATGTTGTCCTAAGCCTCATTCCTAACTCCGCAAAGCCTCTTCCAAATTAGACTGTCATGGGTGGATACTTTAACTTTCCCAAGAAAGAGGCCACGACAGTATTTTTGCAACATGTAGGAGTCCCAGAGAGAAGTGGTGGTCCTAAACCTCCACCAGAGGTTCAAGGAGAATGCCTTAACCACATGTTCAATCTTGCGAATCCCCAAACCATCTTCCTCAATCGGAGAGCAAATAGTAGTCCATGAAGTCCAATGTATCCTTTTTTGAGTCCCTATGGAGCCCCAAAAAAATCTGGCCATGATTTGTTCAATTATGTAAATGACCGTCTTCTGGGGATGTAAAACCTGGATGAGGTGATGGGACAATGGGGCCCCAAGATAGGTGATGGGAAGTGCCGTGTGGAGGAACCCTGTGATGTGGTGCACTCTCTGAATCAATGGGCTTGGGCATTTCTTGCTGACAACAAAAGAACTCTTGTTGATGTTAATGCGCTGCCCTGATACTTTGCTGTAAAGAGTGAGGAAATCTATCAATCTGATGAGGCATGGTTTCTTGCAGTTCGAGAAGATAATAATATCATCCGCATATGACAAGTGAGTAAGTCTGAGTGCTTGATTCCTGTAGTACATGTCCTCATGCACCCTAAAGAGCACATCAAGACCCAGCAAGAGAAAGTCTATAGCAAGGATAAAAAGCAATGGAGAGATTGGGTCACCTTATTTGAGACCTCTGCTTGATTTGAAGAAACCTATAGGAATTCCAATAATCAGAACTGTGAACCAACAATTATCAATGCAATACCTGACATAAGAAATCCATGAATCCAGAAAACCCATTTTCTCAAGGACTCTGTATAAAAAACCCCATTGGACTCTATCATAAGCTTTTGCCATATCCAATTTGAAAACCACATTGCCCTGCACCTGTCTAGAATCAATGGAGTGAATCAACTCCTGGGCCAAAAGAATATTATCATTGATGAGTTTGCCCTGGACAAAACCACTGTAGGAGGGAGCAATGAGATCTGGAAGAAGCTTAGCCAATCTAAGACTGAGTAGCTTAGTAATGATTTTGTTGGTAACATTACATAATCTAATCGGTCTGAAGTCGTTCCAAGTATTAGGGCTATTTGTTTTAGGAATGAGGACAAGAGTAGTCGTGGTGAAGCTTCGTGGCATAGGTGTGCTAGAAAAGAAGTCCTCTACAACATCTCTCACATCCTCCTGTATGATATCCCAGTAGTGTTGGAAGAATAGAGCAGAAAAACTATTAGGGCCAGCAGCACTGTTTGGATCCATGTCAAACACTGCATGTCTGATTTCCTCCATATTCGATGCGGAGCATAAGAAGTCTGGGCAAAAGGTTGTAGGGAGCTTTTCCAAGCAGTCCAAACTATCATCAAGTAAAGCATCAATGTCATCAGAAAGAAAGGACTGGAGGAACTCTGCTGCAGATGTTGCGATATCCTCTTGAGCTGTGAGGAGTGTGCCATTATGAGTGATCGAATGTATTGTCCCTTTGGCTCTTTTCTTTTTAACCAGAGAGTGAAAGAATTTGGTGTTTCTTTCTCCTTGGTTAACCCAGCGATACACTGCTTTTTGTTGCCAAAAATCTTCTTCAAGTGTAAGGGCATGAATTAGAATAGCAGTGCACCTGTTCAACTCAACTTGGGTTCATTCAGTAGGAGTACCATCAAAGGTGGTTTCAGCTTTTGCCACATCCTTTTGGGCTTTTTTGATTTTGTCAAATATATCTCCAAACACATTCCAGTTCCACCATTTTAAGAACTTCTTCAACTGGATGAGTTTCTGTTGCAAGTTGCACATGCCTGTTGCTTCAGTTGGAGTGATCCAAGACTGTTTGGTTGCATTAAGAAATAGATGGTGCCTCATCCACATTCTCATAAATCTGAATGAAGAAGGCGGTTTGACAGATGAGAAACTGACAGTAGTGAGAAGAGGTGCATGATCAGACCAAGTTCTGGGTAGATGCGTCACTTTGGTCGACTGAAAGGTATGTAGCCATGCATCCGAGTAAAGGATTCTATCAAGTCTCTCCCAAACTCTTTTGTTGGTCCATGTGAAGTACTGTCCTTCATATCCAGCATCAATAAGTCCACAATAAGTTATCATATCCCTAAAGTCATTCATGGCTGTGGTGTTAAGGATACTGTTGCCTTTCTTTTCATGTGGATCGAGAATCACATTGAAATCTCCTCCAACTAGCCATGGTTTGGAGTCTGATTCATCAACAATTATTTTGAGTTCGTCCCAAAGTTCTTTTCTGTCTGAGGCGTTGCACTTTGCATATACTGATGTGACCAAGATAGGAGAGGCGATAAGTTTAGATGATATTTCAATGTGAAGCAACTGTTCATGATCAAGAAGAATCTGAAAGTCAAAATCATTATCCACAAAGAACCAGATTTTATTGGATGTATTTGCAAAGGATTTTGAGAATTCAAGTCTTCTGCAAAAGAAATCCCCATCAAGTTGGACCATAGGTTCCAATAGAACAAGGAGTTTAATTCTGTTGAGTTGACAAATGCTGTGTAGATGCTTCTGTGATCCTTCATTTCCAACTCCCCGAATATTCCAAATCAAGCAATTCATAAAAACAACTATGGTGAGGAAGCAACAGATGACCTTGTGACTCGGCCCTTTAATTTTGAGACTTGTGTTTTCCTCTTTGATGTCATTTTGGATTAGCCTGATTGTGGGATTTAGTGTTCTGAATGACATCTCCGATGAAGTGCTTTGATTTTGAGGTCTTTAGCATTGTCAATAAGTGTAGAGGTGGCGGATTAACTGGTGTATAATTCTCCAGAATTCAAATTTTCAGAGCTGTTGATAGAGGAGTATTGATCGGTGAATCCAGCCCTTATTTCATTTGTGGTGCCAATTATTTCATCACGAACAACAGATTCAGTTGCATGTCTGGGTGCAGCTGTTCCAGCAAATATTTCAGCAATCTGTGGAGTCGGCATTGCAGCAGGCAGAACAATAGCTTGCTGTGCAGGGAATGCAGCAGGTAGAACAGCAGCTGGCTGTGCAGGTAATAGAACAGCAGCTGGCTGTGCACGGAATGCAGTAGCTGTAGGAGCAGAAACTGCAGAATTTGGTTGATCTGGGGAGGCAGCATTTGGTCGATTAGGGGATGCAGCAACATGAGCAGAATTTGCAGCAACATGTGCAGATTTTGCAGCAGCATTTGCAGCAACATTTCCAGCAGTATGTTTAGAATTTTCAGCAGCATGAAGGTCAGAATTTGCAGCAGCATTAAGTGCATAAGTTGCAGCATCATTTTCAACATTATGTTCAGAGTTTGCAGCCATCTTTCCAATCACATTTTCAGCATTCAATATACCATTTCCACCATTCAAGATACCATTTCCAACATTCGTTTCAGGACCATTTTCTGCTCTGTTTCCTTCTCCAAATCCAGCAACATTGACTGCACCCGCATGAGCCCCAATTTTAGAAACAACATCAATTCCAGCCACAACAACCACACCATTCTCATTTCCTGCACAAATTCCAGTCCCAATACCAGCACCATTCTCATTTCCTGCATAAATTCCAGCCCCAATTCCATTTCCTGCACAAATTCCAACCCCAATTTCAGCACCATCATTATTTCCTGCACCAGTTCCAGCAAACTTTCCTACACCAGTTCCAGCAATAATTCCAGTCCCACTTCCAGCAACAGTTCCAGTCCCAATTCCATCAACAATTTCAGCCCCAATTCCAGCAACATTTCCAGCAACAATTTCAGCAACAAGTTCAACAACATTTCCAGCAACAATTTTAGTAACATTTCCAGCCCCATTTTCAACAAAAATTTCAGCAACATTTTCAGCAACATCTCTAGCCCCATTTTCAATCCCAATTCCAGCAACATTACCATCCCCCTTTTCAGTCCCAATTCCAGCACCATTCCCATCAATATGTTTGCATTTGTCAATACTATTTCCATGAATCCCAGCAGTCTCATTTTTTCCATTGTCAATCAAAGGGGGTTTAAAATAGAAAAGCCAACATTATCTATCTCCACAGCACACGGACTGTGTGGGACAATCAGCCCCTCAACATCATTAATCAATGTAATTTTACTAAAGCTAGAGCTAGGCATTTCATCAACAATAGAATTCACATTTACATTCTCCTTTTTTTTTTTCCAAATGGGCAAGGACTTACCTGTTTGGAGTACAAGTTATTTAGGTTTCTGAACTTTAGGTGGAGGCTTGGGGGCATTGACATTTTCAAAACATCTTGCAACCTCATGTCCTATATGCTTACAAAACGAACAATATGGTGATATATGTTTTTGTTTGAACCTGATGGAAATGACTTCGGTTCTAGGCACAACCAGGTCAATCTCCACACAGATTCTGGCCACATTCAATCTGGTCTTGTTGGCTGTAGGTTCATCAAGTCTCAAAGGAACACTAATCATCCCAGCCACTGCCCTCAGCACTCTTTTATCGAATAGATGGATGGGAAGGCCTGGGAGTTGAATCCAAATCGGAGCAATGAATGATTCTGAAATTGGTTCGAATTCTGGGGACCATTTGAAGACCCTCATCGGAAATCTGTCGAAGAAGTATTGCCCACAGAGCCAAATTATAGAGAAATCATCCTCGTTTGATAGATTAATCAGGATACACTTAAGGTTCAAGACTCGAATGGCGTATTCGCCTTTCAGCAGCAGGTTGCTGAAATGTTTTCTGAGGGCATTCAACTAAGGAAAGCCATGGGAGAACTTCCCAACCAAAACGAACTTGAAAGGTTCAATAAGCTTCTCAATTTCTGCATTCGAAAACTCTAGGATATCCATATCATTGTGTTTGCAGACTACGCCAATGGAGGGAAGGCCAGATGGCTGTGCCCGAATTTGATAATATCAACAAAGGTAGGAGAAGCAGAGGGAGGAGGAGGGAAGGCAACTATGGCCACAACAGAGATAGGTTAGGCCAAAAAAAAAATT
This sequence comes from Paulownia fortunei, assembly GCA_019321725.1. Taxonomy (NCBI): domain Eukaryota; kingdom Viridiplantae; phylum Streptophyta; class Magnoliopsida; order Lamiales; family Paulowniaceae; genus Paulownia; species Paulownia fortunei. The sequence continues at coordinate 26,081 of CM033118.1, read as the reverse complement.
GAGAGTAGATTTTTATTTGCAGAATCGGGATTTTCAGGCCGAGAGGAGGGTTGGGAGGTGTATGAGAAGTAATGGTTAGAAATTGGACGGTCGGAGGTCATAAAAAATGGCAAAAAAGATGATTTGCAGAAATTAGATCAGGAGAGAGAGGGGAGAAAGATGAGCGATTTGGGTGCTGCTATGGTGGCGCAGCGGCGGGTGGGTGCTTGAGGGTTCAGTGGGTCCATCATCGGTGATGGGGCACGGCTATGGTTGAACCATCGGGGAAGATGGAAGATGAGCTGGATGGGGTTGGCGGCTGGTTGGGAAGGAGCTAGGGTTTGGGATTCTGGGCAGAGAGAAAAATTATAGAGAGAGAAAGTGGGGTTTAGGGTTTAAGTTTAGGGTTTAGGGTTTTTTTTAAAATAAAACACCCAAGAGGCGAGGGGTTACGGCGAAGACCCCAACCTGTATATAGATCATTCCAAAACTGCAGTACTCGGAGTTTTACAAGGGTGAGCAAGTGAAACTAGGAGTACTACTCCTTTACAAAAAAATACTACACAAATGCTAAGAAAACCTATATAAAAGCCTGTGCATCAAATCAAAATGAAGTTCTAAACGTGGGAAGCTTAAGTGAATCTGCTCGAAGCAGTCCTCTCGCTGCTCGGGGTAGTTGCAGTGTGTTATATACCTTGGAGGTCTGGGTATTGCAAGCAATATTGGCCATTAAGTCTGCAATTTTGTTTCCTTGCCAGAAATTCTTAACATCTTTTAGGAATCTGTGGTGCCTTGTCCACATCTTCATGAATCTAAAAAAAGATGGTACGCTAGCTGACTGAAAGCTCACGGTTGTAAGTAAAGGAGCATGATCCGACCATATTCTTGGCAAATGTGTGACTTTGGTAACCTGAAACTTATCAAGCCAGGCCTCTGAATAAAGCATTCTATCCAGCCTTTTCCAAATTCTATTATTAGTTCGACATCAATGAGTCTACAGTTAGAGATCATATTACTGAAGTCATTTAATGATGTCAGTTTGCATTCCTTATGTCCTGTTCTCTCCTTGAAATGAAGAATTGTATTGAAATCCCCTCCCACAAGCCATGGTTGAGTTCCTGGTAAATCAGCAATATGTCTAAGTACATCCCATATTTCTCTTCTACCCCCAATATCATATTTGGCATAGATGCAGGTAAGTAGAAAAGGAGAAGGAATGAGATGTGACTGAATTTTCACATGCAGGAGCTGTTCATGATCAATGATAACCTCAAAGTCAAAATCAATATCCACCAAACACCAAATTTTATTGGAGCAGTTAGCAATTGCTTTAGAGAAGCCCAGCCTTCGACAGAAAAAAAGGATTATCTAGATGAACTTTTGGTTCCATAATTGCCAGAAATTTAACTCTATGAATTATGCAGATGTTTCTGTGATGGATCATTCCCAATTCTCCTAATATTCCAGAATAGAAGATTCAATGTCATTTAAAAGCAAATTCTGAATTGGACCTAGTGACTTTAGCTGATGAATGATTATAAAATACTTGTTTTCCCTTTTTGGAAGTTGTTGAAGGGGCTTCAAAGTTAACTGATTGAAGAAACAGGTCAATCGATGGACTTCTTTAATGCAAGGCTTTAGTTTTATTATCCTCTTTCTCAACACTATATTTATTGTTGAAGCATCTTTCTTTTTCTGTAAGATTTTCATTGAGTGAGCACTGGGATAGATTAGTGGGGTTGAACAATCTATTTCTGGTGTGGGGTTTCTGTTCCATTATCCTCCCCAGATCCATTTGTTGAACTCTGAGGTGTTGTCTGCTGGTGTCCACCTTTCCCCTTTTCCAAGATCAGCCCTTTATTGTTAATTGATTCAATTCCCTCCATTTGGTCCTGTGCTGAGTTCATTTCTTCCTGCTCCAACTGGATTGTTGCATCTACGGGCTGTGCATTCAGTGCTTCCAGATCTTCAATCATAGCTGTACATTGTCCCCTGAATTCTAAATCAAAACTCCTCTCACTTACCTCCTTTGTAGCAGCATTCTGTTTTTCCTCTGTCTTTTGGTTTTGCTTTCCACTGTTCCTGCTTAATTCCCTCTTTCTCTTCAGATTGAATTTCTCTTTGTGAAAGGCCTTAGTTCTTTTTTTGAAGAATGTTTTCCTTCTATTTATGATCACACCTCTAGGTGGAAGTGTTCCAACTCTATTTTATTTTTTTTACCAATTCCTTGAGATGCTCACTGATTTTCTCCCAACTATCACCTGAAGCTGTGTTTTGCTCATGATCAACACGGTTTGCAGTAGTTTCATTTTTGCCAAATTTTGTCTCAGTATTCACCAAGTTAATATCTCTCAGGTGCGCTACTCCATGAACATCAATTTTTAGTATGTCATTGGTTCCAATCACCTCACCACCTTCTATAGGGATTTCAATAGAATCAGTCCCCTCTTTATGTCTCACATGTTGTACATCATTGCTTATTCCATTATCCTCTAGAGATGCAGACTTTGACCCCAAAAAGGAGTTGATAATGCCAGATTGAACAGCCTCCCCCTTATCACTTTTACTGGGGATAGAGTCTCTATTACTATTCACAAAGATTTGAGGCACAGCCTCACCCACATTCAGTCTGTTTCCATTTTCAACCAACACCACCGGATCACCATTCACCCAACTTGGCTCAGCTACGTCCCCAAACAAATTAAAAATAGGGGAGGGGGGATATTGGACATTTTCCTTACCCTTTTTATTGATCGCTCGATGTGGAGGATCTAATTCCTTACCTTTTGCACTTTTTTGTCACAGAAATTTCTCCGGCTTTGGAGCGTTGCCATTCTCAAAATAAGATGATGTATCATGGCCCAAGTGTTTACAATCAATGCAATATTTAGGCAAATTTTCATAGATGATCTTTTGCATGATCATTTGAGACCCGATCCCCAGAAACACACATTCTTTTCTCTCATCTTTCAAGTCAATTTCCACACAAATCCAAGCCACACTTAAATGAGTTTTGTTTGCTGTTGCTTCATCTAATCTTAAAAGCTTTCCTACCAGATTGGCAATTGCACTCAATGCAGTTTTATCAAATAGATTGGCAGGCAGTTCCGGCAGGCAAATCCAAATAAGAACCACTGAAGATTCCAGCTTTGGGTTGAATTTGGGAGACCATTTGAAGAGCCTCATCGAAAAGCCATCAAAGAATAATGTGCCACACAGCCAAATACGAGCAAAATCATGCTCATTAGAGAGAATGATCAGGATGTGCTTGGGATTCAAAATCCAAATCGAGTGAGCTCCAGACAGCCCCAAGGCAGTGAAATGATGATGAAGCTATTTCATGGAAGAAGAGCTATGAGAAAACTTCCTAATCAAGGCGAATTGAAAGGGTTCAACCAGTTTTGAAGTTTCAGATTTGAAAAAAATAAGACATCCAGTCCCTAGTATTTCAAAGCAGAACCCATCGCAGGGATAGGAGTATCAAGGTTCAATGATTTGTTTAGAGTACGTGGTGAAAATATTATAGAAGAGGGGATAGTCGTTGCTTGGGCCACCGTAGCGTATGAGCGATGGAGGTTCTCAGGTTGGGGGTTGGCTGGGATAGGCGATGTAGGTTGAGCAGCCATGAGTGATGAGGAAGGAGAAATTAGAAGGGGACGATGATGAGGGAAACATTTGGGAGAGAATCCAAATAGTAGGCTACTCCAAAATAGAGCCGAACCGGCAAAGGTCAAAATAGTAAAAATTAATTTTAGGGCAAAATCGCCCAAATTAAGAGCAGCAAGCGGGAAAGAGCTGGAGACCACGATGGGAAGGAATGAGTACGGAATGAGGAGGGGTAAGATAGAAAAGTGGGGGAGGGGGAAAGTACCACCATCGGCGCAACGTCGTAGCCGATGGTAGGGACACACAGATAAGTTTAGGTTGGGAGGATGGGAAAGAGTGCGAGGGTGATGAGGGCCATAATATACTAGAAATAAGCTGAGGAGGGGTTCAGAGAGGAAGAACCAGCTGTTTTGGCACCGGTGAAAGCTACCGGTATCGGCAAAAAACTGGTGGAGAGAGAGTAGGAAACAAGAAGGAGCTGATGGACCGAGAGAAAAATTTTAGAGAGAGAAAGTAGAGAGAGAAAGTTTTTTTGGTTGGTTTGGTTTTATTTAAGGTTTAGGGTTTTTTTTTTCGAAAAACACCCAACGGACAAGGGGTTAAGGCGCGACCCCCAACCTGTCTATAAATCAGGCAAAACAAGTAGTACACCAAGTTTTACAAGATGAAGCAAGTGAAACTAGGAGTACTACTCCTTTACAAAAATCATCAATCGAGCCTAAGAGGCTTACTATACAACGACAAGAAAAAGTTAAAACTAAAATTAGAAATATATATAGAAATATACAATACTGAGCTACATCTATGACTAGGATGTACATTTGAATGAAGGTAGTTCCAACTAATCTACTCTGAGTAATCCAGTAATCGATCCTGAGAGGTGTTAAAGTTTGAAGGTTCTAGATACACGCTTTATACAAGCTTCATTTGCCAAAAAATCCACGATCGTGTTACCTTCCCTATATATATGAGTTATAATGGTCTCCATATGTCTCATGATGTATTTACTCTTAGTAAGTATTTACTGTAATCTCCAATGTCCAGTTGATGTAGAAGATATAAGGTGTATGAGAGATTTAGCATCAAGTTCAATCCAAAGTTTAGAAATACCCTGTTCTTGTGCAAGTTGAAGACCCCTAGTAAGTGCAAAAGTTTCTACAAACATGCTGTTTTCTGTTCCAATATATTCATAGAATGCCACAATCGCATTGCCCAAGTGGTCTCTAATGATGCCCCCAACATCTGCTTGACTGGAGCCTCCCTTAGCCGCACTATCTGTGTTGAGTTTGTACCATCCCAATTAAGGTTTTCTCTAACTGATCTTGACTGTCTTTTTCGATTTCTCCAAAGGGAAATGGAAATTCAGCTATCTTGCAATCATCATGTCTCATTTCCAAAGCCTGCTATTGAGTTTCCTGCAATTAAAGAAGCAAAATAGGTGATGATAAATTCTCCAAGTAATTCTATGAGAGGTAAAACCTATATTTCTGTATTTTACATTATTACGTAAACCAAAGAATTAGGAGGGGAATAAGAGTGCAAATATGGAAGGAGTTTGAGTGAGGGGATGAGAGTTTCCAATATTGGATGAAAAGGGTGAGGTTTTCAGTTTGAGGCAGGAAGATGTTGAAGAGTTTAGCAAAATGACCCCAGATTTCTCCCACTTGGTCGCCCGTTAAAAAAAGATGAGAGATTGATTCTGTAGTGGATGCACAGCAGAAGCATTGGGATGCCAAGGTGAAGCCTTTTTCTTGGAGTTTAGTATCAATCGGGATTCTATTATGAAGTAGTCTCCAAAGAAATATTAACATGGTGGGAGTGAGTTGGGGGCACCACAGATTGCCCAAAAGCTTGCGTTTGGTTTTGCCGCAATGAATCAGATTCCAAGCGGAGGAAGTGGAGAAGTTTCCATGTGAAGTATTTTTCCATCTCATGATATCCTTAGGTTCAACAAGAATGGGCAGACTGTTGATCCTAGTAACAAGGTTGTGATACCCGAGCCTCTTACTACTCACATGGCCAAATATGATTCATGCATTACGTGTTTATTTTATATGCTATTTGCATTTCTATTGACATTGCATAATTTATTTCATTTTATACGACATTCTTGAATATTAAACTAAATTTTAAAGTTCTTGCATGGTATTAGTTATTGAATTTTCTAATCTAAGTAGTTGATTTTATATTGAAATAAGAAGAAAATGAGGTGGATCAATATTAGATATAGATGGGATATATAAGTTATAATTTTGGAAGTGTTAAAAGTGTTACTAGTAAGCTTATACGGTTTAATTTGATTTGATCAAGTTATTTCAAAATTATATATTTGTAAATTAACATACTTGGGATATTAGACATGATATAATGTGATTTAAGTGTCCTATTACAAGGCCTATATATGCATATGATTTTAGAAATGCAAACTTGATATTTCGTTAAGAATCGGATGTGAATTGGTTTGGAGATCGAATGAACGGACATAGAAAATAACTATGGGAATGAATGGTGACTAAGATAGGTTGCAACCAAATGAAAATAGGTGAGACACACAAGATTAGGGTTGCAAGATAAGGGAGAAAATCAGATTTGCCATTTACTTGCCACCTCATGCTTTCTTATTAAGGTTAAGCTAACATCTCAAGCTAACACCTCAAACCCTTCACCCTTAAGCAATGACCAGACCCTCATTTCAGCTATTTTCATCTTCCAAACACACACCTTAAGGTGTCCAAGTGATTCAAATTGATTCCAAGTTGAAATAAAAGCAAGAAAAGTAAAGAAGAAGTGATTACCATCAAGTTAGCCTCAAAATCTGCATAGGTAACACTTATCTACGGTTTTGACTTTGGTTTTCAGATTATTATGAATGGTTTTATGGTTTATTAACTTTTCAATATCTCTTATAAAAGTGTTAGGAAGTTTTTAGTTAGGCTTTGGTGCACAAAGAAAGGGTTTTTGATCACAAACACTTAATAGGAAATACTTGTGGCAGAAACTGTCGTCTTACTATTTTCTTGTGTTTTAGGCTTCAAAAGTGTATGGTATGTTGAATAAAACCTATAATTATTACCATTTACATGACCATATATGAGTTAAGAGTATTGGAATGAAGTTTTATCAGTTGGAAATTGAAATAGAGAATGATATTAGAGAAACACTCAAACTGCCAAAATAGCAAAATCTATTTTGGTGTGCTGTGAAGGAAACTGAATTAAGGGAGCTAAATCCATTATTTTTGGTAATAATATGACCTTATTGTCTCCTTATATATGTTATCTAAGTATGGTGAAAATTTTGGAGTGATTGAATATACTTAATGGTGCCAAAACCATTAATGTCATGAAATGTGCAAAACTGTCACGGTAGGAAACAATCTGTTTCAATATGTCATGAAGAGAGCTGAACTTGGAAATCTATATCCGTGATTTTTAGCAATTCTATGATATGGTTACATTTATATACATGTTATCTAAGTGTGGTAAAAATTTGGGAGTGATTGGATATGCTTAAGGATGTTAAAATTATCATGCAACTAAACTTGACAGTAAGAAAATATGAAAATGTGAATCTGCCACATTTGATCACTTAACATGTTTCAACCTAGACATGCTGCTATTGAGTGTTAACAATTAGGCACATGCTATTAGAGTTATAATACTTCAATTACATGATGTTTACATGTATTTAAGATGAGAAATTGAGGTATTTAAGGGGCTATATTGGGTTCTAGTTTGTGAAAGCTTGATTATTAGCTTATAGCTTGGTGTTTAAGGTCTAGTATGAGATTTTGTGCTTTCAACTTGTCAAATTGGGAATGGTGCTTGATGTTGGGTAATATTACAGGCTAATTTACATCTAAGGTTGGAGAGGAATACTAAACAAATTTAGACTAAGCCACCAACCAAGTAAAAGGTAAGTAAATATTCATTTGCAACTACAATGCATAGACATAGTAGATGTGTGAATTATATGTAATATCATAAATCATATGTGCATAGTAGAGGGCTCTCCATTGAGCATACATACATGGGCATTGTCATTAGCACGTGTATGCATCATATACGAGTATTATGATAAATCTTTCATTGCATGACATAATTCAGAGAAAGGAAAATATTTTGCTGACCACTACTAGTGCACCGAAGCATGCATGGATTTGCATGGTTTTATGCATGGATTTGCAGGTTCGCGTGCATAGATTTGCATGCCTATGAGTATGCATGGATTTGCATGCTTATATGATTATTGGCCATTGGATTATGGCGGTGTACAGAGCTCTTTTCCGATGCATGAGATAGTAGCGTTGGTCAGGGGCCCAAGAAAAAAATGATTTTGAGAGAAATATTTTGATGCATAAAATTGCATTGTGAGCATAGCATTTTGAGTTGCATGACTTGATATTGTAGATTATTCTTTGACATGCATAATCTTTACTTGCTGAGTGTTAGCTCATATAGTTTATGCATTGTAGGTGAGTACGACGATACCTGAAGCATTTTTTATTGGCTGGGCGGCGGTTGGAGCTCTTGCAGGTGTCTAAGAGAGTATGTACATGGATGACGACCTGTTGGGCTATTTTGTTGGCTTGTTATATTTTGAGTCTGTTGTATTATATTTTTAGACTGGTAGTATATTTCACTTTTAAAACTTTATTATAAATAAGTATGTAAATATTGGGTCGTTGTGGGTGTTGAGCTTTTATATAAATACCGATCCTGTTATACACATGATATGTGTTATAAAGTATTTTAAATAGGATTGTGCATGTAAGAAGTAATTTATCTTTTCTTATAGTGTTATAAAAAAAAATATTCCATGCATGCACACATGTTCTATCATGTCAAATTATAATATATATCTAGTTGTGTAGTAATGGAGGTGTTACAAAGGTACAGTGGCAAGTGTTGTTTCAGTCTCTGTTCATTCCACTGGCTATTGCTCCAGAAGAAGTTGATCGACATGAAGCCCGCAGATTCCTTACGAAGAATCAAAGCAAGAGGACCTTCATCGAACCAGTGGTCATGCCAAAATGATATTTGACCATTCCTTAAGGACCAGAAAATGTAGGCTTGAACCTTCTGCCTAACTTTACACATACGATTCCAAGTGGCACTGTCATGCACCGAAACTTTTACAGCTCCAGGTAAAGTACAACCGCAATACTTCTATTGCAAGTGGACATCCCATAGGGATGTTTGCGATCTGAATCTCCACCATAATTTGTAGGAAAATGCTTCAACCACATCTTTGAGTTTCCTGATGCCAAGGCCTCTTTCATCAATCGGTTGGCAGATTTTGTTCCATGAGATCTAGTGCATCCATCTTTGCTCTCCGTAATTGCCCTAGAAAAATCTTGCCATGTTCTGTTCAATGCTATGAAGAACCCCTTTAGGAGGCTGAAGAGCTTGTAAGAGATATAGAGGCATAGTAGACATCGTGCTTTTAATAAGTGCTAGCCTGCCACCATGAGAAAGGGTAGCTTTTTCCCAACCTTGAAGTTTAGATTTTATTTTGCAAATCAACTCATGAAACAGTACTCATTTTTTGTTACCTTTGAAGAGGGGAATTCCAAGGTATGTGATGGAAAGTTGTTTAATTGAAAAACCAGTGATGTATTTTAATCTTTGAACCATGAAGTTTGGACTTCGGTTACTTATAATGAAGGAGCTCTTAGCAATGTTGATAATCTATCCAGAAGTGTTGCTGTAATGTTTCAAGAATCCCATGAGCTTTTTTAGTCCACTTTCCTGACAATTTGTGAAGATCATTATGTCATCGGCGTATGCGAGGTGTGAAATTCTGCTGCCCCCATTGTTGAAATAGAGCATTTCGTGGTTGTTATCAAATAAGGAGTCCAATCCCCTTGAAAGGAAGTCTGCAACCAGGATAAAAAGTGAGGGAGACAGGGGGTCTCCTTGTTTAAGACCTTTGCTGGACTTGAAGAATCCGGATGTGGTTCCATTAATAAGGATTGAGAACCAGCAATTTTTGATGTAATTTTTAACCATAGAAATCCATTTTTCGGGATAGCCCATCTTGTGTAATACTTTGTATAAGAAACTCTATTGAACCCTATCATATGCTTTAGCCATGTCAAGCTAAATAGCCACATTGTCATGTTTTCGCTTGGTATTGATTGTATGGATGAGTTCTTGAGCAAGCAGAATATTATCAATAATGAGCCTCAATTTGACGAAACCACTTTGAGATGAAGCAATCAAACTGGGGAGCAGTTCAACCAATCTATTACTAAGAATTTTTGAGAATATTTTGTTGTTGACGTTACAAAGGCTGATGGGTCGAAAATCACTCCAGGTAGTAGGGCTGTTAGATTTTGGAATCAAGACCAAAGTGGTGGCAGTGTAGCTACGAGGCATAGGATTACCTCTGAAAAAATCCTGGACTGCTTTCTTTATGTCTGACTGTATTATGTCCCAGCAGAATTGGTAGAAATAGGCAGAAAAACCGTTCGGCCTTACTGCGCAGTCCGGGTCCATATAAAAAACTGCTTGTTTTATCTCTTCGAGGGAGGGAGGGGAGTGCAGATTTTCAGTGTTGAAGTCTGGTTGTATGTGTTTGAGGCAATCAAGATTATCATCTTCTAGTTCTGGAATGTCATTTGATAGAATAGAGTGAAAATAAGCTGAAGCAGAGTCTCTTATTTCCTTCTGGTCTGTGATGTTGCAGCCTGCTTCATTAATAGAGAAAATTCTAGAATTGCATCTTTTTTTCTTGATGAGGGAGTGAAATTTTTTGTATGTCTCTCTCCATCGTCAATCCACCGGCAAGCGACTTTTTGTCTCCAAAAATCCTCTTGAATAGTAAGTGCCATTGTTAACATAATAGTGCATCTCTTTAGTTCTACTAGGTTTGCTTCGGAAGGGTCCTCATCATAGTGCTGTTCACTAATTTTAATATCCCTTTCTGCTTTCTTAATGTTCTCAAAAATGTCTCTGAAAATGTTTCTGTTCCACCACCTCAAAAACTGTTTGAGCTTGTAAAGCTTCTATTGAAGATTTATCATTCCTACAAAACCCATTGGAGTTCGCCAGGTTTTTGAAACATCTAAAAAAAGGTGGTGTCTAGTCCACATCTTGAGAAATCTAAAGAAAAAAGGAGGTTTGAATGACTGAAGGCTAGCAGAGATGAGGAGAGGGGAGTGATCAGACCAGATTCTTGGGAGGTGAGTTACTTTGGTGAATTGAAACAAGTCCATCTAAGTTTCAGAGTACAGCATTCTGTCGAGCCTTTTCCAGACCCTGTGATTAGTCCAAGTAAAGGGGCTACCATCAAATCCAGCGTCAATTAGACCGCAATCTAAAATCATGTCCCCAAAATCATTTAGAGATGTGAGTCTGTGTTCTCTGTTTCTTGTTCTTTCCTGAAGATTGAGGATTGTGTTGAAGTCACCACCAACTAACCATGGTTGAGAGTCAGCTGAGTCTGTAATGTTTCTAAGTTGATCCCATAATTCTCTTCTGCCCATATATCATATTTGGCATATATACAAGTGAACTGGAAGGTGGCAGGAAGAAGATGAGAACTCATTTTGAAATGAAGAAGCTGTTCGTGATCAAAAAGAACCTTAGCATCAAAGTCATTATTAACAAAACACCAAATCTTGTTAGATTGGTTTGCAAAAACTCTAGAGAAGCCCAATCTATGACAGAAAAATCTATTGTCCAGTTGTACTTTCGGTTCTAAAATTGCAAGAACTTTGATTTTATGAAGTTGACAAAAATTGTGAAGGTGTTTTTGGGAAGCGTCATTGCCAATTTCTCTAATATTCCAAACTAGAAAATTCATTGACATTGGGGGTAGAAGTATCTGAGTTGGAAGTTCTCCCTTTAGATTTTCTGGGGCTGTACTTGTTCTTCTTTTTTGAATGAGGGATTTTATCTGGGGATATTATCTATTTGAATGAAATGCTTCTATGGTGCAAGGTTTTTATTTTGCTCTCCTTCATGTCATTGTAACATAAAAGAGGATCAATGTTGAGGTCAGGATTCGGGAGTAGGATTGGGAGGGGTGAGCTGGAGGATTGGGTAAGGTATTCCGTCTTTTCATTTGGGACTTCATTAAGGGAGCAGAAAATAGGTTCAGAGGGGGGAGGTGTCTGGTTATGTTTAGTTGGTTTGAAATAATATCCAAGTGTTTCCCCTATGCATTGAGCATCACTTTCCTATTTTTTGATTTTTTGGGTTGAAATCCAAGAGTAGTTACAGCAGAATCTTCCTCAAAGTTAAACTCCTTCTCTGTACCTTGTAATTCAGCACTGTTTCTACACTCCACTAGTATAACCAGTTCACTGCCAACTCTCTTTTTTACTTTCTTTATTTCTGTACATTCCAGAATCGACTTATCTAATTCAATTCTATTTCTGCTTGAATTCTATTCCCCTTTGTGATTGTCCTTAGTGCATTTTTTGAAGGTTAGTTTCTTTTTTGAGAGGCATATTCCTCTAGTTAGGGAGCTTCCAGGTTTGTTCCATTCCTTGCACCTGTCCCTTGTTTGCTCAATAATTCCTTCCCTATTTGCTGTACCCTCAATAATCTGTTCCTGTTCCTTCAGCCCAATAATGTTTATGCTTCTGTCATTAGCCTCTCCCTTTCTGGAAAAACATTTTTCTTTCAAATGAGTTACTCATTTTCATAACATGAAGCTGCATCATGCCCCACGTGTTTGCAATCCGAGCAATACCTGGGCAAATTCTCATAGATAATTTTTTGTTGAACTATCCAATACTAAGGTAAACACAGTTCTTCACTGAGACTTACAGACAGTAGCTTCATCCAACTAAAGGGGTTTTCCAATCAATTCAGCAATCGCCTTGAGAGCATACTTGTCATATAGGTGCACTGGCAGCTTCGACAATTGAATCCATACCTGAACAATTGTCGACTCTAATTTCGGATCAAATTAAGGTGACCATTTGAACAATCTCATAGGAAATCCATTAAAAAACTAAATTCTTCTTAGCCACAAATGAGCATAATCAGAATCATTTGTGAGGATGATCAAAATATGCTTTGGATTTAGGGCTCGAACAGAATAACCTCCAGCAAGCTTCAATGCGGCAAAATATTGGTGTAATTATTTCATCGGAGGAATCCCATGAGAAAATTTCCCCACGAGAGCAAATTGGAGTGGTTCAGAAAGCTTGGAGATTTTAGTTTTAAAGAAGATAATGGCTTCAATACCCTGATACGGGGATCACGTGCTAATCAAAGGTTGAGGCTTAGCAATGAGGGATTTGTTGGTAGACCGAGAGGAAAAGAAGGCATGGGATGAGGCATTTGCTGCCTGCACTACGGTGGCGAAGGAGCGTTTTGATTGGATAGTTGGTGGGAGAGAGGAAGAGGGTTCAGCGGGAGCGAGGAGACCCTGGGACGCTATTGTACTATTGGGCAGAGGGGGAAATAACATAAAGGAATGGTTGGGAAGATACGATGGTGATACCACCAGAGAAATTAGGGCACATCGAAGAAATTAGCACCAAAAATGGAAAATTAGGGAAATTCTAGAGGAGGATACCCAATGCTAAGAGATGGGAAGGTCAAGAGAAGGGAAGATTATGAGGGGATGCCGACAATCAAGAGTATTAAAGCTTGAGGCTAATCAAAGTTGAGATGGAACAACAGGGGCTCTGAACATAGAAAAAGCTAAAACCCGAGCAAGGAAGAGATAGGGTTTAGGGTTTAGGGTTTAGGGTCCAGGGTTTAGGGTTCAAAGCTTAGGGTTTAGGGTTTGGGGTTCAGGGTTTAGGGTTTAGGGTTTAGGGTTTAAAGTTTAGAGTTTAGGGTTTAGGGTTATAGGGTTTAGGGTATAGGGTATTAGGGTTTAAGGTTTAAAGGTTTAGGGTTTAGGGTTTAGGGTTTAGGGTTTTTTTTAATAAAAACACCCAAAAAGATGAGGGGTTAAGGCAAGGACCCCTAACCTGTGTATATCGTAATCAAGTCTAGCAGTACCCCAGGTTTTACAAAAGATGACCAAAATAAAACCAAGAGTACTACTCCTTTACAGATAAATCTGGATCTATACAAAATGATCGACGAAGGCATTTATGAATATGACAACCTATGCAATCCAAAAACCAAAAAAGAGCCTGAATCATGAATGTCTGAATGAAGGGATTCCTAGTTTATCGACTCTGAGAAGCCCGGTGAGTGATGTCGAAAGTTGCTATGACTTATATATTTTGGAAGATAATGTAGAACATGCTTCATTTGCCAAGAAATCAGCAATCTTGTTACCTTCTCTATGTATATGTGTAATCCTAGTCTCCATATGTCGCATTAGGTATTTGCTTTTGGCCAACATCTCTTGGAGTCTCCAATGTCCATGTGTTTCCGAAGTAATGATGCGAATGAGTACCTGTGCATCAAGTTCCACCCAAAGTTTGGAAATTCTGTGTTCCTGTGCAAGTTGAAGTCCTCTAGTTAGTGCAAAAGTCTCTGCGAACAAGCTGTTTTCTATTCCAATGTATTCATGATATGCCACCACCATATTTCCAAGGTGATCTATGATGATGCCCCCAGCCCCTGCCTATCCCGTGTTTTCTTTAGCTACTCCATCTGTGTTAAGTTTATGCCATCCATGTTGTGGTTTCTGCCAAGTGATCTTCAACGTTTTTTTTGGTTTAGCTGGTGCAAAGTAGAACTCTAGTTTCCTAGCAACTGTTATGTCTCCAATCCAAAACTTGCTGTTAAATTTCCTGCATTTGAAAAGACAAAAGAGGTGATGATAAATTTTCCAAATAACTCTATGAGATTGGAAGCCTTTTTTTCTGTATTTAGCATTATTTCTCTCTGTCCACCAAAACCACAGGATGAGTCGAGGGAAAAGAGTCCGAATATGGGAAGAGTATGATTAGGGATTAGATAAGCTCCAGAATTGAAGAAGAAGGATCAGATTTTCTGTTTGAGGGATAAGTATATTAAAGATGTTAGCAAAGTGACCCCAAACCTCAACCGCTTGTTTACCCATAATGAAGAGGTGTTGCACTGTCACCTTTGATTTGTTGTAGCAGAGACATTGAGATGCCAAGGCAAAACCTTTCGTTTGTAATCTGGAATCAACCAGAATCCAATTATGAACTAACCTCCATAGGAATATAGACATGGTAGGTGTAAGTTGTTTGCACCAAAAGCTTTCAAGAAGTTTTCTTTTAGTCTTGTTATTCCTAATGAAGTTCCAAGTTGAAGAAATAGAGAAATCCCCGTGTGACAAAAGCTTCTATCTCATAACATCCTTCGAATTTTCAGGAATAGGAATTCTGCAAATCATCTCAACCATATGTTGAGGCAAGTGATGTTTCAATCTGTCTTCATTCCATTGTTTATTAATCCAAAAAAAATTCACAGGAACATGGCTAACATCATTTCTTTGGAGGGCTATTGCCAACGGTTCTTTTCCAATCCACTGATCAAACCAAAATGAAATCTGTCCAGCCCCGAGGGCCCAGAAGATGTTGTCTTGCACCTCATTTCTAACTTTATAAATTCTTTTCCAGGTAGGACTGTCATGAACAGAAAATTTGGCAGCGCCAGGGAAAATGCATCCACAATATTTCTGAGACATGAATGAAGACCATAAAGATGTCAAAGATCTGAATCTCCACCATAATTTAAATGAGAAAGCCTTTACCATATCAGTTATGCGTCTGATCCCCAGTCCCCCTTCCTCAACAGGATTACAAATATTTTCCCACGAAGTCCAATGCATCCGTCTATAATCTCAATAGTGCCCCAAAAGAACCTGGCCATAATTTGCTCAATTGTGTGGAGGATCGATTTTGGAGGTTGAAGGACTTGGATGAGAAATATTGGTATAGTTGATAGAGAACTTTTGATGAGGGCCAGCCTACCTCCATGCGAAAGTGAAGATTTTTCCCATCCTTGCAGCTGATTCCTCATTTTATCAATTAAATCATGAAAAAGGTTGCTTTTCTTGTTGCCTTTGTAAAGAGAGGCTCCAAGATATGTGACCGGTAGGTGTTTTAAAGAAAATCCAGTGATAAAACAGAGTCTTTGAATCATAAGGTTAGAGCATTTGTTGCTCACAATGAAATAGCTCTTTGCACCGTTAATGTTCTATCCCAAAACCTTACTGTAGTACCTCAAAAATTTCATGAGTCTTTTGAGGCCCTTTTTACAATAATTGGAGAAGATGATAATATCGTCTGCGTAGGACAGATGTGAAATTCTGAGTCCTCCATTATTGTGATAATACATTTCAGCATGTCTCATAAACAGGGAATCAAGACTTCTAGAGAAAAAGTCAGCTGTAAGAATGAAGAGCGATAGGGAGAGAGGGTCTCCTTGCCTAAGTCTTCTGCTCGATTTAAAGAAACCAGCTACCTTGCCATTGATGAGAATCGAGAACCAGCAATTACCAATGCAGTTTTGAATTAAAGAAATCCATTTGTCTGAGAATCCCATTTTTTCCAGCACTTTGTACAGAAAGTCCCATTGCACTCTGTCATATGCTTTTGCCATGTCCAGTTTGATAGCAACATTATCATGTTTTCGCTTGGCATTGATATGGTGAATCATTTCTTGGGCTAGTAAAATATTGTCATGGATATTTTGACCTTTAACAAATCCGCTCTGAGAAGGAGATATGATCTCTGGTAGTATATTAACCAGCCTGTTACTGAGAATTTTAGATATGATTTTGTTGATGACATTACAAAGACTGATAGGCCTGAAGTCATTCCAAGTAGTAGGATTGTTTGATTTTGGGATTAGAGTCAAGGTGGTGGCTGTGAAGCTTCGGGGCATAGGGTTCCCTTCAAAAAAATCATGCACTGCTGAATGAATTCCCAACAATATTGATAAAAATATACTAAAAACCCATCCGGTCCAATGACACTTTCCAGATCCAAGCTAAAAATAGTATGTTTGATTTTCTCTAGAGAAGGTGGATTGTGAAGATTTTCTGTGTTAAGGTCAGGTTCTAATGATTTGAGAACATCTAGATCATCTTGCACCAAGTTTGTGATGTCATTGGTCAATAAATTCTGAAAAAACTTAGCTGCAGATTCTCCAATCCCCTGCTGATCAGAAATTAGAGTCCCTGAATTAATGATTGAATGTATTCTGGTTTTACATCTCTTTTTCTTGACTAACGAATGGAAGAATGCTGTATTTCTTTCTCCTTCATTTATCCACCTACAAGCTGCTTTCTGTCTCCAGAAATCCTCTTCAATTGTGAGAGCATGTGTCAGCACTGCGGAACATCTTTTAAGCTCAAGAAGATTTGTGTCAGTTGGATTATCATCAAATAGTTGTTCCTTAATACTGACCTCTTTACCAGCTTTCTTTATTTTATCAAAAATATCTCAAAAATATTTTTATTCCACCATCTAAGAAGTTGCTTGGTTCTATAGAGTTTCTGTTGCAAGTTTATCATTCCTACCATGCCAGTTGGGTTCTGCCAGGATTTACTAACTACCTCCAGGAATGAGTGGTGTCTGGTCCACATCTTCATAAATTTGAATGAAGAAGGGGTTTTATCAAGCTGAAGATTCAATGAGACCAGCAATGGGGCATGATCAGACCTCAATCTTGGAAGATGGGAGACTTTAGTGATATAAAACAGATCAAGCCAGTGTTCAGAGTACAACATTCTATCCAATCTTTTCCAAACCCTATGGTTGGTCTAGGTGTAACAGTTCCCTACAAAACTTGCATCAATGAGACCACAATCTGAAATCATATTCGCAAAGTCATTACGAGATGTCAGTCTTCTTTGATTGTTCCCTATTCTTTCATGGAGGTGGAGTATTATGTTAAAATCCCCTCCTAACAGCCATGGTTTAAAATTAGATTTGTCTGTGATTTTTCTGAGTTCATCCCAAAGTTCTCTACGACCAGTAATGCCACATTTGGCATATATACACGTGAAGTGAAAGGGTTGAGGAATCAAGTAGGATTTAATACTCAAATGCAAAAATTGCTCATGGTCCTTTATCACTTCCATTTCAAAATCCTGGCCTGCAAAACACCACACCTTGTTAGAACAATTGGCAATGACACTGGAAAATCCCAATCTCCTGTAGAAAAAGTTGCTGTCCAGGTGTACTTTTGGTTCCATAATTGCCATAATTTTGACACGGTGGAGTTGACAAAAGTTGTGTAAATGTTTTTGAGACGATTCATTCCCAATACCTCTAATATTCCAGGTTAATAAATTCAAAGTCATTGAGAAATGGATGTATCTGATGTATACTTGGTGGATCTCCTATTTTTCTTTTTGTTTTTGATGGTTTTGATTGATGGGAGAATAAAGGGAGCTTGTGGTTGAAAATTAGAGATGCTTCTTTGATGAATTGCCCTGACTTTACACTCTTCTATCTCTGAAGTATCCATAGAGAATTCAACTAATGAGTTATCTTCATTAAGCGGAGGAGTATAGGTGTTGTCTGTCATTCTGCTGTTGGAGGATAAAGTGGAGTATAGGGTTTAGGGTTTAGGGTTGGGTTCAGGGTTTGGGGTTTGGGGTTTGGGGTTTGGAGTTTGGGGTTTGGGGTTCGGGGTTTGGGGTTTAGGGTTTAGGGTTTAGGGTTTAGGGTTTAGGGTTTTAGGGTTTTAGGGTTTAGGGTTTAGGGTTTAGAGTTTTTTTTTTTTTTGGGAAAAACACCCAACGGGTGGGGGGTTAAGGCAGCGACCCCCAACCTGTCTATATAACAGTCAAAATGAGTAGTACACCGAGTTTAACAAAAGCGCGCAAAAGTGAAACGAGGAGTACTACTCCTTTACAAAGAGCTGTGCAATAAAAAATAAAGCAAAATAAAAGCAACCTATACAATCACAAAAATCATCTGCATTTGAATGAAGGTATATCCATCTGATCAACTCTGAGAAGTCCGGTGATTGGTCCTCTGAGTTGTTGCGAAGTGAGGACTCTAGATGCCTGGGTGATGCATGCCTCATTAGCAAGAAAGTCTGCAATTTTGTTCCCCTCTCGGATAAATGTGCGTAATGTGTGTGTGCATTTGGCTCATGATATATTTGCTTTTAACTAACATTTCCTGAAGACGCCAGTGTCCTTTAGACGTGTTATTTGATACGAGTTTGATGACGGTTTGAGCATCCATTTCGATCCACAAGTTTGCAATCCCACAATCTTTTGCCAACTCAAGTCCCTTTGCAAGCGCAGAAAATTCAGCATATGTGCTGTTTTGATTTCCAATGTAATCGTAGTATGCCACGACAACATTTCCAAGATGGTCTCTTATGACTCCTCCCGCTCCCGCTTGCCCAGTTTCCCCTTTTGCAGCCCCATCGGTGTTGAGTTTGAACCACCCGATTTGTGGTTTTTTCCATATAACTTGCTTTTTTTTTTAGTTTTCTCAATTGGGAAATTGAAATCTAATGATGTTGCAATTTCCATGTCGCCTCGCCAAAGCTTCCTATCCATTTTCCTGCATTTAAAAAGACAAAAAAGATGATCATATATTTTCCAAATGACTCTATTTGCGTGAAAACCTTTGCTTCTATATTTAGCATTGTTCCTCTCCGTCCACAAAAACCAAAAAATGAGAAGAGGTATTATGATGCGGATATGATTGGGTTTAGAGAAAGGTGTGGAGAGTTTCCAATATTGGAAGAGTAAGGTCGGATTTTCAGTTTGAGGATGTTTTATGTTAAAGAGATTGGCAAAGTGTTCCCATACAACCGTAGCTTGGCCACCCGAGATGAAGAGATGGGGTATTGACTCCATTGAAGATAGGCAGCAATAGCATCTAGAAACCACTGGGAATTCCTTTTCTTGAAGTCTAATGTCCACTGGAATGCAGTTATTCATGAGGCGCCAAACAAAGATCGACATGGTGGGAGTGAGTTGGTTGCACCATAAGTCCCCAAGGAGCTGTCTTTCATTTCTGCTGCTACGAATTAAATTCCAAGCTGATTTTGTGGAAAATTCCCCGTCCGGAGTTAATTTCCATATCATAGCATCCATATCATCATGAATGTCCATATTGCAGATTTTGTTTACAACATTCTGTGGCAGCAGTTGACCGAGTCTTTCGACATTCCATTGCTTGTTTTGCCAGAAAAAATTAACAGCACTATGTCCCATTAATTCCCTTTGATTGGTTGCTGCAAGAGGGGCTTCACCGATCCAGTGATCTTGCCAAAAATAAGCCTGACCATCCCCTAAGCCCTAAAATATGTTTTCTTGAGCAGTTTGGCGAACTTTGCACATTCTTTTCCAATTGCTGCTGTCATGAACCGAGATTTTTACAGCCCCAAGGAATAGGCATCCGCAATATTTTTGCTGCATGAAGGCAGCCCACAATGAAGACATTGAGCGAAATCTCCACCAAAGTTTTAGCGAGAACGCTTGAACCATATCTGCGAGCTTCCTAATTCTAAGGCCTCCTTCCTTAATAGGTTGACAAATTCTATCCCACGAAACCCAATGCATCCTTTTCTGATCACCGTACGTTCCCCAAAAGAATCTGGCCATTATCTGCTCAATACGATGAAGAACCATTTTAGGAGGTTGTAGTACTTGCAAAAGATATATTGGCATCATCGATAGAGTATTTTTGATTAAAGCCAATCTTCCTCCATGAGCAAGTGAAGATTTTTCCCATCCTTGAATTTTATACCTCATCTTGCTGATCAAATCTTGAAAAAGGGAGCATTTTTTGTTGCCTTTGAAGAGCGGGCCCCCTAAGTATGTAATAGGGAGATGCTTAAAGTTGAATCCCGTGGCATATTGGAGTCTTTGGATGATGAGGTTGGAGCATTTAGTACTGACTATGAAAGAACTTTTCTCCTTATTGATAATCTGGCCCGAAGCAGCCGCATATTTCCTCAGGAGTTCAATGATTTTCCTCAGTCCCATTCTGCTGCTGTTCGTGAAGATTATAACGTCGTCAGCGTAAGCAAGATGAGAAATATTCAGGCCTCCCTTACTGTGGTATCTCAGTTCCTTATTGTGCTGGAATAGTGTGTCCAGGCTTCTTGACAGGAAATCGGCAGCAATGATGAATAAAGAAGGTGATAGGGGATCTCCCTGCCGGAGTCCTCTACTTGATTGAAAGAAACCAGCAGAGTTACCATTTATAAGAACAGAAAACCAACAGTGCTCTATGCATTTTTGTACCAATGTTATCCATGTAGCCGGAAATCCCATCTTTTTTAACACCTTGTAAAGAAAACTCCATTGAACTCTGTCATAGGCTTTATTCATGTCAAGTTTCAGAGCTACATTCTCATGTTTACACTTGGCATTGATCGTGTGCATAAGCTCTTGTGCAAGCAAAATATTGTCGCTAATCAATCGTCCTTTGACAAAGCCACTTTGAGCCGGTGATATTATTTCTGGCAGAATATTCACAAGTCTGTTGCTGATTATCTTTGAGAATATTTTGTTGTTCACATTACACAAACTGATCGGCCTAAAATCTCCCCATGTTTTGGG
Source organism: Paulownia fortunei (assembly GCA_019321725.1). Lineage (NCBI taxonomy): Eukaryota > Viridiplantae > Streptophyta > Magnoliopsida > Lamiales > Paulowniaceae > Paulownia > Paulownia fortunei. The sequence continues at coordinate 5,054 of CM033118.1, read as the reverse complement.
ATTTTCAATTTTCGGAATCAGCACTATAGATGTGGCTGTGAAACTCCTGGGCATTGTGTTTCCCTTGAAAAAATCCACCACAGCTTCCTTAATATCCATGTGTATAATGTCCCAGCAATGCTGAAAAAAAAAGGCTGAAAATCCATCCGGGCCTGCCACGCTGTCCAGGTCCATGGCAAAAACAGCCTGCCTAATTTCCTCCATGTCAGGAACTGAGCAGAGTTTTTCAGTTTCAGAATTCTGCTGAATTTGTTGAATGCAGTCCATGTTTACTTCTGTAAGATCAGGGACATCATTTGTAAGTAGGGACTGAAAATATGATGCTGCAGAATTTTTTATCTCCTCCTGTTCTGAGAGTTGAACCCCTTCATGAATTATTGAATGAATTCTGGACTGATTTCTTTTTTTCTTAACAAGAGAGTGAAAATACTTTGTGTTTCTTTCTCCCTCCACAATCCATCTGCAGGCCGCTTTCTGTCTCCAGTAGTCTTCCTCAATCGTAAGATTGTGTGTGAGCACCGCAGTGCACCTTTTCAGCTCGGTTAAGTTTGCATCGCAGGGATTTTCATCATATTCTTTTTCCTTGTCAGCCACCTCTTGTTTTGCTTTCTTGACATTTTCAAAAATATCCCCAAATATGTTTTTATTCCACCATCTGAGTCGTTGTTTTAACCGATAGAGTTTTTGTTGGAGATTTTTCATTCCTTGAGTTTCTGTTGGGTACCGCCATGAATCCTTAACTGTATCCCAAAAAGTGTGATGTCTGGACCACATTCTAAAGAATCTGAAAGGGGAAGGTGCTTTCAATTTGTCGGTGTCCAATGATATCAAAAGTGGTGAATGGTCCGACCATATTCTTGGAAGGTGGGAGACTTTGGTGTTATGAAATAGATTTAACCATTCTTCCGAGTACAAAACTCTGTCAAGTCTTTTCCACACTTTATGATTAGTCCAAGTAAAGCTACTACCCTCATAACCTGCATCTATTAATCCACAGTCTCCAATCATATCCCCAAAATCATTCATCGAAGTGAGTCTATTCCCGTTATTTCCTGTTCTTTCGTTGAGGTGTAGAATAGTGTTGAAGTCACCTCCAATAAGCCACGGTTGAGCATCATTCTGTTCTGCAATGTCTCTGAGTGCATTCCATAATTCTCTACGTCCCGCAATATCGCATTTTGCATAAATGAATGTGAGCAAGAACGTCGAGGGCAGCAAGTGTGACTTAACTTCCATATGCAAAAATTGCTCCTGGTCACTTAAGATTTTGCATTGAAATTCATTATTTACGAAACACCAGATTTTGTTCGAGCAATTAGCAAAGACCTGCGAGAAGGCAAATCTACGACAGAAGAAATTACTGTCCAGCTGTACCTTTGGTTCCAAAACCACCATTATTTTGATTTTATGTAATCTGCAAAAATTATGTACATGTTTCTGTGTGGGTTCATTTCCTATTCCCCTAACATTCCAGACCATAAAGTTCATTGGCATCGATCAGTAGCAGCCTGTGGATTCACTCGGGTGGCAGGCCTTTTAAAACTTTTAGGAGTATTCTGTATTTCTTTTTCCCCTTCACTATTTCCAGGCAGAGTTCTTTTTCTGTGTTCATCCGACCAGCTTCTACGGTGGAGAGCTTTAGCTTTGTTCTCCGTCTCGATCATTCCTGCCAACTCCTCTTCAGCACTTTCTGAATAGTATTCCTGAGTCTCAGCACAGATTTCATTCAAGGGGCATATTATGGTGGGCCTTTGCTGACTTCCTTTTGCTGATATTTTCCTTGTTTCTGTATCTATTTTTTTCTTCTCCTTTCCTGATCCTGGTTCTGGTTCTGTTTCTGTTTCTATTTTCCCATAGCTCGGTAAGGTAACATCCTCAGCTGATCTCAAGACTATTTGGAGCTGGGGGCTGTCACTGCTGTCTGAAAAACCGTTGTGCAAACCATCTATGCTGAGCTTTTCTGCGCCAGATTCTGTAACCTGCTGCCTGGAGTCCTTCCCTCGACTGTCAACCTGTTCTATCTGCCGCGAGTTTCCAGCCTCTTTTATGTCCATCCTATGCTTCCATTTTTTTTTTTTTGCCCTGTTTTCTGCCAAATATTTTCTTTTTAGCTAGGATTATTCCCCTTGTCACTGTTTCTATTTTTCTATTTTCAGAAATCCTTAGCTGAACATTACTGCCCTGTGACCTCTGTACCGTTTTCCCATTCCTGTTTCTACTGCCTTGGCCCTTCGCCACCGGCTGTGAACATTCCCTGACGTGGGCGATACCTTCCCTGTTAATTTCCAGCACATCCTCCGACCCTAACAACCTGTTAACAGCTGAAGTTTTTTCTGCTAACCAACTGACCCCTTCACACGCATTGACAACAGATTTCACAGCAAGTTTATCCTTTATCTTTTCATTATGCACGTTAGTTATATTATGATAAAGGTTATCAAAATTATAAACAGAAACATCAACACTCACAGCTCTCTCCGAAACATCACACACAACACCATCTTTCTCAATCAAAGCATTACCCTCCTCCGGCATTATGCAGGCAGCATGATCCACACGCTCGAATTCCTGTCTCACACCATTCTCCCCCACTGGTGAAAGACAAGAATTTGAGCTCGGTCCAACCACATCAACACAACTATTGAAAACCGGCTTCTTACCTTTGTCCCTTACAACATCTCTATGACTTTCAACTTCCTTACCTGGATTAACAGCTGCTGATTTTTCTGTCCGAGGTGCCTTACCATTCCCATAACATGTGAATTTATCGTGGCCCAGGTGTTTACAATCACTGCAATATTTAGGCACATTTTCATAAATAATTTTTGAGAAATCATCTGAGAGCCAATGCCGAGGAAAATACTGTTTCTAAGTTTGTTTCTGAGATCAACTTCTACACATATTCTGGCTACACTGAGTCGGGTCTTGTTAGCAGTTGGTTCATCGATTCGTAGAGGCCTTCCAACCAGTTCCGCAATGGCTTTGAGAGCCGGTTTATTGAAGAGATGCACAGGCAACTCTGGCAGTCGAATCCAAATGTGGACAATAGCTGATTCCAGCTTCGGATCAAATTGAGGAGTCCACTTGAATAGCCTCATTGGGAAACCATCAAAGAACCAAATCCTTCGCAGCCATAATCGAGCATAATCTGCATCATTTGTAAGAATTATTAGAATGTGTTTTGAGTTTAAAACGCGAATGGAGTGACTTCCCAACAACTTCAAAGCAGCAAATTGTTGATGGAGTTGCCTCAGTGAAGGCATTCCGTGGGAGAATTTGCCAATCAGTGCAAACTGTAAGGGCTCCGAGAGTTTATTGGTTTCAGCCTCCGAGAATATGATTGCCTCCAAGCCTCTGTATGTAGTTCTAGTGCCCAAGGACGATGGGGAATCAAGCATCAATGATTTGCTGATGGTTCTGAATGAAGAATGTGCTTCAACAGGATCCGCCACCGCCTGTAAGACGGCGGCAAAGGATGGTTTCTGAACTGATGGCCCTGGGTTGGGAATCGAATTACCAGACTGAATGGTGCTAGCCATTGTTGCCATGGGAACAATTATTGGAGGATAGGGATGAAGGCAAGATGATCAGAACACCACAAATTTTTGAGTTTGCGAATGAGGTAGAAGAACTTAAATCGGGACGGAAGAACAGGGGAGGTCCGCAGGGCCACAATCGGGAGAATTGATTTGGGGAATAAGAACCCAGACCTAGATTGAGCCAGGAGCAGGGTGAATTAAGCTATGGTGAGACCGAACGAGCTTGCACGGAGGTGGGCCAATCAGCGACAGCAGAAATCAGAAAGAAAAATTAGGGTTCGAAGATAGATGAAGGTTGAAGGGTGTGCGATGTCTGGAAGAATAATGTAAGAGGGGAGGTGAGCTCGATAGAACGGAGGAGGAGGTCAGCTAAGGGCGGCGGAGGGAGCCCAATAGTGGCCAAAGACAGAAATCAGGCGACGAAGCTCGGCGCCAAACTGGGTCCGAAAGAAGAGAAAAGAAGATGGGTTTTGGGAGGGGTGGGGGACCGAAATGGGGTAAGAGGTCAGCAGAAAAGATGAAGAGATGCTGAGTAGCCGGCGCCGCCAGCGCCGGCGGCAAAACGCCGGCGACGCCAAGCAAACCGGCAGGTGGGCGGGAAATGGAAAAAAATGGGTTTTTGATGACAGAGAGAAAAATTTTTAGAAAGAAAAATTAGAGAGAGAAAGTTTTTTCATCTTTTGGGTTTGGTTTAGGGTTTAGGGTTTAGGTTTAGGGTTTAGGTTTAGGGTTTAGGGTTTTAGGATTTAGGGTTTAGGGTTTAGGGTTTAGGGTTTAGGGTTCAGGGTTTAGGGTTAAGGGTTTAGGGTTCAGGGTTTAGGGTTTAGTTTAGGGTTTAGGGTTTAGGGTTTAGGGTTTAGGGTTTATAGTTTAGGGTTTAGGGTTTAGGGTTCAGTTTAGGGTTTAGGGTTAGGGTTCAGGGTTCAGGGTTCAGGTTTAGGGTTTAGGGTTTTAGGGTTTAGGGTTTAGGTTTAGGGTTTAGGGTTTAGGGTTCAGGGTTCAGGGTTTAGGGTTCAGGGTTTAGGGTTCAGGGTTTACGGTTCAGGGGTTTAGGTTTAGGGTTCAGGGTTTGGTTCAGGGTTTACGGTTCAGGGTTTAGGGTTTTAGGGTGTAGGGTTTAGGGTTCAGGGTTCAGTTTAGGGTTTAGGGTTTAGGTTTAGGGTTTAGGGTTCAGGGTTTAGGGTTTAGGGTTTAGGGTTTAGGGTTTGGTTTAGGGTTTAGGGTTTAGGGTTAGGTTTAGGGTTTAGGGTTTAGGGTTAGGGTTTAGGGTTTAGGGTTCAGGGTTCAGGGTTCAGGGTTCAGGGTTCAGGGTTCAGGGTTAGGGTTTAGGGTTAGGGTTTAGGGTTTAGGGTTTAGGGTTTAGGGTTTAGGGTTTAGGGTTTAGGTTTAGGGTTTAGGGTTTTAGGGTTTAGGGTTCAGGGTTCAGGTTCAGGGTTTAGGGTTTTAGGGTTTAGGGTTTTTTTTTTTTTTTTTTTTTTTTTTTTTAGAAAACACCCAACGGGTGGGGGGTTAAGG